>JAUJPP010000007.1:17565206-18276802 GCA_030562195.1 Nipponacmea schrenckii | reverse complement strand
AGATATCCGGTAGCTCGGAGCGGAGCGGAGCGAAGCGGAGCGAAGCGGAGGGGTGCCGGATATCTGTAAGCTCATATACTACTGCTCTGTCACGTGACCTAATTTACATACGTCAAAATTTCTTTTATGTCCTTATTACGCGTAATTTATTCTTTCCAATGGTGTATAACACTTTATATTTTGATCAAAATTGCGCTTTTAATATTTGAAAATTTTGTTCTCAGTTCTATATTAATTGTGCGTGATTTATGAAAAAGCACGTGTTTTTTTTAAATTTACGTCTTATTTTTTCACAAAAATTGGTAGATGAGTAGACAAAAAATTATCATTAAAGATTCCGATAAAACATTTTCCGAAATTAGCCGGAAACGTCCGAAAATGACCAAAAAATGTAGAAAATCACAGAAATCGGAATTTTCGGATTAAATTTTTGCACCAACTTGCAATTTTTTTATTCCACATAATTATTACCATCAATATCTTCATTTTGTATATATGCCGTATATGCAAATTCCTAACCGTTTGATCGCCATCTTGAAATATGCAAATTATTGGAAAAATACTACTCGTCCGCCATTTTTAATCCTATTTTTTTCAGACTTGTTTTAAAATATAATTTGGATAATTATCTAGGCCCTCTAGTGGCATATTTTTCAATTTCAAATTTGTCTTTGGACCAGGTCCTGCCAAACTTTTTCAAAACTGACTTCCGTTTGAAAGTTCATAACTTTTGAACTCTACCATATGCATCCTTTTGATCTCATAACAACATCACCAGAGAGGCACTGGACTGGAATCCCCAAGGGCATAGAAGACAAGGACGACCTTTACATAGCTTGAAAAGAATAAGACTGAAAGAGCTAGGAAGGATTGGCAAGACCAGGAATTAAGCAAAAAGAACAGCTCATAACAGAGTGAGATGGAGAACGTCTGTAGTAGCCCTATTCTCCGCAAGGAACGAAGAGGACTAACTTACTAATATGCATCCTTTATTTTTCTGCACAATCATCTTCATTGGCTAAAGGTTCATATGATACCTTGATTTCTAATTTTAGTAAAGAACATTTGGATTAATAGGGATCCAAAAATTGGTAATTTGCATATTTCTCGTATCTTCGGATGGTTATATCTCATGAACAAGACTCTTGGCAACATTCTAATTGACATTATTGTGATGTGATTTTTATCAGCTTTCTAACAATATCTTTATTTTAGCTATAGACCGAAAACTGTTGAAAATACGCCTAGTAGAAAATAAGCGATTTTAACATTCATATTTTTTTATATTTAGTTCTATTTAACTTAAAAACAAAATTCGAACAGATTTATAATGTGCAAATTCACAGCTTTAAAGCAATATATAAATCAATATGTATAAATAAAAATTGCGAAAAGTTTAAGAATAAAATTACACTCTAATTAAACAGATATAAATGCAACAGGTCATAAAGTCTGATTGTGTTAATTTCTTATCTTTTGGTCAAGACACAAATTTTGACATTTCCAGTTATCCCAACCAATCAAAACAAGTCATTAGACTTTGTGGGCGTGGTTAAGCCCAGATATTTTACATCACTGTGTGTATTTTTCTTTCAATCGAAAATAGGGTCTCGGAGGATCAGTCAATATGTGTTATTTTGATGTACATGTATATAGAATCTATAACCGATTGCCGAAATTTATATGGAAACTGATTTTTGAATTTTTAATTTGATTTTGTTTTTTTTTTACGATTAAAAATTATAAAAACTTCGAAGGTGTATATTGTGACGTTGACCTTTGGCGATCTTTATACCTGTACAAATGTGATACGTTCTATCCAATGACATATTAAGCTTTATAGCAAAATGTAAACTTTCGGTTTATCGGCAATTACAAATTTCAAATATTTCCTATAAAACGGTCAATTCACAAATTTTGACATTTCCAGTTGAAGTTTCCAACACAAGTCATTGGACTTTGTGGGCGTGGTAAGCCTAGATATTTTTACATCACAAACCTTAATGATTGCCAGTCTATTAACAAGCTCAAATGTCACGTGTTAAATCATGAATAAATCATCTCTCAAAATAAATGCAAAATCAATCCACATTCTATCCTTAAATGACAGCCAGGAGACCAACAAATTCTAAATAGCTCGAAAGCTGCAGAACTGTTACAAACAGGTCTAGTTATTCTTTCCAATGGTGTATAACACTTGATTTTTGATCAAAATTGCACGTTTTAAATTTGCAAATTTTGTAATTTCTTCTATACTAACTGTGTGTATTTTTCTTTAAATCGAAATAGGGTCTCGGAAGATAATTCAATTTGTGTTATTTTGATGTACATGTATATAGAATCTATTGCCGAAATATACATGGAAACCGATTTTTGAATTGTTATTTTGATTTTGATTTTTTACGATTAAAAATTAATCCAGTTAAAATGATTCAAAGATATTATATATCTTAAATAAAAGGAATAATTGTTCATTTCTCGTTGTGGGCGATGTATGATATGGAATATTTCTATTATCAAATAAAACAAAACCGAAAGTTCTATCTCTGACCGGAAGTGAGAACCGGAAGTTGAGGTTTTTTTGCTTTAGCAAGTTTATTTTCACTTCGATTTTGACCGGATTTTCAGATTTGAAAACTTCAATGTATTTGTCAACTAACAATTATAGGTTTTATGCAATTAGGTTAAATATTTTACCCACGATTTTCAATTCAATATTCAAGGGTCATCGGCAAAAATTTCAGACCGTGATTTCTCGTTTAATATAAATGGTAAAATTTTGAAACTTTACCAGTTGATAGGCGATATGATTATAATTTTTTAAAAAGGTTTTTTAGCCTCAAATGACGTAATTACGTAACTTCCGGTCTATAACTGCTAGGTGAAAAGTGAAAACTGTTTTATAAATAACTTGTCAATAGTAATTGATTTGACCTAAATAATTAGGTCAAGCTGCCATATCGGCCGCCATTTTGAATTTTCGTTACAATTCTTAAATCGGAAATTCAGACACTACTGATAGACCGATTTTGATGAAATTTAGCACATAGATACAATGGATCATTATCTACCTTTTCTTGGAGACCGATTTTCAAATTTCGTATTTTCTTTCGAATTATTTAAATTTCGATTTTTTCAAAATTAGGTCACTTTAACGGCTACGGAAGGTGTGACCCACTTAATCTATGACCTTGAAATTCAATATATTGTCTACGAGTTGATATTTTTTAATTCGGCTTACTTAAAAAAATCATAGAGATAAGTGTACTTAAATACAGCAAAAATTGATAATTTTCATATTTTCGCCATCATTAACCGTTACGGAAGGTGTGACCTAATTATTTTATGACTTTGAAAACTAGGTAAAATGATATTCAATATATTGTCTAGATGTAGGTCATTGCAAATTTAGCCTACATAATATTTTAAGGCTCTCGAAATACGTTCATAATTGTAAGCAATTCTAGTTACTATTGTGTAATTTTATGTATACGTATATTAAGAATGCATTTCGAGTATTATTTTAAGATGTCAATAAGTTATTTCCATGGTTTTGATGTTTTGTTAAGATTGTGATGACTGTGCATTCCGATTCAGTTAGCTCATCCATTTTGGCAATCTTAAAGTTATAAGTCAAATGTAAGGTTAAATCAAAGTATATTATTTGTTATTAATCATCACTACTATTGTCATTCATTAATTGCTATATTATGTTATGTTTTCCTTAGTCTTTCGGAATGGTTATTTTATTCGTTTTTCATGATTGACCTTTGACCTTATGATGTCCTTAGGAATTCCTCGTGGGTTATCAGTATTAGTATTTCAATAGAATTGCCTTGTCATTAGAAGTCAGATATTATACATTGTACTTTTTATTTAAATCATCCTCTAGACAACAATGTCATTAGCTATAATATACATTTCTGTGATCAATTGATTCTGGAATTTTCCTCATTCAATAAAGGTGTCATTGTAACCAACTCTTGGTTTTTCTCTCTCTGCAGGTTGCCTAAGCCAACAACTTGTAGCTTACCACGCCCGTAACAATTTGGGGGCTTGTCCGGGAAGGTACAGAGAGAACAGACATCTGGTATTGTGCAGAAGAGAGCAAGATAACTGGTTATTGTCAAGATAGACAAGATGGAGAGTTTGAGTTTGACCCAGTTAAGAGGTCATTTGTTCCTGGCAACAAGGCCACAGTTATTAGAGATAATTGATGTCAACAAATTAAAGAGTCCTCCAGAATCAGAAAAGCTCGAAGAGATAGTTAAAATGGTAGATAGTTGGTTGTTATCAGAGATTGGTACAGAAAATGAGGAATCAGCCATTGACTCTATTAGGAAAGTATTATTTAGCAATTCCAAATCAGTCTCTGAACCCAAAATTGAAACTTTAACAGTAAAAGACAGTAATAGAGATATCACAGACAAGAGTGAATCAATAAGTGCAGAATTTGATAAACATTCTAATAATTACTCTCCATTTAGACGTGAATTTAAAATTAATGGCATTATTGATCAAAAATCTGGCATATCATTTACAAATTTAGTAAGACAAATAGATTTGGGCAAGAAAAAGAACTATCATGACATAGAAATAATTGATGGTGTCAGTAGAGCTATTCCCACTAATAAGGGTCTAAGAAACTATCTTGAGGGTTTACCAGACGTTTCTTTGCCGACTTTAAGGGGTATTCTGAGGGCTCACTATAAAGAACAAACTGCTACTGAATTGTATAACGAATTAGGTGGTATTGTTCAGGGCATTAAGGAGGAACCTCAAGAATTTTTACTTAGGGCTATGGATTTAAGAAATAAGATTAATTTTTGTTCACAGGAGAAAGATGAATTAAGATATGAACCAGAATTAGTTAATCAGTTATTTATTAGAGCTGTTGAAACTGGGTTGCTTGATCAGTCAATTTGTCAGGAGTTTAGGCCTTTTATTTGTGGTAAGGAGGTTTGTGATGAGGTTTTGATACAGAAGTTGAGTGAAATAGTTACAAGAGATACGGAGAGGAAAAACAAGGTGAAGAAAAAAAGACTGAGATTGGCACAGCTGAACTGAAGGTTGAAATGGCAGAAACCAAAAAGAAGCAAGACATGATTACAGAAAACAAATTACTGGTATCTGAACTGAAGACATTAAAAGAAGAGTTTGCAGAGGTTAAAGAATTACTGAAACAACGGAACCAACCAGTTTATCAGAACCAGTCAACTTACAGACCTATCAGAAATCAACCACCTGTATATCATCAACCAGTATCCAATTCACTAGCCAGAGGTCCACCTAGATCATGTTATAACTGTTACAGAGATGGTCATCAGAACACCTGTAGACATTGCTGGAGATTGGTTTATCAGGACATTTTAGTTTTTGAATGTAGAGCCAACTTAGCCAGACAGGGAAACGAGCAAGGATCACAACCATGGGACAGAGAGTGAATCCAGAAGTCCCGTTACAGCTCCAGTTAGGAAGGGAGAGGTATTCTCAGTGTCTAAGTTGTCGAAAAGGGATATTTGTAAGATTGTTGGTGAGCAATGTTTAATTAATTGTAAATTAAATTCATTAAAAACTGAGGTACTTTGGGACACAGGTTCACAAGTATCATTAGTTCATAGAGATTGGTTGTTAAATAAGTTTTCATGTGTTGAATCTCAAATTAAACCAATAGATGATTTGTTAAATGGTCAAAATTTGTATTCTGCAAGTGGAACGGTAATTCCTTTCATTGGTTATATTGTTTTGAAACTAGAATTGTTAGATAGTAATTCTCCTATTCTTGTACCATTTTTAGTGACGACTTCAGCAGGGATTGATAGGCCATTAATAGGTTATAATGTTATTAAGTATTGTAATTCAGATAAAAATCAATTTGTTAATAGTTTAAAGTCTTCAGTTGCCAATTTAGATGATAGGAATGCTTCAGTTATGGTAGACTTGATATCAAGGGAAGATGGTGAGAAATTAGGTCATGTTCATTCAGGCAGTAAAAAGATAGTTTTACCCAAGAATTCAGTAAGGTTTATTAAAGCTGTTATACAATGTGATAAGAGGGATTTATATTCTCAAGCTTTATTTGTTCCAGATTCTTTCGATAAGTTGGGTATTGAGGTTAAGGAGTCAATAATTAGATTAAATAATGTTAGGTCAACAGTGAAGCTTTTAGTTGTCAATAGAACCAATAGGGATATTTTTTTGAGACGTCGTACACCTTTGGGATGTTTAGAATCTGTTTCATCTTTAGTATCAGTTGGTCTTTGTCAATTTAATCCAAGGTCTTCAACTAATAGCATAGACAATACTGAACCATCAACTACAGATATTCATGAACAAACATGGGATCCACCTATAGATTTATCCAAGTCTTGTTTAAGTGATGAACAAATACAGAAAGTAAGGATACTGTTGAGAGAAGAATGTGGAGCATTTTCTAAAGATGAAAAAGACATTGGTTGTGTTCCTATCAGAAATCAACCACCTGTATATCATCAACCAGTATCCAATTCACTAGCCAGAGGTCCACCTAGATCATGTTATAACTGTTACAGAGATGGTCATCAGAACACCTGTAGACATTGCTGGAGATGTGGTTTATCAGGACATTTTAGTTTTTGAATGTAGAGCCAACTTAGCCAGACAGGGAAACGAGCAAGGATCACAACCATGGGACAGAGAGTGAATCCAGAAGTCCCGTTACAGCTCCAGTTAGGAAGGGAGAGGTATTCTCAGTGTCTAAGTTGTCGAAAAGGGATATTTGTAAGATTGTTGGTGAGCAATGTTTAATTAATTGTAAATTAAATTCATTAAAAACTGAGGTACTTTGGGACACAGGTTCACAAGTATCATTAGTTCATAGAGATTGGTTGTTAAATAAGTTTTCATGTGTTGAATCTCAAATTAAACCAATAGATGATTTGTTAAATGGTCAAAATTTGTATTCTGCAAGTGGAACGGTAATTCCTTTCATTGGTTATATTGTTTTGAAACTAGAATTGTTAGATAGTAATTCTCCTATTCTTGTACCATTTTTAGTGACGACTTCAGCAGGGATTGATAGGCCATTAATAGGTTATAATGTTATTAAGTATTGTAATTCAGATAAAAATCAATTTGTTAATAGTTTAAAGTCTTCAGTTGCCAATTTAATGATAGGAATGCTTCAGTTATGGTAGACTTGATATCAAGGGAAGATGGTGAGAAATTAGGTCATGTTCATTCAGGCAGTAAAAAGATAGTTTTACCCAAGAATTCAGTAAGGTTTATTAAAGCTGTTATACAATGTGATAAGAGGGATTTATATTCTCAAGCTTTATTTGTTCCAGATTCTTTCGATAAGTTGGGTATTGAGGTTAAGGAGTCAATAATAAGATTAAATAATGTTAGGTCAACAGTGAAGCTTTTAGTTGTAAATAGAACCAATAGGAATATTTTTTTGAGACGTCGTACACCTTTGGGATGTTTAGAATCTGTTTCATCTTTAGTATCAGTTGGTCTTTGTCAAATTAATCCAAGGTCTTCAACTATTAGCATAGACAATACTGAACCATCAACTACAGATATTCATGAACAAACATGGGATCCACCTATAGATTTATCCAAGTCTTGTTTAAGTGATGAACAGATACAGAAAGTAAGGATACTGTTGAGAGAAGAATGTGGAGCATTTTCTAAAGATGAAAAAGACATTGGTTGTGTTCCTGATTTACAACTTGGAATTAATTTAACTGACCAAAATCCAGTCCAACATTCTTACTTATCAATTCCCAAACCACTTTACCAAGAAGTCAAAGACTATGTCCATGACCTGCTAGTTAAACAGTGGATTCGAAAGTCAAACTCACCCTATTCAAGTCCCATCGTCTGTGTGAGAAAGAAAGATAAAAGTTTACGCCTGTGTATCGATTACCGGAAACTTAATTTAAAAACAATACAGAATCAACATCCAATACCAAGAGTAGATGATGCATTGAACAGTTTGGGTGGAAGTAAATTCTTCAGTTTACTAGATCAAGGCCAAGCATATCACCAAGGATTTGTCATAGAAGAATGCAGAAAATATACGTCATTTGTAACGCCTTGGGGTCAATATGAATGGTGTCGAATTCCGTTTGGTTTATCTGGAGCACCAGGTTGTTTTCAAAATTTTATGAATGATTGTCTAGAAGGTTTGAGAGATGATATTTGTTTGCCTTATTTAGATGATGTATTAGTTTATAGTGGTACATTTGATGATCACATTGAAAATATTAGGTCAGTTTTACGTCGTTTTAAGGCTAAAGGTGTTAAGTTGAAACCCTCTAAGTGTGAATTGTTTAGGAGTAAAGTAAGGTATTTAGGTCATTTAATAACTGCAGATGGTTATACTATGGATCCTAAGGATAAAGAGGCAGTTATCTCCCTTAAGTCTAAAACCCCATCAACAGTTGGAGATGTACGAAAATTGTTAGGTTTCATTGGCTACTATAGAAGATACATTGCAGATTTTTCAAGGAAAGCTAAAATTTTGTATGATTTACTTCAAACTTCTACTAAAACCAATCAAGAATCCAAGAAACAGTCTACAAGGAAATCAAACAAGAAAGGTCAAGCACCATCTACACAACTTATCAACTGGACTACTGAACACCAAAGAGTTTTAGATGAATTAGTTGACAGTCTCACTCAACCACCAGTCATGGTTTATCCTAACTTTAACCAGCCATTTGTATTACATGTAGATGCATCTCATGAAGGGCTAGGTGCTGTTTTGTACCAGAAGCAACAAAATGGAAAATTAGCTGTTGTGGCCTATGCCTCCAGAACTTTGAGTCCATCAGAAAAGAATTATAATATGCACTCTGGGAAATTAGAATTTTTAGTCTTGAAATGGGCAGTGACCGACAGATTTAGAGATTATCTCTATTATTCAACAAAGTTCGATGTATACACAGACAATAACCCTCTTTCATATTTGTTTACATCACCAAAACTTGATGCAACTAGATTGAGGTGGGTGGCGGAACTCGCTGATTTCAACTTTGTTATTCATTATAAACCTGGAAGATTAAACCAAGATGCAGATGGACTTAGTCGTATGCCTTTAGATATAAACCAGTTAATATCAGAATGTAGTGAAGAAATTACCCAAGAAGCTATTAATACTACCATAGATTCTGCAAATATATAGAAACTAGACCAGCTGGTGATCATATCAATAGTATTCAAGAACCTATAACAATATCTTCAATCCAGACTAGTATTAAAACATCAGATCTACTGAAGGAGCAAAAGAATGATGATGTAATCTCACAAGTTAGGAAGTATGTTGTAAAGAAAGAATTTCCAAGTAAACAAGAAAGAAAAGATCTTAGTTTGAAAGTCAGGTTATTATTAAGGGAGTTTGATAAGTTAAAGTTTGATGAGAATGGAATTTTAAGAAGGATAGTTAAGTTACCTAATCGTGGTGAGATTAGTCAGTTAGTTTTACCTGAGAAATATATTGATACAGTTATAAAACAACACATAATGATATGGGTCATCAAGGTCCAGAACGTGTTTTAAGCCTGATCAGAGACAGATTTTATTGGCCTTTAATGGTTAAGACAGTAGAAGAATTTATTCAGAAGAAGTGTGAATGTATAAAAGATAAGAAGCCTCAATATCAAACTAAAGCACCTCTACAGCCAATAATTACCACCCATCCTTTTGAACTAGTATCCATTGACTTTCTCCATCTAGAAAAGTCCAAAGGAGGTTATGAATATATTTTGGTAGTTGTCGACCACTACACAAGATTTGCTCAAGCCTACGCAACCAAGAATAAATCTGCTAAAACAGCTGCAGAGAGAATTTTCAATGATTATGTTTATAAATTTGGATTCCCTCAACGTTTACACCACGATCAAGGCAAAGAATTTGAAAACCAGATCTTTCATCAATTACAGAAATTAAGTGGAGTTTCACATTCAAGAACCACACCTTATCATCCAATGGGTAATGGTACTTCTGAAAGATTTAACAGAACACTTCTTGGAATGCTTAAAACCTTACCAAGAGACCAAAAGGGTAATTGGAAAACACATCTTGATAAGTTAGTTCATGCATATAATTGTTGTACCAATGATTCTACTGGTTATTCACCATTTTTTTTAGTTTTTGGTAGACATCCTAGATTACCCATAGATTTAATGTTTAATGATCAACTACCAGACCAGAATAATGTTTCTTACAGACAGTTTGTTGATAACTGGAAATCTCAGATGCAAGAGGCTTATGATATTGCTTCAAGGAACCAACAGAAGTCTGCTGAGAAGGGTAAAAGAAATTTTGATAAGAGAGTTAGTTCTGTTTTAGAAATAGGTGATAGGGTATTGGTCAGGAATTTACTTGAAAAGGGTGGACCAGGAAAGTTAAGATCTCATTGGGAGTCAGAAATATTTGTTGTTGTACGTAGATTAAAGGATTCACCAGTTTATGAAGTAAGACAGGAAAATGGAAAAAGGGCGTACTAGGGTATTACATAGGAATTTACTTTTACAATGTAATAGTTTACCGTTACCTAATAATGATAGTAAAATTAATGATTCTAAGAAAAGTAGGTCTAAAACTAAGCCAGAAACTGAATCTGAATCAGAATATATCTCCTAATTGGGTTAGGGACACTTCATATTTAAATCCTAATGCCAGTGAATTTATTCCCAAAACTGATAATGTGCCTAATATTAATATACCTGACCGTGTCTCAATTTGTTGTGATGAGAACAATGGTAATTGTATGGAAAATATAAATTCTCATAGTGATAGTGAGAATTGTGATAATAATATTACCATCTGTGATAGTGAAAATAGTGATAATAATACTCATTCCAGTAGTAGAAGTGATACAATTATTTATGATGTAAATGGAGATATTTCAGATAAACCAGTTGTAAGTGAAAAAGATAATTTGGAAAATTCTAGTGGTGGAAATGACATTCCATTATGTGAAGACAATTCAAGTGATCAGGAGTTTAATAAACAGAGATCAGTTAGAAAACGTGTTGCCCCAAAACAGTTTACATATAATTCTTTGGGAAAACCATCATATTCAAGGAGGATTCGTGCAAAAACACCATATCAGTTCTTGAAATATAAAGAACCATCATATTTATAATAAATTAAATGTTTTGTTATTTTATTAGTATGTACTTTAAAAATCAATGTAGATTTTAAGATATTTGTCTATTGTATTGTACTTTATAATGCTTGTATTCATAAAGATCATTGTTGTCAATGTAACTGACTGCATCAGATGTGAAATTAGGTGGCCAACTAATATTCTATCTTTATGTAAGATCTGTTTAATCCTTGTTTTAAGGTGAATGTTTAAATGAGTATTATATTTACAAGTAAAGGGAGGTAATTTGAGTAATATTTAGAATTGTATTCTGTTGTCTTACAAACTCTTTATGTATTGTAAAAGTCTTTAATGATGCTTATAGTTTGGAGATTGTAGATCTTATTATTAAGCTTAGGTATTTTATTTAAGATTTTTGTTATTAAGTTCTTAAATGTCAGGGACGACATTTCATTCAGGCGGGGAGAGTGTGACAGTCTTTATTAATGTAGGGAAATAGGCACCCCTTTTTAAACTTTAACTGGTATCTTTAACATACTAGTTCGCCACTTTAACCGGTGCACGGATTTGGGGAGATCACGTGATCTTTTATGCCGCCAATTCATTCTGGAATTTTCCTCATTCAATAAAGGTGTCATTGTAACCAACTCTTGGTTTTTCTCTCTCTGCAGGTAATTAATCCATTTTATTTAATTACTATTGTCTAATTTTATGTATAAGTATATTAAGAATGCATTTCGAGTATTATTTTAAGATGTCAATAAGTTATTTCCATGGTTTTGATGTTTTGTTAAGATTGTGATGACTGTGCATTCCGATTCAGTTAGCTCATCCATTTTGGCAATCTTAAAGTTATAAGTCAAATGTAAGGTTAAATCAAAGTATATTATTTGTTATTAATCATCACTACTATTGTCATTCATTAATTACTATATTATGTTATGTTTTTTCCCTTTGTCTTTCGGAATGGTTATTTTATTCATTTTTCATGATTGACCTTTGACCTTATGATGTCCTTAGGAATTCCTCGTGGGTTATCAGTATTAGTATTTCAATAGAATTGCCTTGTCATTAGAAGTCAGATATTATACATTGTACTTTTTATTTAAATCATCCTCTAGACAACAATGTCATTAGCTATAATATACATTTCTGTGATCAATTCATTCTGGAATTTTCCTCATTCAATAAAGGTGTCATTGTAACCAACTCTCCAGGTTGCCTAAGCCAACAACTTGTAGCTTACCACGCCCGTAACACTAGAATACCAGATTTGTCCAGGTCGCCCTAACCTGTTATGCATGATATCACCATAAACACACTATACATCTATAATTATACTATTGAGGTATATGTTTTCTTCAGACGTGACTTGTTAAATGTAAAAGAAAACTTTCGCGCTGTAACTAGCTTGTAATTTATTTTTCTGTCTTATATTGAATGGTCCATGGCATGTCTGAAACGTTTCAAAAGTTTCAATTATTTTTGCGAATGGTTTAAAATTATCTGTTTTATAGTTAGTGAATGTTACATCTAAAAATTTGTTATTAGATTACTGATGATAGGGCTTTCGGCTTCTTACACAGACTTCTTATTATAATTTACAAAACCTTTCCGATGTATTAAATAACCTTTGACGTTTTTTGGTTAAAAAACGCATTGTATTTCATCTTAAACAACATGGAACACAAAAAAGTTGATAAATTTTTGAAAAATATGCAATGCCAATTACAATCATTTGGTAACTTAATTTTCAAATACTATAAAGATTAGGAATAATTAGTTACAGTAATTGCTACGGTAGAAATGTTACTATAATACTATATCTATTTTAGATAGGGCCTAACCATTTCTGTAGGTTAAAACATGTTTTAATGAATTTGGTAGTAAATGATCTTTTTTCTTTATTGTATATTTAACAATTGTATTTCTAAAAATTCCAGTCAGTCAAAGTAAACATTGTATTTATACCTTAATACTCCATTCAGAATGTTTAATTTTTGTATTCTGTTTACATGTAAAACACACTAATATATTTAACTGTTAAACATGTTACTGGAGCATTGAATTTGAATGAGATTAAATAGTTTTGGTTGACAGGGAATAGATTCGGTTGAAATTAAATACTTTTAGATTGACATGGGATATTTTCTTTTCTTTCTGCCGAACATTGACACTGATTATAAATCTATAAGGTTAACAAGGTTGAAATGTTTTTAGGGGACACGCGTTTTAAAAAAAAGTTTTTTCGAATAAAATACGAATTCGTTGTTCCATTCAGATTTTATGAGTAATGACCCATAATGTCTGTCTGTCTTACTACATTTGTATAGATAAATAAAGTAGATCAAAGTAACACAACTATAATAAATATTGATTTTCATTTTACATTTGAATGGATCGTAACTAAGGACGCTGTTAAGGCTGAGTCAAATAGAAAGGGACTGCATTGAAGTGTGTATTGCTCAATAAAGAACAAATACACGTGAAGGGGTATAATTGTAATTATAAATATAACCTTATGTTATTAATTAGCTATATGTAATAAGAATGTTGTTTTTTTGTGGTAAGAAGAGTAATATGTGGGATATTTAAAACGTATCTGTATGGATGTAGCATTGTAACAGGATCTGTAAAAACTGTATACATGTATTAACAACCAGTTTCAAGCCAGTCATGTACTAAGATGTCACACCATCATTGCATTTTCATAGTCTAAGTGCAACTCTGCTCACTCTACAGACAACAATTATTTAGGGATTCTTTTGATTGTTATTTTGTCTACTCGTAATCAAAGCTACTGGGCGTATCTTCAAACCTGCACGGAAATCAGTTATTGTGCATACAGAATAAGTAGCAGTGACTGACCCCAATAATAAAGTATTTTATTCTATCATTTCATATCCTTGTTTAAGCAATAATGGTTATATTTTATATATCTTTCAGACCTCCAATTTAAGTATGATTATAAAGATGCCATCTCTATACCTGGTTATTATATGGTTATCTTGGTTTGTAAATAGTCACGTAAGTCCACAATTTACTTTAAAGGGGGCTTTTAAAGGTCTATGTTCTGTGAGAACCATGTGCTTGGTGTCCTTAACAATGTGCATAATATTGTACTTTTGCTAATGGAAAATGGAGTGTTGGAATATACAGGATTCTTGGTTGTACATTATTTATAGTATTTTATAGATATAAACAGATAACTTTTAAAAACTTTTATAACAATTTTAATTACAGGCTCAAGACCAAGGTAAGATTTAACATTAATCGACTGCTTTATTCTATTTAGATATTTCGTTTCATTTTCTTCCAATGTTTCTTCTTATACCCAATACTTATACATGATCAATTTTAGAGTTCATTGGGTGAGGTCAAAGTCAGTAACAAATATGATTGGGTGCAACATTTCTAACTCAACTACAGCTAACAACTGTCTAAATAGCAATCAGAGTCTAGAATTCAAACATTTCGTAACGTCTTGTAGTGTCCACAAAAAAAAATCATTTGGACAGGACAGCGGTATTAAGCTCATAAGAGCTTTAAAATTCAAATGTTAAGAAGTTATTAGTATAAAATAAGCATAGCATTACGTGAATCGCCTGGAAAGTAGATTTATCTTGTTTTCCAGATTGTTTGTGTGGACCTGGACTTTATGTCGAAATACATTGTACTAAAACACAAAGTGTAACATGTGCACCATGCACTGAATATACCTTCAGCAACAGAACTGATACTTCTACAAGCTGCGACTATTGTTCTGTATGTCGTGCAAACGCTTTTATCGAATCGGTCTGTACCTCAGTATCTGATACAATATGTGAATGCAATCCAGGTTTCAAAGAGCATCACCACTCTACAGATAAGACTTGTTTTAAAACTTATGAAGGTAAATCACATTCATTATTTATTATCTGTGGAATTCTAAAGAGTTGTTTAAGGCAGGTATAGGGATTCTTTATCATAATCTGAACAGTATTTCTTTAGTTTCGTTCCCCAAATTTATATGAGGCAACAAATTATATTTCCAAAATAGAAATATTTTGTGCATTTTGACACATATTTTATGGGAAAAGAGCAATAAAAATTTCATTTTAAAATATGTCATATTAAAAAGTGAGGTACTTTTTACCGCACTGATGTCCTAGTTCTATAAACGTAATACAGTGAAGTTGTTAATTTGTTATTTTAGATGGAACCACACCTAAGTCAACGAACTCAAAAGATTCCCTGCTTCCATATAGAACTGGTACATGATATTTCATTTATTTGAGAAGCATTAATATTCAAATACATCTTGCTGGGAGATTATGTACTATAGAATGAACTACCATTGATTTGATGGAATATGTCATTGATATTCTATAGCCATCAATATCCTTTGTAAATTCAGAAAATGGAATCACACAAGGATTATCATCGCAAAAACGCTCATTTTCTCAATTATATAGTTAAAAAAAATTTTTTTTTAAAAGTTATAATTTCTCTTTTTATTTTGCAGCCATATTGATATCACTGGTGGTCTTGGTAAACTATTTTTAACGATGGTTAATATATAGGTTGTAAATAAGAAATCTGTATTTTTTCTAAAATTTGCTGTCCATTTGTTCACAATTGCTTGTAATAACACTGTAATTCATCCAACTATCACTACCGAAACTATCATACAACTCGTTAAACGGTGCATCAACAACACTTATTTTAGTTGGGGTGATGAATATTATGAACAAGTGCATGGATTACCCATGGGAAGTCCTCTCTCACCACTCCTAGCTGAAATATACCTGTGCCAATTAGAAGAAGATACCTTGAAATCATCACCCATTAAACCAATAACATGGTTCCGTAAAGTCGATGACGTTTTTGCAATTCTAAAAGAAGAACATAAACCAGAAGAACTATTGAACCACTTAAACAGCCAGCATCCAAGGATAAAATTCACGATGGAAAAAGAAGAGAACCAAAACCTTCCATTCCTCGATGTTATGATAAGGAATAACAAAGGGAGCCTAGGAACGTCAGTATATCGGAAACCAACACACACGGACCAATACATCCATTACCTATCCAACCAACCTATCAGCACCAAACACCTCACTAACCCGGAGAGCACTAAACATATGTGATGACCAAACACTTTCAGAAGAGATTAACCACTTGAAAGATGTGTTTGTCAACTTCAACGGGTATCCAGAACAAACTGTTAAACAAATTATCAATAAAACAATTAAGAACCACCAAAAACCAAAACAGGGAAACATACCATCTGAAAAACTGATAAGGATTTATCTTCCATTCCATGGCACACCATCTCTCCAGATTCAAAGAATATTCAAAAAGCAAGCCAATATTGATACCATATTCACCTGTTTTATTCTTGTTTAGAATATATTATATAACTAAGTTTATAGCTTAGATTTATTAAATTGAAATCAGCATGGACTACATATTTTTTAATATCTCAGATCGAGGTTACAGGATGTTGCTACAAACATAGGCATTCGTAAAGTTGCACTTGATTAACTAAATGGACTTCTCTCACAGTATTTCAAATGCACATAGGCTATCATTACATCTTCCTTTCTTTAAAAATGAATACTATTCATGCAAATAAAATTTTACAACAAAAGAATTAGTTTGATTTCTTATCAATTAAATTAAACCTTGAAGATATTGAAAGTTTAAACACATATTCATTAAGTTAGTTTAGACCTTAGCTTAAGAGTTCATAAGATGTTTAAACTTCTTCAATCAGTCTTCTTGGAGCGCGAATGTTTCTTCCATACCTTGATCTACGTGGTGCATCTAAATTCCGAGGTTGCACATTCCTGTTTTCGCGTTCCACATTATCATTAATTCTATTTGGATCATCTAAAATATCATCATCACTATCATAATTTATATTATCACGAAACTCTAGAGGTTTCCGAAATTCACATTTCAAGAGATCTTTTCTATTTCTACGATATTTGACACGATCACTTGTTATGACTATATAAGATCTTGGAGCTATTTCGCGTTGAACTATAGCTTTCTTAGACCACACATTATTCACAAAATCACGCATTCGCACACTATCACCTTGAATAAGTTTTGGTAATTTTTTAACGCGTTTATCATAGTGAGCTTTCTGTTTTCTCTTTTCTTCTTCCCTTTTTCGTTTAAAATTTATGGCAGGTTTTGGATACAGCATCTTTTCTTGAATAGGCAAATTTGATCGCAATCTTCTACCATATAATATTTCAGCTGGCGATTGACCATTTTCTAATGGTGATGATCTGTATATAAGTAAACTCATATAAAAGTCACTTTTATCTTCATCAGATTTCTTGAGAAGATTTTTGACAACACCTACAGTTTTCTCAACAAGTCCGTTTGATTGAGGGAAATGTGGTGAAGATGTTGTGATTTTAAAATCAAATTTTTGAGCAAAGTCTTTGTACTGTCTGCTACTAAATTGAGGACCATTATCAGAAAACACCTCTCTTGGTATACCATGATTAGAAAATACCCGTTTCATGGCTTTAACAACAGCTTCACTTGATGTTGTGTTTAAAGGAATAACTTCTGGGTAATTTGAAAAATAGTCACACATCACCAGAAAATTTCGATTATTGTATACACACAGATCTACTCCAATTTTCTCCCAGGGATATTTGGTTAATGGATGAGGATGGAGTGGCTCATTTGCTTGTCTTGGTCTGTACTTTAGACATGTAGGACAGGAATTTATAAGTTCCTTAATGCACGGATTCATTCTTGGCCAGTACATTGTATCGCGTGCTCGTCTACAACACTTCTCTATTCCTAAGTGTCCAGTATGTATTTTAGACAACATCAATTTTCTCAAACTTGTTGGAATAACAATACGTTTTCCTTTGAAAATGAGTCCTTTAACATAAGTAAGTTCATGACGAATATTCCAAAACTCGGTCAGCTCTTTTGGAAAATCTTTTTTGTTTTCAGCAAAACCATCAGTAAGTTGGTGAATTAATAACTGAAATTGTTTATCTTTTTGTGTTTCACTTCTTATGTTTTCTAATCTTTCATCAGTATAAGCAAGATTGGAAACTATCATATCCACATAAACATCAACTTTATGTTCACCACTGATGTCTTCTGTATTAGGTTTTGTCACATAGGCTCTAGACAAACAGTCAGATATAAACATATCTTTTCCTGGTGTATATATTAGTTTTAAAGAATATTTCTGGAGCCTTAATAGAAATCGTTGAATTCTAATTGGACAGTCATTCAAAGGTTTTTGAACTATTGACACCAAAGGTTTATGATCAGTCTCTGCTTGGAAGTTCTGGCCATATAAATATTGATGAAATCTTTCACAGGCAAAAGTTAATGCTAATGTCTCTTTTTCTATTTGAGCATATCTGGTTTCAGCACTAAGCATAGCTCTTGATGCATATGCAACAGGACACCATTGGTTTTCATATTTTTGCAGTAAGACTGCTCCTAGACCAGATTTAGAAGCATCAGCTGATATTAATATAGGTCTATCAGGATCATAGAATTTCAGGACTGGTTGTGTTGATAATAAAGTTTTAATCTTGTCAAAAGATTCTTCTTGCGTTTTAGTCCATTCAAATTCAATCTTTTTATCCAATAATTGTCGTAATGGTGTTGTTACCGTTGATAAATCGGGTAAGTATCGTGCTAAATAATTTACCATACCAATAAGACGTTGAACATCTTTTTTACATGTTGGCTGCTCAAATTCTTGAATCGCTTGGACTTTCAAGGGATCAGGTTTTAACCCATCAGCAGATATAACATCACCAATAAATGTCAGTTCATTCACACCAAATATACATTTACTTTTATTTAGTTTCAAATTTACTTTTCGAACAGTGTCAAGAACTTGCTTTAACCTCTGGTCGTGTTCTTCTTTTGTACTTCCCCATACTACTAAATCATCCATCATAGTTACAGCACCATCAATGTGTTCAAATATCATGTAGATAGCTTTATGATAAACTTCAGGGGCTGAAGATATGCCAAAGGGAAGCCTAAGGAAGCGATATCTTCCAAATGGTGTATTGAAACAGGTCAACTTGGAGGATTTCTCACTCAGCTTCATTTGCCAGAAGCCTGAAGAAGCATCTAATTTGCTGAAATACTTGGCCTTTGAGAATTGTGCCATTATTTCTTCTCTAGTTGGCAATTTATAGTGCTCCCTTTTGATGGCTTGGTTTAAGTCTCTTGGGTCTAAACACAATCTGAGTTGATCTTTGTTGGCTTTAGGTACCACTACTAAGCTATTAACCCATTCTGTAGGATTTTCTTCAGGACAGATGACATTTAACTCTACCATTCTGTCAAGTTCTTGCTTAACTTTATCATGTAGAGGGAATGGTACTTTTCTGCAGGCATGAACCACGGGTTTGATTGATTCATCAATTTCTATAGTGTGTTCTCCTGGTAAACATCCTAGACCAATAAATACATCTTTATATTCTTCAAAATATTTATGGCTGTATTCTGTCTTTGGTTTGGTTTCATTTTCTATGGTAAAAACTCTTTTTATTAGACCTAATTTCTCACAAGCAGCTAGACCTAATATTGGTGTCACATTGTACTTGGCAATAATAAACATCAGTCTGCTAACAATGCCTTTATATTCAATGTCTATTAGTGAAGAACCTTCAGTATCAATCTTATCACCACTGTATGATGTTAACTGGATAGATGTCTTGTTAATTTTAGACTTCTTCTTCAACTTCAGAAAATCTTTCTTGGATAATACATTAACATGGCTGCCAGTATCTAACTTGTATTTGACAAATAAACCATTAGTTAATAAAGTATGTCGCCATTCTTCTCTGCTTGAACCATCTATAGAGTCAATACAGTATTCATAATTTTCATCATCTTCTTCAGAGTTGACAACATATTCATGTCTTTTAGATTTCACAGTGTGTACTGTTTTATGCTGCTTTTTCTTATAGAAACACATCTTAGCATAGTGATCTTTTCTGCCACAGTGATTACATGTAGTACCAAGGGCTGGACATGGTTTCTGGTCATGGCTTACACCACATCTTCCACATGATGAAGAATCATGTTGATGATATTCATCCTTTTTAAATTGGCTTTTATGTTTACCTTTTTCATTGGTATAGTGTTTCGGACTACCATATTGTTGAGTTTGACCTTTAGGTTTCTGTTTATTTCTACTGAACCTGTCACGTCTAAGTTTACTTCCGTAACTTTTAAGAGCATAGACTTCTTCTGTATCAGTACTGCTTCTTTCTTCGATCTCGCTCATTAACCCGATCTTTGGTAGTTTCTGCAGCCCGACAGAATGACATGGTCTTCTCTAGTGTTAAATCATCAATTCTCAACAGCTTTTCTCTCAAATTATCATCAAGAATTCCACAAACCATTCTATCTCGTATAAGGGAATCTTTCAGTTCACCGAAATTTGCATGTTTTGGCTTTCGTTAACAGTTCATTTAAATATTCGTCCACTTTCTCATCTTTCCTTTGATCACAGGTAAAAAATTTGTACCTCTCAAATGTCTCATTACTTTTTGGTAAACAATATGCTGCAAACTTATCAAGCACAGGTTTTAGTTTATATTTGTCAGCTTCATCAACAAACACGAAATTATTGTACAGTTCTAATGCTTCTTCTCCGATTACATGTAAAAGGATGCATGTTTGGTCTTTGTCAGATTTTTCTTCTGCAGCGCCAGTGGCTTCGAGATAATTCTCAAATCTTTGACGAAATTTGATCCAATTTACCGATTTATTACCACTCAACAGCAATGGCTTTGGTTCCGACAGTTTCTCCATGTTAGAACACTTCTGTCACCATGTTTTATTCTTGTTTAGAATATATTATATAACTAAGTTTATAGCTTAGATTTATTAAATTGAAATCAGCATGGACTACATATTTTTTAATATCTCAGATCGAGGTTACAGGATGTTGCTACAAACATAGGCATTCGTAAAGTTGCACTTGATTAACTAAATGGACTTCTCTCACAGTATTTCAAATGCACATAGGCTATCATTACATCACCAATTCACCGAGCATCAAAGACATCCTATCAGCTAATGGCAGAATGAAACCAACAACACCATTACCCCCCAAAGGAAGTGTTTATCACATTGAATGCTCTTGTGGTGACTCTTACATTGGCGAATCTAAAAGACCATTGAATATTCGATTAAAAGAACACAAATCTCAAGCACAAACCAACAAATCAGCTGTTGCAGCTCATCTAAAGGTCAACCAAAATCATACCATTAATTGGAACCAAGTGAAAGTACTAGAAGTTAACCAACATCAAGAGAAAACTAGACAATACTTAGAAGCAATTCATATCAAAATTCATAAACCTAAAATAAATCAAGACAATGGATTATGGATTCCCAAAATTTATGACAAACTTTTTGATTAATAGTAATTAATTCCAAGCAATGTTTATATAACTCAATTTATTTTTTTTTTTTTTATATCTTTTGCTTATTGTCTTTGATCCCTGACTAATGCTATAATCTCTTTGAAGGGTTTCCCATTGTTACTTGTTAATATATAATGTACAACCTCATTTCCTTATTCATTGTACTTGACAACGATCCGTGAAATCTGTCCGTAACGTCGTAAATTTGTTATATTAAAAGTGATTGTTATCCATAGAAGTGTATTATTGTTTATGTTCATCACTAAATGCCTCTCAAACAATTCAACTTATTTAGCGTTTTTCAATAATCAAATGCACATTTTTTATGAAAAATTAATTGTGCCTTCTAAGACTCATATCCCTTTAATTGAGATCTTTTAATTGAGTGTTTGGCATCATAGAGAATTGAATGTGACCTGTCAACATATCATAATTGTGACTGAACCTATGTATTCTTTGGGAATCTTTTATACTTTTCTATATTAACAATAATCAATATCGTGTGTGATCATTTCCCTAAAACCGTGATTGACAGTCGAGTGTGAACGATCAATAATCCCACCCCTGTGTATGTGCTGTGTACTTCTATTTATTCCATTACCAGATATAAGAAAACCATGTATTTAATCTTTGTAACTGTACCATTTTTTTTGTACGTATAAAATTATTATAAAACCGTCTCTCCAAAAACACACACTTTATAAATCGTGCACTTAATTGATGTTTGTATTCAGACCGATATACTGATATTTTGAATTCAGCCAGAAAAATGATTATCTCCGGAGCTGGCCCCATCACTTCTGGTACAACATATTTTAATGACACAATGTTATTCAAGGCAAGTCAATTTGTGATCAGAGAGAGAAGGGGGGGGGGTTAAATTTACAGTTCTTGATATCTGCAAGGTAAGGAACACATACTTTAGGCCTAAGAATATTTATTACATTAAACACAGAAAGCACTATAATTCTACAGTGATAGAAGTTTGTTTCATGGCGTTATATATATAAGTGTTATCAATAGGTAAAAACTGTCCTGTGATTATTTTGATAGCCTCTTGGGCTGCTATACCTCCAATAAATGCTGCTATTGTATGGAGTTCACTGGCACCATATCGACACCTGAAATATATACACTTACAATAGTTATTATAATGAACTAATGAAAATTTATGCAGCATTAATATAACCATAAACACTATTGCCTAAACGCTCAAACATGGAGCATAGTAATTTTAAAAAATCAAGTTATTAGCAAAAGAAAGGCCTATTTACATCCATGCTAAATTCATATTTTGATTAAAACTGTCATGTTGAAAACAGAAATATAAGAAATAAACTTATACTGTATCCTATGGAGGCTTGGCCAGTATATCTGGACAAAGCCCAAAGAACAATCATTATTCTATCAGATGAGTATCAGTAGATATAAAAGAGTATTTGTAACTGTCTCTTACTCTGTGTAAATATCAAATAAGTTTATTCAACATAAACAGTATGATTAAAGATAAATTCAATTATTCATTTTTTTTCCACTTGATAAAAGTCATAGGGACAAATGTTTGCAGTAAAAAGGAGTTAAAGGTAAATAAATAAATAACCTTATAATTGATAATTAATCAAACTTACATTTCTTGTACATAGTCATCTTTACTAACTGGTGGTAGAGACCATTCCTGTATTAATTTACTTAAACAAATCTGTAATAACAAATTGGTAACTTTATTCAAATTAACACAATAAGCATAATCAATGTAGACCAGTTGATATTACTAGTAATTTGTTAATAGTACTTATCATACAAATAACCAGTCCTTTTTTGTACAAAGAATATACAAAGTTGAGATTTTATTATAGCAGTCACTTATTTATTTAAGATAACTTTGTCATATACCCAATACACATTGTTTAAGGTAGGCTAAAACCATAGATATACATAACAAGAACTGCACTGAAGGCATTAAACGCTGATAAATGGTAACGCCACTGTGCTAACTATGGAGAAGGGTCACCATATTATAAGAGGATTTTGACAACACACCATTTAATGTAATGTCCATATCATTGCGTAGAACATATACAGTAGACTTAAACCTATTCCATCAGCGTTCTCACCCTGAAGAGTGGAAACACTTCTGTTACGAACCTTCAATTCTTGAACATCCGATTCTAATTGTTGTGTATAGAAAACCAGGATAATGGTTGTATTTCTCATAGAATTTATCTACAGCTCTTAATAACACATAAAATATCACATCACTCTCTTCTTCATCTTCAAGGGTGTTGACCTGAATCATAAAAATAAATAGTTTAGTTACTTATTATCGTGAGACAATTGCAGATCATGTATATATATATAATAACTTATTATCTTGAGACTATTCAGATGTTATATAAATAACTTATTATCTTGAGACAATTCAGAAACTTATATATAATAACTTATTATCTTGGGACAATTCATATCTTATATATAATAACTTATTATCTTAAGATAATTCAGATCATATATAAATAACTTATTATCTTAAGATAATTCAGATCTTATATGTAATAACTTATTATCTTGAGACAATTCAGATCACAATATAATATATATACTTATTATTTCCCGAGACAATTCAGATCTTTTTATATAAGAACATTTAAACTCTTAAGATAACAGATCTTATAATAATAACTTAAAAACTTGAATATTCAGATCTTTAACATAACTATATCTGAAGCCATAAACACAAAGTCACGTGACCATGCATATACTTATGACGTTATGTGGTCATAATGGCGTTAGGAAATGACCTTTCGTTTCTATAAATAACTGATACTAAATCGCCAATATCTCGGTTGTTAGTAAAAATAGATCGAAAAACTTTCAGACACATATTTTCTCGTCCCATTTGTGGCTACAACAAAGAATCAGGGCAGTTCATGACATGAATTTTTCTCAAACACTAGACCAGGCAACGCCCTTAAGATAACTTTTGTCATATACCCAATACACATTGTTTAAGGTAGGCTAAAACCATAGATACATAACAAGAACTGCACTGAAGGCATTAAACACTGATAAATGGTTATGCCACTGTGCTTACTACGGAGAACGGTCACCATATTATGATTTTTACAATACACCATGTAATGCTATGTTCATTTTATTGTGTAGAGCATACACAGTAGGCTAAAACCTATTCCATCAGCGTTCTCACCCTGAAGATTGGAAACACTTCTGTTACAAACCTTCAATTCTTGAACATCTGATTCTAATTGTTGTGTATAGAAACCAGGATAATGGTTGTATTTCTCATAGAATTTATCTACAGCTCTTAATAACACATAAAATATCACATCACTCTCTTCTTCATCTTCAAGTTGTTGACCTGAATCATATAAATAAATAGTTTAGTTACTTATTATCGTGAGACAATGCAGATCATGTATATATATATAATAACTTATTATCTTGAGACTATTCAGATCTTATATATAATAACTTATTATCTTGAGACAATTCAGATCTTATATATAATAACTTATTATCTTGGGACAATTCATATCTTATATATAATAACTTATTATCTTAAGATAATTCAGATCATATATATAATAACTTATTATCTTAAGATAATTCAGATCTTATATGTAATAACTTATTATCTTGAGACAATTCAGATCATATATAATATATATAATAACTTATTATCTTGAGACAATTCAGATCTTATATATAATAACTTATTATCTTAAGATAATTCAGATCTTATATATAATAACTTATTATCTTGAGACTATTCAGATCTTATATATAATAACTTATTATCTTGAGACAATTCAGATCTTATATATAATAACTTATTATCTTGAGACAATTCAGATCATATATATAATAACTTACTATGATGAGACAATTCAGATCATATATATAATAACTTATTATCTTGAGACAATTCAGATCATATATATAATAACTTATTATCATGAGACAATTCAGATCTTATATATAATAACTTATTATCTTGAGACAATTCAGATCTTATATATAATAACTTATCATTTTGAGACAATTCAGATCATATATATAATAACTTATTATCTTGAGACAATTCAGATCTTATATATAATAACTTATTATCTTGAGACAATTCAGATCTTATATATAATAACTTATTATCTTGAGGGCAATTCAGATCTTATATATAATAACTTATTATCTTAAGACAATTCAGATCATATATATAATGACTTATTATCTTAAGACAATTCAGATCTTATATATAATGACTTATTATCTTAAGATAATTCAGATCTTATATATAATAACTTATTATCTTGAGACAATTCAGATCATATATATAATAACTTATTATCATGAGACAATTCAGATCATATATATATAATAACTTATTATCTTGAGACAATTGAGATCTTATATATAATAACTTATTATGTTCTTTGAATGGCATGTAGTAACTAGATAGCAATATTATAACAAACTTGTATGGATATAACGATTACTTTAATGTAATCTTACTTATTAAAGTAATCGTTATATCCATACAAGTTTGTTATAAAAATAACTTACTATCTTGAGACAATTCAGATCATATATGATAACTTATCATCTTAAGATAATTCAGATCTTATATATAATAACTTATTATCTTGAGACTATTCAGATCTTATATATAATAACTTATTATCTTGAGACAATTCAGATCTTATATATAATAACTTTTATCTTGAGACAATTCAGATCATATATATAATAACTTACTATGATGAGACAATTCAGATCATATATATAATAACTTATTATCTTGAGACAATTCAGATCATATATATAATAACTTACTATGATGAGACAATTCAGATCATATATATAATAACTTTTTATCTTGAGACAATTCAGATCATATATATAATAACTTATTATCATGAGACAATTCAGATCTTATATATAATAACTTATTATCTTGAGACAATTCAGATCTTATATATAATAACTTATCATTTTGAGACAATTCAGATCATATATATAATAAGTTATTATCTTGAGACAATTCAGATGAAATGCATAATAACTTATTATCTTAAGATAATTCAGATCATATATATAACTTATTATCTTGGGACAATTCATATCTTATATATAATAACTTATTATCTTAAGACAATTCAGATCATATATATAATGACTTATTATCTTAAGACAATTCAGATCTTATATATAATGACTTATTATCTTAAGATAATTCAGATCTTATATATAATAACTTATTATCTTGAGACAATTCAGATCATATATATAATAACTTATTATCTTGAGACAATTCAGATCTTATATATAATAACTTATTATCTTGAGACAATTCAGATCTATATATAATAACTTATTATCTTGAGACAATTCAGATCTATATATAATAACTTATTATCTTGAGACAATTCAGATCATTATATATAATAACTTATTATCTTAGACAATTCAGATCTTATATATAATAACTTATTATCTTAGACAATTCAGATCTTATATATAATAACTTATTATCTTAAGACAATTCAGATCTTATATATAATAACTTATTATCTTAAGACAATTCAGATCTTATATATAATAACTTATTATCTTGAGACAATTCAGATCTTATATATAATAACTTATTATCTTGAGACAATTCAGATCATATATATAATAACTTATTATCTTGAGACAATTCAGATCTTATATATAATAACTTATTATCTTAAGACAATTCAGATCTTATATATAATAACCTATTATCTTAAGACAATTCAGATCTTATATATAATAACTTATTATCTTAAGACAATTCAGATCTTAAATATAATGACTTATTATCTTAGGACAATTCAGATCTTATATATATTGACTTATCATCTTGAGACAATTCAGATCTTATATATAATAAGTTATTATCTTGAGACAATACTTTTTTTTGCATTTGGGTGAGGTTTTTAACCACCTCTGTGCTTAACGCAACATCAATCCTCTAATGATTACTAGTTTTTATGTAGGAGTATTTTACACTATTGAGATCAAGGACAAGACAATACATTTTGTTTATAAACCATCCAGTTTAAATTAATACCAACCTAGAAGAGATGTATTCGCTGTTTTTGGATTGTATTCTTCTTCTAAACTACGACATCTTATCACACGTAGAAACGCTGAATTACGACCTGAAACACAAATCTGTGGCTTTCATTGAAATGTTGCTGGTACCAATGGTGACTTACGTATTGACAACTATTTCCCAATATCGGTGTCTGTGAAATGCCAACTTAAAGTCGTATTTTTGCCGCGAAAAGGGGTGCGCACTATACATGGGTAATTGAATTTTCCCTGATTTCGCGGAGGCAAGGAAGGGGTGCGCATTATACATGCCTGCGCACTATATTCGGAATTATACGGTAATATGCTGCCAAAATGCTGCAGAATTCCTAATTCAAAACCAAGAGACTACAATTTCAAAGAGACAGAAAAAAAGGCAGACAACAAAAATGATACACATTCAATCTATATCTGTCAATTTTGCCATTGTTTGGGCTCTAGGTGGGAAATATCTCTAGATGGGAATATCTCTAAGTGGGAAATATCTCTAGGTGGGAAATATCTCTAGGTGGGAAATATCTCTAGGTGGGAAATATCTCTAAGTGGGAAATATCTCTAGGTGGGAAATATCTCTAGGTGGGAAATATCTCTAGGTGGGAAATATCTCTAGGTGGGAAATATCTCTAGGTGGGAAATATCTCTAGGTGGGAAATATCTCTAGGTGGGAAATATCTCTAGGTGGGAAATATCTCTAGGTGGGAAATATTCAATACTTAGGTGGGAAATATTCTAAAACTAGTGGAAATACTTATGCAAAAACAGGTAATACTAATAAATAATATGATATATGTACATTCTAAAAATAGCTTTGTTCTAGAATAAAAAAACTGTTATTTACAATAAAATATTAAATACTTACAAAAGGTTACATATTTATGACAATGCTAAATACTTACAAAATATATTCAATACTTCCAAAATGTTAAATATCTACAACAATGTAAAATACTTACAAAAACGGTAAATACTTACAAAATGTATGGATATCTTTTTCTGAAATGCTCTCAGGATTCTAAAAATAAAACATTAAAAATTTCATATTTCAATGTAAAGATGAAAAGAAATATGCTGTGTGTCAGATGGAAATATAACAAATTAGCAAAATTTAAATAGGAAATTATCTTTTAATTAATCATGATATCTTCAAATCTATCAATTTATTTATTTCATACACAAACCAAGAGTTGTAATATTAAAACATCAAGAGACCTGCCTGGGTCATGTTTTTATCAAGGGTTGCACTTTCAGCAGTCACCTTATATCAACAAATTTCAAATTTGTGTATGTCACTGGGAAGTGTTAAATAGTCTGGATAAAGAAAGCAATTATTCTTCCAAGTAATTGAAAGTGAAGAATATAAATATGTCCATTTAATACACATGTAGTGAGATGAATGTTAGATAGGACCATGTCCCTTGTCCCTGTGTATTGGACCTAATTCTGACCCATGTAAAATAAAGAGTTCATTATTATTATTAACAATGTTTTTACCCAGGCAGGTTCCTTTACGTCAAAACTATGTTAACAATACGATAAATAATGAATTTCATGCAAGAAATAATGTTGAACAGAACATAATGGAGGTTAGCCATTCCATGGAAATGATGATTGATATTTACAAAATGATATACTGCCGTAAAATCATATTTAATGGATGTCTTTTTTCAGTTTATTAAATTTTTGACTGTTTTCTTATCACTTGTTCAATGATTGAAATGATTCAAAATATTGGTCTTTTACCAGAAAAAATGATTTCACAGCAAATTATGGTATATTTATTATTAGATTTGGCTACATATAATATTTTTTACCAAATTATCCGTTTCTAATATTATATGATCACCAGAACAAATCTTTGTTATTTTTATCATTTATTGCATTTATTTCAAACAAATCTTGATATTATTGGATTGATTAAAAGGTAATATAATGCAGATTAAATACTTATGAACACATTGAACTAAGGGTTGCAAAATATGTCCATATATGGAGAAAGATGAGGTATAAAATAGGTTACATCCAGTTAAAGTCATGTCTGAACAAAATAAACTTTTCTTATTGAAAATTATAAAAAAGCAATTGACATGTTACATTGTAACCAGAAATATCAGTTTTAATCAATTTTATTCTTAAGAAAAAAATAACATGAGCTGATAAATGGTTGCTGAAATTTTGCAGTAATTTTCAGATGATCCTTGTATTTATAAAATCTATTAGTACTTTTATATTCAAAGTTTTGAATTCTGGTGCAGGTAAGGAAATGGAATTACATGCAAAATGAAAATGATAACCAAATGAATTAAATTTCAAATTTCTTGAAAAGAGCAGAATATTTTTCAACATTGTAATTTCACAACAGAATCTGTAAGTCAGCCATTCTTTTCTAAGACATTAATTTTATGAATTTGGTGTAGAAAACCAGGTGTAGAAAGGTCAATAAAAGTCTAAATTTGATCGATCAACAAACCAACATCTATATACATGAATATATCAGTAGATTTTTCTATTCACCAATAAGAAATTTGAAACTTAAAGAAACATAACAAAAGCCAGAGAGAATAATAAAAGGTTATAACTGAGTGTAGACAACTGTTTGGAGTTGGAGTATCAATTGTTATTACTAAAGGCTCATCCTACAAATAGTAGAAACTCTTTAAATATACACTAATTTATATTGCAGGACATGTCTAATCCTAGGCTCTTGTTTATCTTTTCAGGGAAACATGAGATTTACTCTTAAGAACATTATTAAAACAAACCAGGACTAGAATTAGGCAAGGTCATTTTATTTTTTCATTTGAAATTTGTTCATACAGAAATGAATATTCCAAATAATAAATCCAGATTAGATTAGGATTATTCAGTCCAAGTTCACATGAATAATCAGTAGGCCTATTATGAGTGTTGATAACAAATCAGGGTATATCCATCCTACCAGAACACTTAATGCCAATCTGATACCCTAATTGTTGCATTGATTAAAGGCTGGACAATAGAGGCGTGGCCAATGCTTAACATCAATCAATTTCATATAATTCAATAATAAACTGGACCCAATTTTCTAAAAATCTTTTGAAATAATTTTCAGTTGATTTCAACTATTCTTCTATAGATACTCAATCCTACTCAGTGTAGGATTTGTTTCAAAACACAGCCCTGACACACAGCATATATAGAAATAAACTAAAAACAATAAGAGAACTGCTAACTACCTGGCACTGTTCTTCCACTAATCTCTGTACAATATTTGATACACTCTGACAGTCTAGGTTGGCCTGATGGCGGTAAATATGCTGTAATTTAATATATCTCTCAGAATCAGCTGTCATATCAGGAATGGTACCTCGTAAAGGTAGAGCACCTGCAATAACAATGTTTCTCAAAAATATTAAACTCAATGAGATTGTAAATAAGTTATTTTAATATCTTCTGAGCCAATTATTGCGTATTTTCTATCGTTCCAATTTGAATTCTGTTGTCTGTGATTTCTCTAATTTAAAAAAAGTTTAACTGTACATAATTTCATTATCCCAAAAGCTGCTGATTACATGCTTAATCTAAGCTGAATTACACGACCCCCTACACTGGAATAGCGTTACCAGTGTTCCTGATACACATTTATAAACAAAGTTACTTGAAAATCCTTCCAATAAAAATTCAAAATTTGATGTGATAAGTTCCAAACTTTGATTTAATAAAAATTTATTACTTATTTTTTTATTTATATCTATCCAATTGAAACTGACCTTGTCCATCTGTCTCAACAAACTGTTTAACAGCTCTAGTCATGATCCAGAAGGGTGGACTCTGTAATCATTGGAGAAAAATAATCAATCAAGCGAAGAGGCTTTCACACTCTAGTATTCACAGGTGTGTATGGTTGCTGATAACTTATCAAGTCTCATGCTTTCATTATTTTCAACCATACATAACTTGCTGATTGTGATGCTTCAAAAGCACCTTCACACTTAATAAATTTATAATTGAAACCGATTTTTTAATTTCGATGGATAATTATTCCGGTATACAATATTTTAATCTCTAACAAAGGTATTTCTCCTATTTTATATTTCTATAACATGACTGAAACATAAATTGGTAAAAATTTAAGTCTTTAAAAAAAAAAAAAGGTGTCTTTGTTCATAAAAACAGGGATACCATAAAAGCAAAATTTACAAAATATGTTAAAATATTACCTGTGGTGTCAAATTTAAACATTCTGTATCTTCAAATAGTTTCAAGATTTCAGATGGTACCTATATACACAATAATACAGTTGAAAAAACAATAATCACATAAAAGGTCGAAGGTGAATTTCAAAGCATTTCATAACGCTATCTTAAATTTGTGGCAAATTCACATAACCTTTAACCAATAAAGGTAACTTACTACTTTGTTATTTATTCAGTTTGTCACATGATTGTATTTTCACACCAATAATGCTTATGTGACTAATATCTAATTAATATCTGTATGTGATTAAGATGATTTTTATTAGGAACACCATGCAATGTGATATTCTATAAATGAAGGAGATGAAATTGTGTCATATTAGCTTCAAATCTACAGACCTTAGTTGGAGCTAGTGCAGTATTCACATGTTTTACAGCTTCATCAAAATTTTCTTCTTGATCTGGAATCCCTTCGTCGTTTCTCAGGATACCTAGAATATAAATCTATTACTGTTAATAATTACACATTCTGAATTCAACTAGCAGGAATTGGGAATATAAAAAAGTTAATCTATTATCTTAACTGTTAACTACTAAAACTACACTCTAGATATACTCATGACAAACTAAAAGAATATCAAATTTGAACTTGTAAATATCAAAACAAATTTATATATTGATCTTTTAGTTACACCTGACATGAAACTATTTTTGTGAATAAAAAATACAATTACCAGTAAACTTATCAAGAGATATTAATTGATATACACTATAATTACCTGTTTTGATTAATTCCTTTAACTGGGTCTTTTCTTTATAATTAATAGGTGCTGCACCATTATGCTATAAAAGAAAAAACAACAGGAAAATAGTACAGGGCTGTATATACTTTTTTAGTTTCTCAAGTGACAAACTATGTAACACATGTTAGTTAACTGACCACATCTCTTTATGACAATATAAAGTTCAGGTATAAAACAGAAACTATTTAGAAGGACAGTGAAAAGTAGGTATATGAGGATTATATAAAACTATGTTACCAAATTAACATAAAAGAAATTAAGAGAAACTTAGTGACTTACTGTATTTTTCCATTGTTGTAAATATTTATATACAATAACTAACCAGGGTGTATGAGCATGATCCTACAAATAAACCAAATATTTGTGATAATACTGAGACCTATGTAGTATTTATGGACATTTTCCAGGTCCCTATTTACTGTATTGCTGAACAAGTTAAAACTACCGAAGGTATTATCCAGACCTATACACCGCAAATATAGTCCATTTTTATTCTAGGGTAGAAATAACAATAATTGAAACAAGCCAGGTTTACCTTGTTTATTACTACATGTACCTACTTCTATCTACTAATACAGTAAACTAACTGTTATGTTTCCAATCAGATTAAAATGTTCATTGACTACATACTAAATATTTACACAACTGTTAACGTTCATATTTTACAAACTTATAAATATAAAGATATAGAGGATCTACCTTTTTATTCATTGTAGACATGTCTAGTGAATCACAGAATTGTTGAAAGGCAGGTATAGGTCTGTCTAATCTTAGATCTTCTAGTGTATTATCTGGATGAGATTCTACCACTGTAATATACAATATTTCTATTCTAATATCTTAAACTGATCTTCCAAAAGAAGAAATGAAAACCTGTTGAAAAGCCTAGATGTATTCATCAGTCAGTTAATTGACAACCCTGAACTCTTTAATGAACACTCTCCCACCTGCATTTTTTCTATCACTATGAAACTGTATAATATATCATATTAGAAGAGCTGATTTGTAAAATTAGTGTGATTTTAGTTGAGTATTACTGAGTTATAGGATTATGTCACCCCATGTTAAATAGTTGCCTCTATACTAATTGTGAGCCATAAAAACTAGTTTACCCCTGTTGTTCCTATATTTTAAATAATAACTTTGGTGCCAACTAAGATTGACTTTCATCCTGACAATCTGTAGGAATTAATTACAGTGGAAGTGCTAGTCGTGGTACTGGGTGACATTTCCCAATAAAATTCTTAATAAATTCTTGGGAGAGAACAAATTCAGATGCTCCATAGAAGGCTTGTATCTCAACCCTGACAGTTTCCCCTCATTAAGGCATTTTGCCACCTAATTTTAACACCCAATCATGGGAGCCCGAAGGGGACCATCACTAATTGTAAAACCTGAAAACCCTATTTTACCTGTATGTTCTTTAAGTACCAGTCTGATATAACCAATAAAACCATAACAACGACAGATTAATAATGGTATATTATATTTATATAGTAACTCTCCTAGTTTTAATAAACTTCTGTAATAAAACAAACAGTATATATTCTTATCTAATGGAATAACTACCATGTTTTCTTACAATCGTGGTGAACAATTAGAAGCAGAGACTCTAATATTAAGGTATATGTTGCATATCTTTATGACAATATCTTCATTCTAGACATGATCTGCATCAAACCATTCTCTTATTCACAATTTACAGTGAAGCTAAAATTAAGATAAGCACAAGTGATTGGACATTGGTTGATATGGAATGGATAGTCTCATGTTGTACATCAAATGATCCACCAACATATTGTCCTAATGCTAACTAAGTCAATGTTGTAATTAGTCTTCGGAAAACGTAATTAAATTTGACTTACTTTTCATCCATATTGGTTGCTATAACGATGGAAAATGAAGTAAAAAACGCTGGGTTATTCTCTATCAGGTTGGAGGTTGACTGGAAATAAAAATTAAAACTTTGATTCAAGTGGAAAAGTTTCTATACTTTAACATTGCAGGAATTAACAGAAACAAGACTTGAGAAACTCCTTCATTTATAAAACTTACCGTTCAAGATTAAATATGATCAAGTTTGAACTCACCTCCTCCACAAAATCTCCTACTACATCTTCATTTAATTCTGATAATAATTCACAAGCTATCTTACCACGTGGCTACAATATAAGATTTATAATAATAACAAAGCTTTATGGAAAAACAACTACTGAGTTTACTTGATCTGTGACGTTTCAACAAGTGTTCTCTTGTCGTAAGATTTCATTAATTAAAATTATGATTCTGATGTTCTAAAAGAATAATCTACTACCCTGATAACACTGAGTAATTTTTCAAATACTAAGGAATTAGAAATGGATCTAAATCAAAATTGTCGTTTGATCTATTCGGGTACAGTACTCAAAGAACAGCAATTCTACAATAAGAATATTACAGTACAAAGACTAACTGGCAAAAAGCCTATCTTGTACAATGAAAAGATATAAAGTATGTTTCAACTTACAGTTCCAATATTGTCTCTCAATAGAAAGAAACTGAAGTAGAAAAAATACAATTCATGAAAAACTTTTACCGTAATACACTAAAAAACTGATAAGGTCTGATTGAAGGCTCAGATTTGATTAAGATCATTGGAATATCTTTTTAATAAGAATAAAATATGATGAATTGAAATCTTATGTCATCTTCCAAATCATTTAAATTAACCTGTAAAAATGCTGATAAATGTATGAATAAGTAAATAAATCATATTTATTAAGTGATAACTAAAATATTGAACCTACTTGTTCCCTACATCATCTCCTTCTACTTTCTTCTCATCTACTATAGTAAATGATCCTATACCTAAAATAAGAAAGAAATATTACCATTTGTTTTCATTTAGATGATATTCTAGACAAAATATGTATTATTTACAACAATTGAACAATTCAAATGCCAATCTAGAGAAACTGGCACCTATATGTTTAAAACCGATGGTATTAACGTTAAGGTGGTCGTTCCATAAGAATAAACATATAGATGAAAAACTGATTAACAGTGTAACATGAATTGTGGTGCTTTACTAGATACCCTATTCATATTTCTCAAAACAACACTTTATACAAGCAACAATATAATGCATCCTACCTGGCAGAATCAGATTTTTCAGTATTTCTGTTCCAGTAGCTGTTGCATTAATTAAACACACCCTGGATGACTCTAGGGCAGACTGACCATGATCACCCCATAATCTAGTAATAATAATAGGAACAGTAGCCTATTACAACAGTTTTCATTGATTAAAGGGTAGGCTAAATGACAAATACTATCAATTGATGATACAGTAGGCTTCCAACCAAAGGTTTATACTTTTATAATGAAGGCGAAATTTTTCTTGGAGAATACCTGACCAGATTTTGACACTATAATACTTTTCATTTCAAGGTTGTATTTCTATGGACTCTTTATATGAATGGCAAGCTTTTAAATATTTAAAATAGCTAAGCTTTGATATTATAATAATGATTATGTGTGAGGTGACAAACTTTGATTCAGAATAGGTTATAATCAAGCTACAAATTAGAATCATCAAGAGTTTCAGATCTAACCAAACCTAAGCTAAGGTTATCGGATAGTTTTGACCTGTTAAGAGCAGTGAGTAGCCTACTGTGGGGATGACTATACTTGTTGGTTAGAGTGCAGCTGCTTTTTAGGGCTTTCTAAGGTCAGGGTTAGTTTTAAGATTTGCAATGGTACTTTTCTTAGTATAATAGGATGTCTAATAAAAGAAAAGACTTGAAAGCAGAGACTACACTATAAGACAAATCAAAACATCGTTCTTACACGGATGGTGAAGGAATTATTATCTAAGTTTTAACATGACAGAAGTCTTGCATGTGAAATTAACAGCCTCAATTAAATTTAATAAGTTAATACCTTAATTGACGGTCGTATTTGTTGTTTTTGTCGAGACCGCTTTTCGTGACAGCAGCCATAGCAAGAAAAGATAACTCTTGAACAACGGTGTAACCTCCAATAATGGACAGTTTAATAGACAGTTTATATGGCTTATTTATGAAAAATGGAGTGTCAGCTGTTACTTAAAAAATAAAACCTTAAGTACAAAAACTAAAATCCTGAAACCTACTCTTGCAGCAGAGTTGGCATTATTGATTAAAAATATGAAGGGATTTAAAATTACCTGGTTATAAAAAAGATTTTTAAGTCGAAGGATGATCTGTAACCATCTAATTAATTGGGAATTAGCTAAATATATTTTTCAAATAGGACTCATGTATTTTAATACTGTGAATCAGTTTGGCAACATAGGCATATACAGGAAAAAAAGAGGTTTCTAATCTCAACAGGCTCATATTCATATAGCCTGCACTGTTGATTGGGGAATTATTCCTTTCAGAATTTTTTTTATCTGCTGCCTGGTTACAGAAAAAGCTTTTGCAATTCTTGAATATTGAAGCTTATTAGTTAATTTGTTGCAAAAAGCATGTCAACCAATATTATACAGGCCTATTGGTCACAGGAGACTTAGTAATGCAATCAATCACCATATGCAATATGTCAAAGGATGATTTGATAGAAGCAAAGTGTTTTCATATTTTATGGTTTTATTGAGAAATAATGCAATGATATAATCATTTAGTAATAAATAAATAAATAGTATATAAATAAAGGCACTAACAATATTTCAATAAATATAACTATTCATCACAGATCAATGTTAGCATCAAATAAGTAAATAATATAGTGGTAGAGCAAAGGTTAAATAGATTGGAGTCTTGGTTGGTATTGAAAGGCCTATACTGAAATTCAATCCAAATTCATGTACAGATACTTGTAATTGCTATGGAAAAATTATTAAAGGAATACTATCTCTTAATGAACATTTTCAAACTTTGCAAACAAGATAAGGTTACATAAACATCTTTGGACCTACCCAGTTCCATAACAACAGAATCCCCTAAAATATATTACAATAAATCCATTAAAACATAAAGAAATTATCCTCATAACTATGAAATCATTGCATTGGTTTTATGGATTTATAGGATTATACAGAGATTCTGGTGTATATTTTCGACACCAGTAAAATTTTAAGTGATTTCTAAGCGGTAGAATTCCTTTAATAACTGAGTTTATAAAGACATAATCTAGATAAGATAACAAAATAAATAACAACTAGAATTGCTTACAATTATGAACGTATTTCGAGAGCCTTAAAATATTATATAGGCTAAAGTTGCAATTACCTACATCTAGACAATATATTGAATATCATTTGACCTAGTTTTCAAAGTCATAAAATAATTAGGTCACACCTTCCGTAACGGTTAATGATGGCGAAAATATGAAAATTATCAATTTTTGCTGTATTTAAGTACACTTATCTCTATGAATTTTTTAAGTAAGCCAAATTAAAAAATATCTACTCGTAGACAATATATTGAATATTATTTGACCTAATTTTCAAGGTCATAGATTAAGTGGGTCACACCTTCCGTACCCGTTAAAGTGACCTAATTTTGAAAAAATCGAAATTTAAATAATTCGAAAGAAAATACGAAATTTGAAAATCGGTCTCCAAGAAAAGGTAGATAATGTTCCATTGTATCTATGTGCTAAATTTCATCAAATCGGTCTATCAGTAGTGTCTGAATTTCGGATTTAAGAATTGTAACGAAAATTCAAAATGGCGGCCGATATGGCAGCTTGACCTAATTATTAGGTCAAATCAATTACTATTGACAAGTTATTTATAAAACAGTTTTCACTTTTCACCTAGCAGTTTAGACCCGAATTAGTAATTACGTATTTGAGGCAAAGGAAGTGGAATTTTTTTTTCACATTTTTTCAAAAATTATAAACAATCGCCTATCAACGGGTAAAGTTTAAAATTTACATTTATTTTAAGGAGAAATCAGGTCTGAAATTTTTGGATACCCTTGAATATTAATTGCAAATCGTGGGTAAAATATTTAACTAATTGCATAAACCTATATTGTTAGGACAAATACATAAGTTTCAAATCTGAAAATCCGGTCAAAATAACTGAAAATAAACTTGCTAAAGCAAAAAAACCTGAACTTCCGGTTCTCACTTCTGAAATAGAACTTCCGGTTTTGTTTTATTTGATAATAGGAATCATTCTAAGATCACTGGTTTATATTTTCGCACCTTTTACCATGTTTTCTAAGCTCATAAGAATTACAAAAAATAAAAGTTAAATAAAAATAATCCAAAGTTTAAAATACCAAATAAAAAACAATTACTTATTATCAAGTACATTCAAACACACATGGAAGAGAGCACAAGCAGTTAGTTAGTGATATAAAAAAAATCTAATTCATTTCTAAAAAATTAATTACACATAATTACTTTATAAGCAAATATCAAACTATATCAAAGTAGGCAGGAAGCTATAAGAAGGTTATAAAATTATATGTAAGGGAAATAGAAGAGACAGAATCCTGTACTTGTTTAACAAACATCTAACAAAAAATCTTCATTTCTTTCACAGGAAGAAATATCTTAAGTTATAGAAAGTAAAATAAATTAAACTTGTAGTTCAAATTTCTGGCCAAAATAATGATCACACATGAGTAAAGGACAATCTGTGAATTCAACATTATAGTCATAATACAAGGTCACTTCTTGTGGAGCTTCCCTCGTGTTCCCAAAATACCCACAATCCTCTAGAGAAGAATCAACAGGAAGCACAGCCTCTATATTACGTGTTTTATTGATAAAGACTGCTAGTTTGGTTGATAAAACATGAGTTTGTTGAATAATGATTTCTATTAAACCATACACTGATAAATGAGAATGAACCAAGATTGATATATGACCAGGATGCTCCTTGAATGAATCAAACGTAACCAATCTCATATCAACCAGTACATATCTGAAATGAAAAAGGAAATTCATCTTATTTTAACTAGGTTTGAATCGAAAATCAAATCAATTTTTGGTCACAATGTCTACCAAGTTCTGGTTCAATTGATAAAAACTCATCTTTCAAGTGTTGGTAATATGTGTTTTTGGATTATCAAACCTCATCAGGAGAAATAAGGGTAAACTTTCCCAGGCATAAGAGTGAACAACTCCCTGAACAATGAGGTGTGGAATATCTGTTATTTGAATATGATATTCAAAATAGGAAGGTTTGTTTAATAATAACCCAGCTGGTGATTGGCATTAAGCACTTGTAACATTTAACAATTTTGTTTTGAATTCATGATTTCATAGCGACCAAGAAATCTCTATTACCTAGGATGTTTCTCTCTGTATGGCTGCCAAACTCCCATCTTACAACATGGACAAGGAATTGGTTTTCTTTCAGATAAAATTAAACTGACTTCATCTCTATCTTTCTCAAGTTCTAGACTTTCTTTTCTACAATATAATGACCACTTTTATCACATAATTATGTTAACAAGTCAGTTTAATACCTTGACAACATCAGGCACTTTCTTGTATTATTTGTTTGTAAATGCAATGATTTTAATTGATTGTATGACCAGAGCCCTTATGGCTTAATTTGTAAGATATTAAGAGTTCTCATATACCATATCAGATATTGAATTGTGCTTTTTGACATTTAATTAGTTATACCTAAGTCAACTTTCATAAGGGAGATAAATCATATATCATTCATGCTTGCTGACATAATAAAGGCAAGTGCCTAATGATATAAGACAGAGTTCATGATACCTTGAGCTAGCTTATGCAAACAAAGAAGGACTAATATATGAAGAGTGCAAAGATAAGAATCATGCCTATTTAGATTGTTAACTGCTGGCAGATTTTCAGATAAAGGTCAGAGTTTAATATGAAAAGTGTGACAGAAAGTTGAAAGCTAGAAAAATTAACAACTAAATAATGAAAGACAGATACCTGACATGTTGTAAACCCTTAGTAAATTCTGTATAATCTATCTCACCACTATCATCTTTATCTAGTAAATTAGTCAGTAGATGTAGCTCTGTTTTATTCAGAGGGATATTTAAATCAAACATACCTAAAATTACAAAATATATATATCTTAACAATGTCGTTCTTCTATGAGCAAGGGATAAAACACGACAATATCAATTACTAGGTGACAGATGAGAATAAGCCTTATCTTTTTAATCTTTAAAAATTGCACTTAAAATGGACATAAATAAAATATAGTTTATGTCAATATTTCTACGGGAATCAAATGAGTTTGATGAATCATTTTACCTTGCTATATGAAGTTTAGGACAAAGGATAGGCCTACAAGTTCAAATGCATTAATGTATTTGGGAGTGTTGATCAAATATTCTTGAATTTATGAGTCAATGCCATTCTTTCTGTAACAACCTAGAAATACAATAATCTGGAGCTGTAGAATATATAACTACACCAGTTCACCTATGAACTAACCTGATTTAAATTCCTCGTAAGTCAAGATCCCATCACCAGTGACATCTATTTTAGTGAATAAAGAAATAGCTTTTGGTGCGATATCAATTAACCACTGATTGATTCGAGTAATTAGATGATCATAATATACCTCATCTTCTCTTATCTTATCTATAGCTTTCTCTAATTTGGCCTGAAATAGTAAATAATAATAATATAATAAAAACTTTAATTTACAGCAGACTCAGTATGGTTTATTTTACCAAAGATATCTAAGTTTAACAGTCAATCCATAGAAACAAATGTATGAAACAATCAAAGTATATGGACTAAATGATCCTCAATCAAAATCATAATAGTTTCTTTATAGTTGACCATTCTAAGGAATTGGAAAGTGTTGTAATTCAACAAAAATTTTGATACTCATCATTGAGGACTTTGTAAGACTCACCTGAGCTCTTTCAGACTTAGTCATTTTTTTCTTCTTTCCTTTCTTTTTCTTCTTCCCACTAGAAGAGACAGCAGCTAAAACTGGATCAGTCTGTGTTCCAGACACCACAGATCCAGGTTCCATATTCTCCAATTTTACATCTTCCTTATCAACTTTTGAAGATTTTATAGATTTCTTCTTACCTCTAAAAACAATAATACTTCAGAATTGTCATGTGTTTCTAGAAAGATAATACCTCGTATGGGGTCTTTTAAAAAAGTTTTCAAAAATCCAATAGTTTGGCTAACAATCAAGTTGGACAAAGGTAATAGACAATTCAAGACTTCAAATTGAAGAGCTCTGATAACATAAATATATTACTTTTGACTTTCTGACACTTTGCATCAAAACTGCAGCAAAAAAAAAAAAAAAAAAGATATGCTAGCAAGTATGGTTTGTAGACTTGAAATAAAACAGAATACTTCTTTAAAACTTACTTTTTTTTGGATCCCTTTTTAACCGGCATTTTTACTTTTGGTACATATATAATTTGTTAAAGTCCATTACAAAGTTAATATTAGTTCGACAAAACTTTCAATAATTTGTTTACAGTATCCAGGTAAGGGGGGGAATAGGAAGTAGATCAAAGGGGGATAACTCAACCAATTACAGCAGAACCTGTATAATCAGGACAGTGATGCAATGTAATAAATAAAATAATTTACCTTCCGCACAATTTATATTTGCTTCGATACTTTAGCTAATTAGTTCTCAAAATGTGACTGGAATTTGTTTGAAATGGCTAAATTTGAAAATTTTATTACACACAAATTCAAAGTTTTATTTTGGAAAATAGAAACAAACTTTTTTAACCATATAAGGATATAAAAAGTAACATAATCGTGTAACAAAAAAATCCTAAAACACAATGTTAATGACATCCAACAAAGAATATCATAGGCAGACGGTCAAGATAGAAAATCTTTCTGTAAATAAATTAATCTTTCAATTTACTTAGTGCAATAATTAAATTTATTAGTAGGTACAATTGTAAGCCATGTGCTTGAAAGTTCTATTTATACCTTTTTTTCATTATTATAATGGAATAAATCTAAAGATCATTTAATGACAGGCACTAGTATTTTGTCTTTGAGTTGAATCTCCAAATATTGTCACTGAGTTGTATTTTGTCTCTGAGTTCACATGAAGCTGAGTTACCCAAGTACCATCTTTTGCATCTCAGCACAAAGCTGTTTCTTTAGTTAATCTTTTGAAAAGTCAGTTTATGTTACAATAATATTCATGGGCAATTTTTTGTGACTATTTCTTAACAGAATTTGAATATTCAAAATTTACTGATAGTCCATACAACTATTATATTAACTTATTCATTATATTATACTTATTAGTATATTTGGCAGTTGTATTGTTTCAATGCAATTGGTCTAAATGTGCTTAACCACATAAACCATAAAATGAAAAATGCAGTGAAATATTCAAACAATAAAATCATGAATATTCTATTTCTTGATGTTTACACTCAGGACAACTATAAAATACAGTCTGGCCTTCATCAGCACTACGAGTTTGACGCGTGGTGTAGGTCATTCCTTCATTACCACAGTTAGAGCACACTCGGTCAGTTAACGGCCCACTAGCAGCTCCTTCAGAATCTTTCCTACTGTCACTAATCATATCTTCTATTTTATTAAATGTTAGTTTATATTCAGTTGATATTCCATGGAATTTCTTTAGATCTAGTTTATAATGACATTTTACACACTGGACAAATTCTTCTTTACTAGGTAATGGTAAGATTGTCCCACAATCAGGACAGAAGTTCAGATCTGTCTCAAAAACACTACTAGAATCCATTTGGAGGTATATAGGCTACTTTACCACTCAATATATAACATCAGTCAGATAACTTCTATGCATTCAGGGCTACAATAAAATAGTCTGAAATGTGAATAATACAAATAAAAAGTTTTAATTTAAAGTGCTCTACAAATCCAATGGATACCACAGTCACAGACGGACTCAAGAGAAACTTGACAAGAAAAATCTAACAGTAATTCAAACTACTTCTGTATACATTTCTCAATAAATACTAGGTTAGTAGTATGAATTATTGTAAGTCTTTATATACAGACAGGGCAACTTGTCTTCGTAACAGGTTCAGTAGTTCCTGTCTCTGAGTTAACTTGTATTCTTGTATTACTGTATCAAGGGAGACGGTGGTTTCACCCGTTTACAAGTTCAACTGTGGTTGTTTCACCCAGAGGCTAAAAATTATCTGGTTATTTCACCCATAGTGGGTTCACCCCCTATATTGTTTATATAATTATTATCTAAACAAACAAATTAAGTCCTGAAATAATATATACAATTAGCAATGAAAATATAATTATGGATAGGTGATAGCAGCATTCAATATACAGAGGATTTTCAATTATATCTGATAATTTGGAATATGTCACATTTCATTTTCATCATGTGTCATATGCTTCTACTTATAGCTCAGTAGCTTAGATTCCACAGTCCTTCAATACATACATACATACATTTTTTTTTTGGAGTTTGTTCCTTGCATCATTTAATCAATTGATTGACGATTTTTATTTCTTGACCTTGCACCTACAGAATTCGGTAGTGTGCTTTTTTGAAGGTTTCCAAGATGACCACAAATTAAGGCAATTCAAAAACCCAAAAGCTCCAAGGAATATGGACCGATTTTTTATTTTTTCTGATTTAAAATCTAGAACAAAATATGCATTGGATATGTAAATACTATCGGTAAATTTGAGAATCATTAAGTGATGCACTATCTGTCATTAAATAATTTAAAGGACAGCTTTCCTTTTTTGATCTTACAGCTACAATATTAAGTGTGCTTAAAATTTAAAGTGAAATCCTATCAATTCTAGTTATTAATTGTTATTATAACAATTGATCATTAGTAAATTTTGATATGGGTGAAACCACTAGAAATCAGGGGGTGAAAACACCAGTTCTCAAAATGGGTGAAACAACTAGGGTGAAACAACCACAGTTGAATATGAAAACGGGTGAAACCACTGATAGCCCTGTATCAGTTGTCTGGTTTGAATAATAGCATGGGCCATCACAATAATGCCTATAAGGAAAATTTCCATGTTATCTAGGCTTAGTAAAATTGGGAAGTAATTAATTGCCCATTGAAGTCAGGTAAAAACTTTATTTAACTTCAAAAATACCGATCTTACTGTCAAATAGTCATCATATACATAGTCAAATAATAGTTTGTTAGTTTTTATATACGATTATATTTGAGATTTGTATAATTATGTATCATTTGTTCAAATAATAAACTGAAGTTGATAGCACACTGCACAGACCTTGACTCTTGTTCAACGGTAAACTCTGTACTAAGTTAACCACGCCTCCACGTGGATCATATCTTTATTATGACATCCGGGCATTTCATAATGAGGTCAAAAGGAATACGATAAGTTGTAGAATCTCTGATGAAAAAACGAAATCATTATTTATTTTTCAAATATTTGCTATCAGTTTTCACTCAAATATTATGCAGGGATACAGAAGGTCCAAATACACTTGAAATATTATTTTTAGGCCCCCTTTCAATATAATTTTTCTTAGACATGTAAATTATATAGCTTTGCGTTTCTGTATATATCAGAATTTGAGTCAAAAGTTGCACGCAACCGCGTCTGCAAATGGAGAATTTTCATAGAGGGTCTACGCTCTTTGCTCTCCAAAATTTGATGACTGTAGCCTAATTCCACATGATTTCTGTTCAGATTTGGAATAGAAAGATGTCTTAAGGATTAGTGCATCTGAAATAAAAGAATTTTGGGTTGATCAATGTAATATTGCTTTTTATTTTGATGTTGAATATATGCCCATTTTAACATTACCATTTCGCGAGCGGATTATAAACACAACTTGGCATCAAACCTAAAATTAAAATTTGCTATTTAGATTATGATAGAAATGGTTTCTAAAGATAGTCTGAGCAGATATAATTATGTTTTGATGGTTGTCACTTTGTCTTATTGACAATATCATTACCAATCATCCAATGAGACTAAATTAGTACACTGCCTTTGCTTGTAAAATTATTGCAATGTAAGATTGCTTGTAACAAACACATACTACACAACTGAAACCTATTCACCCGCACTCAAATAACATTGCATTAAAGCTGCATTAAAGACAAAATTGTGATAAAGAGTAATGGGCCAATGCCTTATGTATTTGCACTGTTTCTTGCCTTATATGAAACATACTTACAAGAAAAGAAAAACCAACAAATATTTAAATAGTCAGATTCCTTGTCCCTATTTAAAACTCATGACTTCTTCTATGCCTTCAAAAAATGGTTACATATTTCTACCATGTTTGTCGTTAGCAGGTCAACCTCATATTAGAGACCTGAATTGATATCTATTGATGGTTTTATGTGATATCTTACGTGTTTTGTAAATATACACATGTAAGTTGTGGATACTTTGCAAGTGGAGGTAACCTCTCTTGCATAAAAAAGATGCATTGATTGGTTTTAAATCACTAAGCTTACCTCATAAAACACTTCTAGTCCATGCTAACAATGAACGAGGTGTTTTGGGTCAATACATAAACCATGTTTTTAATATTTCTGTAACAGTCAAAATGTGTTTACTGTTGGTGATTGAAATTAGCTCCACTTTTTCTGCTTCTCAGTTATAGCAAGTTATTGAATGGCTTAAGATGAGAATAGATTGCTGGTACTGTATGTTTCTAGGCAATAAAATTGAATTTTGCCTGATTTTCAGAATTTTAAGATGTAGATGCAGCAATGTCTAATGCTGTCACAACTAAACCTGATCAAACCAGTGCAGTTGGTGGACCTGCTGATATAATGGGTACAGCTAAGGGAGATAATGCAACAGTTCCTGATCTGAAAGGACCAGGACCTGTAGAGAGACAAGATTCGATAACATCAGTACCATCCCCTACTCCCAGTGGAAGTGACCCAGTTCATGATTTACCTCCGGAATTACTTCAAGCTGGATGGAGAAAATTCTGGAGCAAAAGAGAAGGGCGGCCATATTTCTTCAACAAACTGAATAATGAATCTCTGTGGGAAATGCCACAACTTGGCTATCATGGAAATATGGTAAGAGTACAGTATGCTGTCAAATTAAAGTGAGATGCAGAAGTTTTCTTGCAATAAGTTAGTTTAGCATGCTGATTAATTCCAAAGTCCTGAATTTTTTATGTACTGCTTAATCTCTAATCAATGCTGTTAAAAAGTTTGACAAGAAGTTTAGTGAATTGGAAATTCCAGAAGTTCAGCTGAGTTTTTGCTTCTAGATGAAATTCATCCTCTATTTTTGTTTATGATTAAGAAGTTATGTATACCTTCATTTTTGTCTTTTCAGCATGATCCCATGACAGATCCTCTGGGTATTAACACACCAGAAGGTCATGCTCCATTACCAGCTAGTAATGATCTTAGATTGAGCAGACCCAGTATTGATATACCACCCCCACCCCTTATCGGTGATAAACGAAGGGCTAGTGGTGATATGGCTATTGGTAGTCCTAATAAACGGCAAGCTGCGTTTAACTACAGGTATTTATTATACCAGAAACAGATATATAATACTGATATATTTTATATTTTTAGAAATTTTTAGGAGAAATTGTTCTCCTTGGCCTGTGCTTTCATATTTTCAATTATATTTATCTAAAGTGGATACAATTTTGAATATTAAATGGACTCAGTGGTTTTAACTTTTGTTTTCACTGAAAACAAATCAAACATTTTTACATTAGTTACAGACTTCTTAATACCTGTGAAGTTTGGTAATTCTTCCTTGCCACTATACATTTAGCCTTCATACTTCAAAATAAATGGCTATGCAACTCTTTTATTTTGAAGGTTTCAATGTTCATTACCTATGAAAATTAAGCAAGGTTATTGTTTGTTTCAAAATTTATTTACAAAGTCTACAGAGATTTACAATTATTTTTTGCAATATTTTCCATCAAGTTATTTTGTATTGCAGCCCGTTTTGGAATTTTGAAATCCCAACCAACTGTGTTATTAATGAAAGAGCACCAGTAAATATCCCAGGACCTTATCCAGATATAGAACAGCTTCGAGCTCAACTAGTAACTAAATTACGCCAGAATTATAATGAACTTTGTTATGCTAGAGAAGGTAACCTATAATTTTTAATCCAAATATAGCAAACTATTGACTCTTCTAAGATTTTTATGCCTCTTTAAAATTTGAAAGTGTAAAAGTAACTATATTCCATACATGCATGTAAGGTATAGGATTCATATGCTTATTGTGGAGTGTTTATGCTAGCTGGCACATTATGTGTAGTCTTGATTGTTATTGACTGACTTGAAACCCATTTGGTTACTGGAAAAGTCTCGACAATTTGTTAAAAAGTTAAATGGATAGTAAAAAGTTTATAAATGAGCTTTCAATTTACTATCTCTTCATGTTCCTAAATGCAACCAGAAAATAATTTTAGTTTACGTCATTAAGTCAGATTTGCTGCTGTTTGCAGTTTGATACTGCAGTAATTTATGGTTTTACTCTAGTTGTTTCCTACAGTGCCAGCTGTTTCAAAGATTCCATATCACAACATGGTATTTATTTTCAGGTATTGAAGCACCAAGAGAATCCTTTAACCGCTGGCTATTAGAAAGAAAAGTAATAGATAAAGGAACAGACCCTATGCTGCCGTCTCAATGTATTCCTGAAGTATCACAGTCTATGTACCGTGAAGTTATGAATGATATACCAGTGAAATTAGTCAAACCAAAATACTCTGGAGATGTAAGGAAACAGCTGTTTAGATATGCAGAAGCAGCTAAAAAGATGATAGAGTCAAGGTTTGTAACTTAAGCCTATAACTCTTTGTTTGTTAGTAACCATACTTTACAAGGATAACAACTGAAGGAAGGTCATATAGCAGACTAAACCTGTAGAGAAACTGGTATAAGGATCATAATATGTTTGTCATTCCAATGCTCTAATAGCTACAGTGTGTCATGGGATTATAGAAAATCATTTGCAATAGTTTCTGGAGACATTGGAAGAAAGTTGATCTGAGCTTGATATAAAGTATATCAGATCATGGTATAAGTAGCGTGACTTGGATCTGAATTAACTTAATGTTTATCACTTATAAAGGGGTGTGGCTTCTGAAAGTAGAAAAATAGTGAAATGGAATGTAGAAGATACTTTTACATGGTTACGAGGACAGCAGAATGCTTCCTATGAAGACTATTTGGTATGTATCATTCTTCTTAATCAGTCAGTCCATACTCTGAACAATTTTCACTTGTCTTAGAAAATGATATTCTTGTTTAGTAACATGCTTGTCATATGCTATAATATCTGTATTTTAGCTCAAAGGACTTTCAACAAGACTACAGTCAACCATTAATTTTATGTTTAAATTTCAGGAAAGATTAGCTCATTTAAAACGACAGTGTCAACCCCATTTAACTGAAGCAGCCAAAACATCAGTAGAAGGTATCTGTAAAAAGATCTATAACCAGTCATGTGAGATTGTCAAAAAGATCTCAGAACGACACTGGGAGATTTTAAAAGAAAACAACATCAATAGTAAGTTATTAGAATATAACCCCAGTCCCACTTCAGCTCAAGAGAAAATTCCCTGATATATCCCTGACCACATAACATGTACCCAGACAAGAGTATGAGCCAAAGAGTAGACCACTCCCTGTTCGTCCCCACTGGTCCACAATGGCAAAATGCCCCAGTGCAGTCCAGACGACACCCAGACCTCTCTGGCACATCTTTCAAGGAATGACTGAGGATGTTTTTAACACTAGAACTACTCATTGTGTAAAATTTATTTGCAATCATATCCAGGTAGGATGGAGGAGAGGTGTAAAGATTGGACATTCTAAATACATTCTACAGAATATTTGCATGTATGTTAATAATCCTCGACTAAATAGTGATGGCCATTCAACTGATCTTGTTTCAAGTACTATAATACTTCTGGGATAAAGTAAAACTGTTGTTTTTATTGTAGAAATGGACCCATTGCCAGAACCAACTACCCCGAGAAAAGTTTTATGTTATTCAATTCAAGTATCTGTCCCTACTCCACGACCTGTTTTAGTTGAACATGCAACAGAGAATGATATTACTTCATTACGATATAAATCAGAAACAGTCAAAATAAACAGTTCACATTTTCATAAATTGGTACGTACTCACCTTATTTATATACTCGGTGAATTCACTAACTTTATTTAGTATGAGTTATTGCCCTTGTTCTTGAAATGCATGTGAACACTCTGGCAGTGGCAATTCTCGATGGATTTTGATGAAACATGGCATGACTGTAATCACCCAAAACTGAACTCTATTGAAAACAAAAATATCGAAATTAATTAGTATGAGTTATTGCCCTTTGCTCTTGAATTGTGTTCAATTTTAGCTTGTAAACACTCTGGAAAGCACAATTTTTGATGGTTTTTGACAGGACTATATTAGATAATAAGATTAAACACTGTCCAAAAGAAATAAGAAATGAAAATACACTATAGACCCTATCTTCCCTAATTTTAATACAAAACCAGTAATGTTAAGGTGATTCTGTGTGCTTTATTAACTAATACTGAGATTGAATCATATTTGTAGGAACAGTTATATAAATTAAATTGTCGAGATGACCCCAGATTTGACCATTTTTTATGTCGAGTGTGGTGTTTATTACGAAGATATCAGGTAAGTTAATTTTGTAAACTCATCATCCGTACTTGCCATTTCCTTCTCATTGATAAATTGCAAGGTAACTACAGTGGCTCAGTGAGGTAGACATTTGCTTGCTAACCTGAAGGTTGAATACTACAAACATTGCACACTGCATGACATTGCCTGTCTTCATTTGCATACGATTTGGTTATTACGTTAGTTTAACGCCTACCTGATTGCCAGGGTACAGTCCTAGATAATATTTTTTATTATATTTCATCCCTATTTTTCCTTCACATGTTTTTCACTAAAGCTTTATAAATAACTTTTGGCTTTCTGGATTTTGATTATCTGAAGACCACGACCACCACAATAATAATTTAAAGTATTTCGAGTAACAGTTACTGAAAGGAACCAACTTGATTATGATACTTATTACATGTTCTAATCATGATGTATTTCAGACCTATTTTGGTATTCATACAAATGAAGGGTTTGGTTTACAAGGAGCGTTACCTGTAACTGTATTTGAATGCCTTCACCGTGTATTTGGAGTGACGTTTGAATGTTTTGCCTCACCATTAAATTGTTATTTTCGACAATTCTGTTCAGCCTTTACAGATACTGATGGTTATTTTGGTTCCAGAGGGTAAGGAATTATTGACTTGTCTAATCCATGGTACGAAAAATAAACATCCCTAATTTTACAAATGAGCTCTTCCAATCATACATTGAAGTATCATTATATTGATAGAAAGTATTCATGTTTGGAAGAGTTCATTAGAAGGTCAAGTGTATGTTTTTGTACACAATATTCAGCCCAGTCAATCATACAACGTAATTTACAAGAAATACAATGGACTTTAATATTTTCATAACTGAACAAATTCATCTTCCTGTTTTCATTTCAAATGTGTAATTTAGAGTTATTTCTCTTGCAGTGATATATTAAATTTCTTCCCTAAAAGTGGTTCATTTGAAGCCAACCCACCTTTCTGTGAAGAATTGATGGAAGCTATGGTTGATCATTTTGAGGTAACTATTTTAGTTTTATAAATTTCTATTGTTCCACAGTGTGTTTTGTTTAAAATGTAGATGTTATTTAGAGATAAGGGCCAGTGATGTGACCCTACTAATAAAATTCATTCATGCCCTTCGGTGCCATGGACTTAAGTTGATGGATCCAATCCAATTCCAAAGTGCGTCTGTAGATGTAATTTAGTTTAGATGTTTGTGTTACACAGATCTCTCAAAGTTAAAAACCTCTCAGAATTGTAGAAAGTGTTGGTGCAGGAATTCTGACAATATATCTCTCTCCTCCTGTCAACCTGACTTGCATTCTTAATATAGAACAAGTCATTCTGTGTTCACTTGTAATTTCACTATTTATTTCTTTATTCCAGAATCTATTACAAGAATCAAATGAACCATTATCATTTATAGTATTTATACCTGAATGGAGAGATCCCCCTACGGAGGCTTTAATGAGATTAGAATCCAGCAGGTAAAGGGAGATGATTTTTTTTCAAACCGTTTCATTTTATTATGATTATTTTTTTGGGGGCTAAACAGACAGTGATATGAGTATTCTAGAGTCTTTACTTCTAACACTGTTTCTAGGATATCCTAGGGTCATAACTTTTAACACTGTTTCTAGGATATCCTAGGGTCATAACTTTTAACACTGTTTCTAGGATATCCTAGAGTCTTAACTGTTTAACACTGTTTCTAGGATATCCGAGAGTCTTAACTGTTAACACTGTTTCTAGGATCCTAGTGTTAAATTGTTTCAAGAATACATTTTGGCCTGTTTTGTTGTATTAAAATTAAATTTGGTTGTGTAAGGAATAATTATGGATCTCTCTTAAAGTTAAATCTGGTTTTAACATGTCTCAAATTTGGTCCTGTTTTGTTCTTAAGGCTATATAGTAACATCTGTTAATTACAGGTTTAAGAAAAAACAGATAACCTTTCCAGCATATGAACATGAATATAGAAATGGGTTTCAACATATCTGTCCAAAGTAAGTGTTTAATTGCTGAAATATGAAAAACAAGAGAAACATTGGAGGGAAGATAGCAATTGCAAACCTCTGTGTAATATTACTCTGTAGCTGGATGGGGGCTAAAGAGGCCTCCTTGGTGGGATCCGACTAGATACTCAGAGGGATTAGTGGAACGTTAAACTGAGGAGTTAATATCACTCTAACCAGAGAAAAGACTTCTTTTAAAACATGAAGATGGTTTTAATGGTCACTGATGAAAAACTCTCTGATTTTCGAAACGTTTGTTTTAAATGAAGTCTTTTCTCTGGTTAGAATGATATTAACTCTTCAATAGAAAATGTATGATTTATTACAACATAATAGAAATAACCCATACTCAGTGAATATAAAGCCATACATATTGTATTAAACCTTCATTTAGCTTGTAAAATTCAATAAATGAATGATATATACAATGTCTTGTAAACTGGAAGACTTAACAACCTGTGTTGTAAATCTTTCCTCATTGTTTTATCATTGACAATGGTTTTATTCTTTATTCCAGGAATGATATGAGTGTGAAGTCGCTACATGGAACAGTTGCTATTTTCCTACAAAATGATGCTGGATTCTCTAAATGGGGTCCTACACCAGAAAGGATTAAAGAATTATTGTTATCCTCTAAACCAAGAGACACTGTATCTTAAACTCTTGTAACTGATTGTGGTTAGTGTTCAGAAAGAGTGTGGTACTTTTAAAGTTGAAAGTTCAAGTCAGTGTATTGTTAATGATAGGGCAAGGTGATATACCTATATATTAGGATAAATACTGGAGTTAATTAAATCGCCTCTTTTAATAATAACAAAATATGGCGGTATCTGTTTATTATCATAATATATCACTCAGCCCTGGTTTAAAGGGTGTGATTTTTTAGATATTCACAAAAGTGTTTTATTCAAACACTATTTTTATTCCTGTGGAAGGATTTATAAAGAGTCTCAAGTTAAAGACCCTAGATGGATAATTGAGAACTCTTATTATGTGGATGTAATATTCTGTGGATTCATTTTATATAAAGTGACATTGTGATTTCATGTTCTATCACCTTTGATTTCATATACTACTGGTATATGTTGATATATCCGTATCATATATAAACATACTGTTTATAATACATGTAGAAATAGGCACAGATAAATAAGCACGAACTACACAGATACACTTTTTCTAATATTTATTGACTTAAGTTAAAAAACGTTAAATATATACATGTATATTCATATACTTTGTGCTTCTTTATGATTCATATAGTTACTATCAGGCAAGGATATAAATGTATAGTTACTATCAGGCAAGGATATAAATGTATAGTTACTATCAGGCAAGGATATAAATGTATAGTTACTATCAGGCAAGGATATAAATGTATAGTTACTATCAGGCAAAGATATAAATGTATAGTTACTATCAGGCAAGGATATAAATGTATAGTTACTATCAGGCAAGGATATAAATGTATAGTTACTATCAGGCAAGGATATAAATGTATAGTTAATATCAGGCAAGGATATAAATGTATAGTTACTATCAGGCAAGGATATAAATGTATAGTTACTATCAGGCAAAGATATAAATGTATAGTTACTATCAGGCAAAGATATAAATGTATCATCAGGTGCAAAATGAATATAAGTTTGAATAAGGTAGATGAACACTAAATAAAATGTAGGTTTGTCTTGCAAAATTTTGAAAACTATTCATTCTACCTTAAATTGAAATATTTAGATATGGTGAAATCTAATTGATTGCCTGTATTGTGTGTCGACTTCATATCTATCAATTCTCATTACTCCTTTGTGTTCTCCACATGTACATAGATATTTTTACTAACAGATGTCAGTCTACATGCAACAATCAAGTGATGATAAAATTGTTAATCAGATTTATAAATATCATGTACACTACTGTGGTCAATTATTAATAACTGAAGAGGTTTAAAGTGTTAATTTTCAATTTGATTGAATAAAATCATCTGTGTGGATAAAATGTCATATAATTAGAGCATTGTTCCTCAAAATATGTTAAGAGAATTGATTGTCTTGAAACATTTTTAGAATGAACTCTGTTATTCAAACGTTTTATTTTCATGGCTATTGAAGTGTTGGTTAGTTGTTATTGTGTTATATTGTTAGTGAATTGTGTTCTGAATTAACTGGTGAAAACTAAGAGTGACTAATGTTCTATGTAATCTTAGATACTTTATTTACAAATCAGCTATATTGAATAAAGAAATTCATTTTGATTAAGTATATTAAAACACCATCTCACAATTTTTAGCTCATTTTCTTGTCGTTGATCAAACGTTGAGTGTCAAAAGCTAAAATTTCATTTTTCATTTTGTTGGGCACTTCAAAATTTTTCTTGTTTGTATATTGAATAAAAATCATGAAATTTTTAACGAGCTAATTCTAAAGTGCAATATATTGATAAGATCTGTTGACCAATTATTTTCAATCTGTAGGTATTCAACATTGATTAAAGAAAAAAATGTCAAGTTTGTATTGAATTCTATAATTGATCGAAATTGATATTTTGTTTAGTTTATTTGTTATGCTGAGTGAAATAACTCTCAGAACAGTTTATTTACCTGTCTTTACCTTTTGATGTTACACAAGAAACTTTATGTAGGTGAAAATTACTGAGGTATATTTCTTGTTTTGTTATATTCCCTTCATAAACAGATATAAGAATTATTGTGGTAAAAATAGAATGCCATGGTGAAAAAATGTTAAGATTTTCATCTTTTAGAAATGTGGACTCTTCTTATTGTTAGTGTATTTGTTTTAATGTGTTCTACTCAAACTAACCTATGTATATTATTATTATTGTCAGTCTTAGATAATTATGCACATCTATTTGATAGTCTGTTGATTTGAAGGAAGCAATGGGAATAAACACTTTCATCTAACTCTTATTATCAAGTTAAAAAACAAGGCAAGTGTTAGTCTGTTCTTCCTATTCTACTCTTAAAACATAATAGACTTTTCATGGTTTTAATATGGACTATTCCTACATGTGCATAAATATCTCTATATGGCTATACATTGTTAATTTTAAAGAGTTTTAGAATATATCTATCATAGTTTAGTGTATCAATATTTTAGAATCAATTATAATCATTCATTCTTTCATTAGTCTATCATGTGTATATAATTCATTTCATTCATTCATCTACTTACATCTAGCAATAATAATCTCATCATCTAATTCAGTTGAAATGAAATAATTTGTTGTCATCTAAGAATGAAGTGACTTTATGATGTTATTCTCTAATGATATCTTTTGGTGACCTTTTATCCAGTTTGACCTCAATGCTTCTTGTTATTCCAGAAAAAATTAACTAGGGATCTCAGATTTCCTTTTTAAAGAAAAATTCTTATATTTTTTTGCCAGTGTTACTACTATTTTTTTGGAATAATACCACAAAAAATGTCGCTTGAGGGATGAAGAGATATTTGAAAGTGGTAGAATCTATCCTTGTACATGGGAGCCTGTGTCCCTTTGACCCTCCACTTGTATTTTCCATTTCCTCTATTCTTTGTTATATTTTCTACTGGGATCCCTAACTCTCACAAAAATCATGCAAGCCAAGAAAGGAAAAGATAACCCCGTGATTGTTTAAAGATTAACAGATCTGGATTTCAATAGATATTGCAACTCGACTTCATAATGTCATTCAATCCCAGATTTGATAAATTTGTATATAAATCATATTTATTTTTATTTTGTAATTTCAGTAGATTTTTATGTTAACTGTCCAATTATTCATTTGTAATTGTTTTTATAAAGAAATAGCATCTATTATTCAACGAATGTGTTTTTTAATAACAAGGGTAGAGTTGAGGAATGTCTGTATTTCACGGCATCAATAGTCTACTTCATTGCTTTGTTGAATAAACAGTTAGGGCTACAAGTTTGTGTTAATCTGTGCTAATCGTAGCCATGGTTATGATACTGGTATGGGTTGTATGAGAAATATGGGACCCAAGTGTGTTGGCCTCACACCAAGTTTATATTTTAATGTATTAATTGATCTGTAGATGGCTATAATCTCAAGGTTTCCAATGTACAAGATAAATAACTGAACAACTTATCACTCTCGTTTTAAAAATCAACCCAAGGACCTGAATGCAATTGATGTGGCTTTATAATTTGTAGTAATTTTGGATAACGTCCCTTTATTACAGAAAAAAAGGGTTATATTCCAACTCTTACAAATTCATATTGAATTCAGCAAAAGGTCTAATTAAAATAGAAATATGTTATCAAATAATTTATCAATTACAAAATGTTCAAGCACCTCAGCTTGTATGACAGATATTATTAGTTATTGAATGGAGTTTTACATCCTTTTGCACCTAATAAGATAATGAAAACGGACAACGACCTATACAGCGGGCAATGAGGGTAATAGAGCTAAGACATTGGTATTAACCTACTCTGTGTTTGTTCTTCAACTGTCGAAGGATCTTTGAAGATCAGATCTAAAGAGTAATAGGCGTAAATGGTTATAGTTTAATTCTTTGAACTAGGAAACAATGCTCTATATCTAAAACAGCGTTAATGAAGGATAAGATTATACAAAGACTTGAAAGTTGTAGATGTATTATGAACCAATATTTAAATATGGTCAATGTTTGGTGAATTAGTCTTAAAAAACAACTGATGAAATCAGGCAGTAACTTGGTTATGTTATCGATGTAATAGAAGAATATTTCCTTTTATTCGATATATTACAAATTATTTAAAGGTGATATACATTATTAATTGATAACAATGGGTCTGTTTTTTACATGACATTTCTGGTGTAAGGTGTTTTTCCCTTTTTGAGCGGCGGTGCCTGCATCCTGGAACTGGGTGGTACAAATAAGGACAGACTGACTTTATGGGGGTGGGGGATGCAACTAGCCGCAACGTTGGGGTTCAGATTCCAAATGCAGACCTGCTACTGAACCACCATAGGCGCATGTCTTTTCCATCAAGAACAATTCTACAAAAATAATATAGCTTTGTGCATCGCCACCATATAGACCACTTCTATAGTAACACACCATTAAAAGTTGTGCCACACCCACCCCCTCCATTCTTTTTAAATAGATGTCCCCACCCCAATAATTTGGTTGAGGAAGAAAAGCTGTTGCTTAATCCTATAATGGGTGAATATTACTCAGTTTAGTACAATCTAGTTTCAAGTTCTTTCTAGTCAGTTCGAAACTTGATTGAGTACGTTCGATTTGTTGACTAATTATGGCTAACTACCACAATGTTCTATACAGATAGAAAGATCGACCAATTGAACAAATCATCAGCATATCTCTACCCTATAGTTTTGACCCAGCTTAGTTGTGAGCTGAAATCAGGGGTTAAGGTAGAAAACCTACTGTTTGTTACTAAAACGTTATTGTTGTATGAAGAGTAGAGGTCGTTGTATTAAGGTACTAGATGAGCCTTGTAGAATTATATGGTATGTTTTTGTCACCTAATATTGTCTTTCTTCATTGAAAAACACAAATTCAGATGGAACTAGAGACTTGAATATTTTGAAATCGAAAAAGAAAAGCTGGAGATCTCACAATATCAAGATATACAATCTTGACTCAAATAGCCGCCTATACTTACAGTTTGTTCGAGATTCGACAAATCACGCGTCAATCAAGTACATTATTTTGTCAAAATCGTTTAATAACTGCAGGTTCTACAAATGCAAACGACGGACGGACCTCAGGCACAATGACGGAGGCAGAAAAATAGTCTCCAGCCCGGAGACAACCGATATATATTATTACTGCAAAATTACTTGCAAATTATTTTGAGAACAATCCTTAGGAAAACATTCAATAAACTTATAGGACAGTAATCAATAAACAATTTTTTTCTAGCAAATTTTCTCATACAACCATTTTAATATTGATCTGTATTCGTGTTTTTGAAAATAAAAAAGTGAGGTCTCTACATGTTTCTTACTGTCGTGTAGATGGGACAATCAGTGGCAAAAGCAAAACTAGGAAACAATAGGTGTGGGACAGAACCACCACTAGGGACAATGCAATAAGGCTGTAAAGGGTAAACATCTCTGGATAGTTTAAAATATGGTATAGAAAGAAGGCTGATGTCAGTGTCCTGGCAAAATTCCACCGTTTCAAACTATAAGAATTTATAAAAACGTATTATGTTGCTATGTGAAAAGGGTAACTCGTCTATTCCCATGTTAAATCACGTAATTCAAACTACTATAACTTTTTCAAAAAATCGCGTTGTAAACTTTCCAATATATCACACCATAACCTGGACAAAATTTCATTATATCATGAGCATGAATATCTTAGTTAAAATGAAAGTAGACCACTGTAATTTAAGGACATCCGCTTGACTGTCACTGCACACAAAACAACTATTTTGGGAAAAAATCATTCCACCTATTAAATCTCTCATTGTCTCACAAAATCTAGAAAAAAGGACAATTTCAGACATCAAATTCTAAATCTACAGCAAAATTTGTCAAAATCGGCATTTAAAAACCCCAAAATGCAGGGTGAATGGGATTTCGAAAAACAAAAGGAATACATTAGCATAAAAAGTTTGGGTGAACGGTTCTTATAGGCTCCTTTCTTCAACCCAATTGTTAACTATACACGTATATATAAAAAGATCAATGCTAACTTAGCCTCGAGCTTAATCATAGCTTCCTGCAGAAACCCGACAAAGTCACTAGTAAAATCTGTTAACAAGATTAACTGAGACTCTTCGCCTCAGGCTTCTAGACATTGTGCCATCGGTTTCTCTATGTAGTTGAACATTTTGTCAAAGAAAATGTCAAGCCTGCATGATTATTTAAGATCCCTGGCTCGCCGATTGGCAACGAATCTTTTTGTTGGCTGCCAAGAAAAAGAGTCTTCAGGCCTATCGTTATGATTATGACTATTTCAACGCACTAATTGTACATAAACTTCTATGGTTTCACGGCGTCTTTGAACCACCATATTCCTTACAAATACACAGGTTAGATCGATCTTAGATCAAGATTTATTGATATGGAATTTAACCGCATTTTCTTGACAATAAGAAGTCGCAAAGCAAATTGTCGAGAAAAATGACCGGAAATTATATTTCATACCATCATGATTAACCTTTTGACCTCCAAATCATCAGTATTCAGAGTAATTACTGACCAAGGTCGATTGCCTAACATGCGCATATTAACATGCCATAAGATCCATGCCTTCCTAAACAAGCTATTGCGAAAATCGACATTTTTTATCGATTCTGCTGTGAATGGACACTCAGTTTCCGTTTTCTTTATGAAATATAAGGTCGTATATCATGGAAATCAATTTACTTTCATGTGTCAAATGTCTAACAGATTACACGGATGATTTACCGTTCAATTATATCCGGTGAATGCTTCCGGTGTATTATCCAATCATTATACGTTATTACATTGAACTTTATTTAACCTTGGTCCCGTATTATTGCTTATTATTACCTCCCAGTTTATTTCCCTAATATATCACGACTTGATCTGATATCACGAGTCTGAACATCAAGCACCGATAAAGCATGGCGAAATATATCCAAGCTATTATAAAGATGTTGGTCTTGTTGGCGATATCCATACTTAAGCAAAGACCGTGGATTTGAGAATGCAGCTTAGTCTTGACCACTAAATGACCTGTCTCTGGGAAGTACGATATTTTTAAATAAAAAAGGGCTCTAATCCATCTGTACAATAAAACCATTTCCTAAATACTAGTAAACAGTAACGATATTGAAGCAGGCTAGTTGAATTTCTTTATCTACAGTTTTAATTTCCATGCCTGGCAAATCTTTGCGTTTTTGTATCGATTATAGCAAGTCAGCTGAACCCAGATTGGTACCCTCTTCCAAAAACATTATTGACTTTAAGTGCATTTTAACATTCTTTACATGATAGATCTTACAACTGGATTTAGGCAATTAACAAACGGCACTGACAAGAATTTGACAGTATATTCAAATCAAATCGAGTACCCTTTGGATTGTGTATATATGTTACTATCCCGTAGTCTTAAACGCGCTATGGATAATTTCATGGAAGGTCTCTTTCTGGACAATTCCCTGCTGAACTTTACAAGTTGAACATAGATATCTCTTGACTTAAGATGTCGGAACGAAGGTCAGGAATAGTGTATATCATAAATACATAAAGCAAAGATGAAACAAAACAGTTAGATTTGCGTTTTTCAATAATTGACATAGAATAGAACAACCACCCAAAACATCCACCGCAAAACTTTAAGAATTAACCAGTTTATTAACAGCATTTTAGCACAAGCAAACTTCCTTACATTTTAATTTAAGTTTTAAATGATTTGCGAATGAGCGCTCATCCAGTTAGCCTTCAATTAGAGGTAATTATCCTGCCTCTCCTATGACATGTCAATGGTTTAAACACCACCATTTGTAATGATGAATCGTTTCCGGACACCTCTACTCTATCGATTTCCTGCCACTTGTTGTTTCAGGATACTTTCACACTAGACAGGAATATCTCTGTTTATGAGATTGAGATTCAACACCACAAAAGTCGGTGCCGTAACTACATGGTGCCGTAATTACATAATGTAGGCAAATGAGACGATGGCAATCTCACCGTTTCGGCCCTAGTTAAGGTAATCCTACTTCTGATTCCTTCTACAAAGTGTCTTGATTCGAACTCACCTCTATTATTTATTAAAATAATTTATAGATCAACAAAAAGAGAATCAGTCAGCATGGTTACAAACGAACAAATTACACGAAAGATTACGCGAAACATTTCGACCCCTGGTTTAATATTTGATATAGATCTAATGTAAGGAATAAATTATATTAAATGAAGTTTAAAATTGAGCGAATATCGTCTTAATAATATAATATTTTTCACCTTTTTTACTTATATTTATACAACAAATCTCACATAAGATATCATCATATTCATAACCATTCTCTTTGAATTTGAAGTACCAACTTTTACATTCTTTTCTATCGAACTAATGTGTAAGATTTGAACGATATTTAGAAGCGAGGAGCACATTTACAACACAAAATAATAGTTTTCAGATAAATACTCAATTTATGTACCCATGTATTAAAGAAGTGTGCATTATCCCATCAATAATACGGATTTGGATTGTGACAATAGGCAGATCTTGCCTTTGTCATAGTGTTGTGTGCTGCTCATTGTGGTAGGTGAACATAACCTTGGATCTGGAAATAATTTATATCGACAACACATTAGACGACTTTTCTGTTATAAGTGATCATAAAGGCTATTCACTCTTATTAATACATATTATATACTTACATTTCAAGTTAATGAAAGACATTAGAAATAAACTGGAACTATAGAGCGAGGATGCGTGTTATTACCGAGATAATGTACATTTGTGTTTAATTAAAGAAGGCCTGAATTTTCAAAAAATGAATCCATTTCTTCTTTGTAACATGAAAACAGCTAACGATGTTTGTGACAATTTAATGTCCCCAAGGTAAACCCCCATCTGAAAAAAGGAATTATATTATGTTATTTTCTGTGTTTGATCTGTTTTGACTCAAATGCATTGATGAATAGAATGTATTTTGAACCGACTATGCTAATTAGGAGTATTCAAGAGATTCCAGATGATTCGTAAAGAAACGTTTCGTTCAATGGTTTATCCAAGGTCCATCTGGTAGAAGTTAATGACTCTCTCTTCTAAATCATGGTTTAGAAGTATGGTTGTTTCTTTCCTTTCTGTTTTTTTTTTACTTACACCATTGTCGTCATTCATACGATTTAGTTAAAAATACATTTATTCTGGGTTTTACCAAACTTACAGCTGAGGACAAAAGTTATTATTTCTAGTGCTGACAAACAAAATATATATTTTTTTTTCCCAAAGGAGAAAGTCTTTCAGCACTAAGACATTTTGAGTTTCAAATAACAATCATTTAGACGAATTTCAGGCTGCAAAGTGTTGGTACATCATTAAACAAATACATAAAAACACTAATTTTACTAAATATTTTTCTTCTATATATATGTCAGTCACCAAAGCGCGGATAATTCTGGACACACAATGATTTGAAGGATCTAATTTCCCCAGTGAGCTGTCATCACTTTAACTGATAAACTAAGTTAAAAAATTCCCATTTATTAAACTAAGTTTTAGATAGTTCAACGAATGGCGAACCTACCTCTTTATTTTTTTCTAACATATTTAAAACATACCCTGTTAATTTGCTTGTACTGCTTCTTGTTTTTGCTTTCTATTCACGGTGTATTCCTTGCCTGGAGCATAAAGCAAAGACGTGAAATACATAACATAATCACAAATATCAATCTTGTCAGTCCGACTTAAGAATCATCTGGTTGCTCTCTTTCCAAGGACGTAAATATAATATCGTCTAAACCTTGAGGAACTTTGTCGTAAATACCTTTCATCACAAAGTTCAAAAGACAAATTGTAAATGGAAATAACAGTCAGATCAGATATAATTCTATCCACGAATAATAACAAACGCCTTCAAATCAGACTCGAGTTTAGAAAGCCATTAAAATACATGTCTTGTATGCCTCGGGGTGGATTTTAGATTAATTAATCAAAGATGTAAGATTGAAAATATTCTGAACTCGATTTGCACTTATACCTCACAGCTCTTCATTGATACATCAGTAGCCATTATAGATATTAAAATCAACAAGGATAGAACGAATTTAGAAAGAAACAGATACAAAGAGCGAGAAGCATAGGCCTTTTTTAATAAAACAATGTTGCTAATCAAAACTTAGTAACCATTGAGACAGGCTGGCATCACCATTGTACGGTGGTCCGTATACGACATCATTTATTTTTTTAAATTTTAGAAAAAACTTGTATTCTCACCCAGGTGGTAATTCTAGAATATTGAATTAAAAACTTGAATTTCCAACCAGGTGAAAATTTATTTTCATCAAGGTGATAATTGTAGATTTTTAATTAAAACATAATTTATGCTCACGTGCTAACCACATTTCAATTGAAAATACAAAATTTAATCCAAACTTTCTAGAATTTTTTTTAATTGAATATTATTGAATTATCTCCTGGGTGAAAATACAAGTTTTAAAATTATATTCCAGTTTTTTAATTATATTACATTTTTTTTAACTCAAAATTTAAAAAAATAAATGATGTCCTATACGGACTACCGTACCATTGAAAGATATATCTTATAAAATAACGAGTATTGACGAAACTGATAATGGAACCTTGCGACCCAAAATCTGACAGTTGCAGTCTTTGATTATTGGGAAAGATATAATAGAATAATCAATATAATGTTGACAGCCTATCATATTTTGATATGTCCAGCGGTAATATTAGAGATAGGCAAACGTCTTTAATGTAATCACGTCTGATTTAGTTTCCCATGAAACTATCATTCATTTCTCACTTGTATTCATAACCAAAGCAAATAGAACTTTAAAGGAGAAGTTTCGGATAAAAGTAGACAGATATCTGGTTAAGTGAAACATGTACAAAATTTTGTTATAGTTTTGAACGTGTTAAAGAACCGATGTTTCAATATGATGCTGAAGTGCAAATGAGTTATAAACTGCTTAATACCCGTGTAACATATTGTTTCGGTTGTCCCCGTTCAAATGACGTTATATGTACTTGTAATAGTTTGTGAATTTATATTTATGAAGTGGCTGCTGCATAATTTTCATTTTACATTTAAACAGCAGTATTTTAGCCTTGCCATGCAAAATCAATCTTCAAACAGAGTTATCTGTCTCTTTGGCGCCAGATGTCAGCATTTCCTTACCGAGTCTGTGTTCGACTCACGGAAATAAAGAACAGAAGCGAAGGATGTGCCATATGCCGCAATTTGTGTTAAGAAGTTCTATAGTTCTATTTGCAAAACAATGTCTGATATAAACAACTTGAACTCAATATGGGCCAAAAGCAACCAGAGTTCGTTTGCTGATATGATTGATATGAGCCCTGTGAAAGCGTAGCCCTATGCTAGATATGGAACGATTAGGTCAATTGATTAGGTTACCTACGGTTGTGTCTCTAGAGCTTTTCCAAGTGTTTTATACTAGTACAGATAAATGGATTAAATAAAAGTCTACAAGGTGTTAAAGAAAACACTATTCAATGCTTCTTTATATCAATGTTTCTTTTTCTCAATGTTGCTGTTCTCAATACCATGTGAAATGAAAAGTGTCTAATTTTGATTGATGAAAATTTCGCCTTATACAAGACAAAAAATATCGGCCTCTGACTTCTTCACAACTTTCTTTTTAATAAAAAACAATATTCATTGACATCTCTCACGCTATGATCGATCATTTAGAATCGACTTCTTATTCCCTTGTAGATTCCTAGATACGACTGGTGTTTCTTCATCAATCATCTTCACAATTTCTAATCATTACAAACTTCGTCTTATAAATTAACTGCAATATCCACCTTTTTGTGTCACAGAAGTTATAAATGCAATAGCCACCTTTTTTTGTTTTACTATTATCGACAAATGTAGCTATATGGATGCAGTATATGTAATCGAATACAGCCAATAAAAGTCATGGATAAAAAATCTGTAACAATTAACCATAATGTTTGACAGTCTATCAGTTGAGGGCTATGTATTCCCATGCGTACGTTCAAACCGTTACATTCCATGATACACGAAGAGTGGCTATTGTAGTCAAGGTATATATATAACATGGTGGTTATCTTGTAAATCTATCGTGGATATTACTCTGGTTTTAAACCATCTTGATTTATTCCACTGCACAATACAAATCTATTCAATATCTAAAATTTCTCAATGAAGATAATTATTAAAACATCAGCGACATTCCCTTTGAGAACAAATTTAACTCGCTGTAGCCGTTTTTTACGTAGACATGATGACCCAGGTATAGACATTGCTACCTAGACATAACACAGGTTTCTGAATTTCCTTTTTAAGCTCTCCAATTCAAATTATACCCCTGAGAATGAGATTTTCGTGGGAACTTGACCCGGCCAATTTTGATTAAAGACAAATGACTGAAGGCCAGTCAATGACTTGGTGATCTTACGACGATTAATCATCAAGCCAGACTGTATAACAATATAATCCTCCAGGTTTTACTAATTAGTCCGAAACATCTATAAAAATCGTAAATTATTTCTCTAAATTCTACTCTTGTCTAGAAACAGCCAATTCTTTCTCTATATAGCTCTCTTGTCCCAAATCCGTCAATGCCTTGTCTACATTCCTCTATTGTCTAAAAACCGTCAATTCTTCCTCTACATCGCTCTTTTGTCAAAAAACAGTCAATTCTTCCTCTACATCGCTCTTTTGTCAAAAAACAGTCAATTCTTCCTCTACATCGCTCTATTGTCTAAAAACCGTCAATTCTTCCTCTACATCGCTCTTTTGTCAAAAAACAGTCAATTCGTTCTCTATATCCCACTCTTTTCTAAAAACCGTCAATTCTTCCTCTAAATCGCTCTTTTGTCAAAAAAACAGTCAATTCGTTCTCTATATCCCTCTCTTGTCTAAAAACAATCAATTTTTTGTCTATATCCCTCTCTTGTCTAAAAACAATCAATTCTTTGTCTTTATCCCACTCTTGTCTAAAAACAATCAATTCTTTGTCTATATCCCACTTTTGTCTAAAACAAACAATTCTTTGTCTATATCCCACTCTTGTCTAAAAACAATCAATTCTTTCTCTCCATCCCATAGCCGCATTTGTCGGATAATAGATTCTTGCACTGGTACGCTTGTTGTTTAAAAAAGGAGCACAAAGCATAGTGGATGACTACTGGTGAAACTAAACACGGTTAACACTATTAATTATATGGCGACTTATAGAGAACCTGTGATATTTAGTTGTTATATTATTAGTCCCTATTCTAGAATAAACATCTTACAACTAATGCAGACCATTAATACATAATATTTAACACAGCAATGTTACAAGATGCTTGATCGTTAACCCTTGAAGTCCAATGTTGAATTTGTAGGTAAAAATAAAATTTTAACAATCCTTAATGTATTTATCAAAGTGAGAAGCCTGTCTGTGCTGTAACTAGTATTTGTATAATCATCTAAAATTGCGGGTTATATTCTGTAAACCATGTTTCCTACTGATAAATTCCAGCACTGAACCAGAAATAGGGAATTGAAAACAGTCTGTTGTCGCAGTGTTTCTAAGAGCTTATAAAATATATTGATTGATGTGGACACTTCACTCGCATCGTCTTTATACAACCATATACCTCGTTCTCTTTTGGCACCCATCAGTTACCTTAATTATAAAGTTCAATAAGGCTTTAATATATTAATGTCCTCCAGAAAATGGGTTTAATTCTGTAGAACGGGTGGGAGGGGCTGAGGGATTGTGTCTCTCGGTGTACTATTGGTGAGACGCATTGACAAACAAATATTACTAATGTAAATAAAATGGCATGATATAATGAACCAATTGTGGATGATGCTGGAGGTAGTGTGGATCATGAGATGTTGTATATAGTCTTGCACAAAGCGTTCGCATCCCAAGATTTCCTTCCATACACCAATACAGATATAGCACCCTTTGTATTTACTCATTCGATCTCATTCCATCATTTGGACATTGTAGACAAATCAACGCAGTTGTTGGAATGACTAGAAATGGCCTACTAGAATATAAATTCTCCTACACAATTTGATTGGAAACAACCTTACTAAAAATACAATTTCAGTGTAAGTCTTCTTTGAAATAACTTAATCCCTTTGTAGGAGAATTTTAAAACCTAAGCCTTTAGAGAAAGTACAGAATATAGCTATTGAATGTGATTGTAATTCTCACATGGTATTTAGCTGGTGGCAGAAGGCAGTTGGTAAAATAGACGTAATTATATATAAAATTTCTCTAAATTGTTAAACTTCTTAATCACACACTAACGTCTAGGTTTCGCTTCCAATTAGGTAAGTGCTGTTTCATCTTTATCTCTCGTTGTTATCCGGTTTAGGATTCTTTTGCAGTTGCATGAACCACGTGTTCTTATAAATTAACCGAAATTTCATGCCGAATGTTTCTTATTTCATGTTATTCTTTCAACTTTGTATTTCCCCCTTAAATATAAATAAGGCCTGCTACATTGGGGCAATTTCAGAACTTTATGTTTTATTAAATTCCGAAGGTGTCACCCAGTGAGTATTGAATTGTTAAAATGCTCTGTTCATCAGACAAAATGCTGATTTGCAATCGCTCATTAACCCTTGAAATTGCACATTGACAGACATTATAACTGGAGAATCCAGAAATCGTGTAAATTCTGTCTGCAGTGATGTGTTAATATGGCAGCGTTTGGTAAATTATTAGTAAATCGGGTATGAAAATTCATTTGCAGAGTTTCTCATTCCCAGTCATAAGTAGATTAGACACAATACTCCTTTCACAATTTCTATTGTTATCATATAACACTGTCGGAATCGGGTGATAAAAGTTTGATGAATTTCATCCGTGGAATCCAATAACCTTCTTCATTGGTGAAAAAAATATTATGAAATTGGATTATTTTTTCTAGATTGGTGAGGTTTGTTCAAGAAATTCAATAAACGGTCACATTACACATGCATTCCCTCAGGCTAACAAAAGTAATTTTATATGGTTGAAATAAGTTTTCACCTGATTTATCTCTGTCGGTTTTTCATTAGAGAGTGAAATACCACAGTGAATATATAATAAATTGAAAATATATGTAACTTCAAAAATTTATACTTTACATATAAAAAGGTACTTCTAAACAGCCCACAATTCACCATGCTCTATTCCACAACAACAGCTGAAAAAAACCACCAGCGTTTCAGGCTTTTAAGCGATTCATCGAATTTAACCTTTTTTGATTCAATTACTGAAGCTGATGGAAAGGTCATAGTGAATACGGTGGAGAATTTAAATTAGAAAAAAAATTCCAGACAACGAAACTAGAGTTTAAACATTCTTATTCAAAACGTTAAACCAGTTAACTATAGACTGTAAGGCGACTAGAATGTATCCAACATTTGATTTCTTTTCTGTTGGAACATGTTCAAATTACAATTCATTCAACACATAATTGTTTTATTTTTTCTAATTTCTAATTCCTTATTCTAATCAAACAAACCTTATAATTAGATTTATATATTTTGTGTGAGAAAGAAATAAACATTTTGTAAGCCATATAATTTAAATTTATAACTGTCACTGTATAGTAAAAACAACTTTTTTCTGTTTTTCATTATTTCTCTAGATGTAATTCAATTAAATTCTATTTACAATTGGTAGGGAATTAACATGAAAATCAAGCTCAACAAATGTGTAAATAGAAATCTGGGAATACAGGTTCCGAGATACTTCTGTACATTGTTAAATATCATATATTATTTTAACGAAGACAACATCAATCCGTCGACATTGCTAAGATTGTATATTTGGTACATGTATATTTATTTCCTAAATAATACAATCATAATACTTTCTATAAAAAGTCTACCACTGTCTCCAATCAGACGCTGGGCAGCTGAATATCAATCTCATCGACTTGAAAAATATGTCCCTTTAAGCCATATCTGCTTCTAGTTCTCTCGAATCTAATACGAAGTTCTATCGTACCTAAGTAGGCTTACTCAGAAACTGGAACTTTTCAGCTAAGCTAAGCTAAGCAAGAAGTGTTCACAGTTCACTGTCGAAATTTGACTGTCTTTTCTTGAGAGTCTGCGATAAATAAAGAAAACATAAGTAGAAAATAGATTGTAAATTTCCTATTTTGACGTATTTATGATTTTATGAATACTTTTAAGACTATTTACGTAAATTCAAGACTTAAATCAAACCCTTGAATTCGGCGAAACTGTCTCTATATCAGATCAGTGGCAACAGGCACCCTTTCACCAAATAACCAATAATATATAGGCCTATATATTGGAAGTGAATATTGGCTGTATCCATGTTTTTAGAGGTGTTCTAATAATTTCGTTTGGTTATAACGTCAAACAGTTTGATTTTGATATCATTTCACCACAACACGTTAATAATGATATTTCAAAAAATTTAAGTATATCGACGTTAAACTCTCACTCTACTCTCGATCAAGCTGAAATTACTTTTATTCTCTTTCAGGTCAAAGGTTTGCTAAAATAACTTAACATATTGTCGTATATATGCATTGTAATAGCCACCATTCTTGTATAACGAAAGTTTATGAATGCATCAATTTGGTTGGATTTTTCGTTACTGAATACAACCAATCAGAGCCCTTGACAGAAATGTTGTAAACAAAAACCAACCCTAACATTGCATTTACTTCTGTGACACAAGAAAAGTGACGTGGCTATGGCAGTCAAGTTCTTAAAAGCTTAACATTGAGAAGATACTGACCATTCAGCAACCTTTGTTTACTCATAACAGAGCGATAGCAGAACTTTCACTGTGCGACCCTTTGGATGCAAGTGTTACATTTTGACAAATTTATATTAATTATTTACAAAGTATGTTTTAATGTCCGCCATTAAGAAAAAAAGCATTCCAATATACAAGTAAACCAAATATTTCCAGATTCCATTTAGATTGTTAGATTGGCTTGTAAACTGTTCCAATATCAAATTATTTTGTCATTTGTCAGAAAAACAATTTAATTTTCAAGATTGACGAAAACTTGAGTCATTAATTTTGTTATTTAGATCTCGAGGAAATTAAAATGGTGTCAAATTTGACGTTTCATTCGGTAAGAATGTGACCGTGGGGTGAAGTTTATTTGATTTCTGAGATTGGGGTGAAAGGAAAGAAGGAATGGGGATTTGTTGTTAATGTTAAGAATTGTCAGAACTACACTTTGAGTAAACAATTTCCACTAAAAGCTTGGTTTTCAATTAATAAAAATTCACTAAATATGGAGTTTTACAGCCTACTTTTTAGCGCGATATTCCAGATATACCAATTATGAGAATACTTGGTCACGGTTATAATGAGTTTAATTTCGAAAAATATCACTTTCTTTATATAAATTAACATATTCAGGCCCATGAAATACAATATCACAAATATATAATACATCTAGAATCCAATTTACATATTTTGTGTTAAAAAAATCACAAGATTTGATGATGATTGGTACAGCCTGAAATACGAAACGTTACATCCAGATTATAATTATAATTAGACAGTGAAGTTTTAAGTTAGTTCTAGAACTTTATGATTTTACAGTCTCATAAAATATCTACAATAAAACTGTAAGTCACTGAATCGTAGAATTCATTATGATTTTATGCACCAATTTGTCAAATTCTATACTATTGTTTAATCATACAAAGTTAAAGTTAGGTAGTTGGTTCAAGGGTGCATGTATGTGTGATTGATGGAGGACACTACCTGTTTCTTATACACCTCGGTAATATCACACTATTTGACTCCGTGGCTTTTATCGAAAATGTACAATAAATGGAAATGGAAAATTACAATATTATAAAACTTAATCAATCCGAGATAAAATTGAAGACCATGTATAGAAACCCGCTACTTCCTTATACATCACAATACGTTATGGTGTCCTTGAAATGCCAACTACATGTTTTGTCCAAGCGAGAGTACAACAGGAAACTAAAGTAATACCACCGTTCAATATTTAATCAGTTTTAAGCTGCTCAGCAATAAACCGGTTGATTACCTATTGATATTCTTTTCAAACATTTCTTTGTTCACAAAATACATATTTGTTTTTCTATTTGCCCACGGGAACGACTGATTAAAAAAACTGTCAGCTACAACAATCAAAGGCCATAAGGTCACTGCCTCCGATGATAACTTCCAGATTGAATGAAATAAAGTGAATTAGATCTGGAAATAAACTAGGAGTTAATAACTGAATAGTCCTTTTTTTAATTCATTTCGCAACGAACTGTCAACACGTTTATAAAATACATTATTCAATGTTGATCCAGCTGTAAAAATAGTTATTTTATTTTTTTTAAATTGAATGAACTCTGTCTGATTAATTCTAGATTGCACCTTTTCTGTGAGAAACGACCTAGGTCGGACGTGTGATAAAGCGAGCGGAAACGATGGCTTCCAAGTTTATAGAAGAAGTCTATATGAAACAGTGTTTGACATCACACCTAGGCCAACTTTTTATTTATTTACGTTCAAAATCATGCAAGGTTTTTATTAGAGCACCTGGTTAGTTAAAAAAGTCCTTTTTGTGCATTAATGATTCCAACATGTTACTATTCGACATCTTAACCTAGAATTCATAGATAGCCTGGTGATAGAAAAAAATATATAATATATAAAAAGAACAGTGAAGAGAAATAAAGAAACAAATACAACTGCTTGAAATCGGGAAGTACTAATGATTTATTTCGATCTATAAAAAACAATTGAAGAAAGGTGTGAATCAATAGCACCATACTTTAGCACTATAAATAAATGATTGAACAATGAATGTTGTTAGAAAGTAATTTTTACTGGGATTCCGCACCAAGACACAAAACGTCAAAAAGCATATTTTAGTAGACAAAAAATAGAAGTATTGCGTTAATGTATTCAGAATTTCAATGGTATAACACATAGGCTAACATACAACAGGTCAACTCAATCAAATTCACCTAAAGAATTAATTCACGATCAAACTTGCCACATTGATATTGCTAAACATTTGCATGTTGAAAATAAAAAGATTTATTTATAGTTTCGTTTTGTCATACGTAAAACATCTCGACTTTTTATTGCAATGTGCTTAAATCTGCCTAAACGTCTCAAATGACCTTCTAAAAACAGACTATTTTATTTCGCCTACCAAGTTTAACTAACGGAATCCAGCTATATTATTTTGTCTACCAAGTGTAGCTCATGGAACACGACTATTATTTCGCTCACCAAGTTAAGCTCATGGAATCCGAGTACTGTATTATTTCGCTCACCAAGTTTAGCTCATGGAATCCGACTATATTATTTCGCCTTGTAAGTTAAGCTCATGGAATCCGACTATATTATTTCACCTACCAAGTCTAGCGCATGGCATCCGAATATATTATTTCGCCTTGTAAGTTAAGCTCATGGAATAAGGCTATATTATTTCGCTCACCAAGTTTAGCTCATGGAATCCGACTATATTATTTCACCTACCAAGTTTAGCTCATGGAATCCGACTTAACCGTGTTTCCACTTGGCAAAAAAGTCGGCTTTAAGCTAGCTTTTCTGTGTTTCCACTTGTTCAATTGCCGAACCATTACGGTTCGGGAACCGAAAACCTCCCTTTTTACTTTTTACGTTCGGCAATTTATCGGGGCCAAATGAAAGCTAGCTTTAAAGCCGCATTTTTAACAAGTGGAAACGCAAAGAGCCGGCTTTTTCTCGTTCGGCAATCGAGAAGTATTAGTTTTACGGCCCCACACGCGACATCAGTAGTCGTGTACATCGCGACCTGTCAAGAATGTCCCACTTTTTTGATCTAGACTAAAGTGGTTCGGGACCAGATAAACTAAGTGGAAACATAGCGTGTTCGGCAATAAAGCTGGCTTTAAAGCTAGCTTTACTTCACAATTCCAAGTGGAAACACAGTTAGTATTTCACCTACCAAGTTTAGCTATTCTGGAATCCGACTATTATATAAACTGACAAGTTAGTTTGAGGAAGAACCCACAGTGATTTGACTGGTAAACGATAACTACTCTTGGTTTATCACCACATGTAGTGAATTAATCACTGGTAGGAGTGAGAGATCTATTCCATCAACAGACCAGCATGTTATACTTGATTGAAATAGCCATCTACCATAATGACCATGGTTAATTAAGCCATGGTGAAGTGTAATTTGACATGTGGGGGTGGGACGTTCACACTTTTATACAGCTCTATTTCCGATAAGAGGATATTAATAATGGGTATAAAAATAATTTTAAATTATGCACCATTTTGATTTCGTGGAATTTCCCTCATTGTACTCTGCTTTGCGTTTGTGTCTTATAATAATAATAATAATAATAACCTCTTTATTTTACATGGGTCAGAATTACACAATACACAATGGTCCTGTCTCAGATTCAGCCCATGGAAAATTTATTATTACAGAAACAAGGCTTCACTATAAACAGAATGACTGAATTTATAGATTAACATGATGAAATGTGAAACTTGAACTCTTTTATTAAATATTAAACGTCAAATGGCAGCAATTCAACTGAAACATTTATGTCATAGTCATAATGATGAATTCGAAAGGTAATAAAATTTATAATCACAATCAAAAATGACAACAAGCGAGGTTCAGAAAACAAGAATCACTCCCCAAGCAATATGGAAAAGCTAAATTTGACTTCACTGTTTATCACAGAGAAGGGTTTTTGAAGATGTCATGAGTCTTCTTTATCATATAAAATAAGTCGTTTTGCATTTCATTCATCATCTGGATTCCTTCTTTTTTTTTAAGAGTTTGTCATGCAAGTAACCAATAAAGAAAATTGACACAAAGGTGTTTGGTAGTCAAATTGCCTAATGTTCATGTTATTAGCATATCTCCTAGATACGATAATGAAGTCTGTGTTCAAATTCTGAGTGCTATGTTACAGTCATTATTTTCATTCTGTTATCAAATTATATCTGCTCGCTAGCCGGGATTCTGATGTCCGTTCGCCGTAAGGCAAAATGTCATGCTGGGTCTTCCATGTTCGTGATAAGGTTTATCGATCTTGTCTGAAATAAGATTATTATTTGCCTGTTGAAAAGATAAAAAGGTTTGTTCGTGAAAGTAAAAGGCAGAATATTTCCAGTCTTGAGAAAGTAAAAAGTAATCTTTCGTGTCATATATGTACAGAATCAGATAGATTAGTCGTATTCAAAAAAAAGTTGAATTTGTATGACTGAAGGAACGATTTATAAGTATTCGGTCTGGTTTGAACTATGTTCTGTTGACTACACTAGTGGTACTATAAAATACTTCGCACTTAGTCTGATGACAGTTGGAACTCATTCTGTCAATGGAATAACATGTTTATATCGTTCTTATTCTAGCGTGAGGACTAAATGTTTCCAGGGGATTCATTGAAAGGAAATTAAACTATTCTCTTGGTTCATCCGACCTTTTACATGCTAAATTGTATTTTTTTTTAAATTATCAGCATTGAATGGACATGATTATGTTATTTTTGCATGGAAATTGATAAATCGCAATTGTGAAAAGAAGATTCCTGTGATTTTGTGATGTCATAAAAACTAGTATTTTATTTTCTGAACAATTTTCCAGTTTTAATGAGTTTGTGGAATTGTAGACTTGTCTGAGTGGGCGATTTCGTCAAGATATTGTTTCGTTTTGTTATGTAAACGACTTTATCGTTTGTTTATCTGAACAAAATCTTGTTTTATCAAGTACCAGTTATTTGACATGAAACGCTTCAACATCTTCAAGACTTTTTGTGTTCTGTGAAGAACTTTAGACTATCTTGCACGTTGAAGAGTTATTTCACAATTTACAGCACACACTGTGTTCTAATCGGCTATGATGTATTGTTTCATTGCGTTTTGAATTGAATGAAGTACAATGACACAACGATTACATCGATAAAAAAACAATCTGAAACAACAGATAGATTCTTGAATGATTTTATTTCAATCTGCTCCAACTGTTTTATGGTGTACTGATTATTTATTCTACGGATTGAGAATTGGTTTGAAAGAATTAAAGCAATAATTATAGGTAAGATTAATCTATTTAGTTTTTTTTACAAATACACAACAATCTTTGGTCGTTTCATTGATTCAATATAAATCAATTTATTCTTAACCTTTTATTTTATATTTTTTATCTTATCAATTTGCAGCTAATTCAAATAAATGTTAATAATGATTATTATTTTTTTATATCAAATTCAATATTCGACATGTCTTTTGGTGTTTATATAGTAAATGGCGACAAGAGAAATTTTGTATTCATTTGTGCTATCGTTAGTATATCATTATTTATAATAAAGGACCTATATTGCTCTGTTTAACTAGAAACTGTCGATCTTATTGGCAATAGATTACGTGTAGTACGTCGAAGCATTGATTTTGGAAACTGATGAACCAAGGACAATAATTATTGTTTCTAAAAATTTGAATGATCCAGACCTGCAGTAAAAAATGGATGAGAGATGTTTTCACGCCGTTTCAGTGAGAACAGAAATTATAATTATACATGTCTTTCTAGAAAATAGTTTCTTAACAAAGAATTAAATATGTTTCTTAAGAGACTTTACGACCTTATTATATACAATTGCAGATATTTAGACTTATGATTATCTATAATATTTTCTTACAATACGACATTGGGTAAGTCAGAAAGGTAATATAAACTCAAATTATGTATTTGTCTACTCAAAACACCAGGGCAAATTACAGATATGATTGTTAGCACCTGTCGTTAGTAACCATAGTACTCTTCACCTAGGTGAGATTGCTATAACCATATGAAAATTAAGACTTTCCCTTATATTAGAGCAGTTGTATATAATTTGATTGTAGATGAACCTGACACTTATCGCATTATTCTAATAAAGAGTACACATTTAACGGTAGTAATTGGCAAACCCAATAATTATAATAATCTGGAACCTGTTTCACAAAAACAAAAAAAAAAGGGATGATTTTAATGTTCCTTTCATCAGATTTGTTAATCATTCATATTCTAAATGTAGCAACCAATCAGTTTACTTATCTTATATAATGGTTCGATTCGTGAAATTTTACACGAAACAGACCCTATATAGGCCAAGGTAACTAAACATCATTTCGTTGGTTACGCCGAGATTTAGTCATGGCACTTTATTAGGTCAACTGAGAAATATATTCTCTTAATGACCAAGTTTGAGACTTTTTTTTATGTTTTATGCCCATTCTATGAAGTTGGGGTAGTATCCTTTGAAGTCTGTGTGAGCTATTCATCACTTATTTCATACAAATAAAACAGTAACATTAATCTGCAGTAGACAATGTATTATAACCATATCTTGGCAATAGTCACAAAGTCAACAACATAAAACACGTCGTTAGGGTTTTCTTGTTAATCTGTCTACTAGCAACGTTGTATTTCAGAGGAAGTAAAATGTTGATTGAAGCAGATCAAGAGATAAAGTTTTCTACTATTTAACCTCGTCCCAATTAAACGGTAAATCAAAAGCCAAGTCGGAGTGGACTGTGCACGTTTAAGATTATCTGACATGAGAAGGCTAAAGCCGCTTTAATGGTAATTTGATTCTTCATTTTGGAGAAATCAACATTTTTTGACAGAAAAAAGGCAAGCGTAATGTATTGAGTTACACTAGATAGTGGCTGTATAACGCAGAATTAAGGGTGCAGTTTCTTAAACACAAAAAATGAAGGATTTGACCTTATGTGCAACGAAAGCCACGTGGTAGATAAGGTGGTGGACTGTTGGACTTGGTAGTGTTCGCGTTCATTTTTCAAATTCGAATTGATTTTGAAAGGAAGGAAGCCCTTAAAGGCAAATACAAAGAATCCTTTCCTTATCATACATGATTATTTCAATCTCTTGGTAATTTACAGAACCCATATGAAATGTCTGAAGACTGAAATGGAATGAAACAGATTCTGTCACATTGGGAGTGTCGGTTCATCATATGAAATAGAGATTGATCCTTTGCTGTTTAGTACTTTGATATAAATGATTGGGAAAGAAATGGGATATTCCTCTGAACTATAGTTTGGACAACAGAGACGAGTTATATTTCTGTTCTTCGTGAGTACTTCTTGGTATTCATTTGATGAACCTGTATTTGTTTTTAAAATGATTGCTAATTGTTAAGTTAAACATTTTAAGTCGAAACCTTCGAGAGATATTTTCTCTACAAATTAGCATTTAGTTTTGATTAATACCGTACAGAAGTACTGCATCTTCATTCACCCAACATTTTATAGTTCTTAAAATCAAGTACAAAGTTGATAGTTACAGAGAAGGTAAAGAGCACATCTCTTTAGACTTTGGTATGTACATTAAATTGAGCTCTTAACCTCTCAAATCTCCTTTAAAAATCAGATTGCCACTTTAAATCGATCTTGTTTTTTTCTTTTGTCTCAAGATTTGATTGACGATCAAATGATCCAGCTGTATTTTTCTGTGCTGATTGATGTTGAGACGTAAATCTGTCTCATGTGTTACAATAGAAAATGAAAACAATTGGTTTAAGATTTATAAGAAAATAACTCACTTTACTAGAATAAAATGTATAAATCAAACTGCTGAACTATTAGCACGTCTTAACGTTTCATCTCCCCCGAGACACCTTGAAAATATAATAATTGCGAATTATTTGTGTTAATAGCCACACGGGTCCATTCTCTAGTACTGGAGGAGAAAATAAAGATTTATATAATTCGCGGATTGGTAAAAGAGGAGTTAATATGGAATTATTACTTGGTTTTCTGGCTCTAATGTACATAAAACTGATGTCTGAAAACTAGTTATTATATTTCTAGTGTACGCATCAAAAGACAATCATCTTGTAAAGAAAAATAAGATTTTTCTTATAATCAACAAAGTTGTTTAATTCCATTTACAGAAATATTCTAAAAATTCTATTTGATTAAGCAAAGCTTCATATTAATATCATATATATTTAGTCGAAAATTCAGAAATCCTTTGCAGTTTCCGTCAAGCAGTCTTAGTGATGAATGGTTGATGTTGTGTTGGTGAGACTCTTTACTTCCGTCATTTTACAATAACTTGCCAAGTACTAGTTCTATAGTCTCTTGCTGGAGATCATCTATTTATTTGAATGATGATTGGTAAAATGATGTATTAAATATACCTTTTCAAGTAAGATCAAAATTGTACTTAGCGACCTGTATCTCAAATGACACCAATATATTATGTAAAGCATGGAATATTAGTCCTGTACATCCATTATCAGCCCTGTATACGCCCTTGTTAGTTGATATAAATTAGTCCCACTAGACCTCGATTGCAATTTAGTCTCATGTAACACCCTTCTTCCTCATTCACTTAACATGAGCCTGATCGAAGACATGATAATGCATTACAAGCGAAACCATTACCCTCTACCACATTTAGTCTACAGTATTTCAGACTAATGTTAAATTCCAATCAATTCAATTTTCATCTCCCAATTGAGTAAAAACCCAATCAAATTTGATCTCCCAAGACGACCGCATACTCCCACCCTTGATGATTTGTTAATTCAATATGTAAACATGGAATGGAATTATAGGAAGAGAGTGAGATAGGTTTCTAACAAATATACGCTTAACATGATGTACACGTTTACTGGCAATTGCCATTAATTAGATTCTTTGTTAATTGCATTGGTGATAGTCCGAACCACTTAACAGTCAGTCGACACAGTTAATGCACTTAACATCAACTTGTGTAATATTAAAACCACCCTCTTCAATACATTCTCCAGTTCTGTGGTGTCTCAGTGAGTGAGACGTTTCCTCGTTAACCTTAAGTTCCAGAGTTCCAGCTGTACTCAGGCGGGTTTGACATGGAATAGAGTAGAATGATAGGGCCTATAGATGGGACAAGGAATTGAGGCAAGTTTGTTACAGTTTACATATGTTTAAATACATCGACAATTGACAATCTAACAAGAGTAAGCAAATTTGGCAAACTTTCCCTCCTTGAGTACTGCATGGCTTCGTTTCTGATATACAGGTATTATTCATTATACCTTTAACTGTTTATTATTACCTTTTAGATTGTAAACATACACCACTTTTTTAAATCATGCATCACAGTTAGCCAACCAATATGACATTGACTAATCAAATTGACTCTCGGCTTGTATCTCCTGTTTTGCAAGGAATGTATCTAGACTATGATCGTGTTTCGGACTGTTGTATTGTTGTTTTTATGTAACTAAAGTTATATTTAATCATGCTGTTGAAAGAGACCTTTATTCTGAAGAAAACATCATAGTGTTATAAGTAATCATAACTAAAATCCTTAATCTAAATTCTATTTCCATCTAGTAAGTAAATATGGCAATTTTATAATGCACTGGCTCCAGTAAACAAATTTATATCACCGACATTTTGATTATCAGCTATGATGTTATTATTGCAATGTCTTTATTTTATTATAGTATTAAAAGATTGGGTTTGACTGGTCAATTCCTTTCAAGGACACTCAGCCTACTATTGATGGTGATTCTGGACAACTCTTTATTCTATCAAGCAACCGCTAATAAAATAATTCATGTCATGTACTGAGAAACTAAGTGTGTTGGGCTTCCAGAGGTTTTCTAATTGAATGAACATCAGTACTGCGCTATGTCACATCCATACAAATTGTCCGGGATTTATTCTGTTTTCATTCAGGTTCCAATTCAATCAACAAGTTACATCCTTTCACTTTTACTTAGAGTTATCATTTCGCATTTAAAGGGACTGTTAGGTTTTTTAGGTTAGAAAATAAAACCAATTGAAAAACAATAGAATATAATTAAATGTTGCTATTCATATTTAATTATTTAAATTCTTTGTCAAAATTACAGTTGGAATCGGACATTAGACGCCGGTGAAGATAATACTGTACTCAGTTAAAAAAATCTTAAACATATAATTATACATTCACAAATAAGTTAATATGTTTCTTTGGAGATTTTCCCGTCCTATTATACATAATTGCAGATATTTCGAAAGAATATTTTCTTTCAAAAAAGTCGGTAATGATTATATGACATTGTTACATTCCAATTTTCTGTGATTTCATATCAATTTAGATGTTTTTCTTCTAGACAGTAAGATAATATAGGCATTTACAATTTGATTCCATACTATTACAATTCCCTATAATGAGATTGCTGGCATTCGAGACATTTTAACAGGCGTAATTGGATTTGTATTCTTCAGGAAATTTGTTAAAAGGTTTCAACTTCTGCTATAAAGTGGGTCGAAATATTGACATTAATTCAGGAAGTGACCTATAAGTACCATGGTTTACTTTATTACGGGATCCATTACATTTTCTTTGTCCACATTACCTTTGTATTTGATGATAAATTAACCTTACATTGTTGATTCTTTATGGAATAACATAGGGAAACTGAACAATATAGAATTGATTAAATTTGAGTCAAGGTATTCTGGAAGGTCTTTTTGTATTTCTCACGACCACCACCACTTACAGAGGATATAATAGACAATTCATTTCCTGTGCATTAGACATGCAAAGATCATTATAATTTTAAAATCTGTATCGAATGTACACAAATTTACCACAAACGGACCGTATGTTCACCAAATATCTTATATCATTTTAATCTATTTTAAATGAACACGTCACTATTTAACTAATGTGTGACCATAAGTAGCCATTGAATCTTACGATATTGGATTACTGAAATAAAAATTCAATTAAATGTTCTTCTGAAAATGTAGCAAAAATAACCATGAACTACAGTTTAAAGATAGCTTGCCAGGCTAGGTAATATAAGGCCATTGGCAGCATTGAATGTACAATATTTCATTAAAATCTGTCAAGAATTGTAACTTCTAACAATGCATAAATGATGGAATAATTTTCGGTATTTTTATTTTCAATATAGATCATCCTTTGGTGATAAAAACAATTTCAGCAAGTTTTTTTTAAATCAGTAAAGAATTGTGCCTTTTAGAGTTTCTACGAGCCAAAAATCGGACACGTTTTAAATAACAAGGGCAAAAAAACCTATTTAATATATATATTTCAAGAGTGTTTACTTTCAATAGGGTTCATCCTTGGGTGATGATAAACAATTTCAGCAAGGTAAGTCAAAATCCGAAAGGAGTTGTGCCCTGTAGAGTGTTTACGAGCCAAAGGTCGAACACTTTTTAAAGAACTAGGGCAATAATTCATATCTAATATACTTCAATATTCTTAATTTTCAATTTTCACAATTTCAGTGAGAGTCTTCAAAATTGGTCAATAATTGTGCCTTCTAATTGTGTTTACGAGCCCAAAATTGAACTCGTTTTCAAACACAAGGGCAATAACTGATACTCAATAATTTTCGATTTATCTGATTTTCAATAGGGTTCATCCTTGGGTGATAACAAATACTCATTCACCAAAATCCATCAAGAATTGCTCATTGTAGAGTGTTAACGAGTATTTCAAGAACAAGAGCAATAACTCAAACTCGATTTCGCTGATTTTCAATAGGGTTCATCTTTGAGTGATTACGCATACAAAATTTCATCGAAATCCGTCTAGAATTGCGCCTTCTGAAGTGTTTACGAACAATTGTGGACGGTCGGAAGGTCAGACGGACAGACATGTTAAGGAACAATTGGACAAAAGCATAGATTTCAAATGCCAATAAAAATGTTGATTGTCCAACTTTAATGTTTTCCTTTAACCTCCAACAGTATGAAATCTGGCTACAGAGCGGTTAACCAATCTAGAAATGTTTTCTGATCGATTTGTTGTCCTTCCGAGTTTGACGGCAGATTATCTAAATCACACTCGACCAAATAAAGCCTTCCAAAACGTCACACAAATCGCTCAGTATTCACTGAAAGACGTTCTTCTATCTTATTTGATTTTCTTGGCAATACCTAGGTTGTCAAGAACATTGACTGCGTTCTATAGAAAATACGAGTCACTATGGAGTATACGAGGAAGCAAATGGTTATTAATGTCAAATTGAATACGTCTACCGACTTGCCGAGTTCTTTCCTTATAATGAAATCTTACTCAATATGTCGTTAATTTGGCAGTCACACAATAACAGTCTCCATTCTATATACTTTTACAAGTAACGTAACGAATGTAACATTGAAATGGTCTACGATAAAACCATTCTTTATCACTTTTTTCTCACTCAAAATTCAATTGATTAAAAACATATTTTGTGTCCCATTGAAGTTATTCATCTAAGCTATTGTTAAAACATCAAGTCGTCTGAAACAGTTTTTATGTCTATTGAAAGCTCCTCATTCGAACCAATATCAGAAACTATGTCTGAAAGAGTTAAATGCTCATTGGCATTATTTCCGTTCATGTTTGAAATTCTTCTACCCTAGATCTAACATACTATTGGGACTATTAGTCAAATGCTAAAATTCGGTTCATTACAGTGCTAAAAATCGTTTAAAGTAGTTTTATTGTACCATTGGGAGTTATTCTATCAATGCTTATAGGCACTGAAAGTCATTTAAAACAGGTTAATCATTTTGCCTTTGAATTCTTATATTTGAAGTGAGACGGAAAGTCAATCAGAAAATTATGTTATAACAAAGCTCTTGTTTGTATTCCAACAGTATAGATATACCAATAGAATGTGCTCTTTGTCCGGATGAAGTATGTGACAAATTAATCTAGTTATAAAATGAATTCCGATTTCAAGAATTTGTAAGCATTCAATGTACACTTCGATCATAATGATATTTTATAACAGCGAATGATCGATACAAAATTATGAATATTTTTCATTCAATCTTTCAAATTTTTTCACCACATTGTCTACAGTTTATGTATGTAAGGTGATTCTCCGATGTCTATATGCAGAAAATAAAAGTTGAATATTCAAAAAATCAGATTTTATGATAATTATGCTCATAGCTTCAAACAATTTGTACCTAACATATACTATACTTCTCGCCGAGCCAGACCAGAACACAATACCCAGTAGACCTAGACCTTTTGTTCCAATTTCTCAATAACGTATTTGTACCACCCTAGGCCTGTATATGAGAAAATCCAATCCCCAATCCCCTAAATCAAAGTACATTAACCAAGTTGTTGATGAACTGTAGGTCAATGGAGTCATGTGTCAACATAGTTATTATTTTCTAAAATTGGGATTTTCAATATACAAGAACAAAATATTGTTATAATGATAGTAGCCTACCAAATGCAGCAATTGTAAAGCCATATACAATTATTAAAACAGAATCTGAAGCATGCTGTTACTCAGATTGTCTCTCTGTGCGAACGTCAGATAATCTTACATAGGTCAGTTGTCTGAAGATCTAACAGTATGAAATTCTGGGATTTAATATTTCTCATATCCAATATATTCGAATTGAGTCTCAATACTGACGGGTGTCATGTTACCTTGACTCTGGGTAAAATTTGGTTCTCAATTAGTTGATCAATAATGACGCTATGATATATTATATAAGAGATGGCATATCCTGATTTGATCTATTAATTATTAAATAACGGTGAACCAAATAAATCAGAAATTACTTGCCATCCACCAGGAGATCTAGAAATCAATTCTGGCATAGAATAACATAAAAATAACTTGAGTTTTTAAACCCGATTTATCCCCGATAGTGAGGTTAAACGTCTAATCGTTTAAAAAGCGACAGTATTCTGACACCAGTTGTGCTTAAAGCCATGCACGTTAAAGACCCATTGACAGTGGCCTCTCATACATTAAATATCCAATAATAACACAGTTAAAGGAATATTACCTCTTAGAATGGACATGGAATTTATAGTCTCATACTTGGCCAGTTAGAGTATTATATTCATCAGTCGATCCAATCGGGTGCCATGAATAAAGAATATAATCTCCCTAAAATACGAATTATCCATTGAACTAAGTAATTATTGAAAAAAATGTGTTTCAAAACTATTAAGTTTAATGAATTTTTACTTAGTTTTATGGATTAATTGAATTATGGAGGGTTCTGTACTTCTGACACCAGATAAGTCTGCTGATGTTTAAAGTCTCACTTGCTAACCTAACAAGGTTGTATGTCTTTTGAACGCGTCTGTTTGAAATAGAGGAAGACAAGGTTAATTATGTAGACTCCATTTCATTTCATTTTATTGGGAAGAAACAAAGAATAAGGAAAATGGAAAGTTATAAAATTGCGTAAGGGACAAAATTAAAATATCCTAAACGCCCTCGTAAAAATCACTGGAAGGGTCGAGTAACTCGTTTAGCAATAGACAATTAGATATATCCCTTGATTTCTACAGAATATTGTCTGAAAGATTGGGTATATTTTCATATTAACGAGAGCAACCGAGACTGTCTGATTTTTCATCGTGTCAATTTCTAGTCTCAAGTCAAAATGTTAGATAATGTTTATGTATTTTTTGTAACGATTGAATGTATTAACATCTTTGTTCAAATTGGCAACTTTGTTTAGTGGAATAAGATATCGATCATTCTTGTCGCTTTATTAAAACTCTGCTTTTGGTTGGGTTTGAATAACCTCATCTCCGATTGTAAATCAATCGTAATAATGAAAGCAAAAAATAGCAAAAAAAAACATCATAATCTTTGTGGACTACTAGTATGCCGAGGGGTTGACAAAAAACGAACCCAGTCGTAGAATGACACTAGGTGTTCTGGATTATCTAACATCCGCTACAGTACATATTATAGTGGACCTTAAATTCAAAGTTTCTAGACTTTTAATACCTTCTACTAAATGGTATAGGTCACAATTACAAAATGAAGATTTATCATCTTTTGTCAGTTAATAGGTTCTTCATATATTCCAGACAGATTTATCTTGAAGAAAATTGATCTGTTCTTATCATCTACAGTTCAATGGATGATAGAAACCGACAGACAGATGATTTTTTGCAAGTCGGTCGGCTGTGATAGACAACGCACTGTAGACTCACTGGCTTCTATATTGTTTTTGTCTTTTGTCTGGTGCCTTGTTTCATCCCGATGACAGCTTTTTGTCCACTTATAAAAATCTATATTCTTCAGTGTCTGGTGATAAATTACATTAGTTCTGCATTTAGACACACATCACACGAAGAAGACAAAACAAGAAAAGTTACTTCTGATTATTATTGTGATTAAGTTATTTGCTGTCGCGATATAGCGATGTTTCATCATATTCTTTTTAAAAGAGATTATTTTCTTGTTCTTGTTTATTTTCATTATTAAGGAACTAACGTTGTCGAGAATCCATTCAAAATAAAATGACGAGAGACATAAGAATTCCTAATCTTCTATTTATTTTAAGTTTTTAGTTTTAAAGGTATTGATGGTGTTTTATTTCGGCATTCAAACTGCGCGGTCGGGATTCCTATATACTTTGAATCTCAGGTACAATTTTAGTAAATAGAACGTTAGCTCCGACTATTTCATAGCACTTCCTTTTCCACACAGACTGTCTGCTCAACGTGGTCCCTTGAATTGAGAATTCTTTCATTAGTGACTGCTTTCATAAAATAAAATCCAATTTTATTTCCAACTCTCCGTGAAATGAGGTGAGTTTAGGCTTGAATCGTATGACCCGAGCGAAGGCTGCACAATACAGAATCATCCATTCCATGACCCACCAATTCGGCAATTGAGCTCTTGTTAACTAAACCTTTGAACAGCAACCTAGTAGTATTCTGATAAAGGCCGCTAGAACCCTCTTTTTTGCCTTGTAACTGATAAATAAAACACATCTCCATTAGTCTAGTATTAGACAAATTATAATTCACTCGTGATATGACTCACACCAGAAACTAATTTGTCTGTTACGTTATTAATATTGACCTTTGTTTTGAAGCAAATTATAGACAACCAGACTATTTTTTTAAAGTTTTCACCAGGGAAATTGAACAATTATTTACCCCTGTATTTTATTGCTTAGAATTTCGAAAATGTGACTGACGTCAATGAAAATTTCAATAACAAACATTTGATTGGTCCATTATAAAAGAAGCCGAGAACTGCCTCAATCGATTAATATGCTCAGATCATTTTATAGACAAAGTGATGATATAGCTAGTAATTGTCTCTGTACGTGGATTTCATTCCATCTTAATTAACGTACCATTAATGGTAGCCGTCGATGTTAAAGTCTCATTTACTTACATCAAATACGCATTTTCTCAACTCTCCAATTATCCAGAGTAACTTAATGATCTTATTATTATCCTATAGGTCTACTAGATTCAATAAGTTTGCTTTAAGAATGGCCATGGGCTTACTTAGTGTTATATATACGTAATAATTAACTTCCTAGTAAACGAACTTTTTCATAATTAACCTCCTAGTAATCAACCATTTTCCATCATCACAGTGTTTGTTTTCATTTTCAGCCGTGGTATTCAAGATGGAGTCCTTTTTTTTTCATGGCGTTAAATTTTCAAAATGATAGAATTTCAAAAGATTGAACTGAACAGTTAACCATGCTTTGTTCATTTTTACGTTTTGGACTAGATAAGCTGACTGCATGGGGTTACCTGTCTGCAAGTCAAACTTTATTTAATTGTTTATCGATTCTTTGCGACATTATAACAATGCAATGCTGTCGATTGATAGGTCTTGTTTTACTAAGTTTAACATGTTTCAGACAAAATAATATTGCATAGTAAAGATTAAAAGCCTTCAGAATACATCGTGAAGTGGAAATAATTCATATAACGCAGATATTCTGCTCTGATAATTTTTTATGCAGTTGGTATTCAGTGCATGCTTTCTGTAATTGTTTGGTTGTGGTTGTAATTGCAAAAACCTACTGCGAATGCGTTAATGGTTGAATATAAGGCGTAAATTATCCACTAGATATTGTAGGTTGATTAAGATGTTTTGGTGGTAATAGATCGGCCATTAGACTGCGATTATTTCTAATAATGAAGGCATCATTAACGACCACAGCTTTTCGTGACCTTCGGAGAAATCACTTCATTTACTCGAGGACTGTCATTAAAGGTAATTGCCTGCCACGGACAGCTTAGTTTAGCTTTGTGTTAGTGTGAGCGTGAAAACGTTGATTGACTGTAATCTGTTACTACAACATGGTATTAAACAATGAATATATACACGAATAAAGATAAAATTATCATATTTCGTACATGGTAGAAATAAATAGAGGCTCAGTGACTAATATTTTAATGGGATATTTGAATATAGTTTCTTTAATATTCATTGACCTACATGTATATCTAACAACCGGGCGATACCACGACGACATAAATTATCGAGTTTCGGGTATAGAATAAAAAAAACACAAGACAGCAAATTGTGCTTTATATTATGGAAAATCTTATCAGATATCTTCGTATATTACTCATAGAAAGAAATGAATGGCCCAAGATTGTTGTCCTTGATTGTTTCACATCGTATAATAATTTCAACAATTTTAATTTACTGTTTTTGTTTTTGCAGTCAAAAACTGTTAAATTTGAAATATAAATGTTTGATAGCCACAGTGCTCTGTCATGTTCTAATTTGTATATTTTATAGATTGTGCCGAAAATTGGTATGAAGTATTTATATGAATATCTGATCAGATGTGATCTACAATCTCATTGTTATTGCTGATGTAACAGTTAATGGTTCATGGGTCTGGCTAAGAATAGGTATGAGATATTATATTATCGATATTTATGTAATAATTACTAGAAGGTGTTGTCATGGTATTATGTATATACATGTATTCCTAGTTTCGATTTAATTATATGAATACTTGATCAGTTAGAATACAGACAGGCTATTCAGCTGAAAGTTGTTGATGTAACAACTGTGGGTCTGTGGCTAATGGTCTTTTGGTGCATCTCCGTGTTGACAGTCAAAACGTGTCATGTCAGCCCTAAGATGTGTTGACCAAATGTGTCAGGAACCACGGAACTAATAACAGGGTAGACTACGGATATCCATCAGCTAATAACATCTTACTCGGTATATCAATCAAGTTGGTCAGCTGGAGCTTTTGTCCAAATGTTAATCATTCTCTCTAGATAAGAGATTTGTGTGCTTGTTATTGACAAGTCTTCTGATGGAACCACAGTTTTAAATTACCGTCTCTTTGTTTTACTGAATACACCAGGATGTTCCAGTGATGATTGTAAAGCGGGAAGGAATAGCTTAACTTACAATTCAGTTAGGGTTTTTCGACCATAAACTAATCCTCCCTTTCCCAAAAATTAAACACCCACGTCTCGTCTTGATATTTGCTCATTTCTTACAAAAGCATGCACTTAGGTAGCACAGATATTTCATTCATTTACTTTTTAGACATCCGTCTAGTCGTTCGGATGGCTATAAACCGAACCATTACGGAGATTCCTCGACTGTTCGAAATCAAAATCACAGCTGACAAATTTTCCCTCTTTGCAAAATGTACAACTTTGCCCGTGCTCTATAATCCTAACAAAAACTCATTATATTTCTGTGCTTGAGCCAAGCTATTTTTAGCTGCGCTACAAATCCCTTATTAAACATGTTAATATACATTTATTCCTTACCGATCAAGGCTACTTAGATCAAACAACCTTTGTATATACCCTACTTACATCTCCCGTGGACATGCCATCTACTTGACAAGATTGTGGTAAGACACTTTTAACATTCAATAGTATTGATTTCCCCTGTCGAAGAACTCTTCTATTTGAAGTCAATAAACGGTAGAAGTCATCTAAGTTAATTAAGAAATCGACTTCACCTTCAATTATCAAGTTATGGACAATTTAAAGGAATACAGCAATGTAATTATCAGTTAGAAATCGAAAATTAATCTGTTTAATAAACACAATTAATGTATTATGGTTTGATACTTAAAGAGTAATTTTTAGTGTAATTACATTTTTACAATTAAAACATTGCAAATTTCGACCAAAAAATGTACTATTGGGCATTATGTGCCTTCTTAATTTGTTTTCCCATCTGAAAGTATAAATGATATTTCAATTTCATCAGAAAAGTATTATATCGTTCTATTAAAAAAAAACCCAAAAAAACCACCTCAGTTAAATCATATCTTTATATTTTATCAAGTACTTATCTTTACAAAGTACACATTGCTACTATATACATTCAAAGGTCAATAATTCATTACACATATTTTACATGGACTATGTACTATTATAGTATTTACAGTGAAGTCGTTCATAAAACCATTTCAAGCACTGGACCTTTTTCCAAATAAATGGTAGTTTTAATTTCAAGATATCAAATTTGTACAGTCCCCAACATCGTAATATTGAAAAGAATAATCGTACACATTCTGAAGTCAAGCTTAGAAGGTTTAATGACATTGTTATTTGTTGTTACTAAAGCACACCATACTGATAGACTCTCTATGCACGTGTCTTCATTTTGATATCTTTAATATCTGTTATATCAAACTGAATTATAAACTGATTATCTTCATTGATATAACCATTTTGTTTATCAGTTAGTTCCTTCCACGATATAGCATTGATACATACCCATTCCGATTCGTTAGTTGTAAAGCAATGATTCATAATCATTTCTTGAGAGGATTTGCCTGTATGATCTAAGCGTAAAAATTCCGTGTCGCAGCTCGTTATTGATGGGTTATCAGAGGGTAACAGTGCTATGTAAATATCCAGTTTATCATCGTCTGTCTTCTCAACTACACAACTCCACACAACACCATGGGTAGTGTATTTATTCTTACTGTAATTTTGTACAGCACCATCTTTTATATCATCGATAGAGAATATAAAATCATTACATTTTGGCAGGTAAAATGGTCTGGATTCTAATTGTCCAATGTTAGTTTGTTTTAAATCACAAGGCTCCTCACATTTGAGATATGTTATCTCAGGTAGAGAAACCGTCAGTTTTTCACTAAATATCTTCAAATCTGTCATCACTGGTAAAGCTTGTAATATTGTAAGACATGAATCATCTGTTAAAGATGGTAATTTGGTCTCCAGATCTATCTGCAGATTTTTGACATGATTATCAGCTTCTGTCTTAACTTGGAACAATTTCTGTTGACTCTCTTCAAATCGTGTTTTGATAGTGTTTCTGGTTTTTTCACATTTCTCTATTAATTCTGCGATCATTTTCTCGGTATATTCAGTCACTTTAGAACACTCTTCCTCACACAGTCTGTACAGTTTTTCAGATGCTTCTTGTAATGTTGTGGAAGTTTTTAACAAATCTTTAATTTTCTGTTTGATTGCATTTTCTAAATTGGAGACTTTTTCTATGGCCTTTAACTTAGTATCGTCACTGTCAATGTCTAAAGATTTGTGATCTTTATGATGAAGGTACATACATCGTGAACAAACTCCTTCCTCACATGTTTGACAGTAAAATTCAACTTCTCTATCACTGTGATGTGGACATCTATGTTTTATAGTTTTCGAAGGCTGCTTTATGTTGCTTGTAACCTGCGTTGTATTGGAAGCAGATACTGTTGATCCAGTAACGTGTGTTTCAGGTGATATCGGTTCTGTAGTATGGAGTGCGAAGTTGGTGGTAAACTTCTTGACTCCGCCTTTAGGAATCCCCACAACTTTTGCACAAACTGGACAGTTAAATTCTGTTGTCCTATCACCGATATATCGCTCTAAACAGTCTAAACAAAATGTATGTCCACAGATTAAAATCTTCGGTGTTTTAAAAGTTTCACAACAGATTGAACATTCTAGATTATTACTTGTATCAACTGTCGCCATTTTATCTCTATAAACTCCACCCTAGTAGTATAAAGTTGTTTAATCCACAGTAACCTTAATAATATAACCTTCTCAATCATTCATTTCCAAGAATTTTATCTACTTGAAACTGATTTCAAAGAAACTAGTTCCACTATTTATTTCTTCGAATCATTATATATAATAGGTCGAAATTCAATCATCCAATGTATATTTAGGTTATACACAGTAAACATATTATCTTGAAGTTGAATTGTGTCATTGTGACATGAAAGAGTTAGTTAACCAAATAGCTCACTCAATTTTACATCGTTCAGCATAACCATAACAAACACGACCACTTTGTCATATTGACGTACCGTGGATTGTTTAAATTTTAATTTCGATATTAAAAGTCGAGTAAGCCTTTCATGGTTACACTGTGCATCATATATATATATATATATATATATAGTTGATAATGTAATAATTACACTGTTCTATCATTGTATATTATAGTGTGATATATATGATTATATATACAGGCGTCAAGAGTTTATAATCAACAGAGTAGATCATATCGTTATTACACCAAATTGATCTGACTAATAGTCATAACTTGTCCCTGATAGTCACTAGCCTCTAAATCTAAGTTTAAATACAGCACTTATATCAGGAATATTAATCTTATGAATGATAGATTTTTATTCAAACTATTATTAAATAGAAGGATTTATAGAATACAGAAAATAAACATACATCCAATTCCTGCGTCTGAGTATTGATTGATAAAACTGAATTTTTCCTTGAAATCTATAGTTTTGTATTCTGGAATGAAAATGTATAATCTATATGGTTCTTATGCTCTAAATATCTCTTATATCGATTGTAAATGTTACAGGGTTTTTGACTTTAGGTATAGCCTGTAACATCTTAAAGATTAGAAGGTGTTTACCAGTATCTCCAGTCTGCATTCAATGTCGCGTCAATTAAAAGTATAGAAAAATACCATGAATCATGAGTACACACGAAGCACTTTAATGAGTAACAATTTAAGGTGTATAATTACAACAAAGTTAATTTAATTAAACGTAGGAATGCGTAATACATGTATATGCTGCATGAGTAACCAAAATATTACACTAATAATGAGTGCGAAAGAGGCGAAAACACTTCATCTACATTAGTAGTACGCCATTTTAGGTGCATAATTACACTTTGTTTCCACTGTGTATGTTTTGGCTCAAAAATTATGTACAAGAATTCAACAAAAACTTGCGTACTTTGCAGAACATGGGTCCTCGTTTTATTGCCCGATTTGAACTACAAGACGCTTTTCAATATTAGACCCACCAACTTGCATCACTGAGAGGGTTAATTCAGACTGAAACAAGAAGGCATGACTAACTTCATTTGACTGAATTAATTACAGACCCATGGGAGGAGAGGGTGTAATCAAATGATATATTTGGAGGGGTGACGGTGTGTGTTGCCTAGTTGAAGTGATGTTCAGAGATTGGCTGTGGTAATGATATGTGGTGGGGAATAGTCTTGCTGTCTCTGTACCTACTGGCCTAATAAAGCTGCGTTCACACACAAGACATACTAAGCTGGATTTTACTGTTTTCAAAATATAGATGTTCACCAAGAGCGCTTTTTTAGCGTTTTTCCATGGTTCGGTAGAGGTCGCCAAATTTTGTATATCGATACAGTTGAATCGGCGACTGACGCATGCAGGTTGTTTCGTCTCCTACTTCGGTTGTTAATGATATTGGTATATGTGTTCTGTGAAATGGCTGCATATTTAAACAGCGTGTTACCCTGGGGTCCGAATTCAACTCTAGCTCTCGCAGGGATTGGGCGAGACGAACATATCGAGGGCCAACTTGAAGAGGGTAGCTTGCATAATACACAGGGCTTTATTGTTATGCGAATGAAAAGTCATATCATTGGGACTATATTGCCATAAGACAGTATGAACACAGGTTTTGTTTACCTTTGTGAGAGGGATGGTCTTTCTCGTGAAAAACACTGAAAACAGTTCGAAAACGCATCAATAGATTGGAAATTGATATAAAAGAACAATGAATATTTGAATGTATATACGTTATTTTATAAAGAGTACATTAAACCAAAGTCACAAACATAGAGATATACTTAATAAAAAGATTGATAAATAATGTGTGCTTTTTATGCGAGTAAGATAACTTAAACTTTATGAAATAATCCAACTGAAACTTAAAAAAAGTTTTCATAAAATTGCTTCTATGTTTGAGAAAATAATCTTGGTTGTCTCTTTAATCACATGTCTTCTTTTTAATATCTTTAATATCTGTTATATCAAACTGTCCTATAAACTGATTATCTTCATTGATATAACCATTTTGTTTATCAGTTAGTACCTTCCACGATATAGCATTGGGATATCCCCATTCTGGTGACTTTTCTGTAAAGTTTTGTTTAATACCTTTTACAAGGGAATCTTTTCCTCCGTGATTTAAAAGTTTAAACTTAGAGTCTATGTCACAGCTCTCAATAGAAGGATTATCAGATTGTTGAAGTGCGATGAAAATACCCAGTTTATCATCTTCTGTCTTCTGAACTAAGCAGCTCCACACAACACCATGGGTAGTGTATTTATTCTTACTGTAATTATGTACATCACCATCTTTTATATCATCGATAGAGAACATAAAATCATTACATTTTGGTAGGTAAAATGGTCTGGATTCTAATTGTCCAATTTTAGTTTGTTTTAAATCACAAGGCTCCTCCCATTTGAGATATGTTATCTTAGGTAGAGAAACCATATGTTTTTCACTGAATTTCTCCAAATCTGTCAGCACTGGTAAAGCTTGTAATATTGAAAGACACGTATCATCTGTTAAAGATGGCAATTTAGTCTCCAGGTCTATCTGCAGATTTTTGACATGGTTATCAGCTTCTGCCTTAATTTGGAACAATTTCTGTTGACTCTCTTCAAATCGTGTTTTGATATTTCTTCTTGATTTCTCACATTTTTCCTTTAATTCTGCGATCATTTTCTCGGTATATTCCGTCACTTTAGAACACTCTTCCTCACACAGTCTGTACAGTTTTTCAGATGCTTCCTTTAATGTTGTGGAAGTTTTTTTCAAATCTTTCATTCTCTGTTGGATTGCATTTTCTAAATTGGAGACTTTTTCTATGGCTTTTAACTTAGTATCGTCACTGTCAATGTCTAAAGATTTGTGATCTTTATGAAGAAGATATATACATCGTGCACAAACTCCTTCCTCACATGTTTGACAGTAAAATTCAACTTCTCTATCACTGTGATGTGGACATCTGTGTTTTATGGTTGTCGAAGGCTGCTTTATGTTGCTTGTAACCTGCGTTGTATTGGAAGTAGATTCTGTTGAGTCGGTAACGTGTGTTTCAGGTGATATCGGTTCTGTAGTATGGAGTGCGAAGTTTGTAGTAAACTTCTTGACTCCACCTTTAGGAATCCTCACAACTTTTGCACAAATTGGACAGTTAAATTTCGCTGTCTTATTACCGATATATCGTTCTAAACAGTCTAAACAAAATGTATGTCCACACATTAAAATCTTAGGTGTTTTAAAAGTTCACAACAGATCGAACATTTTAGATTATTTCTTGTATAAACTGTCGCCATTTTATCTCTATAAACTCCACCCTTGTAGTTGTTTTAATCCACAGGAACCTTATAAACGCAACCTTCTCACTCTTTAATATATCCGTTTGAGTTTCTATATACAGTCAATAATGGTCATGCGGCCACATCTATTCAGCGTGACCCTGATCTAACGGTCATTCAAAATTTCTCCAATGCGATTTTCAATTAAATTTACCTGTATTTAGCAACAACCTGTCTAACCCACTAACGGCCAATCAATTTTATCCCAAGCGGTCATATAAACCTGTTAATTAACGGCTAATTGACAGGTGAAATACAATCAAATTGAATCCACGATGTTCAATTGTCCTTGACTTCTATGATCACGTGTCGTCTTTTTTATTACTTAATCTTTTAATCTTAATCCTGACATTTACTCAAATTTAAGGGTAAGCTCAAAAAAGAATTTAAGCAGGTGATTGAATGTCACTTTACCAAGAAATTTATCTATTGTCTACTGAATATGAAAGGTCGATATTCAATCATGTGATTTAGATATAGATGAAAATAAGTAACTCATATCTGCGAGACTGCCGCCTTTATATGCATCACAGACAAGGGTAAACAAGGATAATCTGCAAACATTATCTCGATCTATCTCGACACAGAAACCTACATTAGTTATAGCATATCTTTATATTTTATCAAGTTCTTATCTTTACAAAGTACAACATTCTCTTTAAAAGATACAAAGGTCAATAATTCCATACATGGACTATGTGCTATTATATATTATAGTATTAAAGAAGTTTATAGAGCATGTAAATCACTGGACACGGCACAAAATAATGAAATGAAGATAGTTTCAACATGCTGCCAAATTTGTTCGAAATATGCGAATGATTTACTAACACCTCCGTAAACGATTTAGAGACAAAGATACAAAGATAATGTACTGAGCCCTTCATTTTGATATCTTTAATACCTGTTGTACGTTCTACTGAAGCGAACGTCTTCTCTGGGTCTTGACACAGAGAAAAAGTAATTCCAAACCAGTTTTCTTTAACTTTAATAATCGGCTTGTTTTTACAGGCATTTGTCTTTACTTTATTATCATGTTTCCTTGCTATATCAAATTGCCACATTGCCGTAAAAACTGAAACTATAACATATATTTATCTTAACTGACTTATACAAATAATACTGGTTCAAAGGGTACTAAATTTCACAGTGGATACCGAATTTCATAGACAATGATAATAACGAGGTCAATGGCTCACGAAAGGAACGGATTTCGGTCGACACCGCCTGAACAACAATTCAGCGAGAAAATTAAACTTCACATACAAAATAATGCAGAGCGTGACAGAATATAAAAATACATGAAATATAGAGAAAAATAACTTATAGAAAAGACTCAATGATTGTATTTACCTCGTTTCCCCGATTAATTGACAAAATAGTGACGGCCATCGAAATACGCCCACATATATAATGGCAGCCAATTTGTCCAGGTTGACAGGAATTATCGGTAAATGAAAGATTTTTCTCGTTTTTTAATTACACTTACAATAAATTTCATCCAAATCCATCAAGAAAATCAGCTCTCTATCGGGTCCACAAAGAATTGAAGATCAAGGGCAATAACTCATATGAATTTTAATAGGGTACATCCTTGGTGATTACAAAAGCGCACACCAATTTTCGTCAAAATCCATCAAGAAACCAGCTCTCTATCGTGTCCACAAAGAATTCAAGAACAAAGGCAGACGCGTTTAAAAGAAAACAAGGGCAATAACTCATATTAAATATTTTTGATTGGTCTGATTTTAAATAAGGTTCATCCTTGGGTTATGACAAAGACTCACATCAAGTTTCATTAGAATCCATCCAGAAACCAGCTCTCTATCGTGCCCACAATGAATTCAAGAACAACTGGACACTAGAATAGATTGATGAAGCATAGTAAGAGTGTCAGATGGGGCTGAAAATCAGCAGTCATAAATATGTCATATTGCCACGTTCCCTGTCGATATCGCGTTTTAACGTGCTCCGGATGCGATGTAGCAATTTCCACAATATTCGGTAAAACCATCCACAAGAGACTGTAAAACACAAATGTCGCCCCAAGTAAAACCTACACCGTGGCGCATCCACAATTGGCGTCCCACGTTCAAGCACGTTGTCGTGTTAAATGTTAACAATAGTCAAATCGCCCAGAGAATCACTTCGTACCCAAATTACTTTTGGTTACACATCATAAATCCAACTGGATCTTACAAGGAATTTATATAGGACCCAAGTTAGTACTTTACTATGTTTTTTTCTCTCACAAAAATTAAAATACATAAGGGCTGATATGATCATAAACATATATTGTACCACAAATAATAAAAATTCTGAGTTCTGATTGGTCGAAATACATGGGGTTTAATAGAAATTTGATATCATGTCTTTGCAATTTGGCGTATTAATTTCAGCGAACTAGTTACAAATCTTGTTAATGTTAATGATAAAAAGGATTTCTTCTTTTTCATTCGATAGCACACGTGCAGTTTGTTGTTATGTGCGTCAAACTGCACCTAACGCCATAAAAACCGAATAGCCCATGTCTAAATTATCCATACAAAAGAGTCCGGGAACAAAATCACCACAATTTGTGGTACAATTCCGATAAACGACTTTCTGTTTTAGATTTTGAAGGGGTTTATTCGATATTTAACCATGCTTGAATATACCATTAGAGACCCTCGACCGCAAGCGGTCTCGGGATCTAATGATTCAAGCATGGTTAAATATCGAATAAACCCCCTCTAAATCTAAAACAGAAAGTGTTTATCTTCTAATTACATGGACTATAAAATATTCACAAATACATTGAAGATGTTGACAACAAATAAAAAAACTGAAAAAAGGTACAAAATGTTATATGAAGCATAAAAATAAGGTGTAATTTGTTCTAACTAAAATAAATGATAAACTTGCTCGACACATTTTTTAGTGTACCCCTTTCATCGCCAATATACTAGTTTATACAAAGTTACCGAGATAACCACCAAAGCTTCAAATAGAACAATATTGGAAGTCAATCGTGCCTTGGTCTTAGAAACGTTAAAGCTTTACAAATCGGCGAAAGACAGTGCATCTTCGACTTCTCTAAATAGACATGGTTAAAGACTGAATTATCCAAAATTATCCGTACACGATATTTCCAATTATAAACCAAATCAACAAGACGTATTTTCGGGTATGCTAATTATTGTTTTGATAAACTTGAAATTGTGAAAAGTAAATAAAGAGATATGAACAGAACCGAGCGTGGCATTTGATACATGTCGATGGGCTATAATTCCGGAATTACCAATGACCCAATATCAGCATATCTATAGATAGCAGAGGTCAAGGTTATTGTACGTCATTGACTTTAAAATTTACCAAAATTCAGACGTATTTAGAAAGAATTTAAATTTGAAATTCAAAATTCTGTCCCAAGAACCTTAAGATAAAATACAAGACTTCGATAGAGGCCAAAATCGGATAAAAATGGCGAAGGAATTAAATTTCCTAAAATGTGTGACTATAAGATGACGGCTCATGTATCACTTCCGATCAGGATCTTTTCTTCTACGTGGATTGTCATTATGCACAATAGACAATATATATAGTGAGAATATAGTGAAAATCACGCCAAGTCCTCACGCCAAAACCGGAAGTGATAAAAACAATAAATCACGTGATATTATTTGTGTGGACGACTTATCCATATTCTGAGAATTTCAGACTGATAAAAAAATTAGCAACAAAGTTAGAAATTTTGAATTTTATGGCAAATTTTTGGGGAAAAATCAAAAAATTTCAAATGCGAAAAATACTTAGCAAAAATTGAAAAATTTCAAATGCTTTATACAATTAACATATTAAAGAAAATATGAGGAAAATCTATCCAGAAATAATCCATACTCGATACAAAATTCTTGCTCATCATGCAATATCTCATTTCCAGTTTAGCAAATATTTGATTTTAAATATTCACTTTGTGGTTCAGTCCTTCTAAAATAAATAGTGAAACTAGACAAAAAACTGTACAAGTTTCTGTTTTTGCTGGAAGCTTTACACAAAAAATATAGCCCACCAAAAAAGTGGCTCGAACTGAAACCGGAAGTGATAAACAAATTTTTATGACTTTTTATTTGTATGTGCTATATGTCTATAGTTTGTGTATTTGAACAAAAAAGTTGCATATTTCAAACATTTTACCCAAAATGTTTGATAAAAATTATTTTATCCAAAATATTTCAAAACTTTTTTAAGTTATCAATATCATGAGATAAATCTTCTTACAATAAAAAAATAAATAAATAAATAAATCGGCCTATAAATAAGCTCTACAGACTCGATGCAAAATTTGTGCACATTAAGCAACAGCACACCTCCGGTTCCAGATACGAAAACAAAGCATGGAAATCGATTGCCACGCAAAAAGTGAAATTCCTAGTTGAGGAATTTTATTAAGGAATTTCGTATTGTCATATATATATATGGAAGGTGAAATCCGCATTTAGTTTAATTTTGAACTTACATACCTAATCATTATATTTCAAATCCTTTATTCTAAATTCCACATTCTATGCATGCCAATTACAAATTTCTAGCCTTCTGTCGTCTAATTTTAACTGTGAGATCTTATAATCTAAATTCTTCATTTATAATTTTAATTTCTTATTTCTAATTTCTAAACTTGTATTTCCAAACTACATATTTTATATTCCTTTTTGTCTATTTTGATTGTTGAATTAAAGCTTTCTCTTTTTACATTCTAGATTAGTAATATTCCATTGTTTATTACAATGATTTATTACATTTTACACATACTTACTGTCTTTTTCTAGTAAATGACCAAAGAATTCATCATTACGAACATTTAGTTTTGACAATCGTAACATTTCGTTTCAAAAAATTTAACAAAATGAAAAATAGGGATCCAGAATGAGGTAGTCAAAATGAGAACTGCGTGAAATCCGCTGAAAGTATTTTGTTCACAATAACCGCGCCCTTACATACACTGGTAAATCATGTCTACAATTACGACAACCACCAATGTATTGAGTTAGGGCTTCGTCCCTATTTTTTGGCCAATTTTTGTGGCCAATGACCAATTTTTATGGCCGGCCAGTGGCTGTGTATAAAGAATCTTATTATGATTACAATTTTATGATAAAAAGCGAAGTTTTTAATAAAATCTAAAATATAATTTCTTCTGGTACTCTTAATTCATTGGAACGTGAGATTTTGAGATAAATATGGTGCCTATACCAGGAAATGTTTTGACAAATGCCATATTGTACAGTCCACAGTGATGGTGGTGGGACAGATATTTTGATGAAATTGGCACAATCCCAACCACATGGTTTCTTCAGACCTAAATATATCGAAAATTCCGACATAATAGTATTTTCATGCTAAACTTAGTTACTGGTCAGTCAGAGATGAAGACTCTTCATAGCCATTTTGAACAGTCCACAGTGATGATGTTGGGGCAGATATTTTGATGGAATTAGCAGAATCATAACCACATGGTGCCTTCAGACCTATGAATAAATCAAAAATTCCAATGTAATGGTATTTTCATGCCAGACTTAGCTACTGGCCAGTCATTGATAAAGACTCTTCATGGCCAAATGGTAAATTTTTGAACAGTCCACACTGAAGATGGTGGGGCATAATTTTTACTGGAATCTGCAGAATCCTAACCACATGGTGCATTCAAACCTGTGAACATTTCAAGTATTCCAATATAATGGTATTTTCATGCCAAACATATTGACTGGCCAGTCTGAGATGAAGACATTGGCATTCAGACCTGTGAATATATCAAAAATTACAATATACATGTAATGATATTTTAATGCCAAAGTTAGTGACTAGCCATTTAGAAATAAAGACTCTTCATGGTCAATTTTGGAAAAATGGCTAATTTTTGAACAGTCCACGCTGAGGGTGGTGACCTCAACGTGGACTGTTCAAAAATTGGCCACAAAAAGTCTTCACTGACTGGCCAGTAACTAAATTTTTGATTGAAAATACCATAACATTGAAATTTTTGGGACATTCACAGTTCTGAAGGCACCATGTGGTTAGGATTCTGCCAATTCCATCAAAATATCTGCCCCAACAACACCAGCGTGGACTGTTGAAAATTCAAAAATTTGTTAACAAAACGGCCGACATCATTGATCGGTATCCAGAGATTGTTTTATATGACATTTTTTCATCATAAAGATCTGAAAGAAAAGAAGCACACTCAACTATAGATGTTGAATGCGGATCAATTTTCCGTTTAAGACACCAGCTATTAAATTTTCTAAATTTAGCGACATAGTCTCGTCTAGTACCGGCTCTCCACGAGGCTGACAATAATCGTCTAGCGTTTGCTGGAAAACCTTTTGTTGAGAAACGTTGGTTGAAAACTTCCATGCCATCAATTTGAACCGACCTGGATCTGGGTGATAAATTTTTGGATGTCCCTGAAATAGCATAGTGCTCCACGTTGGGAGCATCACTGGAGCTTCTATCAACATTTGCAGAAGTTCCGGAAACCAAACTTGATTCGGCCAAAACGGAGATACCAGAAGCAGTTGACAATGAAACTGGCGCATATGCTGTAGTATTTTTGGAATCAAAGCTATCGGAGGATAGGCATAAGCGAACATTTTGCTCCATGACACTGACAGGGAATCTATGGCATAAGCCTGAGGATGACTTATCCATGAGCAAAAAATTTGACATTGCCGATTCTGATGTGTGGCAAAGAGGTCGATTGAAGGATGACCCAAGATGTGAAAAACTTTCTGCACTAAAGCGTGGTCCAGTGTCCACTCTGTTGATGCCACCCTCTGCCTGCTGAGCCTGTCTGCTAAAACATTTTTCTTTGAAGCAATGTGAGCTGTATTCAGACTGATTTTGTTTTGAATTGCAAAGTTCCACAGTTTCCAAGTTTCTTGACACAACTGTGGTGACCTCGTTCCACCTTGCTTGTTCAAGTAATGGACAACTGTCATGTTGTCGCAACGAATCAACAACTTTTTCCCTTCCAGTACTTGTTTGAAATGAACAAGAGCGTTGAACACTGCTCTCAACTCCAAGAAATTGATGTGATTCGTTGCCATACTTTTGGACCACATTCCCTGTATACATTGCCCCTGAAGATGAGCTCCCCAACCCCACAAACTTGCATCTGTGGTTAGTGTGAGGTCTGATTGAGAAACTTGAAAAGACCGACCCATTAAAGTGTTCGCTCTGGACAACCACCATGTCAGATTCGATATTAGATCTGGCGAAAACACAATCGTATGACTCAATGCCATGGTGGATGGTTTCCACTGATGTAATAGGTGCCACTGTATAGGTCTCATATAAAGTCTGGCATTTGGAATGAGATCCAGACATGATGCTATCTTGCCCAAAAGAGAAAGATACTTCTGTGCATCGCTTGACTCCTGAAGTATTCCCCGCACTGAAGCCTCTATTCCAGCCAGTCTCTCCTGCGTGGGAAATGCCAAACCCTGATCTAGACAAAGTCGAGCACCTAGGTAAATTATGTCTTGGGATGGCTGTAAATTCGACTTTTCTAAATTTATTATAAACCCCAAACTGGTGAAAATATTCAGAACTCTTTCTTGGTCTAACAGAAGACGAGACTTTGACTGATTCACTATTAATATGTCGTCCAGATAGACTGACATCCTTATGTTGCGAAATCGCAAGTGCTCTGCCACAACTGACAGAATCTTGGTAAAGACCCTTGGAGCAGAAGTTGGACCGAAACACAGGGCACGAAATTGGTAGCAAACGCCCTGAACACAAAATCGGAGGTACTTTCGACACAGCGGATGAATCTTTACATGAAGATATGCATCCTTTAAATCGATCGAAAAACACCAATCTCGTGTCTTGACCATTGTAAGAACTTTTTTTAAAGTATCCATTTTGAAGTGTACCTTTGTTAAGAATTTGTTCAAAGGTTTTAGGTTTATCACAGGTCTCAAGCTGCCTGACTTCTTTGGAACAAGAAAGAGTGTACTGTAAAAACCGGTGTATATCTCTTTTTCTGGTACAATTTCTATAGCGTTTTTTTGAATTAGGGAAGCAACTTCTTCTAAAATTAACTTGAAATTTTTCTGACATAGAACAGTTTGTTTTATTCCAGAAAACGGGTGAAACTGGGCAAATTCCAGCTTGTAACCCTTCTGAATAGTTTTCAGAACCCATGGATCTGTTGTTATTTTCTGCCATTGTGCCAGAAAAAGAGATAAACGACCTCCTACTGGAACGGTCGGTAGACATCTTAAACTTACTTTGTCATTGCTTCTTAGAACTTCCTGAGTTAGAGGAAGTTGCTGTAAAGCTGGGCTTTCTGGTCCTGGGACCATCATATCTTCTGGTGTAACTCGAGCTATTAGGAAATCTGTTAAATTCTCTGTCTCTCGAGCCACGAAAATTATCTTTCTGCCCGTAGTATGGTCTCTTAGCAGGTGTAGCAGTATTAAAAGGCGTTTTCCTCTTCCTTAATCTATCTGGAAGGAGATCTTGAACAGCCTTCCTCTGTTCTTTTTTCTCCTTTAAATTTTTCTCCAATTCGGGCCCAAACACTCCCTCTCCCGACAAGGGTAAATTAAATAGACTTTTGATTCGTCGATCTCAAATAACGAGGAATCTGTTAAAGACACCGACCGTCTAATTAAATGGTGAAAAGCACCTGCTCTGCCCATTTGATCTAAAGCTTTAGTTGACATTGCAAATAAATTCTGAATTTGATCTAGAATTACATCTTTATTATTTTCCTTTGGATCTAAAATACCCTCTTTCATCTTAGCACAAGCTTGCTGTATATACAAAAGTATCTTAATGCCCATAAGAGCAGATTGTTGCCCCTTGAAGGCTATCTTTTCCACAGTCTTGTACGGCTGTTGATACAAAGATTTCTTTCCGCTAAAAGCTGCCTTAGGCCCATGTTTTTGAACAAGAAATGATTCAACCATAGAATCTAGAGTGGGCACTTTCAAAAAATCATTGTCCTTCTCTTCAATAGGAAACAAATCTAAATTCTCTTCCATAAAAGCCGAAATAGAAGTTGGATTTACTGCACGCCAAGAACAGTCCAATACTTCCTGCTGAGCCTTGTCTAGTTTTAACCCCACTGTCGTGCCCGTAGACTTTTTGGCCCTGGCATCGTCTCCAAAAAGACTAAAAAGGCCATGATCTAACTCTGAATTTTCCACCGGCTCTATTACACCGTCATGCGGTTCCAGAATCGGCATTTCCTCCTCCGACCAAGATAACGTGTCGCCCTTTCCCGTCAATAACGGTACTAGGTCTTCATCCTCCGATTGAGAACACATTGACATCGCCCGATCTTGTTTGTTTCTACCCGGACCTCTATTAATAGTATCGGCCCTGACTTCCGGGGAGATAACTCCACCATCTTTCCCCTTTTTATTATTATCACTAATCATATTCATAAGTCGATCTAGTTTCGACTCCAACGCGTCCATTCTTTCACTGGACTTTTTCCTATGATTCTTTTTAGCTCTCGAACGCTTTTGTTCGGATGAAATTCGACCGGCATCGGTCATAAAAATAGGCGTATCACTCGGCCTAGTTTCAGCCGACGATGTCGCTGAGGCCTAGTCAAATAATGCCGAACCCAATTCAGGCGTTCGCATACCTACCGCAACATTATTATTCTCCATAATAATAACCAACACCAAAAAATTCCACAAAGAATTTGGTATAAACAAACCAAATAAAAAATACGTGCGATTTCAACGCGCCGAAAAAGGAAACTGAGGTTGGAAGGGACGCTGAGTACTCATCACATGAGTTGATGACGTAGTACTCAACTTCCGGTTTGACTTTTTGTCAAGACCGGACGGTGCGAGTTATTTGAACGCAAGGGAGAGAATCCATATGTAAACATGTCAGGTAGGTTATTATGAAATAAAATTGACCATGACGAGTCTTCATCTCTAACTGGCAAGTAACTAAGCTTTGCATGAAAATACTATTATATTGGAATTTTTGATATATTTACAGGTCTGAAGAAACCACGTGGTTGGGATTTTGCCATTTCCATCAAAATATCTGTCCCACCATCACTGTGTACTGTACAATATGGCTACATTTCCTGGTATAGGCACCATATTTATCTCAAAATCTCACATTCCAATGAATAAAGAGTACCAGAAGAGATAATATTTTAGATTTTATTGAAAACTTTTTATCATAAAATTGTAATTCATAATAAGACTCTTTATACACAGCCACTGGCCGGCCATAAAAATTGGTCATCGGCCACAAAAATTGGCCAAAAAATAGGGACGCAGCCCTAACCCAATACATTGGTGGTTGTCGTAATTGAAGACGTGATTTACCAGTGTATGTAAGGGGGCGGTTATTGTGAACAAAATACTTTAAGCGGATTTCACGCAGTTCTCATTTTGACTACCTCATTCTGGTTCCCTATTTTTCATTTTGTTAGATTTTTTGAAACGAAATGTGTTAAATGTAATAAATCATTGTAATAAACAATGGAATATTACTAATCTAGAATGTAAAAAGAGAAAGCTTTAATTCAACAATCAAAATAGACAAAAAGGAATATAAAATATGTAGTTTGGAAATACAAGTTTAGAAATTAGAAATAAGAAGTTAAAATTATAAATGAAGAATTTAGATTATAAGATCTCACAGTTAAAATTAGACGACAGAAGGCTAGAAATTTGTAATTGGCATGCATAGAATGTGGAATTTAGAATAAAGGATTTGAAATATAGTGATTGGGTATGTAAGTTCAAAATTAAACTAAATGCGGATTTCACCTATCATATATATATACATGTAGTCCTTGTATTTCTGAAGGCAATTTTCACATATTTAAGGCAACAAATCTATAATGACATTGAAAGGAAAAATCGTTCACATTCTGAAGTTTTAGCCCAGCCAAGAAGGTTTTATGACACTTGTGGTTACCAAAACACACCAATTGAATCACTATTCACGTGTCTTCATTCTAATATCTTTAATATATGTTATATCAAACTGAACTATAAACTGATTATCTTCATTGATAAAACCCTTTTGTTTATCAGCTAGTTCCTTCCACGATATAGCATTGACTCTTCCCCAAGTCGATTTCTCTTTTGTAAAGCTTTGTTTAAAATGCGTTACATAGGAATCTTTAACTCCATGATTTAAAATTTTATAATTAAAGTCTATGTCACAGCTCTCAATAGAAGGATTATCAGATTGTTTAAATGCGATATAAATACCCAGTTTATCATCGTCTGTCCTTCTCACCAAACAACTCCACACGACACCATTGGTAGTGTATATATTATTACTGTAATAATGTAAACCATTTTCTTTTATATCATCGATAGAGAATATAAAATCATTACATTTTGGTAGGTAAAATGGTCTGGATTCTAATTGTCCAATGTTAGTTTGTTTTAAATCACAAGGCTCCTCCCATTTGAGATATGTTATCTCAGGTAAAGAAACCGTCAGTTTTTCACTGAATTTCTCCAAATCCGTCATCACTGGTAAAGCTTGTATTATTGTAAGACACGAATCATCTGTTAAAGATGGTAATTTAGTCTCCAGATCTACCTGCAGATTTTTTACATGATTATCAGCTTCTACCTTAATTTGAAACAATTTCTGTTGACTCTCTTCGAATCGTGTTTTGATAGTGCTTCTTGATTTTTCGCATTTTTCCTTTAATTCTGCGATCGTTTTCTCGGTATATTCAGTCACTTTAGAACACTCTTCCTTACACAGTTTGTACAGTTTTTCAGATGCTTCTTGTAATGTTGTGGACGTTTTAACCAAATTTTTAATTTTCTGTTGGATTGCATTTTCTAAATTGGAGACTTTTTCTATGGCCTTTAACTTAGTATCGTCACTGTCAATGTCTAAAGATTCGTGATCTTTATGAAGAAGGTACATACATCGTGCACAAACTCCTTCCTCACATGTTTGACAGTAAAATTCAACTTCCCTATCACTGTGATGTGGACATCTATGTTTTATGGTTGTCGAAGGCTGCTTTATGTTGCTTGTAACCTGCGTTGTATTGGAAGCAGATACTGTTGATCCAGTAACGTGTGTTTCAGGTGAATTCGGTTCTGTAGTATGGGCTACAAAGTTGGTGGTAAACTTCTTGACTCCACCCTTAGGAATCCTCACAACTTTTGCACAAACTGGACAGTTAAATTTTGTTGTCTTGTTACCGATATACCGTTCTAAACAGTCTAAACAAAATGTATGTCCACAGATTAAAATCTTAGGTGTTTTAAAAGTTTCACAACAGATTGAACATTCTAGATTATTTCTTGTATCAACTGTCGCCATTTTATCTCCACAATCTCCACCCTAGTAGTTCAAAGTTATTTTAATATGTCTGTTGGAGTTTATTTATACATTCACAAAGGCAATGAATAGTTTCTTTTCAACGAAATACATGTACACACTCATTTCAATGAATAAGCTACCCTGTTTCTTAGAAATTTGACTAGTCGAAATCCAATCATACACTACATATATACTCTACCGTTATAATTAGGTCTATAAAGTTTAATTCTGTCATTGTGACATAAAGGTAGTGAAAAAAGGCTCGCTTAATATATCAAACAATTTGTCTTATTGATATTCAGTGGGACTGTTTTGTTTACAAATATAAGGTCCATGGTTAGATCCCGTCATAGTTATAGATATTAAATGTCAGTGTTACATGTTGACATGGTAAAAATGTCCAGTCGTTCATATGAGACTATAAACCTGTGTGCAACAAGCTATTCATGTTAAAAATCATTCGACAGTTGAAAATCGAAAAAATTAAGGATAATGCCTTTGTCCTGACTGATTTTATTTTCTTGAAATGATATAATGTTATTTATGTACAGATTTTCAGTGTAATAAATACAGTTCTGGCGAGTTTCAGGAACTATCACGGAACAAACTGTACGTTCACTTGTATATTTTGCTTATAATTTATACAATTATCATACAATCTATCAATTATATTGTCATTTTTCAAATGGAAAATATATACTGTGGAGCTGTTGAAAATGTGTACACACCAAAATATTACACTAATAATGAGTGCGAAAGAGGTGAAAACACTTCATCTACATCAGTAGTACGTCACTTTGGGTGCATAATTACACTTTGTTTCCACTGTGTACGTTTGGATCCAAATTATGTACAAAAATTCAACAAAAACTTGTGTACTCTGTAGAACATGGGACCCCCTTTAATTTCCCAATTTGAACTACAAGACACTTTTCAAAATCAGACCCACAGACTTGCAGCACTTAAAGTGGGTATTCGGCCAGAAACACGAAGGTATAATTTCCACCTGGCTGCATTAAACACGGGTATCTTAAATAAGACGGAAGTAGCGATAACTTTTAAACAAGTCGAAAGGTTATAATGTTATGCGAATGAATAGTTATCTCATTAGGACTATATCATTATAAGACAGTTTTAATTTACCGTTTACCGTTAAGAGAATGAGAGTCTTTCTCGTGAACAATTCGTAGAAAACGGTCAAAAGCGCTTCACGTGTAAACGGAGCTTTATTTAAATCATACGTTTATTGAGCTAGATTGTAAATTGATCTGAACAGAAGTAAACGTTTTTAAGTAATAAACATAACACCATAAGCTCGAAGAGTATTATTGAAAATAATTTGAAAGCAATTAAGATAACTTAATCTTGAAGAAATAATCCAACTGGACCTTAAAAAAGGTTTCCATAAAATTGATTATATGTTTGTGAAAGATGTCTTAGTTGTCTCTTTAATCACGTGTCTTCATTTTAATATCTTTAATATCTGTTATATCAAACTGAACTATAAACTGATTATCTTCATTGATATAACCATTTTGTTTATCAGTTAGTTCCTTCCACGATAAAACATTGACTATTCCCCTTCCCCAATTCTCTTTTGTAAAGCTTTGTTTAATACCTGTTACAAGGAAGTCTTTACCTCCGTGATTTAAAATTTTATAATTAAAGTCTATGTCGCAGCTCTCAATAGAAGGATTATCAGAAGTCAGCAGTTCGAAGAAAATACCCAGTTTATCATCTTCTGTCTTCTTCACTAAACAACTCCACACGACACCCTTGGTAGTGTATTTATTCTTACTGTAATTATGTTCATCACCATCTTTTATATCATCGATAGAGAATATAAAATCATTACATTTTGGTAGGTAAAATGGTCTGGATTCTAATTGTCCAATGTTAGTTTGTTTTAAATCACAAGGCTCCTCCCATTTGAGATATGTTATCTCAGGTAAAGAAACCGCCAGTTTTTCACTGAATTTCTCCAAATCCGTCATCACTGGTAAAGCTTGTAATATTGTAAGACACGAATCATCTGTTAAAGATGGTAATTTAGTCTCCAGATCTACCTGCAGATTTTTTACATGATTATCAGCTTCTACCTTAATTTGAAACAATTTCTGTTGACTCTCTTCGAATCGTGTTTTGATAGTGCTTCTTGATTTTTCGCATTTTTCCTTTAATTCTGCGATCGTTTTCTCGGTATATTCAGTCACTTTAGAACACTCTTCCTCACACAGTTTGTACAGTTTTTCAGATGCTTCTTGTAATGTTGTGGACGTTTTAACCAAATTTTTAATTTTCTGTTGGATTGCATTTTCTAAATTGGAGACTTTTTCTATGGCCTTTAACTTAGTATCGTCACTGTCAATGTCTAAAGATTCGTGATCTTTATGAAGAAGGTACATACATCGTGCACAAACTCCTTCCTCACATGTTTGACAGTAAAATTCAACTTCCCTATCACTGTGATGTGGACATCTATGTTTTATGGTTGTCGAAGGCTGCTTTATGTTGCTTGTAACCTGCGTTGTATTGGAAGCAGATACTGTTGATCCAGTAACGTGTGTTTCAGGTGAATTCGGTTCTGTAGTATGGGCTACAAAGTTGGTGGTAAACTTCTTGACTCCACCCTTAGGAATCCTCACAACTTTTGCACAAACTGGACAGTTAAATTTTGTTGTCTTGTTACCGATATACCGTTCTAAACAGTCTAAACAAAATGTATGTCCACAGATTAAAATCTTAGGTGTTTTAAAAGTTTCACAACAGATTGAACATTCTAGATTATTTCTTGTATCAACTGTCGCCATTTTATCTCCACAATCTCCACCCTAGTAGTTCAAAGTTATTTTAATATGTCTGTTGGAGTTTATTTATACATTCACAAAGGCAATGAATAGTTTCTTTTCAACGAAATACATGTACACACTCATTTCAATGAATAAGCTACCCTGTTTCTTAGAAATTTGACTAGTCGAAATCCAATCATACACTACATATATACTCTACCGTTATAATTAGGTCTATAAAGTTTAATTCTGTCATTGTGACATAAAGGTAGTGAAAAAAGGCTCGCTTAATATATCAAACAATTTGTCTTATTGATATTCAGTGGGACTGTTTTGTTTACAAATATAAGGTCCATGGTTAGATCCCGTCATAGTTATAGATATTAAATGTCAGTGTTACATGTTGACATGGTAAAAATGTCCAGTCGTTCATATGAGACTATAAACCTGTGTGCAACAAGCTATTCATGTTAAAAATCATTCGACAGTTGAAAATCGAAAAAATTAAGGATAATGCCTTTGTCCTGACTGATTTTATTTTCTTGAAATGATATAATGTTATTTATGTACAGATTTTCAGTGTAATAAATACAGTTCTGGCGAGTTTCAGGAACTATCACGGAACAAACTGTACGTTCACTTGTATATTTTGCTTATAATTTATACAATTATCATACAAGCTATCAATTATATTGTCATTTTTCAAATGGAAAATATATACTGTGGAGCTGTTGAAAATGTGTACACACCAAAATATTACACTAATAATGAGTGCGAAAGAGGTGAAAACACTTCATCTACATCAGTAGTACGTCACTTTGGGTGCATAATTACACTTTGTTTCCACTGTGTACGTTTGGATCCAAATTATGTACAAAAATTCAACAAAAACTTGTGTACTCTGTAGAACATGGGACCCCCTTTAATTTCCCAATTTGAACTACAAGACACTTTTCAAAATCAGACCCACAGACTTGCAGCACTTAAAGTGGGTATTCGGCCAGAAACACGAAGGTATAATTTCCACCTGGCTGCATTAAACACGGGTATCTTAAATAAGACGGAAGTAGCGATAACTTTTAAACAAGTCGAAAGGTTATAATGTTATGCGAATGAATAGTTATCTCATTAGGACTATATCATTATAAGACAGTTTTAATTTACCGTTTACCGTTAAGAGAATGAGAGTCTTTCTCGTGAACAATTCGTAGAAAACGGTCAAAAGCGCTTCACGTGTAAACGGAGCTTTATTTAAATCATACGTTTATTGAGCTAGATTGTAAATTGATCTGAACAGAAGTAAACGTTTTTAAGTAATAAACATAACACCATAAGCTCGAAGAGTATTATTGAAAATAATTTGAAAGCAATTAAGATAACTTAATCTTGAAGAAATAATCCAACTGGACCTTAAAAAAGGTTTCCATAAAATTGATTATATGTTTGTGAAAGATGTCTTAGTTGTCTCTTTAATCACGTGTCTTCATTTTAATATCTTTAATATCTGTTATATCAAACTGAACTATAAACTGATTATCTTCATTGATATAACCATTTTGTTTATCAGTTAGTTCCTTCCACGATAAAGCATTGACTCTTCCCCTTCCCCAATTCTCTTTTGTAAAGCTTTGTTTAATACCTGTTACAAGGAAGTCTTTACCTCCGTGATTTAAAATTTTATAATTAAAGTCTATGTCGCAGCTCTCAATAGAAGGATTATCAGAAGTCAGCAGTGCGATGTAAATACCCAGTTTATCATCGCCTATCTTCTTCACTAAACAACTCCACACGACACCCTTGGTAGTGTATTTATTCTTACTGTAATTATGTACATCACCATCTTTTATATCATCGATAGAGAATATAAAATCATTACATTTTGGTAGGTAAATGGTCTGGATTCTAATTGTCCAATGTTAGTTTGTTTTAAATCACAAGGCTCCTCCCATTTGAGATATGTTATCTCAGGTAAAGAAACCGTCAGTTTTTCACTGAATTTCTCCAAATCTGTCATCACTGGTAAAGCTTGTATTATTGTAAGACACGAATCATCTGTTAAAGATGGTAATTTAGTCTCCAGATCTACCTGCAGATTTTTTACATGATTATCAGCTTCTACCTTAATTTGAAACAATTTCTGTTGACTCTCTTCGAATCGTGTTTTGATAGTGCTTCTTGATTTTTCGCATTTTTCCTTTAATTCTGCGATCATTTTCTCGGTATATTCAGTCACTTTAGAACACTCTTCCTCACACAGTTTGTACAGTTTTTCAGATGCTTCTTGTAATGTTGTGGACGTTTTAACCAAATTTTTAATTTTCTGTTGGATTGCATTTTCTAAATTGGAGACTTTTTCTATGGCCTTTAACTTAGTATCGTCACTGTCAATGTCTAAAGATTCGTGATCTTTATGAAGAAGGTACATACATCGTGCACAAACTCCTTCCTCACATGTTTGACAGTAAAATTCAACTTCCCTATCACTGTGATGTGGACATCTATGTTTTATGGTTGTCGAAGGCTGCTTTATGTTGCTTGTAACCTGCGTTGTATTGGAAGCAGATACTGTTGATCCAGTAACGTGTGTTTCAGGTGAATTCGGTTCTGTAGTATGGGCTACAAAGTTGGTGGTAAACTTCTTGACTCCGCCCTTAGGAATCCTCACAACTTTTGCACAAACTGGACAGTTAAATTTTGTTGTCTTGTTACCGATATACCGTTCTAAACAGTCTAAACAAAATGTATGTCCACAGATTAAAATCTTAGGTGTTTTAAAAGTTTCACAACAGATTGAACATTCTAGATTATTTCTTGTATCAACTGTCGCCATTTTATTCTCTGAAATCTCCACTCTAGTAGTATAAAGTTATTTTAATCCACAGTGATGTTTGAAAACTAGCTTTCTTCACTCTTTAATATAACTTACAATGAATAGTCTTTTTTCCATGAAAAACACACTCATTTCAATGAATAAGCTACCCTGTTTCTTGGAAATTTGACTAGTCGAAATCCAATAATGCGATATAGATAATATATAGTAACCAACTCTATCATTATATTATAATCTTATAAATTTTGATTGTGTTAGATGGTGATGAGAACATAGTCTCATAAAAGCACTGGCCTAGGTCACAAAGTAAAGATTTATGATAAAGCAAGGTGCAAGTTAAAGGTTAGGATAATTAGATGCGTTAATTATGGATGTCTCACATTAAATAACAGACACAATTTTATGGTATACTACTCCTTAGATTTATTATACACACAACGTTTCTACAATCTACATTGTCATCATCAGTTGAAATGATAAGAGAAGCCATTGAAATCTACAAACTCAACCCAGAACTAAACCGAGACCAAGGAACCATTCCCTGATTATTTGGAAAGTCGATTTTATTCAAATTCCACTCTAACTAATAAATTATTTTCATTAAATGATGTTAAAACTACCTTTCTTCATTTTAATAAAACTTTTTAAAGTTTTTTAAATTACCAGGCTAAATGATTATTTTAACCCCTCATTTCAATAATGCTACCCCTTTTCCCTTAAAATAACTGTTCTGTGATAAAAAGATTAAGGACAGTACACCATAAATTTTTGGTTTTTTCTTTAAAAAATTTAATCAAACATTTTGTCTTATTGATGTTAAAGAAGGTGTGTTATTCGACGTCGAGTATCATGGTTACACTACAATATATACATTATTACAATACTCTCACTGTTATGGTAGTATTTCATACCTGCCACAAATAGTTGATAGTGGAATAATTACATTGTTTTATCCTTGTATATAAAATTTACGAGGGCAATCAATAGTCTCATTTCCAAGAAATAGATCATATACTCTAAACACATTTCAACGAATAAGCTACCACTGGGACTACTTCGAATTAGTTTCCCATAAAAAGGTCATATACAATAAACATATTAGGTAAACATAAACATAATCAAACATGTCACTGTGGCTTGAAGGAATGTAGTAAAGCATTGACTTCAAGTGGAAATAATTGATTTTCGCATTTATTTTAGGTATCAGACGTCAAGCATCTTGGCATCAATTAAACACATACTAAAGTATACCATTTCAACAAATTATTGTGGTTTTATGTCCTAGTAGTAGATTGAGTAAGTAGGGGACAACCATACAAGTTGTTTGAAATTTTGCGAAGGGAACAATAGTTGGGAGTACAAACCATTTTCAAGGATGTTTTTTTTTCCCTTTTTTTATTTTATTTTTATCCAAAACCGCTTTTGTTTGAATATGCTTGACTGTTTTGTTTAAAAATATAAGGTCCATGGTTGGATCCCGACATAGTTATAGATATTAAATGTCAGTGTTACAGGTTGACATGGAAAAATGTCCATTCGTTGGAATGAGACAAAAACCGAGTCCCTGCGTGCAACAGGCTATTCATGTTAAAGATCCTTCGACAGTTGAAAATCGAAAAAAGTAATGATAATGCGTTTTCCTGGAAAAAGTTGTTTTCATTTACATTCTTTTCCCTTTTTTTCAAATGATATAATGCTCTCAAATTTACAAATTTCGGTTTTGAAAAACAGGTCTGGCGAGTTTCGGGAAAGCTATCACGGAACAAACTGTCTGTATGTTGACTTGTTTATTTTCCCCTTTAATAATTTATACAATTATCATACAAGCTATCAATTATATTGCATTTTTAAAGCCGTCCTGGAGGCGTTTTTGAAAAAAAAAAATATAAGTGGAAAAATTTTACTGTTGAAAAATTGTAGTTTTTAACAAATTGGGGGGGCTGTGGGTGACGTTGCTTTTTTTATTCTTGTTCTCCTATTCAAAGAGGGGACGAATTGTTTTATCCGACAATAAGGAGCTGGGTTACGACTGTCGGAGGACACTTTAGTCATCGATCCACCTGTAACAACATTTTATCTTATCTTACATTACCTGGACAGTCACGTTACATTAAACATTATTAAAACATTTATTTAATGGTTTGATATTCAAAACCTAAACTGCCCAATCAGTTATACAAGTTCGGAACACGCAGACTAATATACATCAATTGATGATAATATAGTTTTGATTAAGACAAGCCCGAATTCAAAATCGAAGGCAAAGACGCCCACAGGACCCGGTTTTTAATACTATCCCCTCTTGACTAATTTCTTTAAAAGTATTCCTTTCAATAATTTACAAAATATTGGACACTTCGTTGACAGAATGTGGCACCGTTTGGGTTGTCTGAAAGTAAGAATGGTATTAATAGAAATTATCACATATCAAAACGTCAAATATGCTATAATAAAACGTAATAACGAAATCTGGATGAAACCCCTTTTAAAGGGGCACAATCTTGATTTTTAGGGGTCGTTTTGGGCCTTTGTTACATTTAAACAGTCCTCAGAAATACTCAAGCTCTAAGAAAATCGCAAAATACCTTGAAATATACTTTTTATTTTTTTTCCGTGCTGTACGCGGCTGGTCTTCAGACAGTCTGAAAATTGTGTGTCCTGTTGACAAAATCTACAATTGTTATTACATGTACTTTCTTTTTGTTTTATCAGTGTGGGCCTGCGCAGTAGTCTATTTATAACTCTTTGATTTTCCAATATGGCGGAACTTTCATAATATCTTAAGACATTATGATTTTCAAACACGGATAAATATGTATACCCATGGATTTGAAGGCTCAAATTTCAAAGGCAAGCTCTGTAGACTATTTCTGATTAGCTAAACAAAATATTTCATGTGTTTGAGGCTGTCGGATGATTGTCCGAAACAAATCAAGACTGTGCCCCTTTAAATTTTATCTGTGAGATTTGTGAATCACTTTATATAGAACGGTATGGATTTTACGATACATTAGATTTATTATGACAAACAAAGCTAAGCAGTGCACAATATAGACAATATGTTTCTATCCTTTTTAGCTTCCCAACTGTCGAGGGTCTTCAAACACTTAAAGCCGATAGCACATGGGGATTGTTATTCTACCAGATGGTTTCTCACGAGACAGACAAAACTACGAGATGATTTTGCCATGAAAATTTCAATTATATTCTTTTTCGTATTCCTACTGTCGGCACTTGTTGTTCACTATCCGATGTGCACCTTCCCTATCCGACCTACATCAGTGAAGGGAAGATGATGTTACCTAGGATATAATACTCCAGTAAAATATGCCATTTTAGATTATAATGGCGATCGCCTTAAAGCTGTGAGTTTCTAATATGATTCAATCATTTTGACTGCGTTTATAACGTGTTGTTATTAATACTGAAAGCTAAACACGCATATACAATTAATTTCTTTCACAAAGGTCTGTTACAGAAGGGAAATTAAGTATCACACTTCAAATTAACGCCTTTATTATATATAGTTAAAGAAAGAGACAGTTTCACCATTGAAACTTTGAAACAGGATTATTTTAGCTAAGCTAATCAGTAATAGTGTTCACAGCTTACTGTCGAAATTTGAGCCTTCAGATTTTTTAGTATCGAAGTTTGAATGTTTAAATTACGACTCTTGTAATCCCGAAAACGTTTCACTTATATTCAAATTACAACATATTACCTGAAATTTCAAACAAAATATTCCAGGAAAAAAATCATCAATCATCACTACGTCAAAGATAAGTCTGTATCGACCAGTGGTCAATAAATATAGTTCTTTAATACAGCTTGGCATGTCTTTATCTAAGGCTGATGTCATTTAACTCTGTCGATCTCTACTAAAAAGACAATCAAACTGCCAAGAATCAGTTATATACGGACTACATTTAGTCGACTAACGACTGCTTTATTGGTCAGAACGTCATATAAATCAGTCGCCGATCAACTTCTATACCTAGTACTGACTATAATAATGATAATTGAGATAGTAGGAGTATTTATTCTAGATGAATATGGTCTATAATTGGATAGTTTGGTTCCACTTATACCACTATATTATTATTCCTGAATTATTGTGGAATGAAAAAAAAAATGCGATGTCTATCAATTCTGATATAAATGGTGTTTGTCAACACATAGATATAATGTCGTCCAAAAAGGCTTGACATTTCATCATAACATCAAATATAGTTTCTGTGAAGATTAAGCAGCCTTAAACCAAAAGCAGTGACAATAGAATTAAAAATTCAAACGTATGTCTCAAAGTCATTGTCTACTGTAATTTCAAAATCATCTAAGGCTTGCTTAAATATATTACAGACGCGGGTTGCAATAATTTCTTGAAGTGGATTGGCAAATACAGCGAGCACTTTTAAATACTACTGTTCAGGGACATAATACACTGGGCGTATGACACTTACAGGCGGCTAATCTAAAGTGTTGTCATGGAAACATGGTGATGAGGACGTGGACCAACAGCAGGAAGTTTGACGAGTTTCTAATTATAGACCAATCATCCCTTTCAAGTTCGAACATGCTTGACATGACATTGGCTAAAAGACATCCATAATATTATTATCTGTATTCAGTCTATGGTTTCTCCATCGAAGTTATGCTTGCTCGGTGAAAAATCACCATGTTCTATTGTTAATGTATTGTTTACAAATAATTCACCTCAATTATACTTGATGGAACAAAAACTTATAGATAACGTTGACCTTCTTCAAGTTAGTGGGAGTTTGGACTTGTGAATGACTCAACGGTAGGTTTTTTGATTGTACAGATTACAGACAAAGACTTGAAATTTTGATATAGAGGTGTTTAATATGTAAAATGGTGAAGCGGCTTTCAATGTATATATATTAGCTTGGTATACTTCCTTGAATGACCATGTTACTGCATGGTTACCGGAAATTATATTTTTCTTTTAATAAAGAATGGAAATAGTCATCTTCTATACAGACAGTTAGTAAGAGTGTTGGTTCTTTACGGCATTGGCTTTGTTACGTCGAACAAATGCCAGCTGTTAGTTACGATCTCCCTGAATACATCATCTTCACTCATAATGCCATCGACCCAAATATAAATGGGTACGGATCTAGGAGTATGGATTTAAAATCCTTAGTACGGATAATGCGGGAAAGATCAATGCCTATAGGTTTGACCATCGGATAAAAAGGTTCCTTAACAGTGAAACTTAGTTGTTAACCTTGGAGATGCTTCTTTCTTCTGAATAATTAAGCCTATTTATGGAAAATAAATATATTTACACCCCTAGCAGTAAGTTATTTTATAATCTCAGTTTTCAGCAGCACTATTCATGACAATTCGCTTCTTTAGTTCCTAGGTTGAAATAGTTATGTCTATCTCAAACTGGATTTGTCTACACAGATATCAGTGATCTCATATTCTTTATTGAGTGTGTCTACTTCCAAGTATAAATCCACCAACGAAAGGAAACAAATAGTATTTTAGAGGGTATCAATACTGAAATAAAACAGCTGATATCTCTTTAACATCGGATTGGTTGAGATTTATAAAGTATTGAAATCAAATTTAGAATCGAATAAAATGCTTAATTTACAGTTCCATAAAATATTTTACTGATGCAATCGTTAATGCCTAATGCATAAAAACTTATGAAATCAGTTTTATTGTGCAATTTCTAGATTTTATCCATGTAATTTTGATATCCTGGATATTTTATTCTCTAGTTAATCCAATGACTTATATGAAAACTGTGAAAACACAATTTTGATTCTGAGATTAAAGTCACAGGAAAAAGAATTTTGATAGGCAAAGAATCGAATAATTTCGTAAATAAAACCAAACTTGTAGTTTTATTAAAAGAAGTTATTCATTTTTGACAAATCAGTTTAAAAGATGCTCGCCCATTTATTGGTGAAGAGTTAACACTCCATCCCGTGACATAGCGATGATAAGATCTATCCATGTTCCTTCTAGAAGCAATTTTATTATAATTAGATTAATTATCAATACTAATTACAATTTCTTAATATATATGTTAATATTATTGACTTGAATCTATGTGGGGGCGTTTCTTTAATGTACTTTTGTATTCAAGAAACAGAGAAGCAAGTACATATACATGATCGTATAAACTTAAATGGAATCTAAAAAGGATTATAGAGCAATTTTATTTCTATTTTATGTGGCCATGAAATTCACGGAGGGTTTAATTCCGCCATTCAATTGGATTAAGTTCTCATTAGATACAATCCCTTAGAACCATTATACTGTTGAATATTCTAAAAGTGGTATTCCAAAGAATTAAATTAAGCTTCTTATTTCCATCCATATGGATGAACAGCCTTCCAGAATGCTATGACACCAACGCTAACTGACTCCGTAACTAGTGTATATATCAGAGGTTCCCAATTATTTCGCTTTGTAGATCAGGAACAATATGGATTTAGTTGCGAGCCAATAAGATTCTTGATTCAGATACTGTTTCTAAACAAATCATGTTTATTTCTCAGAGAATGTTGACTCTTAAAAATGTTTTTCGACTTCAAAACTTTTCGTTGGCCGGATGGAATCTTCTTTTGGTTCGGATCTGTAAAAAAGTAACTGTTCTATGGACCAACAGCGGTAATTCACCTACAATAACATTTTGGTTGGAACCTTTCAAATATGTCACGTCATGAAAGCCTGGCTAATTATTAGTTTCTGGACAAAAATTTCATGACCGTGAAAATTCTGAGGTAGTCAAAATGAAAGCAGACCACTAAATGTTTATTAACATTCGCTTGATTGTCACTGAACATAAAGCGAATGTTTTGAGAATTATCCATCTAAATATAAATCTACAATCATCAAACAAAATCTTACAGAAAACGAAATTCCAAATCTAGACCGAAAATTATAGAAATGTGGGCATACAAAAGCCTCAAAGGGGGGGGGGGGAAGGAAATTTTGAAACATAATACAGACTAAATTCGATATAATTCTTGTCTCTTTCTCTTTAACAAACTCGCAAATATCCACTGATTCCAAAACATATTGCGGGTCAACTTACAACTGAAGTCTGTTCTGGGCTACATGGAGGAGCCTCATTAAGAATTTTTTGTCATGCATTGGGTCAAGTAACCCAAAATACCTTTGCTAATTTTAATCTTATATCCTTTTTTCTGTATTTCAGTCTTTAAAAAATGAACGTGCTATAGAATGGACGGAGACGTTTTAACTTACAACATGGCGGACGTCAACGAATCATCTCACTCTGGTGTTATTATCACCAACGAAACACAGGCTATGGAGTTCGATTATATGGAGATATTATTACAGTCGAAAATGGACAAAGCTTTAGAGACTACTACAGAATATATCATTATTGTGTGCTTCACTATCATGATTACGTTTGGTGCAGCCGGAAACGGACTAGTGTGTTACGTCGTGGCCAGAAACTCACAAATGAGGACCCCGCGAAATATTTTCATCATCAATTTAGCTATTTCAGATTTCACTTTATGTTTGTTTACCCAGCCTCTCAATCTGTATAAACTGTTACAGTATCACTGGACGCTAGGCAGTTTCATGTGTAAATTTGCCACTATGTTCCAGGGGACTAATGTGTTCGTGTCTACAATCAGTATCACGGCAATCGCCTTAGACAGATTTCAAGTGATTGTTTATCCGACTAAAGACAGTATGAAACGTGCTGGGGCTGCCATTGCTTTAATAACAATCTGGTTAATTTCGTTCCTAATGGCCAGCCCCTTTCTGCTGTTCTCAATCCTGAAGGAAGACCAACCCCTTCCAGCATTTGACTTCTATATTTATATTTGTATCGAGGATGTGAAACTTGCGACAGAGAAACGCGCTTATTCAGTGGCTCAGATTGTGGTTCAATATGTTTTACCCATTGTAATTGTAATAGTAGCGCATCTCAGAATCTGTAACAAGTTAAAATACCGCATGGTGCATCAACAAAACCCGGGTTCAAGGTCTCCTTATCAGAGAAAGAAAAACGAACGCAATCGAAATCGCAAACGTAAGACAAACTTTCTGTTAATTGGAATTGCCGTAGTGTTTGCGTTAAGTTGGTTACCTTTAAATATCTTTAACTTACTCAGTGAATTCAACCTGGATGTGTTCCGTGCTGACCTTCAAGGTCGTGAACAATCAATCAATATTAATTTAGCGTATGCTATTTGTCACATGCTGGTTCTTGCGTCTGCGTGTTTAAATCCGGTTCTTTACGGATGGCTTAACGACAATTTCCGGACTGAATTTATGAAAGTACTGTGCTGTCGATGTTGTAGAGATTTACAGACATGGATTAAGATGAAATTATGTTGCCACACACCGGACGTTGCCGCACCGGCACTTAACGTTCCTGCGATTACGATAACAGCGAATAACGGATCAGGTGGTCATATAGAAGAAGATGGATTTACAGTTGCACCTTCTATTGTTTGTGATGAGGTATCTCGCTTTGACAATGAAGAAGTTGTTCCCTTGAAAAATGGAAGTAATTTAAATTCAGGAGTGAATAACGTTTCTAAAAATTCGGAGCCGAATATGTTAAGTCCGTGATGTGGAATAACCAAACTTGTACTCGATATGTTTTATTCCACTGAAAAGGGCATTGCAGATTGAGCCGTTTAAAGGAATTTCGAATTTTCACAAAAATATAATTACGTATTGCTATAAACCGGAATAACTCATTGCACAAAGAGAAATGTAGCTCAGTTCAGTGGAATATTCATTGCACACCAACATCACACTTGTATCAAGTGCATAGTTGTGTTGTTAAAAATGTATTTCTATACCTAAGCAGTGTAGATTGAGTCTGCAAAAACTAAAAAATCGGGAAATCCTTTTTTTCTTTGATTGTCCTCTCACTATAACTACTACATGATTGGAATTGGAAACTGACGTAGGCGATGGACAATATAATTTTTGTAATTACTTCGCAAACCGCGCCTGAGTCTCCTTCAGTAGCGTGTTTATCTTCAAAACCCATTATCAAACAGATGTTTTTTAATGGAACTGATTTCCAGAATGTGGACTAAACGAACTCACTAATTAGTCTTCAAATAACCTAAATAAACTTCTTATATATCTACACGATTTTAATCAAACGTTCCAAACTTTGTCCCGAGATGTCGACATGAAAGCAAATTCTACTTGACAAGCATCAGTAAGGACACAGGCTGAAATAGGTCAGTTGTCCTTGTATAGCGAGGAACTCTGAGTAACAACATCTTTCGGGTTCTGTTTAAATATCCTTATTTCTAATTCTCTATACGATATACAAGTAATTATATTATCAGGAATAGTGAACATTATAAATTCATTTATCACATCATGCATATTTATTAACATTTTTTGTACAATCGGAGCCCATCAGATTTTGTGTACAAAATTCATCTTTTGGTGACACAGTGGCGGGACAAGCTTTCGAGACTGGGGATATAATTAATAGACTGTCGAGGTTGAAATTCATAATCACACGTAAATATTTATTATATCAGCGATGTATATCTTCCATTGTAGTTGGTTTTATTTTGTCCAGGGAAAATTTCCTTCATAGATACTCAATAGCCCAATCAAGGCTATAACCCATTTTTTGGTTTCTTGCTTATGAAAAGTCGTTTTCGTTATTTGACTTATTGTGTTTATTTATTGGTCTTCATCCTAGAAAAGATAATCACTAGTGAAAGTGAAATACCCCAATATGTAAATATTTGTAAAGTTTTTCATTTTAGTTTTAAATAAACTATTATTAATGTTATATTTTTGTCAATTTTATGAAGACGCCGACTCTCCTTCGTAATATATTGAATTGAAGCAATTCAAACTGCTAATGTTTGCCTAGTATGTTCTGACCGATGCTGATATGAAACTGATTCAGGTGCTAGATTTACAGCAACAACTTACACTCTGTATTTTATGGGCCATGACTGAGATATCATGTTACGATTAATTAGTAAAAAAGACTGTTCAGTTTGATTAACAAATGAAAATCATCGCTTTGTACATGGATTAACAGCAACTTAGAACATCTAGATCCCGTGAATTCTAGGTATTTCATTTTAACCTTCCAGATAACAACAGAATGTATTTGTTTATCTGTTCATATTTTGAAGATATGTAAAGTGGAGCAGAAAAAATTCCAGTTTGTACAGAACAGGTTCAGTATCGAAATGAATAAAAATAGATCTTATTTTCTGCCATGTAAAAATCAATGTTGTTGAAAGGTCAAAATGAACTGATACGCCAATACATATGAATGTAATACAAACCGTATTTGATCACACTGACCATTTCATTGATCCCACGGAATCTGAAATTATTTCTAACACCAAGATTCTTGTGTTAATCAACAGGCTAGAATGAGCCATCAATATACGTCATCAAGTACTAATACCCTGAACATTTCCATCACTTCCTGTCAAAACAAGACGTCTGCAGGTCACGTGAGGTCATATCTATACAATATGATGGCAAGAACCAATCAAATTTCATGCCTTATCGTAGTTTCGCGCCATTAACAACAAATTACTTGTAGAGATGGTAATCAATATTTAATTACTGCCAGATTTAGGTTATTAGTGGTCTGATTCCAACCACGATATTAGTGTCCAGTTTTATCGAGTAATTATGGGTAGTGAAGCATATAACTAGTACATAAATTACATGTCCATAACCCTTTATTTCAGAAGATATTGATGGATAAATATGCTTCTGCTAGCCAATTTAGACATTACAGTAACCAGGAACGCCTGTTGTAACGCTTCCGTGTTACATCCTGACATACATATTTCAGCTAAACATGACCAGTAAAAATGGCAAAAAACCAAAATAGTAACAAATTTCAATAGTCGACAAGGCAATTAGATCCAAAAAAAAAAATGGTAATATATTTTGTAAATATTCATAATAGCTCATACTCCAGATATTCTTTTATCTGCTATATAGAACTGGACTAGGTGACTAGAAACAATTGTGACTTTACATATCATATTAAATCTCAAAGTTGATCAATAAGAGTATATCTATCTATCAATTGGGCTTACCGGGTGTCATGATGAATATGACTATATAAGACGATATATCCATTAAATTAAGTAAGTATTGAAAAATTATTATTATCGTGTTCCAGAATTACGTTTATTATAGATATTAGGTACGTCCAAGGTTGGCCAAGATTCATTTTGGCGAATTTCATTTTTGGTCGTGGTATACCTTAAATAGAACAACACAAAACATATAGATAACATTTAATATTTTTTATATAAGTACTATTGAGGAATACTATATTTAAATTTGACCAAAGCAATATAGATTTCTAATCTAAGCCAATAACAGTATATCTATAAGTTGCCTACCCACTGCTAAAACTATGCAACAAATTCTTTTCTTTTCAAAAATCCTTAAAACAATGTAGTTATCATCAAGACTATATAATTGTTGTCTTAAATTAAATAACCTATGTTGACAAAGAAGCATTGATTTAAGTAGTCATTTCAATCCACATAATATTATAAAATTATAAAACAACATGTATCAATAAATATCAGTTATAAAAGATATTGCAATAAGGCAAAGCAATACTGAAAGTTACATCTTAAACATAAGCAGAAAGAATATTAAACGTCAAATTTTCTACGTCTACTTCTCTTTTCATTTTAAAGAAACGTGCCGCTGCTTTTATATGGATTTTGCGTGACAGTGACAATGACATTTATTCTTGCATTCAATATATATAATCTATTGACTATTTGAAAACAGGTTAGAGCAATCCGACTTAAATCTTTAACCTAATATATATAAAAGTATTAACTCTACCTTAGGAAAGATCTGTCCTAGAGCCTTAACAAGAATTTGATGTTTGTGTACTACTAATAACACAAGACTGGAATGTAGACTTCACGTTTTGTTTTTGAATTGACGTTATTACATGTAGGCCTACAAAGGTAAAATGGTTACATCTTCGTGTAGCTGTTCATACAAAAATTTAGTTCGAACCACCGAACCTCAATCAACATCCTCAGTCTCTACTTTTGCAAGCGAAGAGCTAGTAACTGTGAAGAATTCCTTTGGTTCCGATGATTGGGATACCTCCAATGGAAAAAGTAGGTGAATAGATCTATTTGTAGTCTGGATTGTGACGGCTCGAATAAACCCAGCAGCTCCACGGATTAAATCTTTCACAAGAGCAAGTTTCCATTTATATCTCGGTCGGTCTTTATCATGTACCAATACCACAATATACCATGCTTGAGTCTGCCGGGGGCGACAATCAGATTACACCAATTGAGTCGTAGGCCTGGTCTTTGCAGAATCCGATTTCTTCAGTAAAAATGCAAGTTATTCTAGAAAAAATTCCCATTGATAAGCTTAATATCAAAGCTTAAATATGATATATCCACAACAAAATCCGCATGCAAAAAGGAACATTGTCGTGAGTCGTAAGGCTGATAACAACATTCCGTTACAATTATTCTGGAACCTTGGATATTTAGTTGGTGATGTTGTAGTCAACAAGTGTAACATTCGATGCTTTGAGCTTCAAGTTAACATGAAATATTTGACAATACAAGGTTTCTCTAATCAAATATCCTTTATATTTATCGGTAGCGTCTTTCCAGCGAATCAAAGGAATTCTGGCACTTCCGTTATCTGTTAACTGTAACATGCCCTTCTGTCTGGTCGAAATTGATCTTTTCTTCTGATTCATTAACGTGATATTATATTCTATTTTACACGATGTTACAAAATATTTCCTTGATTCGGCTAATTGTATATCCATGGCTAATACTTCCCCGGAATCTCCAGTTTTACCCTTAGATAATTCCAATTTTAATGTTACTCCATGAAATGAATGTTTTTGATGTTTTTTACCCCAATTAAACACAAACTCTCCTGAAATTTGGTGCCACCCTTCGAGTAATTCACTGTCAACATCCTCAAGATGGAAATTGGTTGTTAACTTATTCAATGGACTCGGTAATCGCATTTCTTCTTGACATAATGGACACTTAATCACATTTCTAGTAGCAGTTAATCGAATACATTCCAAACAAAATGTATGATGACAATTAAGAAACTTAGGTTGTGTGTATTCATCCAGGCAGATCGGGCACTGTTTCATTATCGAAGACATTCTGATACTAGTCTGTAGATTCCTCATAATATTTATTATATCTGTATTGTATGGAAAAACCCGACCTATATATAACATAATTTAATTAATTAATAAGCCCTATTTGTTTCTCCGTCACACGTCAGTACGTCAATCGACACGTCAAACAGGTCACACGCCAATACTACCTTGCAAATACAAGAATCAAATTACTAGTATCTTAATCACAAAACGAAATTTGACAACATTGACATAGACGTTTTTCATTTAAAAATAAAAAAAAAAACATCAATGCTACCTTATATTATACAAAATTTCAATATGTTTAAAATAAAAAACGAAAGGTTGTTAAATTATTTTATCTTCAAAACACGTATGTTAAATGAACTATGGGACCCATTTATACTATGTACTGTTTTTGTGATAGACTCAATAGCGAAGTGGACTCAGGTGTTCCAGTGTAAAACATAAGGTGTTTTCATCCCATGACAGAAGGTAAAAACATCAATCCGTCAGTAAACACGTCAGTACTCCAGTCCGTCACTAGACAAATCAAAAGACTGGTCTTCGTAACACGTCAAAGCGTCAATAAACACGCCAGGCACGTCGGAACTACAGTCCGTCTGTAAACACGTCAAGGAACTGCTATTCGCTACAAATCCAGTAAATACTACTATGTGAACGCTCTTAATTGACTTCTTTTTGACAGAACCAATCGCAAAGTGGATTCGAGTGTTTCAGGATGAATTATTAGGTGTTTTCATCGCATGTCAGTGGGTAAAAACATCAATCCGTCACTAAACAAGCCAGAAGACTGGTCTTCGTCACACGTCAATGCGTCAGTATACACGGCAGACACGTCAGTACTACAGTCCATCAAGGAACTATTCTTTGCTACAAGTCAGATAAATGCACTATGTAAACTCTCTTAAACTACTGCTTTTTGACATACTCGATCGCAAAGTGGATACAGGTATTCCAGCATGAATCATAAGGTGTTTTCATCACATGTCAGTTGAAAAAACATAAATCCGTCTCTAAACAAGTTAGAACGTAAGTAACCATTTCAGTACTCCAGTCGTCACTAAACAAGTCAAAGGACTGTTATTCGCAACAAGTCAGCTAAATGCACTATGTAAACTCTCTTAATCGACTGCTTTTTGACGATTTTTGTCGTTGAGGCCAATATATCATTTCATGTCAGTGTTTAAAACCGTAAAACCGTTAATATGATTTTTACAACCCTAGACGGAGTGACGAGGAATTAATGATTATCCGTCTAAATGTAAATCTGTAATCATCACACAAAATCTGAAAGAATATATGTTTTCTGACAAGAAATTCCAAATCTAGACCGAAAATTATAGAAACGTTGGCATGCAAAAGCCTCAAAAGGGGTGAAGAAATGGGAATTCGAAACATAATACAGACTAAATTCGATGTTTCTTTGACAAACTCACCCATATTCACTGATTCCAAAACATTTTTCGTTGTAAGAGATCTAATATTGCGGGTCAACTTACAATTAAATGAAGGAGCGAAACAAGGATTCTCTAAAGAGAAAGATTCCTTAACTCTTTATTTTTTTACAATTAAATGAAGTCTTTGTGTTCTGGGCTACTTGATGAAGCCTCATTAAGCATTTTTTGTCGTGCATTTGGGTCAAGTAACCCAAAATACCTTTACTAAGTTTAATCTTATATACCTTTTTCTGTCCTACAAAATGAACGTCTCTGGTGTTATTATCACCAACGAAACACAGGCTATTGGGTTTGATCATATTGAGAGGTATTGTTACAGTCGAAAATGGACAAAGCTTTAGAGAATACTACAAAATATATCATTATTGTGTGCTTCACGATCATGATTACGTTTGGTGCAGCCGGAAACGGACTAGTGTGTTCCGTCGTGGCCAGAAACTCACGAATGAGAACGCCGCGAAATATTCCGTCATCAATTTAGCTATTTCAGATTTCAATTTATATTTGTTTACCCAGCCTCTCAACTTGTATAAACTGCTACAGTATCACTGGACGCTAGGCAGTTTCATGTGTAAATTTGCCACTATGTTCCAGGGGACTAATGTGTTCGTGTCTACAATCGGTATCACGGCAATCGCCTTAGACGGATTACAAGTGAGTTTATCCGACTAAAGACAATCTGGCTAATTTCGTTCATCATGGCCAGCCCCTTTCTGCTGTTCTCAATCCTGAAGGAAGACCAACCCCTTCCAGCATTTGACTTCTATATTAATATTTGTAAACGCGCTTATTCAGTGGCTCAGATTGAGGTCCAATATGTTTTACCCATTGTAATTGTAATAGTAGCGCATCTCAGAATCTGTAACAAGTTAAAATACCGCATGGTGCATCAACAAAACCCGGGTTCAAGGTCTCCTTATCAGAGAAAGAAGAACGAACGCAATCGAAATCGTAACGTAAGACAAACCTTCTGTTTCCCGAATTGAATTTATGAAAGTACTGTGCTGTCGATGTTGTAGAGATTTACAGACATGGATTAAGATGAAATTATGTTGCCACACTCCGGATATTGTAAATATATAATTACGTATTGCTATAAACCGAAATAACTCATTGCACACATAGCAATGTAGCTCAGTTCAGTGGAATATTCATTAAACACCAACATCACACTTGTGTCAAAGTGCATAACTAAAAAATCGGGAAATCCATTTTTCTTTGATTTTCCACTTACTATAACTACTACATGATTGGAATTGGAAATTGACATAGGCGATGGACAGTATAATTTTTGTAATTACTTCGCAAACCGCACCCGAGTTTCCTTCAGTAGCGTGTTTATGTTCAAAAACCATTACCAAACAGATGTTTTTAATGGAACTGATTTCCAGAATGTGGACTTAACGAACTCACTAATTAGTCTTCGAATAACCTAAATAAACTTCTTATATATCATGCTTGAATGACATTTAGAAGTAGATAGAAGACGCCGACTCTCCTTCGTAATATATTGAATTGAAGCAATTCAAACTGCTAATGTTTGCCTAGTATGTTCATGACCGATGCTGTCTATGAAACTGATTCAGGTGCTAGATTTACAGCAACAACTTACACCCTGTGTTTTATACGTTTAATCTGGTTATAGAAATGCCAAAACTGTAACACATTTGGTTACAACGGTATAGATAAATTTTGGTTATAGCGGTAACAGAGCTGCAAAAACTGTAACACATATTTGGCTCAAATGATAACAGATATTTGACAAACATGATAACAGATATTTTTGTTAAAATGGAAAAACAATCAGATTTAATGTAGTCTATATTGATGGAAATCATAATAGCTCATACTCCAGATATTCTATTATCTGCTATACAATTGTGACTTTACATATTATATACGGCTTCCACTGAATTCAGTATGTCACTGAAATTCAACAAACCCTACATAATCCTTGAATAATTTGAAGGTTGAGCAATCTGTGTCGAGTTGTATATGGACTCAGACCACAAAAACATTTTATGCTAATGAATGTATGAATTTAGTCCGTTCTACTTTTAGAAATGCTCTTTCTCCCTGCCTTTCGGGCCCATTTCTGACTAATTTTTGGTCTAGATTTGAAATTTCATGGTCCTGCTATATTGAAATTTTGTATAGAAACCAAGTATTGGCCAGGCTCTCATGTGACATATAGGAAAGTTTTCTACGAGATTTCTGGAAAAAGTTATGGAAGGTTGAATTTCGTGATTTCACATTGAAACAGATGGCAAATGAATTGGTGGACTGAGTCCTCAGATTAGTTAGTTAATTAAAGGGAGGTAAGAACGATTATAATCTCTCAAAATAACAAGGGGAATATTTTTAAAGTACATGTACAATATCTCATGGATGTAGTGGTCTACTCTGTGCAATTAAAGAAATATACAATCTTAGAATGGACAATTAAAATCTCAAAGTTGGTCAATAAGAGTATATCTATTTATCAGTTGGGCTTACCAGGTGTCATGACCGATGACGATAAGTATGACTATATAAGACGATATATCCATTAAATGAAGTAAGTATTGAAAAATTATTATTATCGTGTTCCAGAATTACTTTTATTATATATGGATTTTGTGATATAGGTACGTCCAAGGTTGGCCAAGATTCATTTTGGCGATGTTCATTTTTGGTCGTGGTATACCTTTAATTGAACAACACAAAACATATAGATAACATTTAATATTTTTTATATAAGTACTATTGAGGAATACTATATTTAAATATGACCAAAGCAATATAGATTTCTAATCTAAGCCAATAACAGTATATCTATAAGTTGCCTACCCACTGCTAAAACTATGCAACAAATTCTTTTTTAATTTTCAAAAATCCTTAAAACAATGTAGTTATCATCAAGACTATATAATTGTTGTCTTAAATTAAATAATCTATGTTGACAAAGAAGCATTGATTTAAGTAATCATTTCAATCCACATAATATTCTAAAACAACATGTATAATAATATAATATCAATTATAAAAGATATTGCAATAAGGCAAAGCAATACGGAAAGTTACATCTTAAACATAAGCAGAAAGAATAATAAACGTCAAATTTTCTACGTCTGCTTCTCTTTTCATTTAAAGAAACGTTCCGCTGCTTTTATATGGATTTTGCGTGACAGTGACAATGGCATTTACTCTAGCATTCAATTTATATAATCTATTGACTATTTGAAAACAGGTTAGAGCAATCCGACTTAAATCTTTAACCTAATATATATAAAAGTATTAACTCTACTTTAGGAAAGATCTGTCCTAGAGCCTTAACAAGAATTTGATATGTGTGTACTACTGAATAACACAAGACTGAATGTAGACTTCACGTTGTGTTTTTGAAGTGACGTTATTACATGAAGGCCTACAAAGGTAAAATGGTTACATTGTAGGACGGCATGTTGTAAAGTGCGAAAAAGCGTCGCTTTTGTACAGTTCGTTCACTCCGGTATGCCCTGGGGACACCTTCGTGTAGCTGTTCACACAAAAATTTAGTTCGAATCACCGAACCTCAATCAACATCCTCAGGAGATTCCACAAATTTGGGACGGGGGCGAATAGAAAGTGTCTTGCAACGTCTCAAGGGAACAGTCTCTACTTTTGCAATCGAAGAGCTACTTACTGTGAAGATTTCTTTGGTTCCGTTGGGATACCTCCAATGGATAAAGTAGGTGAAAAGATCTATTTGTAGTCTGGATTGTGACGGCTCGAATAAACCCAGCAGCTCCACGGATTAAATCTTTCACAAGAGCAAGTTTTCATTTACATCTTGGTCGGTCTTTATCATGTACCAATACCACAATAAACCACCAATATTGATGAGATTTGTTCTGGCTTCATTCTTTTTTAACAGGTAGTTGTGCCTCTCTCTTAAAGTCGACAGGTACTCAGATTAGAAGCGATTGACAAAATGATGGAAAACTGCTGTACAATGCCGTATCGCCTTGTTCAAAATATCACGAAGTAATCTGCGTCTTCTTTGTTGTCAGGATCAATACCCGGATGAGGTAAAGCGGTAATATCGTAACCGTGTAACAATTTTGTGGGGGTAATTGTGTCGTCAGCACTTGTTGATACGCATGTTAGTGGTCTGTCGTTTACAACAGACTGTGCCTCTTTTACCAGTGTCTGCATTTCATTCAGATGTATCAACATCTTCTTAATTACCATTTACCAATCCTTCATGCATTTCACCACAGTGTGGTGATTTTGCAGGAATGTGCTTCATGTAGATAACTTTGTTGTTATCAAGATGATTCTGTAACGTTGGTTCATCCAAACAATTTAAAAGCTTGGTTATTTCTTCATCAGATGCAGCGCTGTCGCAAAGTATCAAGCTTGCAATACATAGCGTTGTGTCTTCGAAATGCCCGGAGGAACTGGTCTGTGCACATGTCAGTTACAACTTCTAGGTTTACGTTTCGCGTTGTGCTACATGTGAATAGTCAAATGTAACACTTCTGGACTTCCACCATTCTTTACTATCAGATGACCCATGAAGTAATAAAAAGATAAATCTTTATTACCCTTTCGGGAATTCTTGTATAATGCAAGGATGACCAAAACAGACAAAAGTAACATATAATACATAATTGGGACATAAGAAACAAACAGATAAACAGATAAATAATAGCACAATAGCACAATACAGGTACTATTCTTAATTTCGAATATTATGTATATGTAGCTAGTAATTCCATTTTCAGATAGAATGTAAATATTTACAATAGCATAGATAATATTTACAATTTCAAATAAGTATATAGGCCTACAGGTGATAATTTCGATTTCGATAAAAAATATATTGTATGTTGATAATAATTTTTAAAATATATATACAAATTGTTACACATTCAAGAAAGTACTTCTTGACGACTATCTAATACTTTTTTTTATATATAACGCTGGGGTTTTTTTTTGACATCAATAGATTGACTTGTAAATAATGACTTTAGTTTATAATAATTTGGATTAGAGTGAATATATTTTGGAAGGAAGTTTGCTCTTAAATCCTGTAGCACTGGACAGACAAGTATAAAATGATATTATGTTTCTACTTGCTTATAGTTACAAATATTACAAAAACTAGCATGAAACGGAACGTCATGATGTATTCCAAGTACGATATTTAGCATGTGCTTGGAGCATCTAAAATTAGCCAGATGAAAAATTAAGGATTGAGACAGATTTGAAGTTAAGTAATTTTCACATACAGTTTTGTGACAGTTTTGATAATAGAATAGAATTGACATTTGGTAGTAGCTTGTTGTGATAAATATGAACAATTAAAATCCCACTTTAAATGACAAGAACATTCAATACTTAAATAATTATAATCTAATTTTGAACCCTTATAAAACCATTTTTCTCTGTGAGAAAGAGAACCCCCATTCTTAAATACTACGATCTTAGTTTTTTCAAGGTTAACATCCATATTCCATTTGTATTTTTCGTGTATATTTAATCGATTTTGCCTACCCCCAATACTATCTGAAACTAGAGCTAGATCGTCTGCAAATAGAAGCGAGAAGACATCTTCTATCGTCATATCAAAAATGCCAGAGACACAATCGGATTTCAGGGAGATTGCTTGTTCATTGATGAATAGTCCGAATAACCAAGAGCTTAATATACATCCCTGCTTCACACCAGAATTACAAGTAAATGATTCTGTAAGGCAGCTATTCAAACTAACTTTGCAGTTAACTTTCTTATAGATACCTTTTAACATTTGAAACATTGCACCATTGACATTGTTTTTTACCAAAACATACATTATTTTGGTTCTATTTTACCATCAAAGGCGCGTCTAAAATCTACAAATGCGCGATAAAAGACACTACCTCTTCCCTTAGTTAAATATTTGTGTATCAGAGAATTTAGAATAAAAGCATTATCAATTGTTGAATAGCCATTTCGGAAGCCAGTCTGCTCTTCCACTAACAACTGGTTTTCGTCAGACCATTTTGTAAGACGGCTGTTAAGAATAAATGCGAACCACTTACTTATTGCATCTAAAATTAAATGCCTCTATAGTTACTGGGAAGTGTGTAATCACCTTTTTTAAACAGAGGTACATTGATCGAGGAAGACCAGCTGTCAGGGAAATTACCAATAACAAATATATTGTTAAAAGCTTATTAATAAGGGGAAGTAACTCAAAGAGACAACACTTATAAAATTCAATAGGGATTAAGTCCTCGCCACTGCATTTTCCATTTTTCATTTTATTTATATCACTAACTATTTCTTCATCTGAAATCTTGCCATTCAGATTGTTATTCCAGAAACACCTAGATCGTTATCAGAGGAAATAATTGACCTAGACACAAGTTCAGCGAATTCGGGGTCACTTTCATCAATGACAGGATTAAGAAGTTTCATTAAAATATGTATAAAATTCTGAACTATCAATTTCAGGTGTTAGAACACTCTCGGCCTGAATAATAATTTTGATTTTCTTCCAAAATAAATTTGGGTTCTTCCCAGTTAAGACTTCGTCTTTTTAAAGCAATTGCCTACTCTGACACATAATATGTTATATATACTTAGCTTTACATTCACAATATTCACCTAGAGTAATAGCAAAGTTGTCAATGCGAAACGATTTAAGCAGTTTCTCTTTCTGTCGTTTCAGGTTTTCCAGTTCTATGTCAAACCATGATTGTTTTCTCTTTATTGGCCCATATTCGCAAACCAACAGTGTCACCTATCTCCTGAAACAGATTATTGAGTGTCGTTATTGCCCTGTTCAAATCTATGTCGATGTCAAGTTGTATTTTATTGAGTTTTACAATAACACATTCCGAGAGAACTCGTATAAGTGTATTCACCATTAGTGTGAGGGGGGGGGGGCACGACCATTGATGATAAATTATAATAATAATAATAATGGCCTAAAATCCAACATGTGCTGCTCTTTGGTTACATTATGGTTAAGAATTACGTCGTTATTTAAAATCAATAAAATCATCCCACTTTTAAATAAAATAGTTTCTGAAAAGGTAGGTTTTAAGATCTCGTATAAAACTGTCAATTGATGCACTGTTTTTAAGTTCAATAGGAAATTTCCTTGAATTCAACAGTTCTGCTGCTACGAAGGATAGAGAGCGCCTGCCTTAAGAAGTGTTAGCCTTAACAGGTTTGATCAGATGCTTGTTTTCAGAACGGAGATTTCGGTTAGGCTTATATGGTTGTATTAAATCTTTGATATATTGGGGAAGCCATAAGAATATAGGGCGCAAAATGTCATAGTTAGTATTTTAAATTCAATTCTAGATTGAATTGGAAGCCAGTGAAGTTCTTTTAACACAGGAGTAATGTGGGTGTGAATTCTAGTTCTAGTCACTATGATATGAAAATCATACTCACAACAAAATTTCAGAAGCCGATTGCCAAATGAATTGATAAATTTGTCCTTGTTCTCACGTATTTGTTGATATTTGCTGTATTGTTCTTGAAATGTATTCATGGAAGGATTGGTCGTGGATAAAGTCTTTTCCATTCCCGTTCGAGCATTAATATCTCCAATAAGTAGGCTATAACTTCGTCAGTCGGAAATTTTAGTCGAATATCTCTGATAACTGTTTCGATATGCTGTAAATTGCAGTTTATAGGTTTATTTGAGTAGAATATCGATCCCTCTGGAGGGACATACACAATACAAACTAATAAATTGTGTTTTCCACCAACTTTTTTCAGCGATAGTTTAAGCCAAATTGTCTCTTCGCAGTTAATGCATGTATCCACATTTTCAGTTATGTCCACCAACCATTTCTTAAGGAATAGAGCCAAACCACTGGATGTTTTATCTGTTTCACAAATTCGTGCACATTCATATTGTATAAAGCATGGGAATAGATCTTTAAAACTTTCTCCAGTTTTTTGGAAGGTCTCAGTAAATCCAACAACACGTATCCATTAATTACATCTGTGATGTCATATTAATGCTCATCGACTTTTGATTGAAGTCCTTCAATGTTCCAAAAAACTATTGATAGATTATCATGATTGCATTTAGGTCTAGTAAGTTGACTGGTTGATTGCTATGGACGAGAACTTTTTAGACAAACTATCTCATTTGTGTCAAGATTAAACGTGAATAGATCTTGACCCACAATAAGCTTATAATATTTCAAAAAACGCCTTGGTATTTTCGTCAGTTTTCTTAGCCTCTTTTAGCTTCGGGATGAGAGCTCTTCTTATTGATCTCACTCTTGCTGTGAAATCCTCACTAACCATGATATCAGATAACTGATTAGTTCTAAAGTACTTTCTTGCTGATAGGAGTTTAAAGTCTTCATCCCTCAATCTATTAAATTTAATCAACATTGGTCTCAGAGTTAATATATTTTTACCAAGTCTAAAGACGCGTTCTATCATAATACTATTATCATTGTTTGCTCCCTCAATTATGAATTCCCTCACCAATAAATCCCTGACAAGTTTTTCACTATCTTCAAAAGTTTCTTTGTCTCTTTCTTTTAAGCCATGTATTATTTTGTTTCATATTATTTTCACAAGAATCGAGACTTCGCTTCAGTATCTGGTTTTCAGATTTAAGATTCATAACTTCATCTTTGATATTAATGTTCCTTAACTCTTGCCTAAGATCAGACATCTCAGATATAAGTCTTTGAATTAAATTTGTTATGTTTCTTTGCCTTAAGTGCCATCGGAAGGTGGTTGAATCAGCTCTCCCGTTTTTGATAGATGTCCTTGTCTTTGATTCGACATCCCCAGAAAGAGCAATCAAAACACTTACGATTATCAACATCGACATGTAAAACCACACTGGAGAGCGTCTCTTTTCGAAGTATTTCTCTTTGATTTGTGAACATACATTCCGATATTTATTCTCCAAGCTACTATATCATCTCCCATTTTATCTAATGATTTTTCTGCGAAAGTTTTTCAAATTTTTACAGGTGTCCTTTTATTCGAAGAAGTACAAAATTCACTTCACGCCTTATTTAATCCCCCACAGTCGTCAAACACGCCTTTAACCAACCGTTGAATATGGTTTCAGTCGATTGCGACGAAAGTCTGGTAAGGCTGGAGATGGCAAAAGCACGAAACGACAGGCTACGCATCGTCGTACAACTCTGGATACTTCCCTACATTCTGCCGGTAACCAAAAGTGTACGTATAGCAGTGACGGTCGAGCTTACTCCGGCAAATACTTGTCTTGAATGAACTGATTTAACCAAAAGCCCCGTTAAAAGATTCTTCCTGGATATCAAAACCGGTAATTGGGCTTCTTTGTCGGGCTGGGTATCAGATTACACCAATTGATTCGTAGGCCTGGTCTTTGCAGAATCTGATTTCTTCAGGAGAAATTCATGTTCTTCAGGAAAAAATTCCCATTGATAAGCTTAATATAATTAAATATGATATATCCACAACAAAATCCGCATGCAAAAAGGAGCATTGTCGTGAGTCGTAAGGCTTATAACATCGTTCCGTTACAATTATTCTGGAACCTTGGATATTTTTTTGGTGATGTTGTAGTCAACAAGTGTAACATTCGATGCTTTGAGCTTCAAGTTAACATGAAATATTTGACAATACAAGGTTTCTCTAATCAAAAATCCTTTATGTTTATCGGTAGCGTCTTTCCAGCGAATTAAAGGAATTCTGGCACCTCCTTTATCTGTTAACTGTAACATGCCCTTCTGTTTGGTAGAAATTGATCTTTTCTTCTGATTTATTAACGTGATATTATATTCTATTTTACACGATGTTACAAAATATTTCCCTGATTTGGGTAATTGTATATCCATGGCTAATACTTCCCCAAAATCTCCAGTTTTACCCTTAGATAATTCCAATTTTAATGTTACTCCATGAAATGAATGTTTTTGATGTTTTTTACCCCAATTAAACACAAACTCTCCTGAATTTTGGTACCACTCATCGAGTAATTCACTGCGAACATCCTCCAGATAGAAATTCGTTGTTAACTTATTCAATGGACTCGGTAATCGCATTACTGCTTGACATAATGGACACTTAATCACATTTTTAGTAGCAATAAATCGAATACATTCCAAACAAAATGTATGATGACAATTAAGAAACTTAGGTTGTATGTATTCATCCAGGCAGATCGGGCACTGTTTCATTATCGAAGACATTCTGATACTAGTCTGTAGATTCACAATTATAACTATTATTACTGTTAAAATATAAACACAACATTTCTCATGGAAAAACCCGACTTAAAATAACCCACACGTAACAATTATTAATAAGTTAATAGTTAAGTCATATCCTGAGAAAGGTCAAAAACAAATCACGCTCTGTATTGTCTTTTTATGTATCAAATTGTTATTTTGATTATCGATTATAATATGTTTCGTCCTTGAACTCTTCTTTCTGCCGAGAAGAATTAACCACAAATATAGATAATCCAGTTGAAACACATTGTACAAAGAATAATTCACTTTAATAAGCCAATGCCACTGGTCTAATAACTGAAACATATTTCATGACCGAAGTGTTTTATCTAATTCCTTGCTTAAATAACATCCACTTGCTTTTTTTGTATATATATAGCAATATTTCAATGATATTTGGTATTCTGTGCATAGACGTAACAGAGCACAACATTATATAAAGAATTTTTACCCGTGTAATATATCACTTTGTAAGTTCATACGGCCTTCATTTTCCATCTGTTTCAATGTTAAATTACAAAATTCAACCTTCTATAAGTTGTTCCGAATTGTGTTGAAAACTTCTAATATGTCAAATAAAAGCCTCGCCAATACCTATTCAAAAATACAAAAAGATATCATGATCATAAAAAGTTTGAATTAGTCAAACAAAGCAGACGACTACACTGCATACAAAACCACTATCTTTAAAAAATATTCCTTCACCAATAAAATTTCTCAGTTTATTAGATATTCTGAAGGAAAATTCAGACACTAAATTCCCAAAATTAGCTAAAGAAAAGTTTACTAAAAAATAGCAAAGACTTATATTAAATACAAATGTTTATAATATATATCTGTATTATTGTAGCATTTTCTATTCGATAAAAATTTAATGTTTTGATGTATATTCAATATAATTGGTTAAATATGATTGAGGTTAGAAGAATCGTTTACACAACATAAAACCGGAAACCATGAATATCGCAGGAAAAACCACGTGAGTCACTTTATTGTGACGTTATTCTGATAGAGGCAAATATTCAGGTCATTATGATTTATTTAAATATTCATACTTAAACAATTGAGCTGCAGTTTGATAACTGTATTGGACATTTCCATCTTGCCATCGCTATCGTTCAAATTAATGAATAGTGGAATTTTATATCACAACAATAATGAAGTTCGTCTTACTATACTACATATATCTACTCTATATCTATAGTCTGAATTTAACACAAGACTATCTTGTCGCTAAGAGAGAGAAATGGGGTTTGATTCTAAATTTTCAAGGAGCATATTATAAGTAAGAATGGGGTGAAGACAACGTTAGTTGTTCTGACTCTACCAAGTTAAAATCCATTATTATTATTCGAGGTACAGTGAGTTAACCAACTTTGGACATGACCAGACATAATATAGATCAGCGCCTTATTCATAACACGTACATATATGTATGTATATTAATATATATGGTGAATACCATATGTTTTAACATATTTGATGACTTGAAGACTTGATAGTAAGCTGTTTGTACTGTACAGGAAACAACCGTTGTCTTGAGGTTTCCTTTTCTTGTCTTGGTAAGTTTTTGTCTCCTTTTTATTTTTTTGAAGATGGGTGAGTAAAATTCAGAATGATGCTTTACTTCATCCACCTCATCCGTAGCCTTTACTCAATACAATACAATGGTTTTAGAAAATCGACAAAATCGTTTGATATAACGTGTATGAGTCAAAGTAATGATATTCTAAGAAGGCACAAATAGTCTGACGTCAAAATAATGAATGCATTATGGGGTTTGGAAAATAAACAAAATATGCGTTTTATCGATAGTTGTGTGATAAAAAGAATCTTGAACTCGTGCTTATGTAATATGAAACGTATGAGTTGCCAGTTAAAATATTTAATCTGTCAACTCATTTCACAATTTATATTTCATAAGCACTCGTTTAAGATTCTCTATATCCATTTTAATACACGCTGGATATTGTCACTTCCCTGTGTATTTTATGCCCTATTTTGTCAATAATAACTGGCTTGCTTTGTTACAGAAAATTTTATTTTACCATGTCAGAAGTAAAAGAAAGTGATACTAATGTACGTTGCTATAAAGATGATAATGGTATAGAAATAGTCGAGTTTATAGATAATTCAGGAAACATTCTTAAAACAGCGAAAATAAATGGAAATATATTTCCCCATTATAATGCTGACCGCCATGTAAATGCATTTCATCCCGACTTGATAAAAAATATACCAAATATCAAACTCCGGGAGGATGACGTCATCATCTGTAGTTTTCCGAAGTCAGGTTTGTAGGATTTCCATAACATGTTCTTATTTCTGTTTTTACAAATATATAATCAATACCACAATTGGAGGGGCGAGGCCAAAGAAAGAGGTGTTTTTTCGGATTAAGTGGAATGGACAGAAATAACTATTTCTCACTTTTCTTGCATTGATTAACGGTGCCTGATGTTAATATGCATGTAACTACCCACGTACATGTATTTGTAATATGTTTAACCCAACAACTTCATCATTTAGCAAAACATGTGTTATAATACAATTTTAGGTACACACTGGGTGTATGAACTAACTCAAAAGTTACTGAGTGGATCAAGGGATGACCTCAACATTCCAACATTGATGGAGCAAACTCTTGAACTAAACTATGAGGAGAGTCTGGAGAAAATTTCATCCCCAAGAGTTCTGGTGACGCACCATAAATATAAAGATTTACCAAAAGATATATTCAGAAGACATTGGATTACTGACGCCGAAAATACTAGAAAGCCTCGGATTATCTATGTAACTAGAAACCCTAAGGATGTGATGGTATCGTTCTATAACTATATTGTGAATCTTGGAGAATATTCAGGCCATTTCAAAGATTATTTCCAGTTATTTTTAGAAGGAAAAAGTAAGAAAATTTGAGTTAGCTCCCTTGACTTATAAACCTAAGAGAGGTTCACTTTTCCAATTTTATTCAATGAATTAAATATCAAGCCAACAGAATACTATGAGAATTTTATATGTTTTCTTTACTTTGAAGGTTTGTTTTCAGTTCGCTCCCTTTGATGAATGTTTCTATGTTACATCTGAAATTCAACCTTCTATAAGTTTTTTCCTGATATCTTCCTAAACATTTGCCTGTAGGACACATGAAAGTGTGGCCAATACTTAGTTCTGAACACAAATACATTATATCATTACCATGAAAATTTTGAACTAGTCAAACTACAAGTAGATCACAACATTGATCAGATACTCCATTCTCCAAACAAAATCATTATTTTAAGAAATAACCTATCCAATCTCTCACAAAATCTGAAAGAAAATACAAACAGACATTAAATTCCAAATCTATGCCAAATATTAGTACAAAATTAGTAAAAGACCCCATGGGGAGGGAGAAAGAAAATTTCTAAATTACAGCACTGACTACATTCGCATATAGTGTTTTAGTGATTTACTGTACTGAACTTCTCTTATTTTCAATCCCCATTGCGATGTAAAATAAGCTAATGGAGCATTAAAAGTAATGGTTCGTCTTTTTCTTTCCCTGAAAGATTATCTACTGTTTTGTTACTTTGAATGATGTTCTTATTATTTTTTTTAGCTAATTTCGGTTGCTGGTTTGATTATGTAACATATTGGGATGAGGTACTCAAAAATAAACCAGACGGGAACGAAATACTTCTATTGAATTATGAACAGCTACACATGGTCAGTTCTGAACACCTATCACGCTATTTAACTATTGGGCTGGTCAACAGTGTTTTACTTCTATTAGCCCTAAACAGGCGCAAGCTATGCTGGTTTCCCTGTCGAGTCAAATGAAATTCCCTTTGAAAGGTGACACCCCTGGACTACATACGGGTCGGAATCAATTGATTTGCTTGTGGAGAAGACTGGTATGACAATATTGGTGTCTAGCTTTCTATAATTTTGATGTATATTGGAAACACTAATAATACCCTTTTGCACCATTTCAATTTTCAATCAGACGCATTTTGTTCCCACAATTCCACTAAAACTAGGTGTTATATGACATCACTCATGCACATAGTCTTCAGCGATATAAGTGGATCAATTTTTAGCAAATACTGACGTCATTAAAGGCTTAGTTTTGGTGGAATTACGTGAACCACAAAGATTTGGCTGGAATGGTGTCAATCGAGAAAAGCAGTGTCCCTGATGCACATAACAATTATTTAAAAATATTCTTTATAAACCCTTTAAGTATCCCATTAACATTTAAGCTGGAAATCAGCGCCATTTAACTATATTTCAAATTGTTTAATGTTTGTATGGATCATCGGTGCCCACCCATTAGTTAGATCATCGTAAGGCCTTTTAGAACTACGTAAACAAATACATATTTTAATCAATCTTGCAGAATCCACACAGTGAAGTTCAAAGATTGGCACATTTTCTAGGTGTTGAATTAAACGAACAACTTCTTCATGACGTCATCAATTCGTGCTGTTTTCGTCAGATGGAAGAGAGAAATCGTGTATATGAACCACATCTATATAGAAAAGGTATTCTACGATATTATCGAACAACTCATAAGTCTCCTTGATAATTTGTGTTGCCAATGCAATTAATTCCTTTGCTCCCGTAAAACTTTAATTCGCACAAAACATTTGAGGTTAGGTACCAATAAATCGCATTAACTTTGTATTTCTATGCCAAGAAAACACTCCTTCTTACTTTGTATTTTTGTAAATGTTATATTAAAGTCACTAGTAAAATTGCAATATTGATATTTTTATTTTCAGGAAAAGTGGGAGATTGGAAAAACTGGTTAACTGTGGCTCAAAATGAGCAATTCGATTTGGTATTGTCTAAAAAAATGGCCAAGTCTCATATCTCTTTTACCTATTCATAATGTCTATATTCTTCAATTGAATTTACAGTATAAAAAGTTGTTTTTTTACCTCCGCATACAAATATCTGCTGATAAACTCAAGTCAAATTTTAATCCCATTTACTGTAATGATAATAACTAGAAACTCTTTATTTTACATGGTTTAGAATTCGTTGTTGTCTGATTAATTATTTAGAACTATTACTTCCCTTCACTGTAGTCACTCGTTTTTGATTATATGATATAGTCTAATACTGATTTTATAGAAAAATAAGAAAATAAGATATACCAGACAATTCGATGTTTATTTCTTTAGATGTTACAAGCATGTACATGAATATTGATAACAAATCCGGTTTTTTGGTTTAGACGCTTTTTCAGAAACCCAAATCCTGAACGTCCAAAGACATTTTAGATTTATTAGAAATATGCCTCACGCGAAATGACTTCACTTTCAATGGAAAAATTTACTTACAAACTTCTGGCACTGCAATGGGAAAACGCTTCGCGCCGAGTTATGCGAATATCTTTATGGCTGAATGGGAACACTAAATCTCACTAATTTCCCCTTTTCGACCTCTCTTCTATGGAATGTTTTTAGACGATATTTTTATTATTTGGACAGAATCTTCGGCAAACTTTTGGGAGTATTTCGAAATTCTAAATAATCACCATCCATCTATAAAACTTACAGCAAACATCTCGGAAAGTAGCATGAATTTCTTGGATACAACTGTATTCAAAGGACCGAGTTTCAATCTAAATTTAAAGAAACCGACATACACCAACTTTTATTCAAAGCTTCGTTCCATCCGAAGCATACATTTTCTAGCATAAATAATTCAACAGCATTTGCACAAGAAAGACAGATTTTGATTCGGCTTGCGAACGGGGTTACTTCAAGCGTTTTTTGCGCAAAATTAAAAACGGCACTCTTTCGGCTATTGAGAACAAAAATAAGCCCCCTCCACTACCCAACGGTTTCGGTTCTGTACCATGTGGAGGTTCTCGGTGTCGTACCTGTGAATATATACACGTTTCTCACTATTTTGAAAATAACGGAAGTTCTTTCGTGCATCGATAAAAACATAATCTACCTAATTTCCTGTAAAAGATGCGACGTACGATATATTGGCGAAACATAAAACGCGTTGCGCACTCGTTAATCGGATAGACAAATTACCTTACGGTCTAAATATCCAGCATGACAATCAGATTATACCTATTGTCACCACATTCTACAGCTAAAAGTGCCTCTGTGATTGTTTTTATAAAGAACTCCAGGATGCATTCCCTAATATACCAAACGTTTGGTGACTGCTTACAAAAGGAATACAAATCTGAGTAATATTCTTGTACATGGTAGATTAGATCTCCCTGAAGTAATCGTTTTGCATTTTAAAATGTTTTTTATCTTGTAAATTTCTCCAGAAGTAGCTAATTTCTTCAATTGATGTATACTGGAATTCGTAGCATAGTCTCTTCTTGTGAGCTAGGCCACAATAAAGGAGAGCATCTCTTATAACACCCTTAACTGATTCTTAACTAATTAACGAAACTTTTTGAATGAAATTTCTAAGTTCCCATTTTTAATCTGAAGATTTTTAATTAATATACCCTTTACAAGATTGGATCTGTATGATGGGTTGAAATTTTGTTTGAGATTTTCGGTTCTTTAATGTTTAATTCTAAAAATATATCATTAGCTGTTATTAGCTGTTACTATGAGGCATATCAGTGTACTGAATGTGTGTTGTTAGCGATTGTACTTTGGACGCTATTTAGAACGGAAACAATATGACTTTGAGATATTTGATGCAAACACATTTGAGCAGAATTAAGCTACTTATTCGTAGATTTAAATCAGACACTTGTGTATGAACACCTAATCCAATTTTATATGTCTTAAGAAAAGGACATCATCTTGTTGAAACCTTATTACTATCTAAATCATACAGAAACTGTCATCAACCATGTGTTTAACTACTCTATAATTAATTGTATTCAATATTCGCCACGTGCTATCACCTATAAACACATCTTCCGGTATCCGCCATTGTTGCTGTGACGTAATCAATTATTGTGCACATGTAATAAGCTCTGAGTGTCATGAGTATTAAAGAATTAGACAGATTTGAATATTGATAGTGACATGTACCAACTCCTCCCTATTAATTTGCACCTGATATACAACTATTTGGTATTGAGATGAGGTAAATAGCCGTGGGGAGAGAGGTTGGGAGGGGTAAATGGGGTTTTAATGAAGAAATAATAGAGATGAGCAGGCCTCTTCAGTTGATGAAATTTATTTTGAAACTCAAGGACTTTCATTTAACGCTCATCTCATTAAACTCACGAATATGATTGATGAAAATATTTTTGCAGGATAACACATTCTTCCTAATCTTTCATTAGATTTTCATGTTATGAACTGGCATCACGAGTGCTTAATTTCATCCGTAAAATTCGTTTTGTCAGTCTATTCGACTGTTTAAACCAGCATATTCTCGTTATTTTGTATATGAGTTACACACTATAAGTTTTTAGAGATTGCCTTTCATATTCCCAGTTTTTCTTGGTAGCACGCTTTAAGAAGACTCTAACTCACTAGAATTCAATGGCTCAACCTTGGCTATCCGAAACAATTAACACTGGGGAACTTGCATTTAAGGAAAGACTTGTTTTTAGTCAATTTGATTGTGCTGAATTCAAATCTGAAGTCGTTTTTTCTGCAAGCTTCTGATCTTATGCAATTTCAGATTTTTATCAAAAAATCAAAAGAAAAAAAAAATCGAGAACAATGCAGTGACAGCCAAAAATCAATATAATGTTATAGAGAAAACAAAAAAGAACATTCAAATGTGATTTGAGATCAAAGTACATAATTGTTGGCTGTGTCGTTTTATTCTGGAAGCATTTCTCAGAAATAAACTATATTCAAAAGTTAGATAAGCGTCTTTCTGAACATTACCACAGCTGATAAAAGTTCATCAATTTCTGTCTTAATTTTAGTCAGACAGGAATTTACGTTAGTAACTTTTGCATTTTGTAAACTTCTCCTGAGCAATCTCGTAAAATGCTCCTGCAGTAGTCGGTCATCATACTTTTGTCCCAGCGCCTTTGGCGTTCTTAATGATCTTTAGGTCTTGATGGAATCGCCCTCCTTGTTCGTTACTCACAGTCCACAAGTCAGGGAACTGATCAAGGTGGCTGTTCGGAAAATGAAGCTTGATGCCCACGTTGCACCCAAGATCGCGAAAAGATGGAAAAATTCTGTTCATAAGTTCATCGCAGGGCTAATAGTCCGCTTTATTGTTTCGAAGGTACTTGCTGTCCTGCCAAGGCTGTCATCTTAGCAACAAACTAATCATATCGAATAAGGGTTCGAAGCCATCAAACACACCTGCCTTGATCTTTTCAAATGATAACCCTGGTATAGCTGTGATGATGTACGTTCACAATTTCATAACCTCAAATTGCATGAAAACTAGACCTTGAAGAGAAAAACTACATGTAATTTCATATTTGAAATCAGCGCCTAAAACTCCTTTGGAATCAGTTAAAAATCCAATGCAACCCAATGTTGAAAAAGATTGTGTTCACAAGTGTATTTACTCTGCACAAAATGGAAACAGTCTCAAAAATGTCTTTACGAGTTGTTAGAGGGCACTATTTATCGTGATGCAGGCGAGTTCTACAATTAATATTTCTCTATAAAAGATGTTCTAATTTAATAGGCGTGTGTGTGCATCGATTTCATTCTACTCTTTAAAGACGATTTGCTAAGAAAAATATTTATAAAACAAAAGTGGCGTCTATTAACTTGTTTTAATTCTTTCAGAAATCGCTCGTCTGCCCGCATCACGTCATTAATTCTAATAATTGCGGGAAACACGTCAATAACTTAACCTCTATTAGAATAATGTACGAATTATCCCCGCCATTTATTCTGATTCCAATTAAACACAAGTCTTTATCAATTCACTGTTTTAAATAAACTTCTAGTTGTTACCCAGACAACCACACTGTCTCTCCATTTCTAGTAATAAAGTTGTCATGGATACAGAGACGCTTATAACATCCGGGCAATCATGCGAATTAAAATCATTGCTCAATTGTCAATGCGATGTAATTAAGCGACATAAAGAATCGAGACTGATGTTATTGGACTAGAGAAGAACTCTCATTGCAGAAGATGTCTTCATCAACAATCTTTTCACTTCATTTCATGGTGATTTGAACAATTTCCACTTTGTCATCACCTTCATTATCTCCCCTTAATGGCGTCATTAATCACGCGAGAAATCGAGAGATGTGGTAATCAATCGGAAGGAAGTGACGTATAATTGGATTAATGAATTTTTCCGGTGATAAAAGAGACATATACTAGACCAATTAGATCCGGTGTCGCATCACTAAGAAATAACATTAAGTATCAGCTTGGCTCCTCCGTTGATGTTGGATCTTTGAAAAAAAATTTAATTTAATACTGCTCTTTCTCTTTTGCACCATGTTAGGGTACTTGATTTACTGTTTAACATTTATTTTCGTAATATTGAAGGAGCATTGTAGGCGGGAAAAATCAGATGTTGAGGAAGGATGAGCATTGTAATACAATTCGTAGTAAATTTTAAATACATTAACATTAACGATAATCCCAAAGAAAAGCCAGGTGTAAATATTTTCTGAAAGAGAAATGCGGGTTGCAAATTTAAAGTTCGATTGCTGTATTATCTTGATATCTCCAGATAAGATAAATGTACAATGTTTTCAAATGAGGGTAAAGTAACGATTATCTCCCTTGTTTAACATACAAACATGTTACCTCCCTTTATAGATTACCTCCCTTTGAAGATGTTCTTTCTGTCTTCAATATTTTCTTTAAATATCAATATACAATAAACACCGAGATGTTATTATTCATCCCCTATTTCTTCTAATTACACCTTTTTAACGATAATTTGTCTACGTTTTTTTAGTGACATGCACTAAACGAACTTAGCCGTTTAATCTAAGAACTGATTCTCTGTAGCATCCTTGTTTTCTTTGATAAATTTGGGTTTCTAAGACCAAATATTAGGTTTTCTAAAATTATATGTATTTATCATTTATGCCAATTAAAGCAAATTACCAAGAAGAAAATATAAGTAAGAATCTTTGAATTTTTATTGAACCAATTACAATTAAATATTCGCTGTAATCGGTAATTAGGGATTCTAATTAGTTTACAATTCTGTCTTTATTAATTATTAACGCTTTTGTTTCTTTATTTAATTGTTCATTTCGTTTCTATATCAGAATTTCCATCCAATTAATACGAGATGTCTTTATGTGTGAATTTTTTATTTCAGTTTATCATATTACGTCTTTTAATTGCTGTAAATTGTGTTTCTTTTTGAAATTTCAGTGGAGTCCGGTTTGATAGACGCTTACAAAGATATAGCAACCTTTACAGCTACCCGCATCATTAGTATAAATATAAAAACAAACATGTGGTTCTGAATCATCACATAACAAATTAATACCATGAAACTGTTTTTTATTTTAATTACGATTCGGAGAATTCTGAGAATTTGTACCAACATCTACACATGGCCATGTTCTTTTTTACTTTACCTATGTCAATTTTCCCAAAGGGGAGAAAAAAAAACGTTATCTGTTAAAAGATGGTTATCAAATATGATTTATGATTTTGATAATGTGTTATTTTCCTAGACCAACTGAATAATTTTATATAACTGTTCAGATGGGGATTTCCCTCTTAGCATTTGCCTATAAGAAGCCCTAATAAAGCGCTGTGATTAAAGAGTTCACAATACCATATTAAGGGTTATTGTATTTAAGGGTCATTGTAACCAATTGAAGGAGTTTCAGCCCCAGATTGTCAACCGTATTGTGTGTCAATGAGACACATATAAAAGGCTAATTTGCTTAACATCTTCAATTAGGAATTTAACAGAATTTCATTCATAGCATCGGATTGGATACGAGTACAAATTTGGCCAATGAAATTCGAGACAATAAATTCTAGAATACACGATTAAGTGATGCTTAAGGCTAATTAATTGTATCTTCTTAATATACCAATGTTCAAGTGGTATAGGGTCATGACATGCCCCTACCCCTGGGGGATATTTACAGACCTAATGAGCGAGAAATTAGCCATGTTTTCGTCTAATTAAATTTCAGTTTCTACTTTTGAAATGTAAACATCAATGATCTTGGCGAACTGTCTTAACGCTGCCGAAAGGTAAAAGTTAGATTAAGAAATGCTCAGTAGTTAAATCAATTTTCCCGACAAGGGATAATCACAGGGTTCCCCAAATTATTTGCTTTAAAATGAATTTTGTTTGATAATGATACACACGGTTGTATTTGAAGTAAGAAGTTAGCTATTAAATGTAACAAATTATTCATCTAAAGGTATTATTGCCTGAAAAAAACTATTTAATCATCAGATAATGACAATGATATCCACTTATATTTTTAATAATCATCAATAAATTCTACATTGCATATTATAATACATCTACATTGTATGTAATACATCTACATTGCAGATAATATATCTACAATGAATAAAATACATTTACATTGCATATACACCTACATTGCATATAATACTTCTACATTGCATGTAATACATCTACATTGCTTATAAAACTTCTACATTGCATACAATGCATCTATATTTCATATAGAATAGTTCAACATTGCATATACAATGCATATACATTGGATGTACAATAAATGTACAATGGCTATACAATACACCTACATTGGGTATACAATAGATATACATTACATGTACAATACATAAACTTGGTATATTTACAATATACAAAGTTATATTTACATTGCATGTACGATACATCGACTTAGTATATATACAATATACAAAGTTAAATTTACATTGTATGTACAACACATCTACGTTGCATATAGAATAAACCGACATTGCATATACAATGCATCTACATTGCGTATACAATTCTTGTACAGTGGCTTAACAATACATATACTTGCGTATACAATACATCTACATTATATAAACACTACATCTACATTGGGTATACGGTAGATGTACATTGTGTATACAACACATCTACGTTGCATATATAATAAATCGACATTGCATATACAATTCTTGTACATTTACTTTACAATACATATACTTGCGTATACAATACATCTATATTATATATACAATACATCTATATTGGGTATACAATACATCTACATTACATACAATAGATATACATTGTGTATACAACACATCTTCATTGCATATAAAATGCTTGTACATTGGCTTAACAATACATCTACATTGCATAATCCAATACACCTTTTTCGTATGTATACAATACATCTAAGTTATATTTACATTTGGTGTACAATACATCTACAATTACATTTATATTGCATCTTTATAAACTGATAATTATCACGTTTACTTAAACTAAACAGCATCACGTGAATTCAATCTTAAATTCTATTAATTGAAATGGCCAAAAGTTCCGATAAAACAAAATAAATTTACTGTATCTGAAATGTTGTAATTCTCGAGCAGAATGTCACAAAAAATTTCACAAACAAAAACCAAGCATTCATAAGAGGGAATTCATAATAAAAAACCCAAGGTGTATTTTTTTCTTCAAAACAAAAATATTTATGAAGAACTCTAACTATAATAATTATCATAAGAATCTTAATGAATTAATGAACTAAGAGTAATAAAGATAATGATGAAGTTTAAAGGTGTTGCGGCGGTCATATCAAATACTCAACCATCTGATATGTTCTACAGGTAAGTGAAGTAAATTAGAGAACCATCCCAGGTCTGTTTTCGTTTAAATGTTAAAACGTAGATTCCTTCTTTCTTTTTGATTCCAATCAAATGGGTTGAATTATCCTATTAATTTCATAATGTTGATTAGTATATTTCATTTATTAATAATGGAACTGAACCTTCGTGGCTCAGATCTATATCAAATATGAATACATTTTCAAATTTATAATTTGGTCAATATTACCCCTTTTTTAAAATATGTTTAAAATTTCGGCTTGTATATTCCATCCTTTACTATCAACAACACCTGGTTTGGAGTGGACCGTGTTAAGCTGAACATTTAAATTTCAAAAGATTGAAGAATTTGACCTCTTCCTATAGGACCGTCTTCATTAGCCCGTAAGGTGCAGAAGAGTTGGACTTCCATTCATTTCTTTTCAGTTCTTCCTTTTGGAAAGTCCGAATTGAGGAGAGATAGTGGTACAGTGGTAGCCAGACAGCAAATCCAAGAGTCGCCATTAAAACATAATATTGATTCTAGTTGGTGTAAAAAAACAAAATATCATACCGATTATCCTTTTGTTTTATCTTAATCGTTTTAGAGGATGTTCTTAATTATAATATTTACATTTAAGCTCATGGACAGTATTCGTTCGATAATATTGGTTCGTTTAGGTTTAGTTTTAATTTATAGAATTTTGTTATAAACAGAGAATGAATGTCTAAATCAAGGAAAAGGAAAATTATTATTACAATTAGCCGATGTGAATTCCAATATAGCAATTTCTTTTTAATTCTTTCTTATGCTAAAATATCAATATAATTTTATTTTTGTATCCATGTTAAAATTATTATTACAAGTAGCCGATGTGAATTCCAATATAGCAATTTCTTTTTAATTCTTTCTTATGCTAAAACATCAATATAATTTTATTTTTGTATCCATGTTCCTTTTTTCATTTAGCAATTTAATTACCTTTAGTACATGCATTTGGTTTACATTAGTAACTATGTAAATTTTGAAACTGTGAATATATTCATTGATGAATATATTATTTGGTTCATCTCAAATCTAGTTTTATTCTTTATAATGAGGTAGAATTCTCTAAAATACGTTAAAAGATCACACAAAATTTTCAAAATAATTGTCGTACACCTTATTTAATTACGAAATTATGATGACTATGTCAGCGCATGTCGAGACATTTCGAACAGTGACAATATATAACTGGAACTTTTGAAATGAACTTTTCAAATAACCGCTTGTGTTTCATTGTCTTATTGTGTATCAAGTTAAAATCGAAAAGGAACCGACATAAGACTACTGAATTTGTACATAATTCTTGGTCAATTTAAAACGTGCTAATGAACCACCCAATTCTAATTTCAAAATACAGCATATTTGCAAACATCTTGTCTCAAATTAGCACTTTGTTTCGTTTACATATATACCGACCAAGGAATTAGAAAATTCCTTCTTTTTTAATGTAATCTGAAAATCACATGGATTAGCGAGTTTTAACGGCCAGAGTGTTGAAAATTAATATCTCAATAATCCAACTAACACTTTCAAGCCATAGCTTTATAGTGTGGATTTTTAACTTATAAGGCAGGAGATAGATCAAAGAAAATGCCAAATATGCTTTTAGTTTGAAAATTTCATCGTTTTGGTCTCCCTTTTAAAGAAAATTTAAGGACCAAAATTTCATTTATTTTAGGAGTGAGAACTTAACTAACTCACGATAATATATCAATGGAAAGATTGGTAAAAACGACAGCAATCATGGAAAATTAAAAAAAAAAGCATACTGCTCAAACAATGTTTCATTGTAGAGATTCAATAAAACGTAACAATTTTCTCTGTATTAAAATCGTAATAAATGAAACAAATAAGTTTTTAAGTTTTAATGATGCTAATTGAGTGTCAACACTGTATCTAAACAGAGTTATATTTTTGGCCTGTTATAAGCTGGAGTTTACGAGGACATTTTTACACTGTCTCTTTTAAAGCTGCTATTTTATCACATGTGCCCTTCTAGTGTTGAGTATTATTTGGTACTGCGAACATAACATTATGTTTTTTTTTGCTCAACGTACATATTTAGGTTGTTGTTGACTTAAAGTAAACTTAATTCACGGAAACAAACATTCACGATTCCTAAACTTACACAAACAAGATATGTCATATATATCAAATTCATCTTTAGCCTTTCAATTACTTTTAAAAATTAATGTATTTTCACTAAGAAACTTTTGAAAAGAAACGTAAATAGACCTATTCCATTTATTCCATATTTCACTCGTTCGTATGAATGGTGCCATCACAGATAAAGGAAGTAATGTAACAAGATATACGAGTTCCTCTTGGCACAGAAATTTCTTGTATCAGTTGTGTTTTACTTTAATCATGACCTTACATTAATTACAGTGTAAAATATTCAGTTCTCAAGATATTTTCCATTGACTAAATAATGAATTGACTATAATATTTCTTTTTCTTACCAAAATAATGTATACTTTAAGAACTTTGTGTTCCTCATCGAAATCATCTAGAAAATGGAAGTTCAAATATTTTTGAAATTGCTTTATCTAATTCATAACCCTTAATTTACAAGAAAAGAGATACAGAAGTCATCTTTGTGAAAAATTCACATACTCTTAAAAATCCAGATATTAAAATACAATTCCTATAGAAAATTCAGGACGGCGAGTGGAATAATGTGTATATGAAACTCATTATCCAGTCAATGAGTTAAAATTATGGGCAGGATCCAATTAGCATCATTAAAATATAATTAAAATTCATTAATCTACAGATTGTGTGTAATTGAATTAACTAGAAAGTACCAGAGACGGGATTATATCACCCCCTAGCCGTGTCTCCCCCACCCCGAAGGCGTGTCAGCAGCATCACACAATAACATTTCACATGTAAACATGAAATCCACTCCAAAATCTGTGGTAATCTTATGTGAAATTCTTGAAACCTCCGTTAGAAATAATCTTCTAGAAACCTTTTCTAATTTCGTATTTTCTTATTATTTCTTATGGCATAAATTATATGTGCAGATAATCGAAAGAAGGTTAAACGACCTTTGTTTTTATTCGTGTATGAACCATACGTAGTTCCGTATTGAAGTAGGGTTTGAATTTATGAATATAAAATTAAAATCAGAAAAAAGTTTTTTGTTGTATGTTAACCACTTCAACTATAAATACATAACAAATCTGATAAAATGCAAGTATTAAAAAATCCAACTTAGCTATTTATTTAATTTAATTTAATAGTCTAATAAAATATTTATTTATTTTATTGTATTAGTGCAATAGATCTTCATATACAGTCTCCAAACATATATCTATAAATTGTTCTAGTGGAATATTAGAAACATTTGGGAAAATCAGGTGTTTGTATAAAAAATGTCTTTTAGGAAATGAAGTTTATTATCACAAATAGTATATAAAACTTCAGCTTAGTTACAAAATTATGTTTTTTGTTTTCAAATATATTAATGCAGTGTTAAAAAATTGCGTTTTTTTCCCCTGTAATATTAAAATTCAATTTAATCAGGTCCCAGACAGTCACTGGACTGATCTATTGAATGATATACCTTATAAAATACTTAGAGTAAATTTTGTCTGACGAGCTGTAAAATTTTTCTTGATATTTTCGATAGATTCAATAATCTAGAGATCATGGGGGTATTAATCTCAAAAATATTGGTTTTAATTTCTTGAATATTTTATGAAATTTAATGTATTTATTCGGGGGATTTCTCTTCTCATCAGAACAAGAGGCTTGCGGGTCTTTTACTCCTTCTCTTTATTCCTCGTGAACCCTCCAAATTAGTAACAATAGCAGGCGATAAAACAAAGGTTTAACAAATTAACATGATAGTTCAATAATAAAAACTCACACTTCAAACCATTTTAGTTTTAAACCTTTCTAATCTTTCTTTATTGAACGATTTCTTCATCACTATCCGGGCTGTCAATAACTCTTATTAACACTTGTATCGAGTCATTTCATTGGACGATTAGAAGGTCAAAAAGGTTAAATAACCATGTGTATGTATTGAACAATGACACGCCCCTTTCTAGATGGAATCATATAAAACATACCAATGTAGTAATTTTATTTAACTGTATTACAGCATTAGATCTTCATGTGGACAATTCGAATCGATATATAAAATTATTTGAAAGGAATATTAGAAACATTTGTGCTTAAATTTTCTTAAAGAGATATTGCAGGAATAGTTATAGATTTGGTTTTCCTGCAAATAGGTGGTTGGACAATATTTGACTAAGTTAGAAGTGGATATACCCAGAAATTGGATTTTTAAATATTTAAAGCTTCGAAGGATTTAAAAAGAGAATATGCAGGCCCAGTTTCACCAAGCTGCAGTGCCCTACCAAATGTGGCCATATGTTCAAATGTTACAAGGAAGTCCTCAAGAATTCGCCATGCATCCAGCTTTTATGAATACAACCCTTCCGAATTATTCCCCTTATTTTGATTCTCCTCAAATGAAGCCGAAAAAGGGATCATCTTTCACCATTGATGCTATTTTGAATTCAAGAACCTCTCCCTCAACCAGCGACGAAGAATTTTCACCATCACCAAAACAGTTTTATAAACAGCGTCATTCTGAGAGTTTTACACCTGGGCGGCGACATCAAAGACTTTTGGAATCAGCTCATCCTTATTTCGATACTGGTCTTCGATCATCAACACCTACGTCATCACCCGAATCAGTTAAAATACCTCTCAATTTTACAGGTAATTATTCAAACAATTTTCTCTCGCTCTTGAACTTAATACCTTGTAACCACCCTAACTTCTTTATAGTGACTACAAATAACGTATTATAAGTCCTATATCTCTTATCCACAATATATATAAATAAAAAATTAATTTCTTTTACCAATTCTAGCATTCTAACATTAAATTATTCAAATATACATTTTATGATATCGATGTCCCTGGCAATAAGCTTGATTTCGATTGCATATTTTTGACACATCAGCCTCGTAATTCATTAACTAAAATATTCTCATATTTTCTCTACTATATATCTGCCATAAAATAAATTATTGAACAATGTTTTAAATTCCCAAGGGCGCTAACCAGTTCAAAATTAATGATTGTTGAATATCGAATAATCAGGATTGGGTTCATTTAAAATAGAAAAGTGTAAATGGAGGTAAATATTAATATAAAAATCAAATAGACTTAACTTGAAACATCTTCGTTAAAAAGGTTGTTTTAAGTTTAATTAATTTTTTTAATAATTCATTCGATTTAAACCATTTTGGCCTAAATGACATGTATTTGATTTAAATATCTTTGCAATATTGATAAATGGAGTTTGTAACAGTATTCCGAATTAAGTGATATTTTATTTTTGTGTAAGAAAATAAGATCACACGTTTCTTATATTAAGAATTCAGAATCAAATAATTAGCGGAATGTGATATAAAACACGTCCATGCTTGCCACTTAGTTTAAAAATTCTACGAATTTTGTCTGTTTTTGGAATTTAGCAAAAACATTAGAAGTAAATGAGTCTTTTGAAATAAAGTTAAACCGTTAATAGAACTTTGGATTGTGAAGATGACATCCAATAATTAAACTGTTGTTTGTAAAAATCTTTAATTTAAAATGGCCTCATAGCATATTTACATGGAGTCAATTTTACTACATTACTGGTATTGAACGTTCAATTCATATTGGATACAATAAAATTTACTGCCAGCACTATCAATAAGTAAACGCAATAATTCTTTCATTTGTACAGAGAGTTAATAATAAGGCAAATAAGTCAATTTGAGAAAATTAAAATTATTAAAAAGTAAATGAACATTTCTTTGAAAATACAATAAAATTGATATTCCCTTTATGTTGAAATTTGTTAGTTTAGTATTTTCAAAAATTTGCTTTGCATTTCTTTATACCATTATTAGTCATTATTAGTTGATGGTTTTTTTGTTTATGATGAATTTGTGTGTTCGTAGCTGAATTTTGAAATCAGATTTTCTTATAATTTATATGCATCCATAAATATGAAAAGATTACTCTTATGACAGAGAATTTTAAAACTGTAGAATTAGAAATGAGATAATGATTACATCGTATTTAAAACAGTTTTCGTCATTTTATACCAGTGATGATTTCAATTCCTTCCGTGTGATTGTATTGTGTACTTTTATAGGATGTACAATTACAAATTAACAAAAAAGAAACATATTATTCGAGTCTTAAGTCTTAAATGTCCATGTATTTTTTTCTGCAATTCTAATTTCTCAAATTTATTGGGTTGTATTCCATTCCTTAAAAATCTATAAGTATTTGTTTGAATTCCTCTTTACAGCTTGGCACAATTTTCAAATAAAAATGATGAATTACATGTTTTTCTAGAATTTAATTGAATTGATTAAAATTTGTGAATGAAAACCAGAGATAAAATCAATTAGCATTTATAAACTAGGATGTTGATGAACAGAAAACAGTTCAAACATTTTAGTTTAATTTCACCTTTAAACAGAACACTGTATCACATGTTGAACATGAATACAAAACTTTAAAAAACTTAACTGAAATCAACAGCCAAATTGGCGACCACCGTGATTACCAAAACATTTCAATAGACTTGTCGAGTGATAAACTCAGTCCATCCAATGGTTTTTAAATTCAACATGAAATAGCCAGTATATAAATAGTAGTTGTAATCAGTTTAAACAAACTAGAAAACAATTTAAACATGGTTTGATATATTGATGATATATTGGAAGCAAATATTCAGTGTTGTAATGAAATATAAGTGAAGTAGTATTAGTTTGTAATAATATTTAGATGGTTTTGGGTGGTATTTAGTTTCGATTGTTAATACAGTTCATTTCTGTAATATATCCTAAAAAATCTCATTTACATTTGATTAGAATGTATACACTTTCAAAACGGCATATTAGAAATTACTCCGATTTAGAGCAATGTTTCTATAATTCCTGTAAACTACAGTCAAGAATCTAATACCACTTAAGAACATAAAGTTGTTAAGGAAAAAGAGGAAGATAAACTATTTCCTAAAATTAACATGCAATTTGAGTTTAATTATGTTTATGAAAATAATAGAATATATTGAAAAATGTTTAATTTTTCCAAAATGCGTAGGTTGAGAATTGCATTCATAATAATAATAAATATTTTATTTATATATAAAGCATGCAAGGGCCTTCAGCATTTTCTTCTTGACAAAACAGTAGAATGATTTCTTTTCTAACGTCAAACTTGGAGATAGTAATCTCAAGTTAAGGAGGCGTTAACGAGGATTAACATATTGACAGAAGGAACAATTAAATACATCAGTTAAACAGTTGTCTTAACACGTTGAAATTACACCTTAATAGACCCTCACCAACAAATTCACACAATCATTATTCTTATCGCTATTGCCTCAATAACCTACAACACGTCTTTAATAAATGTGTAATTAAGGCACTGTAAGGGTTAAATACAGGTATTATTTTCTAACCTCGGGGATTAATTAAGATTAAATGATAATCTTGTTAAATAAATCTGTTTATTTAAATGTGACAGAAGTCGATTTGCTTATGATTCTTGTTTGAAATATTTCTCTGCTTCTAATTATATTTTGCAAATTGTTTTCATGAATAAATCAAGAAATGAAACCAAAAATGTAAAAAAAAAAATAATAATAAAAAGACATTAAAAAGATAAAATGTTTTTCCAACGACTATAATATGCAATATTATAATATTTCAAAATACCACTTTCTAGATATTTACAAAATCGTCAGTAAAATTTGTCAGATGAATTGTGGATGTGAACTTATCGCCAAAAAAAGATTTATGGAATTATTTTATTTATGCAAATTTTTTATAAAATTTTCAGAGAAATCAGATAGACGATCAAGTGGTAAAGGAAAACGAGTTAGAACCATTTTTACCCCAGAACAGCTGGAGAAATTAGAGGCGGAGTTTGAACGACAACAATATATGGTTGGAACAGAAAGGTAGGCGTTTGGACTTAATTAACGGCGCCATTTGCTTCAATAGTACAACAGGGATAAGCAACTATTCACTTATTAAACTTCAGTCCCCTTAATATTGTTTACTGATAATCTTTTTCCCCTTTGACTAAATGATACCGAAATTTTAAAATCGTTTGAAGTCTTCTGAAAATAATTAAGATGTTTGCACCGACAATCTAAAAAACAACGAATCTAATAAAAATGTACATTTTATTATATTTTTTGTAGATATTATCTAGCCGCTTCTCTTGGATTAACAGAGGCCCAAGTTAAAGTGTGGTTTCAAAACAGACGAATCAAATGGAGGAAACAGAATCTGGAACAGCAACAAGCTAAACTGGCCTCCATGAATTTATACAATGACGTAGATACAGACACAGAAAGTGATGACGATGATAACACGTCATCAGTTAATGTGAATAGTTCTATATGAACAACGTGAAATTGTTTTGGCACAGATGAACCTTCATAAAAGAGCGGTAATTCAATCGCGATGTCTCTTTCAGTGTCTCTATGGCAATTTCATTTGGTCTGAACACCAGTATGATCAGAGAAAGCAAAAGGTGGATAAAGTGATACGGGAAATGTAGTGAAGAAGATAAGCAGAGTCTGGACAAGTGTTAGAAATATACAATAATATATTAGACCGATAAGACTATCTATGCTAAATAGTATATTTATATGTTAAAAACTGTCGAACAGACAGTGGATTAACTAACATAGAGTCTGGTTAACCAAGTCCAAGGGCCCCCAGCGTTAAAGGGCCCCACACCAGAAAAACATCAGTGAAATGACATCAAGGCCACAGTTGAGCCACTGGGAACATTTATATTATTAGATATGTCTAACAAACACACCCCTTACGAATACATAATTATCAATATGCTAGTTTAACTTGAGATAATGGTATGCAGGACCTATCTTTGGATGTAGACTTATATGAAAATTCTTACAAAGTAAGGAATGTTACCGATATCAACACGATGTCAAATGAAGGTAAACCTGAAATGTAAGCAATGCAGCTTTAAGCGATGAAAATAAATTGCACTCGATGTTGATATTTGTTTATTTGAAACATTCTTGTTATCATTAGTTGTACAATAGTAAAATATATTGTGTATGTTATTCTTTATATTTAATTTCATTATTATTATTCAATAAATCTGTAAATTATTCTCACTCTACTAGTGCCTTCTCTTGTAGTATTTTGCTACGCTTCCACCTGAATCAAATATCAAAATATAGATTATGGTTGCCTCCAATTTGGTGTTAGGGTGATATGAGGATAGTGTTCTCAAGAAAGCACTGGCCTAGGTCATGAAGTAAGAAACAACATTATAGGATGAGATCGTAAGTGTAAACAATAGTTAAAACTTGTTAAGGTTATAATTATGAAAAGTATGGAAGTGTTGTTCTTTCACCGGTTCTGAAATCCAAATGTAAAAAACAAAAAAAACTTTTTTATTTTGGTCCTCATTATATTGGAGCCCATTGACCTATAATAAACAAAAGTGTATACTGAAAGATGAGATTTGACTAAAAATTATTAAAGGTAATATGTGATATATAAAAAATAAAGTCTGCCATGGACTAAATGGTTACTAAGATTTTTATTCCCCTTGAACGCAGTAACAATTCTTTTAGTATAAACCTGTGGGTATTTCTCTTGTAGAGTTTTATTGTATTTTTTGGCAATTACCGATGCGTTGGTAGCAGTATGGTTATAGGACCGAGTCCGGTAATTCATTTGCCATCCAAGTAATATCACGAAATTTTACTATAACTAAGAACTATAACTTTATTTAAAACTCTCGCTGAAAACTTTCCAATATGTCACACGAAAGCCTTGGCCAATACTTGGTATGGGTACAAAAATTAAATATAGCATGACCATGAAAATTTTGAACTAAACAAAATGAAAGAAAACAACTACATTTTGTCAACATCCGCTTGACTGTCACTGCACACACACTACTACTTATAGAAATAACCTTCCACAAATTAAATCATCATCTCAGAAATTCTGAAACATAATACAAATTCAGACATCAAATTCCAAATCTAGTCAAAAAATTAGTCAAAAATGGGCATGCAAAAACCCCATGAGGTAGGGAGAAGGGGGATTTCTAAAAAATAGCACAGACTAAATACAATCATTAGCATAAAATGTTTTTGTGGTCTGAGTCCATGTGACATAAAGGGAATTATTGGAAAAGCATTACCTCCCTTTAAGATGCTTTGTCTATTTCCTTTTACTACGATTTCTGTTTGGGTTGGGGTTAAGTCTTTATGGGGTCTTCATTTCCTTTTTCATGCCAAAGGTTATAGTCTGCTTAGCTTCGTTTCAAGAATTAATATTTGGGTCATTTACAGCCTTTGACTCATGATTTTCGACGAAGAAAAGTGTGAAATCTAAGGTATAGTAGTTTAAATTCGTACCATTCCTATCGAACGTCTCTTGTTCCTGCAATACAATACTAGTGATTGATGACGTCACTAATCGCAAAAAAAGCTTGCATAAAGCACGTAGTTTTAGTTGAATTGCAGAAACAATAGACCATTGATTGAAAATGGAAATGGTGAAAATTATCAGTGTCCCGATACAAATTAAATACTTAAAAACCTATTTATAACCATTTTAAGACTATGAAATATTGTAGATTATTGTCAACATGACAATCAGATTTCACAAGTTGGATATACAACTACCCATAGAGTTTTCTTATCCATTGGTTCATGAAAATGCAAACAAGTACCATAAGATTTGAGCGCTTTAATTCAAATATACAAATTGATTACAAAGTTGTCAATATAGCATACAAACATAATAATATCGCACGATTAACAGGTACTTAATCTAGTATTGCGTTTATAACTAAAATCTTTAATAATTACCTTATATACACGCATCTCTGAGATTACAGCAACGTTGAAAGTGTTATTTGACTAATACTTCAAGTTAAAAAGAAAGTGAGAATTCAGTACAGATTATTATTATTCGACATTGATAATAATGTCTACGTCCCGAATATGAAAAATATTACAAATGAAAGCACAATATGCAATAGCGACTGATCGCATCGAAACATTTCTAACAAAGCAAGTTTTATGCATAAAACAACACACGTTATCACAGACTTTAAACTGGTGGTGTCGATCCATTAAACACTTCATACGTCGTTTCTTTTTGAAAGCACTTTGATTTCACTTCAGTACCGAATGTCTGTACGTCGAGTGAATCACTGTTTTTATTCCGTTTTATGTGTAATGTTTCACTAAAACTAACAGTTGGGCAAGTAGGGAAGAAATTGTAAGGGGAAAGCACTATAGTGTACTGGTTGGTCGAGGTGGACACCGAGGGTGTGTCTTCAGAATGTGGTATATGATAACCACCAGTTGTTAACCACAACACCAAATCCTCGTCCACTAGATCGTCATTATTGTCTAAAAATCTATGAAAATCTAAAACCGGATCGAAAGGATCGTTCTGAGCATAGATTGACGAGCTGACGTCCTCCATCTCCTGGTATTTAGTGACAGCCATTTGGTATCTGGCCCACCCAGTCGCTCGCACGAAATTACTTTCATGAAGCATGAATTTACTCATGGCCTCATTCTGTATCCGGTATGCGCGATGAGATCCAAATTTATTTCGACTTTTGTGATTATAAATAAGATGATATTTCGGATGACTAAAACTATATTCTAACACACCATCCATCTCCTTCTCTTTTAAATGAGATTTAAATTTTACCTGAGTTTTATTCGTGTCGACATACCAAGGAACACGGACAGTTTCTGTCGACAAGTCTAACGTCGAATATCGATTATCTCGACCTCCTATGTCTAAGTCGGCTTTGATATGAAACAAATGTTGATGTAAGTTTGCTAAAACATTCTCTTCTATGAGATGTCCATAAGGCTTTTCATGCGCGATATTGTATGTCGATTGCACATACCCGGAAGGGGATATTTTTATTTTTATTACTCCATTCAGATGGAAAATATAGTCAATAATATAATCACAATTAGACCTTGTCAGAATAGTTCGAACTACCAAATGATGGTCAACTAATCCACCATATCCAGAAAACTGGCCTTTCACCGTCGAATAATGGCGACGTAATGGCATTCCTGAATTCATTTCAAATATACAAATCGAATTTCTATTTAGTTTTGGCTGCCCAGAGTCGACGTAGTGATATGCGTCGTGGAATGAAGCAGTACCGGGACAATCGACCCCAGGAACTAGCTCGTATGACGTGGCACCAGCAATGGCAGAAATGTCAAAATAATTAGAGAACCCCGACACAACCCCATATCCCGAATAAAACGAACTGGCTTCTTGTAAACTGAGTTCGTACGCTAAACGTTCTCCTTGAAAACGAACGTCGTATATCTGTAAACCCGTCGTAGTTCTCATGCGGAAATTAAAATTCCATCCGACGTATTTTACATGTTGTCCGTCTACACTGAACCTTCGTCCATCTGGTTCATAAAATCTCGGTCCACGACCCGGTGTGTCATAATCACGTGGTCCACGACGTTCATATGACGAATATTGCAAATCATAAGGATCAATCTTATGTGAAATTTTCCTTACACGACCTAAATAATATTGTTCAATAAATTTTTCCACGCTGTAATACATTTGGCCATTGTACACTAGACGAGTTACGTCCCATTCTGATATATCATTGCCCTCGTGACCAATTTGAATTTCGAATCCTAACGGATGATTGTAGAATCCTTCCACGTTCCTGTAAGATGAAAACCACGTTTTCCGTTCACCAGTTTTAATTCCCCGTGGCGCCGAGTCGCAGAATATCATGCACATTTCTGATGGTGTACAGTTGTGATGATGAAGGCTAAAACTTTCACGAAAGATAGGGTACAATTGTTTTGTTGCCTTTGTTAGTATTTCATATATGATTTTATATTCCACAGCATCTACTGGTCGACTCTCCCATGGGATAGGTAAGCGCCTATATGCTGGGTTTGCTATGAGAATGTTATAATTAGGCCGTGGTAGAGGGCCAACAAGATATTCCTCGACACGTGGAGGATCTGTATCACCTCTGTACACCACAGCTTTAGCAGTTCTATCAGGTTGACGATGACCCCCGTCTAGATATTGTAAAACAGCAGATTTTAAAGTCATATGAAGATCTATGAGATATATATAGCTACTATTAATACTGGCGTCCTCCTGGCGAACAAGAGATGGCGATTCTAATTTGAGCAAATAGTCACGGACACTGTTCATTTCCTCTGGGGTGAGGTCGTCGAACACACCCGGCTTTTTGAAGTTCCGTGGTTTAATACTTTTTCCTTTTGAGCAACTTGGTAAAAACGTTTGTTCCACTATCACTACAATTAATACTATTAATAAAACGACGGCCAATATAATTGCGGATATGGCTAAAGCACGTGTAATTCGCCATTTCCTCTTTGAGATCCTCACGTCTTTGTTGCCTCCCATCCTGCTACTACTGTCCTGACCTGAAAGACGAACGATTGCATTATATTGCATCTTATGACAAACAACAGCAGAGGGGACTAAGAGTTGACACACAACCTGCTTCAAAATCGTTGCGAGCTATGTCAATAGGGATGCGAAACTCGCATTGACTTAATGTACGTTAACACCATCTGGTCGGCATTTGTAGTCACCGACTTTACCGACCCATATAGCGTTCACGTATTCAATAATAAATACTTATTTAGAGTTCTTACATCTAAACAAGACTGAACATTTAATGTACATCTATTTACATTTAGTGACGGATCTATTTCATTCAAGATAAATGTCTCGTATAGGACTTTGGTCAATGTTTACAATGTATGTTTTCTATAACATATCATGCTAAAAAACGTGTTATATAATTCAAATTGAGATATAAATGTAAAGTAATATTCACATCCGAATAATCTGGTACCAGATTAAAGGGACAGATTCGCCATTGTTGGATGTTTATTTAGGACTATCATATATGTAAAAAGTCTTCAGAATTTCTAGAAATGTACAAAAACGGCACGATATCCTTCAATAAGAGCAAGAATTTTCATTGTCTTTAACTTTATATTATGTCTGTCTTTTTATATATGGCACTGCTCGAAGAGTCTCAACCACGATTCGTCATTTTAAATCCCAAACATTTGGATAAGTTTGACAAAATAATGGACTTCAAAAGTCATTTATTACTGATTTATATATACTACGTTTATAAGAATAATCTATAATTGGTCAAGTGAAAAGTTCAATTTTCCCTTTAATAAATATTAAAAAATACTTTACCTTTATGTCATTTCAAACCCAAATCTTGCGAATCACCAATGTCCTTTCTTCAACAATGTTTTGCCTGTAAAGTAAATTTTAAATGTTTGTTGCATTAATTTGATAGTGTTTTGTTGTAATAGTCGAACTGCACTATAATCACCGCACCAAACCTTATTTCATTATCATTTGCGATATTCAAAGATATCACTTCAGTTTGGTATGCTACAGGACGATAGCAACAAATAAGGTGTCATTCGGGAGAATATAGTTCTGACCGTTATCAATATATGTATAATATGGATACAATATTGCATAGGTTTGGATTTTTGTATTGGTGAAGTAGTATTACATATGTTTGTAATAGAAGTCAGTTTACCCTATGTGTATGACATAATATGTGTGGTAATGTAGTCAACGAAGAAGTTCTGTGCATGTCATATAACACATGTTGTTTGTTGCTCTCTCTATATCTTCTCACAATGTCAGAATCCTCTTCATCTCATTATATTCTTAACGTTAGAAAACACATCTACAATGTATGTAACGTTACACATTATCCCAATTGACCACTTTCACCTAGAGTACGATATAGGTCCATTTACCCTATAATATATATCTGCTTGCCATTAATGGTTGATGTATGAGGTCATTTCTATATTGTGATAACCATTACTATTGAATGTATGTAATTGACCAGGGTATTGTCGGCTAGAAATAGGTTACAGGTTCTCTATGTTCCGGTTCAAACACAAGATAGTTACCACTGACTAGCTATCATTTACATAAGGTTATAATCATTATCGTCGAATACGAGAAAACAACATATTTCTCGAACTTCCCTTTTGGGAAAACTTGGCATCATAATTTAGTTACAAAGTTATATATTATAAGGAATTTGATCAACTCCTTGAAATGAGAATTCTGTGCTACAACCTTAATCCAACAATGGAATGCGAATATGAAGAGCAGTGACAAGATGGGACACGGCTGTTACACTGAAATGCGTTATTAGAAACAGTCCGGAAATTTGACCTTAGTTTACGGAAAGGGCAACCAACGAAATACATAATGTATATTAGGAATGCAATATAGTAGGTCAAATAATATAATATTAACGGGTTAGAAACTTTCCAAAGAAAAACTAATTTGGCATACATGCATTTATATGTTGATAATATAGATTTACATAATGTCCTATTTTCTCTTCCATACTGATATTTGCCTTAGAACTATTTTATTTTTTGTCATACTACCTTGATATCATCCTTCTTTACTTGTCCATACAAAATATTACGACGTTATATAGTCGTTTTTTGAACATATCATATCGCGCGAACAAAACTAAACAAGTCCTGGCCTTTCTGAATTTTTGAAAGTAATACCCAACCAGATGAATGAGAAAAATGTCAGACCAATCAATGAAACAAAATTTGCGAATCCAATCTGAATATCATGAAGTCCATTGTATGTACTGCTCGAAATAGGACGGTACAGGACACGCCAAGTTTAAGCATTATGAGTGAATATGATCTGTTTCGAGTCCCGAGTAAATCTGTTTACATGTTTTTCTTATCAAATTAATGTCCTACCTGCAAAAACTATCCAACAACATGAAAAACATCACATGATAAAACTATATGATATAACGGTACTAAGTCTTTGTTCCTTTGTTTAAGTCAGAAACTTCACCCAACATGTGGTACTAACTGTATTTTTTATATTGTACCATAAAATCAATACCACCACAGTTTATCAAATAATATCGTCTATTATGAATTCAACTAAGCTAATAATGGTCGTGCTGTTCCACAGTCGTTTTGACTTCTATCGTATAACAAGGTGGTGGAAAGTAGCTTTAGCTTTCATTCATCTAAAAGCTTACGCCATGTTTGTCACTCATAGAATAGCCTGGCATTTGCTTTCTCACTCCTGTACAGTAAGCTTCTATCGCTTGATTAATAAATTAAAATCGCTCAAGGTGAAATGACACACTGAATTATTCACAAATTTAAATATTTCTGTTTCATACACATTTTATGCAGTTATGGAATGGGTCGATATTACTGTAAATTCACTGAATCCAGAGAATAAGTTGATAGCTAAATAGAGAGGAAGTACCGTAGAGCTTTTTGTACAAGTATTTGCTATATCAAAATAAGATTGTAAAGTTCCAGTTATGGTTTCGTCCATTGTTTAAAATTACCAAAACCAAAGAATAAGTTGATAGCTAAATAGAGAGGAAGTACGATAGATCGTAAAGGACAATTATTTGCTATATCAAAATAAATTTGTAAAGTTCCAGGAATAGTTTCGTTTGAAGTGATGAAAACACCATTAAAGGCATTGTCTACAACTCAACCATATAATGCTATTCATTACCCTCATTAAAGTAATACACAATATGCTGTGAGACCAGAATCCTCTATTGTGGATAATAAATCATGTAACTGTAGTCGAAACACTAGAAAATCGATACAATAACACAATAATAACATTAATTTATAACATTAAGTGGATAACTGCCTTGTCAAATTATAGTTTAGAAAAGGACCCGGTTTGATGCTGGTTTGAATGTGAATATTGGTAGTGTGCGCAATAGATCTTTTTCAGTATCGCAAGACATATTACATATTTGATAACTTGCAAGAAATATTGCCCGTTAGTAAATATATTGCATTCTCATTTGAATACACTATACACATTCAAATGTGCTAACGACCTGTTTAACATTAATAAGAAACTTGTAATAAGTTGTTAATTAATATAAATGATTGTAATTATATATCATAATCAACAATCATCAGTATTTTACATTTTTCTGTCTAATTATCAGTGTTTCGATGAATTGTTTGAACCACAGCATTGTCTGAGGGACTCACAGGCAATCCTTTCCTTTGTCGAATAATAAGCAAGTGAATAAGAAGGTGATGTAGAAAAGAATCAACATTACAAAACAACATCCCTCGTAAACTACACAGTTTTCTTTCTATACCCAGTCAGTTTGTGATACATGTATATCTCTGATTAACAGGTTGTTTTTCGAGGAGGTAATCTACGGGACGTTGCTACTACATGTAGATACTGTGGCTATAAAATTATTTACTCTGTAATGGGACAATCACACCACAGCGTTCACAAAGTTTAGTATGTTTGAGAACAAAAATAGCTTTTATAAGTTTCGAATGCATCTCTCATGTAACGGAATGGTGGGTTACGGTTGGAACTACCAAAATACTACCCATACACAGTACGCTAGGGTATTAAGATGAAATGCTATCTCCAAACAGAAGTTCCACCCCGATTATATTCGTTGGTTTTGGTATGATAACAGGCAGCTTGCTTGGGGTATCAAATGTTTCACTTAATATCATCTTAAAGTTTATCTTAGAAATACTTGAAATATGTCTGAAATATGATACGTAGAAGATGTTTTCATATTTCAATTTGTTTATATTATACTGTATATCTACACGTAGACGAGTATAGGTAGCCTATAATTGTATGTGTTGTTTTGTTAAACCTCTTAGTAATTTTTGATTCATATAGAATCTATAAAGACTTTATAACCCTGTCTGTTCGGACTATTGAGGCCCGTTAGAAATACAAATATTAATTTGAAATTTTCAGATCGTTGTGCGAAAAACCATTGAGTGATACAAATTAAAAGGGCGAGGAAACGGGGTGGGGATCTTTGATAAACAGATTCTTGTATTTCGTTAATAATTATTCAGTATAAGTATCACATTGGAGCTAAGTAAGGACCAAGATCAAATAACAACACAGATATAAAATCAATACCGAAATATGACAAACTAACTCAATCGCAGAATATCAGGTGTACAAAAGGATAGGCATACTCTGACTCATTCGCTAGACTTGGAGGTCAAAGAAAAGGAATGGAATCGAACACACCCGACAGCAAAGAAACAAATATATTGAATTTCTAAGTTCCACCCTACCATAGAAATTTAAAACAATTCAATGGCAGTTAGTTATTTTAGAGTTATAAATAAAGTAAACCGACAAGCAACCGAGCACATCACATAACCGATTTGTGTAAAACGATTGCTCAAAATCAATAAACGTTTTCCCCAATTTGAATTATTCGTTTGGTATGAGATTGGTGCAACTGTCTATGTTTTCGAATGTCATAAATCCAAAATTAAACCAACGAAAGCGAAAGAGTAACCATATACAATTAACCTTTTTCAATTCAATGTTTAATATTTCAGAAAAAGATAAATTTTACGATAAATTCAAATAAAAAATGTCTACATGAACTAGTCATTAGTGTATGGGTTTCAGTTGACAGAAAAACACAACTGGGATTTCGATAGACTTGTAACCGTTAAAATAAGACATAACCTCAACGTACTTGGTAATAGGTATACGAAATAAAGAGATCTACTTACTGATTAGTCATCCTAGTACTGTCTGTAGTTCAACTGGTTTTATAAGCAAGTTTATTTCGTAGTTCCATTCTTTTCCCAGACACTGAACTCCGATTCTTAATTTCAGGGCAGTATTATCAAGTTAGAGTTGAAATATTTCGAATTTGGAATGTGTAACGGTTATTTAGGACACATTTTTAAACTGGCATCAACATCCACGCCCTTATCAATACAGACAGTCGGTTATCGCGATTCCTGCTGTTACTATAAATAGCTATATTTAGTTTATGGTGCCACTATTACAACCTATATTGATATGTTCATAGTAAACATTCACCTCTTGTAGTGGAGTACTGTACACAGCACGAGCTACTGAACCAAATATTATATACACTTCAAAAATCAGATGATCCTTACATCGAAAAGGGGAAGGTCTTGTCATTTTTCTGTTTGTCCATATCAAAACGTAAAGCATGGTTCGGTATAACATATTTCTATTCTACCCAGCTGTAATGGGTACGATATTTCATGGAAAAAACAATGCTTAGAAGTTCGGCCAAGGACCAGCTGGTAGAAAGCAATCTTAACTTTGAACCTAATTTTTTATCCTTGTAAAATATAGCTGTCTTTTCTTCTTTCAAGACCATACTATTTTGCTATTATTTACTTTCGATTTCTCTAATTAAAGAGGTTAACACAGTCTTATAACCTACCTTTTTTACGACCAGATATTTTCTGGTGTCATTTCAGATTTTGATGGAAATCTTACTTGGTATAATAACAAAAATATCAAGGTTTCCAAAATGAAAGAAAATTTGACTAAAACTCAAACCAGAACCTTTTCGACAGCTTTTGGGCGTCTACAATTTGTGAAGGGTATGGATAAAGAATTGCATAATAAGACTTTTTCGTTCCACCCTCATTCACTCTTATGAATAAGTGTATTAAAAATTTATTTTCTTATTATCTGAAATCTATTGCACGGTTTGTGCCCTGTATTGAGTATATTATACTATTTTTGAGGTGTAGGGTAGTAAATATATAAATATTGGACTGCACATTTTAAACTATGGTCAAACTTCCTATGGCCTATCCGGATATAGGTAGATAAGACGTTAAGTGGAGTGAGTCAAGAGTTGAGTCTAACATATTTGTTATCCCCAAAAAGGTCGTCGACTTTTGACAGAAGTTTGTAATTACTTAACTATTTCAGTTGATATAGGACGGATTTGTTTAGATGCAATGATGAGGTATTCTCACAAATGAAAACTAACCTGTATGGTATATTTACACGGATTAGATCCGCATTGTTTATTAGCATGTGACACACAAAATATAATACAATATAATAAAAATAATACACGAAATAATAGCACTTTGACCACAAAATAGCACTTTGAATAAATGAAAAACGATTACTATTATGATATTGGGATGATAAATGTTCACATTTAAAGAAAAACAGATAAATAGAGCAAGATAGACACAATTTAAATATGTGTGTGTAAGTGTATTTTCAAAAAGATAACACATCAGCTGGCTTTATAGTTTTCAGTTTTCAATATTTTAACTATTTCCCTTTACATGTACTGTATTTATGGAATGTCGATAGAATCAACTTTTGCGCAAACTATCGTTAACCTTTGTGGAAGTGCGTCATTGCAGTGATAGGGAAACAATACATAGTTGCAGTTTGGGAATGAATCCCAGTGTTAAAAGGGGAATATTATAAGTTACGAAGGTGAATAATACTAAGGTGTAAGGGGAACTCCCATCAAAGGGAATTAATTCTCTGTTATTTCTAGTTACAAAGGGGAAATAATTATAAGCTATAAAATAAATGTTGTTTTCTCAGTTTCAAAGTTATTTCGAAAGGATATGTACATTAAAAGAACACCATAATTAGCTAACAATACCGAGTTAATACATTTTAATTTTAGTCGAATAGATATTACTTCAATTTTTAGGTTTTCTGTTGGCACTGGGAAATATCAAACTTTAGTTCATTCTGCGCCCATTGGGGATTTTGCATAAATGTACCTAATATAATATCCACAGCACACCCTGTATAGCCAAGATCTTCAATATTCTTCAATAAACATTGACCCATCTCATAACCTTTACTGAAACGATAAATATTCACAGAATATTATACATTGTTTCATACGCGACAGAATTCCCTTCTAGATTTGTTTTGGAAAAGAAATAGGTTGTTTCAAATTGTTTGTTTCGGCTCTGCAAATACATGTACATGTAGATGTGTTAGTCACTAATAAAAGCAAATTATACAAAATATTTTTACGTTCAAACTTTCCACAAAACTATAGTGTCATTACTACTTTGCATTATTTCTAGATTCGACTGAATACCTTCCAGAATATGTGATATGACTTTTTAGCCAGATACAAAGGTACTTACCCACATAGTTGAGCAACTTGATCCGGATCTGTTACCATTGTTATAGGTGCATCGTAGCACTGTGGCAATATATTTGTATATAACGGAAGTGACGTACAACCACCTTTAGGAACAAACGTCATACCATCACAGTTATCAGTATTCAAGCCACCAATTATCGAGGTTATTTCCGCTTCATTCTCACGTAATCTTGTAAAGACTTGAAGCTCAGAACAGATAATGTTTCTACTTATGAGTTTCTCGGATAAACATCGGACCAATTCGGGGAAATATCTGCAAAAATGACATTATCAAATCACAACACTGACAATCCTTTATCATTGCGTATTATTGTTATTAAATTGAGGAGTAGTATACCATAAAAACTGTGTTCATTATTCATGTGCTTTCTACCTAAAAGTCGCTTAAGGTTCATAATGGAGATTACACACTTCAAGACTTTAATTCCTTAAAGGTGTATTATTGTTATTAAATTGAGGAGTAGTATACCATTATAACTGTGTTCATTATTCAAATCAGGAAGTTGAGGGATGCTGCTGCCTCAGCTGGTATTACATTAAGGTATATAGATCTGAATATGTATACTACTCCTAGGTTTTATTAGACACAACGCTTGTGTGTTATAAAACCTAGGAGTAGTATACCATAAAATTGTGTTCGTTATATAAAGTGATCTCTACCTCTAAATGTCGCTGAAGGTTTATTTATGTATATAAAGTAATATGCCGTCCGGATAGCATGCAAAGAAATGAAATGGGTGTATTTATGATTTACTCCTAATTGCAGGGTGGATAACACAGGTAGATGAGTTATGAGAGTTTTTTTTAACAAAACAAAATATCAACAACTTACTGACAAGCAGACATCTGCGAAATTTGTACTTCTACTGTAATGTTATCAATGACGTCATCACAATCTTTATCTACCATATCATATATCGAGGAGTTCAAACATCGAGTGTGCACATCGCTCGAGACAGTGGTCATTACTGGAATGAAACAATGTTATATTGGTCATTGAAATATAACACCATGAATAATTAACTGTATTTGATTATTAATTGTTAAGCTGATGGTAGTATAGGGTCATAATAAGAATAAAGTTAACTAAAGCCTGTTTCCTTTATGTATAATATGATTCCTTGATTGTATATATCGTGTACATTACGTTAAGTTACAATATCATCATGTTGCTACTAGCACGATGCACAAACAATACTCAAGTGGGCATTTTCATGGCGACTCCCACATGTGATATAGTGAACACATATCTTTGGCTATTTATGCAATTTGCTTCGAAAACATTAACGGAACGAAAGGTGTTCTACAGAAACTAAAAAAATCCATAATATATTATAGGTTTTACTGTTGGTGAGTATTCCCATTCAAATAGGCAAGTCTTTGTTATGTTTTGTATTAAGACCCAAACCTTTAAAAAATTTAGGAAATAAAACGAATCACATATGAATAATTACCGGAGTACTTTACATTAATATAGTTCAAATCTTTACCTGTTTTTGGGGTAGTTTGTTGTGGTGGGTTTTGTATACAGATACTTATATCAAATTTTAATTGTTGTGTCATTAACTGTTGGTTCTCTGCCATTAAATTCATGAAATCGTCCGATTTACACAGGTAACCAACTTGACGAGTTTGATGCACTAAACACTCAAATATTTGTCCACCTTGACTAGAAACATGAAAGTAAGATGATCAGCCAAATCACAATTGTCGTTTTAAAGTCATAAATGTGTAGAAAATACATTTTAGAATAGAATGTCGAAAAGAAAGGTATAGAGTCTAATACAAGATACAAGCAACCCGAAACAATGAATGGAAATGGAATAGGTTGAATTTATTTTGCTCAGGATATTCTAAAATCAACAATTTGTTTTCGTGTGATTGTTCCATGTCAGAAGATCATAAATATAAAGATAAAGACATTGCCAAAATTATGATTAAATTTAAAATGTTTACCAATACCTAACCGTACAATGGGAATTATTTCCTTTCTTCATGTCTGGGATCATTCGTCAAAATATGATTGCTAACAGTTTCAATTTAGGTGAAAATTCCATACAACTAACGAAATCACAAGGTTTCAATCAAATTAAAAAAAATATATATAATTGGTATTGTATCCTTGATTTCTGCATTGACCGCGATGTGAGTTTTTTTCCTTACCTACAGAGCTGGGCTATTTGTGCAGGGTCTGTTACCGTAGTATTTGGTATATCGAAACATTCTGGTAATAACTGCAAAACTAGCGGAAGTGACGAACAATCAGAATTTGGTGTAAACGTCATACCATCACAGTTATCAGTATTCAGGCCACCAATTATTGGGGTTATTTCCGGTTTGTTTTGTCGTAAAGCAGAAAAAACTTGACCTTCTGTACAAAATATATTCTTAGAGATCAGATTTTCTGCTAAACATCGAACTAACTCAGGGAAAAACCTGAAAAAGAAATTAAGCATGAGTCCAATACATTGATCGTAACATGCACATAGATATGATTTGTGATACTAAATTTTCTTGTCTGTGCTTTCGCAACTTATATATTATTTTACAACCACTTTCACATAAAGAAGTCAAGTATACGACAATAACATTTCAGTTTTATTAATGTTAAGAAAAGCAGAATTATGATTTTTGAAAGCGGTTTCTTCAACCAGAAAAATCAAACATCAGATGCAGTGTTATTAGCGGGGCTGTTGATTTATTTTTTTTCCCAGTGTAAATTTTTTAAACGATGTTTTGTTGATGTCAAAACTATGCTCCACTTAGTTCTATTCAACTAGTATCCAATTGTAAAATGTATTTCAATACCATGAATGTTTAGTTATATTCATCATGATTGGGACTTAAAATTACTGAACATACTGTCAAACATCATATCACAATAACAAAACAATCCGATCATCAAACATCTACAGTAATTTAATACTAACTTAGAGATATCTAGGACTATTTTCGATGAAAAGCAGATAAATCAATTGAAATTAAATTCGAAAAATATACCCTTTCTTTGTAAAACACTACAGAAATTCAAAGAAATAGGGGTATTGGATGGTAACAGTTTTCGTTGGTTGACAAACAACAACCCTACCTTTCTGCACCATTGTTGTCAAACGATAACAGAAAAGTCAAAATAACTTTAAAGAATTCATGTACGATTTATTACTTACTGGCATGCAGACATTTGTGACGTCATAACTTCCTCGGTGATGTTACCAATAACGTCACCACATTTCATATCAACCATTTCATATATTGTGTCATTTTCACAACGAGACTTCAAATCAGGCAGCTTTTTATTGTTAACTATTAAAAAATACAACACATTGCTCTCTCTTATTCTTTGATCATTGATAATATTTTACGTACACCCGACAAAGAATCCACTAGAGAGTGACTGTCTTTTTACCCCGTTGTTGACCAATTAGCTGTAGAGCTCCAATTCAAGTCAAGCTTCTATTGGTTTGGTGGTCCCGAATTCAAATCACGGCCTTGGAAATTCATTTTTTTCAGTAGCAACTTGCTATAAATTGCGATGAGCATTCCGCGTTAGATAAATGACAAGGTATATTAAAAGACATAGTCTTTGAAACTGAAATTGTATGTAAAAAAAAATGATAACATGGTGATATTCAATGGATACTAACCTGGTTTAGAACACCTTATTTGTGGTAAATTATATCGGCATCTTGAAGGATTGATTTCAGTAGCATTCCAAGACTCATACTTCCAATCACCATGTATACAGCCATATAGACTTAAGTTGTACCTATCATTATCAAAGTGATTATCACAAAGAGACATGCTTTTATTACAAATCGGTTTCAATTGTGTGATCAGCCATATGCAATACTATATCGAAAATCAACTATTAAAACAATTCTGATAAATTCCTTGGTTTACGTTACCGTGTTGGGCATATAAATATTCTACTACGCTCCCTCTTTTAGCCATATTGATTGATAAAAAACTTAAATATATGTAAAGTTTTCAGGGGAACTCGAAATGCACGAAATTCACATAATCATTTCAAATAAAACTCAAACTAGGAATTAACATTTCAACACAATATATGTCTTTTCTGTACATGGAAGACTCGCAAGAAATGAATTCGAAATTAAGATGGCGACAAAACTATGAATGGTCAAACAAATGATGAACTGCCCCTTTAACTGGTTGAATTTTACCCTTGCAATCATAAAAAAAAAACACTACACTTAATTAAAACTATCTCTTTTGCTAATCGTCACTATACTTTTATTAATACAGTTCTCATTTTACTTACGAATTACAGTCGAAATCCACTTCCCAGGCAGATGTTTGTAGTCCTATATTAGACTTATCGACATCCAAAACTGAACTTTCGGCAAAACCTAGATGTCTGCAAATATTTTCTGCATCAGCAGACGATAAATATCCCGTATCACAGAAATATGACGTCACACCAGATTTAGATACCAAAATCCTTCCATAACCTTCATATTCATTCTGATGCTCCAGCGATAGCGTAAAATCTGAAACGGTTCAACATAGTGTTTGTTAATACAGTCGATTGGTGGTTAACGTAAATAGTTTTCAACAATTTAAGTCAATGAATTCGGAATTCCATTCGTCCCAAATCAAATTTTTTTTTTGGAATGCCGGCAATACCTGCGTTATGAAATGTAACAGATTAATAGTGATTCCAGACCAAATTAGTGAGGTTATCATTGAAACCGCGTTTTTCACCATATAAGAATCTTATGGAATGGGAATAACGGACTTAAAATATAAAGCGCTTCACCTCCACTTAAACTTAACTATCACATTGCATACATATATTAAACTTCTATTTATATGAAATATGAAAAAATCCAGGATAATCTTCTAGAGTGCTCTACGTGCACATCCACGGAGCTTTATAGATGATTAGAAAACGAACAATTTCACATAAACATTAAGTTTTCTCAACAGTCTGTTTCGTAGTAGATTTGCTACCACTCGTCAGGAGAACAAGACGGTTTGGTTTGAAATATTGCTATGCATGCACGTGGGCACAGTAACTACACAAGGTGAATTAGACGTCATTTTGTAGGAGAAATTTGCGTGAATGGCGACACGTGCTGATTAGCTCCGAACGCTTGTTTAAGGTTGATTTTTCAGGGTGACAAATGATGAAAAACTTTTCCAGGGTACAAAGGTTACATCTTTTTGATATATTCGAGTATGATGATGAGCGTCCTAGAATTTTTCACTTTATCTTATAGTCTTCGTTGTTTTTTTTCAAAGTCCAAATGAATTTACTGAGTTCGGTACTGTTTTTTAATCTCTCATCTCGAAAAGATTGGCGATGGTTAGCGTATTTCGATTTAAATTCAGTATCTGTTAGTCCGACGTAGGTTTCTTGTTTATTATTTGCACTGACTGTGGCCTGGTAAACAATGCTGCGGGCCCGACATTCACCATTTAGTGGACAGTCTTGCTTCTGACGGCAGTTGCATGGTTTATTATCAGTTACTTTACGGATCGTTCTGGTCGCAGCATTATGTGAGTCTATCAGGTTTTTCATTGATGGCATACAGCTGTATGATACTTTTATAGTATTTCTGTTAATGATTGGCCGTAATATATGATCGGGTGGGAAACAGCTATCAATTAACTTTAAGAATTGTCTTCCGATAAAAAACAACGAAGACTATAAGATAAAGTGGAAAATTCTAGGACGCTCATCATCATACTCGAATATATCAAAAAGATGTAACCTTTGTACCCTGGAAAAGTTTTTCATCATTTGTCACCCTGAAAAATCAACCTTAAACAAGCGTTCGGAGCTAATCAGCACGTGTCGCCATTCACGCAAATTTCTCCTACAAAATGACGTCTAATTCACCTTGTGTAGTTACTGTGCCCACGTGCATGCATAGCAATATTTCAAACCAAACCGTCTTGTTCTCCTGACGAGTGGTAGCAAATCTACTACGAAACAGACTGTTGAGAAAACTTAATGTTTATGTGAAATTGTTCGTTTTCTAATCATCTATATTAAACTTCTATATATTCTTTTAAAAGATACAGATACACAATAGCTTACCATCGGTTTCTGTTAAACAGTTGACTGCTGCATCATTACATGTATCGCTGGGAGAGTTTAGATGATTACATTCCAACAGGCTTTTCTCCGATCCATTACACTTAAAGGCATGAAACTGTGCAACACGACGATTGGGTGTAAGAATTTTTGCATAACCCTTGTTAAAGCCCTTTGATCTGCAGAAAACATCAGCTTCAACATCCGTCCAATGGTCAGCACACATACTGCCGTAAACACCATACTTAAGTAACTTTAGCCTACCAGAGTCTATGTCCATAAACAGGTCTTGTATCGTCCCATTGTCATAGTCATCTTTACATCGTACAATAACCGGCCGACCTTCACATTGGACATTGTTTATCTGACACTGTGAAAGATAGAATTCTCCACCGGTACAGTTGTATCCTTTACTACCCATGTCATGATATCCCGGATACTGTATGGACTGTATTTTCTGTGCCGTATTCGACAATTTGGTAGATTTGCAAAATACGTTAAGACCTTCTTCGTTAATCTGGTTTTCACACAGAACAATTGGTTGTTCAGTTTCTTTTGACATAGTAATCATACCCGTGTTGTTAAAGAAACCAGTGTTTAACCATGCTGGAAAGAGTAACATTTAAGTATCGTCTCAGTTCACAAATTCACAAAGAAGGTTGGTTTTGTTTCAGGTTTTAAAATGTGAAAGTTGGTGGCATTTTATGGCCGTATTCCTATTTGAGAAGTATCTGCTGGGGATACAATTTTCAATCAGTTGTTCTGTTTGTTATTTATCATTTTACTTGATTACGTTAACTGTATGTGTTTCGAAACGTAGTATGTTATAAACCTAGAAGTACTATGTCCATATATCTTGTGTATTTAATGCTTATGCTCCTGCTTCTATATGTCTTATAAAGAATCAACTATTTTGTTGATGGAAAGATGGAACCAGACTCTCTTATATACCTCTATAGGCCACTCGATATAGGACAATGTTGGCAGAAATACATTAAAAACAGAAAATTCGATAAAAAAAAAACGGCACACCAGATAATAGAATGTTACCTAATAATACTTAATAATGAAAATATTATAGGAGATCACAATAAACTACATACCATCACTGTAACAGTAAACTTGGACAGTATTATGACCATCACAGGAAATTTCAGACGGACTGTTAGAATCGACTCTTATCCATTTCACTTCATCTTTAAAACACATCAGAACCATCGAATCACCGTGTTTACAATATAAATCACCCCTCCACGATATCGGTGTCTGCAAAAGCATAAATACATTGTTAAAATTAAAGTATACCCGCGGAATAAAAATCTAAAGTTAAAGTTTAAATTCGGCTGTTTTTTTCAACGGAAGTCAGTGTGACATCATACTATTTGATTGAAATAATTCATAAAGATTACGTCCGCCTTTTCAAACCTGAAATTCAAAATAGTTTGTTAAATGGACCAACTCACACTAGGACTCGGTAAACCACCCTCGTAATATTCCCCATAGTCAAACCCTTGCTGTTTACAGACAACCCGTGGTAGGTGGACATTTCTGGGGGCACAGAGAGCTCCTTCTTCACCATTTACACTGAAGTAAAGTCGACCATAATTTGGAAGGGAACCTGGAGTGACTGGAGATCCATCTCGTAGTATGAAATTGGGATCTGAAAAAGAGACAACAACAGAAAATTCATAAATTTGATAAAGTTCAAATTTTATGAATAATACTTACATAACATATATTACATATGGATTTCCTTACTTCATGCTAGCTTTAACTCGCCCCACTTCAGGTACAACTTTATGTTGACCGGAAGTGGAAATCATGCTTACTACGTCATCACTTTGTGTCGTAGTAACCACATCAACAAACCCAATTAACATACGAGGCGCATATGATTAGCGACCCCGTGTTCTGATTAAGCGGGGATAGGAGGGTGGGAATCGTAATATATGTCAGGTAAGTATTATTCATAAAATTTGAACTTTATCAAATTTATGAATTTTATTTCATAATACTTCTACCTGACATATATTACATATGGATTAACCCAGACTCCCACAGAAACCCTGGTGGTGGGTTAAATCAGACTGAATCTGAAAAAAAATTCAACTCTCACCTCTAAAATTCGTTATAATATCGACCTTCGGAACTCGCCGGGACAAAGCTGCTGTACACAGCAAACCATCAGCTCAACATATATACATGTTGTAAATTAAACTAATTACAACTTCAAACCCTCTGTATTTACATCCTGTAAATAAAATTTTACAAAAGTAGAGGTTTGTGTTCAGTCGGCAGTTTCCATAATGGACTGCAAAGATGCACCCTTAAACAAAGCCCAAGAAGCACCAAGTGCTCTTGTTGAATGTCCTTTTACCGAAAGCAATTCATTATCATAAGCTGATTTTTTGGTACCTTTTCTCCAGGATGCTGACAACAATTTACAAGCTCCTGTAGAAAAGCCTTGTGCTTGAAAACATTCGTTGACAAACGCCATGCCGTCAGACTGAACATTAAAGGATCCTCGTGAAAAAACCTTTGACGTTCCCTGCTCCAAGAGATCCTTCCTCTTGGTTAACATTATTGGAGGTTCCACTAACATTTCCATTATTTGGGGATACCAAATTTGTTTCGGCCAAAATGGAGCAATAAGGATAACCTCGCAAAGATACCTCCTCATATGGTTCAGGACCCGTGGCAGCAAATTTATTGGGGGATACAGATAAGCAAACATGTTCTCCCACGAAATGGAGATTGCATCTATTGCATATGCCTGTGGATGATTTATCCATGAGCAAAACAGATTTGTTCTTTTGTTGTTGAAAGTTGCAAAGAGATCCATCATAGGCTTGCCCCAAATGTGAAAAATTTGATTGTCAACCTGCTGATTCAGAGACCATTCCGTGGCCATAATTTTGCGATGACTCAGCATGTCCGCCAATTTATGTGAGCTGCTTGGATATTCACATTCATTTGAATTGCAATGTTCCAAATGTCCCAAGTCTCCTGGTAAAGTGGAAGTGATCTCGTTCCTCCTTGTTTGTTCAGATACTGAACCACTGTGGAGTTGTCTGATCTGACAAGAACCACTGTGTCCTTCAACCGAGGCAAGAAATGTTGCCCCAAGGAGCATTTTCTTCTTTCTTTCCAGTGACGGGTAAACTTTTCCCTGTCTGAAATTCCAAATCGCTCCCAAATAATCGATCTCTTGTGAAGGCTCTAAATGGGACTTTTTTACATTGATAATAAACCCTAGACTGGTCAAAGTCTCTAGGACCTTCTGACAATCCAAAATAAGTCTCGATCTTGTTGCATTCACTGACAATAGATCGTCTAGATAAACTGCCATACGAATGTTCTGAGCCCGAAGATGTCGTGCTATCACTGAAAGGACCCTTGTAAATACTCTTGGAGCAAACGTTGGTCCTAAACAAAGCACATTGAATTGGTATATTTTGTTTTCGTACGCAAACCTTAGGTATTTGCGATGACCCTGAAAAATTGGAATATGAAGGTAAGCATCCTTTAAATCGATGGAAATGGCCCAGTCGTTGGTTCTTACCAATCCCAATACTTTTGCCAAATGATTCATTTTGAAATGAACTTTCTGGAGATACTGGTTCGGTGGTTTCAAATTTATTACAGGACGCAGTTCTCCATTCTTTTTTGGAACTAAGAACAGCGTACTGTAGAAACCTGCCTCTGTCTCTGACAACGGTACTACTTCTATGGCATTTTTTCCTAAAAGGCATTCTATTTCTGACCTTATAAGGTTCATCCCTTCTCCTTTGATATATGTACGACGAATTTCCATAAAAGGAGGCTTTTTGATGAACTCCAACTTGTAGCCTGATTCTATCGTGGCTAGTACCCATTGGTCTGTGGTTATTTTCTTCCACTGATTGAGAAACAGAGACAGACGACCCCCAACCGGTACCTCCGGAAGTTCTGCCAAAATTTCTGTACTTACCGAGTCATTGTTTTGAATTTTTGTTGAACCGGTTTTTATTGGTTCTAAAATCTTGTTTCTTGTCGTAAAAAGAACTCTGTCTTTGGTTTCTCCGATCATACTGTTTCGGACGGTACGAATCGGATTTATAAGAAGAGAACCTATCAACTGAAGTAGAAGGTTTACTCCTCTTATTAAAATGCTCTTGCGTGGTTACAGAACTAACAAACTTCCTCTTTCCTGCTAAATTAGTCCTAAAATTAGGAAGTAAATCCTGCAAGGCCTTCTTATGGTCCTTCCTAGATTTCAGAGTCTCTTCTAGAGCCGACCCAAAAACTGCCTCACCTGACAAAGGAAGATTAGTAATTAAGCGTGAAACTTCTAGTTCATATAAATTTGAATCCGACATAGCCACAGTTCTACGAATTATATGGTGGAAGGCGCCAACTATCCCAACTGATCTAAGTTCCTTGACTTTTTTAATAGAATCATCCCTGGCATCATCACCCGAAACCAGGCCTTCCATTAGAGAGGCTAAAGCCTGCTGAACATAGAGTTGGATAGTAATACCCATAGCCGTGGCTTGTTGTCCCCTGTAGGCAATCTTTTCCAACATTTTGTAAGATTGGCCATATAAATATCTTCCTGACTTAGAAAAGGAGGCTTTGTGCCCATATTTCTGAATAAGACATTGTTCGACCATGTCATCTAAGTTTGGAGATCTACTCCTCCAAGAATCCAACAACACTTGTTTCTGGGCTTCGTCCATCTGGATGCCACAAGAAGATTCCTCAAACTTATTCAAAGCATCAGTTCCAAATAAATCTAACAAAGACTTCCTTGCATCTGCACCAGCTTTATAAGTTACCACCTTCTCAGGCTCCAAAATGCAAAATGGGCATTGACCTTACATCTGCTGAACTTGAATCAGTCAAACGTTGTGAATGAGCCTGCAGGGAAATCAAATCATCATCTGAACTATCTGACGAGGCAAGTCTTTGTGACTTCCTTTCACTTAAAAATTTAACCCTTCTAACTTGTGAAGCAGGTAAATCATTAGATCGTCTTTGTGACTGAATATCAAAGCATTTTGGCTATTTAAAAAAAACCGAAGAAGCAGCATCAAAATCTGCTGAAATTAATTGCCGTTTGTCAGCAACCACATTAGTCAATTTATTGAGTTTATCCTCAATAGCCCTCAAACAATCCTTAGTTCTTACCTTAGTCTTAGATTGTTTCATAAGATCTGCCGGCTTGGCAAACCGTGAGTAGTCGTCCGAAAAATGATCGACCGAAATAGGATTTGTCCTCATTTGTGAGCCGAATCCGAATCTCCCGACGACATATCAATAGTATAAACACAGAATAAAAAATTAGCGAGCAAAGACACACGTCCTAATCGTATGCGCCGAGTAAGGAAACTGATTTGGGTTTGTTGATGTGTTTACTACGACGCAAAGTGATGACGTAGTACGCATGTTTTCCACTTCCGGTCAACATAATGTTGTACAGGAAGTGGGGCGAGTTAAAACTAGCATGAAGTAAGGAAATCCATATGTAATATATGTCAGGTAGAAGTATTATGAAATAAAATGATCCTACCACAAAAAGGGAATTAGAAATGAAATCCAATTGACATACTCTAACAAATAAAAAAAAAACAAATAATTGAAGACAGAACTCTTATACATTCAAATCAAATCAAGTAGTATTCCTTCTTCACTTTTTGTGTGGGTTAATTAAGAGAGACAATGCATTGAGAGAGGGAGGTAAAGTTGTTAGGATTAGTGACAGCAGAAGCCCAGAAGCCTACATCATTTGGCACGGTTGTGCAATTTCAAGATTCGTATTATAGCAAATCTCCACCAAATCATAGCTATTGGATGGTACCGTGCTAAAGGTTATAATTATTATTCCAATAAGCAACAACTTACTGTCTGACTGATTAAAGCAATAAGCACCAGCATCATCAGCAATTCTACACACATTAGCATCATCACTTGTAGAATAGGTACAGTTCAACAACCCAGTCTCATTTCCAAAACAGGTTACGTTATATAACCATTTAGTGTCAATAGCCTCGTAATATAGTCTGGATAACTTTTGACTAACACCTGAATCATAACCTTGCGATCTACAGACACTCCTGGCTGCTTTATCATTCCATCCTTCTGAGCAGATGGTACCCCACAAATCATATTTATACACCCAGATCCTTCCCGTAGAGTCAATTTTTATATCACCATCTCCTGGAAACGATGGAACGCTAGATTTTATATCGATGAACATTTTCAAAAATCAAATAACGTGGATTCTTTCAAAGTTTCAAATTAAACCGGAATTTGTGTCTTATGGCATATTTTCATCCATTTTCTTTAACATAACCTTAATTGAAGATAATTTTTTATGATACTTCAAGACAAGTCGTCTTATCAAGTGTAAGGTTTTTCTTCGATCTTCGGACTAACAAACGGGTAGCTACTGGTTTTAATTCAATTAAGACTTACTGTGGATTGTTTGGTTGATAAAACAGTGCAATATTGCTGGTCCTTGCGTACACCTTCGATCATATTCTAGGTCACAGTCTTCAATATTGTTAGCTGTTGGTGGACAAGTGTTGATTTTTACACCAAAATATGCTAACTCGGATACGAATGGATTTACTTCCAATAATTCCCCACCGTCATAAAAGCCTAGGTAGTGACATTGTGCCGTGACTAGATCTTGATTGATATTGTCTTTACAAACAGGAGTAAGTCGAGGAGGTTGCTCATTGTTTTCTATGTACATCATCAACATACCAGTATTATTTTTATTTGCTGTGTTCAATCGAGCTGAAAAATCCATTAGAGTCAACTGAGCGATCGGAAACAACAGTTTCGACGAGATAATGGTGAAAAGGACAAACGGAATCTGTCCTCTCAAAGTCCTACATAGTGAAATGTCAAGATTAAAATATATTGTCGGTAAAATTACTAACAAAACATGTTTCATTTAGTACAGATATTTGTTTAATATTTTTTTCCGTCAACAACTGTATTTATAAAATGACTTATGAGCATGTCTATGTAAAGTAATATCGTAGTATTTGATCTGATTATTAAACAGTTGCAATGATACCGCCAGCAATATCACAGATACCAGTTTATAATCCATAACTTACTTTTATGATGACAGTATACAGCCATGTTCTTGTAACACATATTAAACTCGTTTTCGGGCAGTGGATTGACATCCCAAGGCTTCTTGGCACAACCAGCAAAATCAATGCCAGAAAAAGGACAGCTGATTGAATTTCGCCATGTTTTATCTAATGACTTCGTCAATAACTGACTTTCGTGTAAATCATCTCCTCCAACAAAGCCCAATTTTCTACATACAGAATTGGTGGCGACTGAACTATAAAATCCGCTACATAGGTAACCTTTTACTCCGTTCCGTGTCACAGTTACCCGTCCAGCATTCGCCGATTGACCGTCAATTAAACCATATTGGATATCTGTTGTTTAAAAAGATTGAAGTTTAATAACACCTTGTAACATAATTATCATTAAAAACCAAAATATTTCTGCGTGTTTCGTAACAAGAAATCAAAGTAAGCTGTTGGTTAAAATAACATAAAACATTCAACACATCACACCAAGTTTAATTAAAACCATTGAAAATTTCAGCTTCTTCTGCACTTACAAAGCATATTGACCTGATTTTACGCAGTCAAGGACAATAACTCAAAAACTGTTCATTGAAAAATTGCCAGATCCATAACTTGACAACCGTCTATGCCATTCCAATACTCATACCAATTTTTACCAAATCCATTTAAATTGTAGCTCCTATTGCACCTACAATAAACTTTTGACGCAACAAGTCAAAAAATGCTTATCGAAAAAATTAAAAAGATGTTATGAAGTAGTAATGCCCGATGATGTAACTTAAAAAACATACCGTCATTGTAACAGAAAGCTTTAGCCACTATATTTTGAAAGAAACAATTTCGGTTGAATTCTTTACGACAATCTTCCAATCTACTCTCGTTTCCGGTACAGTTGTAGGTATATCCTGAATATTCATGATACTCATTGTCAGATCTAGCAATACCGTAAGAATAGCCCAGTTGATGACATATTACTGCAGCATCAGTATCATTCCAATATAATCCACAGATAAACGTAGTCTTGTTTTGTGATATGTATACCTGGTTACGGCTATCTATGGAATACTGGCCCTCTGAAACAAGACAAAGAAAAATATTTCTGAAAACCGATAACAACGATGTTGAAATAAACTATAAAATGTAGTGAAACAAAGTAGCTACAAAAACGTAAGCAGTCGTGTTACTAGAGCAGGATACATAATTCTCTGCTGTAGTCAAGTAATACTACTTACTAATGGTTTGAAACTGATTTAATCTAATGCAGCCTAAATCCAATTGTTTTAATACATCTAACTCACATTCCACGTACCTTCTCTTTTTAAATATACACACTAGTATCAGATTCAGTAGTAGTCATTGATCGGAGGGGCAATTAATATATCCGTAGGGAAAATGGGGTATGGTCTTAGTTGAAGTAATGAGATTAGTTGGTTGTCAGAATTTTCACAAGGGAGCAATCCGACCTGTAGGTACGGGTCCAACTTGTATTCTACTATACTAACCTGCACATTCCCGATTATCCTGGGATATTAGATCCCGAAGTTTCTCATCTATTTTGTCCTCACATCCTTTGCCGTGGCTATACAGGTCATTTAATACACACTGTTTAATACTGGCTTCTTGTCTAAAACAAAATAGTATGAATAGCGATGAAGGCTACAAACATCAAAAAGGTACGTTGTCTATTCATAATAGTAAAACCAAGACTCTTCAGTTGTCAGTTCAAATTGTGTGACTGATCAGGATCAGAAAACCGTGCTTTCAATCTTAAAATGTCACTGAGAAAAACTTCTCTTTGCTTGTGTAGTATGAGGATGTATAAAAATGCTTATTTAAAGATTGACTCACCCACATATCATATTTTTGGGATCACATTTGTTCATTGCTAAACTATACAGCATCATTTCATCACATGGATCCTCAGGGAGATTTTCTACAGAAAAGTAAACATTGATGTGAAAAAAATAGGCGAGGGGGGGGGGGGCGCTGGGGGCTGAGGGGGGGGGGGGGGGGGTGAATCGTATACCCCGATAGGCTAAATGTAGGTCGGAAATACCAATACCAATTATAAATAGCAATCTTTAAAAGATAGTCTTCTCTGTTACGCCCTGTGCAGTTCGTATTGGTTTGGGTTATCAGTTAGATTGCAATACCCCTTTCAGATATTAAAGTTCTTTCGGTATACAGTCAAAATTTAGATGATGTCTAACATTACATAATGCTTTGCAACGGAACCATCAATTGTTGAACATATATGTATGGAAACTAAACAGAACTAACCTTGAGTACATGATTCAGGATCAAAGTTTGGAAGTATATTGCCAAGTTCAATACCACTAACCAAGCTGTATAATACGTCTTTAGTTTTACAATAACGATATTTACCATCATTGTAGACATTGGCTTGTACACAATGAATCGTTCGTTCCCAATGTCTGAAATTATATGACACAATGCCATAACAAACCTTGGTAATAGCACAGGTGCATAATCAATGACAAATCATTCAAGCTACGTAATGGACTGACGTCAATTTAAAAAATTCATTCATCCAATTAAATATATATTTTATTTTTTGCACTATGTTTAGCAAATATTGTAGCAGAGCGTAGAACCCTAGTTCCTAGACCAAGTAATGCTTCATTGTCAGAACCAGCGATTTGTAATGTAGTGATTGATTAGAACTTTGATGATTGTAAATAGTTATCATAGCTTGTATTAGAAATGAAATGAAATGAATGGAGTTTTACGTCCTACTCATCTGCACCTTATGGACTAATGAAGACATGTATTCTTTGTATTGGGTGTTATATAAGCACTGGCCAAGGTAACAAGAAGAGAACATACATTTTCCTTCACATTTCTGTTATTACATAAAGTAATGATTCCGAAGATTAGATTAAAAATACAATTAAAGATAACAATGAAATCTTAAATGACTAAAATATAATAATACTTACAAATAATATATACATATAACTAACATGATTCAATTGTTTGAGGGAGTTAATGGAATAGGGTCCAATTTGCCATGGACTAGTAAATTACTAAGATTTTTATTTCTCTTAAAAGCAGTAACCAAACGTTTAGTGTAAATATTAGGAAATTGATGTTGGAGTTCTTTATAATATCGTTTGACAATCAAAGAGGCTTTTTTGGCTGTAGTATTATAGGTTGCAACAAAGGGTATGATTTGGTTGTCATGTTGGATGTTAAGTCCATTAGGTATCACAGTTTGTAACTAATCAATCCAGAAACTCTCTCTCTGCAATCGTGTGGTTTTAGGTTTAACTGTAGGTAAAAAGGGAACTTGTTCGATAGGCATAACCAGAAGATCTTCAATGGAATGATTGGGTTGGTTGAAATGATTCGCAATTGGTCTACCTTTCTTATGAAGTATATCAAAACGGTGGCCGCTAAATCGAGTACGCAACGCATTTTGGATTTCACCAACATATTGAACATCGCATTTTTTGCAAGAAATTAGGTAGATTATATTTTTATCTTTACATGAAAGTATGTCATTCATCTGAAATATTTTTCCGTTTTTCTTATTCTTGAAATAGTGTGAACTATGTACATATTCGCAGGTACGACACCTAGAACCTCTACACGGTATTTGTATTAGAAGCCCCTTAATACGAGACATAATCATCAATTTTATTTTTATTTCACAATGTTTTTTATATCAGCGGTTACTTACAGGCATGCTCTTTCTGGTTCTTGGTTGATCATGGTGTATTGTTGGTCACATTCAGTAAAATACCAACTTTTCACAGATACTTCGTCACAGCCTCTCTGTAGATTCGAACATGATGGATCTACAATATAATGCAATGGCAGGATATGGAGTCCCACGTTCCTACTTAACTGGGCTAATTAAGGTCGGTCATGCCCTACGGTAAAATTTCAAATTTTTAAAGTTCCTATTCAATTCAGTTGCGATTATCTACATATGTATAATTCAGATGAGATCGTCTTGCTTACATGAATGATACATACAGATTATCCTTAACACCACTTTTATATCGAGGGTGGCAACCAAGTGGAAAGGTTTGAAGTTACTTTGGTAACCACACATGTCCCCACGGAGCTGTACGCTATAGCGTAATTTGATAACAACTTACCACTACAGCTTGAAATAGAGCCAATGTAAGTCATAAACGGCTGGCGTTGCAAATGTCCTTCAATTAAATAGCTTGGGCACGTCATCTGGAACTCGGTGGACAATGCTGATTTGATGCAACTACCAAGGTCTTGAATGGCGCTTAAATTGATATAATCATTATAGATACAATAAGAATGACACCGCAACCTTTGATAAGGGAGTATTCATAACAGATGTATTTTGAGACAGGGAAGCCTTGTTAACACTTATACCACTTTTCAATATGAAATACTTCCTAGTTTATAAATGATATACTTAATCATATGAAAAGTAAATTTACTACTAGCAATGTTATTGATAAACTTGGATTTGAATTTCGAGTTTTGCCGTTCGATTGGTTAGTGCTTTTTCGAAGTTCGAATATCAACAGGGGAGGAAGATGGATACTAATTATCAATTATAGACGATGGGATATTGAAGATATATTACAAGCTTCAGTTATCGATGAAATTTATTTTGGACTCACTTGTAAGGCATTTGATCGCTGTTTCCAGGAATGAACTGTGAACAGATATATTGAATTATATAATTGTATAGAAACGGGACATTACACGGGCTACTGATTGTTAGACGGGGAATTTCCATTGGTCCTAAAATATATCACAATAATCACTTTGAAAACATAACACTCTCATTTCAGTGATTTTAGTAATATTAATACTATTTAATAATTCACACGCCACAAAAAACCACTTTGATTTGCCATGAACTTCGTTTCAAATCGCAAAGAATGGGCACAGTACAATATAGCTATGTTATGACATATTTGATAATAATATGTATATTGATGCTATCGCAATTTCAATTCAACTCCACCCAAAATGTTTGCTACATTTACATACTCAATCCCAACTATAATTTAAATACTGTTATTTCTAATTTCTAAAATATAAAACATAGAGTGAGAGTCAATAAGAACGTTGATTGTAATTACCTGGACACAACTGTGACATGGCATCAAATACTGTTGATAACATAGTATTATTGTTGATATACATTTCTTTCATATCTTCAGCAGTACAATTATAACCACTGAAATGGCTAGCGAAGACTAAGCATTTCATAGAGTCCCCAAATACCCTGAAAAATGTAATTTCATAAAGCATTAACTACCTTTAAAGGAATTATTATACGAATTTACACAAGAAAAGAAAGCAAAGATCTCCGAGGCCACATACAGCCTTTTCTAAACTATAGGCAAATTTACCAGGATTAATCAGTGCGATATGACTGTAGGAAACATCAGATCAGGACTAGGGAGGTCTCCACAATGAAACCAACTTACCGACACTGCTTGACTGTATATTGCGTTTGGTTTAAACTCAACCAAGAATGCTGACACATGTCGACAGGATCAAATCCCGTTGCTAACATCTCCGAACATTTAGTCATGTTTTCAGGATCATGTGATAAGTCTTCTGAAGCTGTAACCAAATAAAACAAAGTGAGATGGGGGATCATGTCCATATACTCCAATTATAGCATGTAGCTTCACTTGCTGCCCATATGGTGTCATATACCAGCTAGATTTAAGGTATACTAATGAAGCTAGAGGATTTTCAAATGTTAGAACAATGTCACGAATGTGCATTCGGAAAGTGTTTAAATACAAAATTGTGAATGGTGACAGGTTGGTGGATATGGGTCCAATATTTACGTCATCATAGAATGATATGGGTGTATAATTAATAAATCATGTCTAAATAGATTAGGTTTAAGATGGTTCCCTCATTAATTAGAGCCAAAGTAAGCTTACTAATTGATTAATTGGGGTTTCTAATGAATAATCCTTGTATTCTCAAGTTCAAAACAACTATGTTGAAATGCTTTTTGAAACCAAATGACGTCATATGAATGAAGGTATATAAGAATTGATTTTTTATTTTATTATTAGTGAGTTAAAACTTATTTAAATTAATTCATAATGTTTTTACAAAGTGATAATTAAACGTTTTATTGCCTTTTTCTAGAGAGAGTAAATGGAATACCAAAATGCCATTGTTGTTGTGGAAAATATTATGGAATGTAGGCAAGTACGCATGCGTGCATACTTAAGAACCACAGCGTCCGGTTATGTACAGAATTGACAGACTGGATGACATTTGAGACTTGACGTACATACCTATGACAGTACCCTGCCGAGGGAAATCCCGTCATAATTAGTCTAATTACGAGTTAATTAAGGACTTGCGGGACCAACTGGTATTTTTACCAGTCATTAGAACACCTCTACTTTCCATTGATATATAAGTATTACCGTCCAATTATGGTATATATGAAAAAGGGAAACCCTTCTTTAAGGTAGATACAACAAGTACATACCTAATACACATGAAGACACATTTGAAGATGATGATTGCTTAGTTTGGTTAAAATATCGTTGTAATCTTTCAGTTTGTGATATCAGTCCTTCTTTAATCTTCATATTATCACAATACATTCCGGACTCTAATAATCGCTGTGAGACACAGACTGTCATTTTATCTAATAAACTGCAATAGACATAGTTTTTAACATTACTTTTAAAGCATCTTAACGGAAAGATAAGCAGATTTACGCGGGACATTTTTGTTTCACCTTCATGGGCGAAGAGAGATACGGGTAGCATACTGCATACACCACAAAAAGAATACGCTATCACTACGCTGAACAGTACTAAACCTAAACATAATACCTTTCAAATGAACTGAGACTTACGTCCAATGAAATGAGACTTGCGTCCCATATTTCTGCACCTGAATGGTGAGTAAAGCTGTCAAGAACATTTTATAAAAAAAATGATTTAAGATTTAACGTCAGTAAATTTCATTTTGCACCATTCAGTACCAGTGATGTCAATTTAATTTTGCATCAATCAGCAGGCCTACCAATCTACATTGATGTCGAAATATATGATTAGAACAAGATCTTAAGTTTCGTAGCCTAACACCCATCTTATGGCGCCTGGCAGACTATAACGACTCTCCTGATCATTTGTATCCTGCACTAGTAGGAATAAGTTAAAAAAACGTTGCTTCTGTTTTAGTCTACCTGCAAGTGGATTCACTCTGTAAGTTGTAGTAAGCCATAGAACACCGTAAACTAGCAGCAAATATTCCCATAACATCAAACTGGTCACAAATAGAACCCTGTATTTCATCAACTGTAACAGAAAATAAAAACTCTTATACAAACTATTTAAACCTGGGTTCGATTGGATCTTAGAAAAAGATAGTGTAACTTCAACGGTACATTATGTTGAAATATTCCCGATGCATAGACATACGAGAAATTAGTTAATGTATCTGAAATGTGCCACATCTAAACTCCTGGTGCACAGAAATACAGTAGAAAACGATAATTTATCTGATTTTGCAAAGCTGATTCAGGCTAGGTCGAACCTGGTTTTTAGTGAACTATTGTTCGAAAAAGGCGGTAGCAACCTGTGAATGAACTATATAGAGAGATAATAACACATAAAAGTACTTTACGTACTTGTACAGGTTGGTGTAGACTGGTTGGGATGAAATGGAACTGAGTTTATCAACTGTAGAACACTCTCTGTTTTACAATCATAACCAACCAGTCTTCCCTTTTCTTTAACACATTTAACAGCTACGGAATCCAGCCTGAAACAAGATGTTCTTCATCTCAACTGCTATGCACGTTGATATTACCGTTATTATGATCACAATGGTATAAAGGGTACCAAGGAAAAACCTCAAAATATGTGAGAATAAAAAATATACAGAATTTATAAACAAATTTAAATGTTTATGACTGATATTCTTCCTCAAGTCAAATAGCTGCTTAGACTAATGGTTTGAGCAACTGTTATATTGGATTTTGGTTAGAGGTCGTTAGTTCAAACTGCAAAACTCAATGATGAGAGAATACTCTGGAATTGCTTCTGTCAAGAGATCTTTTAGGTGAATATCTGGTATTTAAGTGTGTTTCGGATTATTGTCCCTCATAACGACTAGACATTTCTTTGGTCCAACGAAATTATGTATTCATTGTAGTCTTCAACCGTTATCTTTGCTTACCTACACACATCTTCAGGGGCAGTATTAGGAGTGACACGGGCTGTGATACTTTGAGTTAAACAGGATCTTATATTCGCATTCTGTTCATTTGGTAGAATGATAGGACAGTTGTCTTCAAGTGTACCATTTCCTGAAAATATATTACAAAAAGGTTGAGAATTGATTAAACCCCTACAAACCACAAAGTTAAGACGTCGTTTAATGGCTTAATCTCCTGGAAGAAAAGAACATCGTTTTTAAGGGTGTCTCAATTGTTCAGGTTCACTTCATCTGAATTCATACAAGCATTAAGCTTGAGGACTATGTGTTAAGCATGAGGTACTAATATACGAATCGCCAATGTATCGTTTTAATAAATGAAATATTGATTAGATAAAAATAAACCACTATTATGAATATACATGTATTACATCTCTTCGCCATCTTAGCAACTTAGCAATATTTCTCTTAGGGGTTAAGTTTCACATTTAAGTAGTTTTAACTTACCCAAACACTTGTCCAAGAGTACGATAGGTACAAAGTCGTTAAGGTGTTGCGAATTATTTTTAACAATTTGGAGGATGTCCTCTTCTTTGCATCCAGTCATATTGGATGCAAGTTGAATACATTGTCTTATAGATGCTACTAGATACCTACAACATCAAGCACATAATACAGATTTGTATAAAAAAAAAGGAAGTCGTTCATCCTTCTACCAACCACAGTTCTCAGTAGCCACGAGAAGAATATCAAGATAGAGAAAGAACGTTATATTATTCATGTAATGGAGAACACAATTATTGAGGCGGGGGTTGGGTGTTTCTTTGAATTAATATTGATCATTCGACAAGAAGTTGGAGGAGTTAACTCCCTTTGCTGTCTCTATGCCGTTTTTAGACCTACTACAGTACTATGACCTGTTTATTTTTTTTTTTTGAAGTTAATACAACCCTTGCTTGTTTTTTAATGAAATTAAGTATTATACAAAAACGTTCAGCTACTTACAGACATGGTGTTGATGTTACATTTACCGACTTTGGTATACAGGGAAACCGTTTTATCACATTCACCATTTCATTACTATCCTGACACAAATCTGGTATGGTATCAACTGTTAGGTTACTTACAAAATCTATAACAGATTTATCAATATTAGACCAACTAAGATTCAGTTGTCTTGTACTTCAATATTTCAATTCCGATTTAAACGTTTGCAAAAGTTATTAAAACATTCTTACACTTGATTTAAACAATATTTATACATAAATAGCAAATAAAAAATACCATGGTTTTAGAAACACGCCGAATCTTTTATAAATAAGTAACCGTTCAGATAATCTTATTTGTCTGCATTTAAAAGATTATTTTACGTTATGCTTTCAAATCAAATTAATGAAGATAAGCAAAATATATTACCACCTTCTTCGAGATCAGGTTAGTATTGAAGTTAAAGTAACTAATTTGTCCAATCACAGCAGAAACATAATACATGATCTAATACTTAACATATAATTTATTGTCAGCAGAATGGATAATACCCATGGTATATCATGAATATCACACTTACCATTGCATATTCCAGCTACCCGAGGTATAACTGACATCTGAGTCATATTTCCACTGACCTGCCCTATTAAACTAAATGCGGTTTTGATATACCGATGAAGCATTTGTATTGTGCAGTTCACGCCTAATTTCGTGGACATGCATTTCAATGATTGGGCATATAAACTGAAAAGGTAGAATCAATAAATTAAAAAACATAAGGTATCGCACAATATTTCAACACATTTAAATGATTGAGAGTACGGAATTTTATCCAATGATAAAGTATTAACCCACAGCGAAAGTACTAAAAGTAAATTGCATGCCTCCCATGTTTAAATTCCTCGTGGGTAATTGTCGTAAACATTCGGAGTAGTACTTTGCATTAAACAAAATGTTGTTTGAGTTATTTAGAGGAATGAAAAGAAACAACGTTACTATTCAGTGTGACATTTCAAATGTCTTTTAGAATATTCTATTACAATGTTCATATCGACTGCATGCCCATCAAATTTTGCCGTGACTGCTCCTTGAACGTTTTATACTGATGGGATACCAGTTTTGTCCTGGCTTATTACCTGCAAGACGTTCTATTATCCATGAGTATAAGTGGTGTTATACAGGGCGATATGGAAGTTAAGTCAGAAGTAGACAGAGGATTAATACATTCATTGCCCAACAGATCAGTTGAATCATCTATAATAAAAATTTTAATTTTGTTTAAAATGAAAATAATTGACATCCAATAACTTGACTCCTGATTAAGCTAATGAGGGTTGGGATCATATCAACTAGTTAAATAATTTTACCAACTATATATATACCATATCAAATTATGTTACTCTGAGATCATAAACCATAAAGAATTCGATAACCAACATGGAATTTGGGACATCTGCTATGGTCTCGTTCTGTAGAACAAATCCACAGTAAGCAAATCAGTATCTCAGTAAAAATCAGTATAATTTTCACGTCCCAGCAATTGTTGAAGAGAAGCTTCCCTGAATGCTATACCCGATACATAAATGGAAATAGGGTTTGTAGTCGCCAATACTATAAATGCCCTTAAATGTCCACACGTTTGACGAACCGTATTCACTCTTGATGAAATTAACAAATCTATTTGGAGATTATTGCAAATAAATTGCAAGGACTAGACAAGCAGACCTTGATTCTAGTTCTATAGTTTACTTACTGGAACATTTGGAGAAATAAGTTTGAAGAAAGGTATCCACAGCTAAATTTGGAGAGAAGTTTTCTATTGAACATATAGAGTTGGTCAATCTCATCACATTATTTCCTAGACATCCCATATATTGGGGCAAACTGAAACAGAACATATTCAGTGATTATATAGTGCTAAATACTTAAATAACTTCTATATAGGATTACGTTATAAATTGTCCAGTTAGCGGTATGTGAGTATCGTTGAAGCACAAGGTACGGCTCTCGACACGATTTGTTTCCAAGACCGTTGCCAGACATGTTTGTTCCAGGGAAGCAAATATATATTCGGCGGGACAATGAGGTATGGTCTTAGATATAATACTGAAAGCGGTTCTGGATTTCGCACATTCAAACATCAATTGTATTCATGTATGTACTCTATAGAGTGATCAGGCAACTTTTCAATAGAGGAGGCAAATTTTTCAAGTATATTTAAATATATTGGTAATTCACTCTATTGACGGGGAAGATCTTTGCTTTCCATGTCATCTTGTCGCTTTGCTTGGCGGAAATCAGATACTTGAGTGACTAAAGTAAAGTACATTCAAAAGAAAAAAAAAATAATCAAATATATAACTGAAATAGACTTACTTGCAATCTCTGGTCGTATTCATACACGTAACTTCAGATACAAAATCATAAACCACAGGACTGCTACAGAGTGAATCTCTATCAACAACGTACAGTGGTGGATACAGTAGTTGATTGTCATCTGAAGTTTTATCCGAAAATACGAATAAGGAATTAGAAGTTTGAACAGTGTATAGGCGTGAAAACCAGCAACGAGAAGAATCTTTGAGCAATGTCACCTGTTTAACATTTTAGACAATTCGAGCCCACTTTGCTGACGCGAATCAAATATCTAACGGCACCACTAATAAGCATGTTGGCAATCTATTCCAAACAGCTCAAAAGAAAATGAAAATAAACATTTTGCAAGAGTGAAATCCAAAGATACACGTGGTATACTGACCATTGCTCATTTAAATAATGAAGATGATAATAGTTACCTCTCCTTCATAACAAAGAGCATGCCTTAAGGAATATATCTTACCTAAACAATCCTGAACCTCAACATTAAACGTTTTAACCATGTAATCAGCGTTTTGATAGGTAAGCTGCAGAAATGTGGACATAGGGCATTCGATATCTCTAGCGACCATTGCAATATGAATACATTGAGCTGCTGCTGTAAGTTTACTGTTGAATAATATAAAATGCTTATATAAACTTCTATTTAATTAGATTTAAATATGAAATAACCAATACTGGTATGATTTATTCGGCAAACACGCAATAAGGATATTCACCAAGTCAATAAGGTGTAGACCATTGATGCCTGTTATATAGCTCTAGGGATGTGTTCGTCGATGTTACTCTGTTATTTTAAGTAAGTATAGAAAAAGACTGTTGCTAACAAATGTTGACACTTACGGGCATTTCTCGGAATTATTATGTGTTAGTTCCAGCATTTGATCATGACAGATTGTGGAAGCTGTATCTAAAATATCCTCCCATACACAGATAGTTGTGTTTCTGTGGTAATACGGCGTCGTTGATATATAATGTGGAAATGGGGTAGTTGTGATTGCATCTACAATAAAAAAATAAGTTGACCGTGAATTGAGCACATCCATATAATTTTAGTAAACTGTAAGATGGCACTTAAAAAATGTTGAATACGAACATGTTTATCCTAATCAGCCCTTTGTAATTGATTTCATATTGTCACGTGACATAATTCAGCTGTTCTATAGTGGTATAGAGTCTTTCATTTTAAAACCGACCACATTAGTTTTATTGACAAGATCATAGTTTCGTGTACAAAAATTAATAATTCTAGACGCAATCAACATTTCAAAGTTTAAACCAATTGCAGCATCATCTGAGCACTGGTGTGGATGTCAATGCTTACAATTAATGAAGTGTCCAAATATCACAAGAGTAAAGAAATATCGCTTACGTGTACAATCATCAATACTGCCAATATACATCATAAACGGCTGTGCTTGTATCATTATATCTACTTCATTCTTCTGACATTCCATGAGGATTCCTCCAAGACAGTTGGACATTCCCATTAAAGATCTATAATTATATACATGTATATAAAAAATTATAGCAAGAAGTTCATGAAGGTGTTATATTCTGTTCGCACTGATCAGATCATGGCGGACCACTGCCGTTACAAATCGTTTATAAACATTCTCTTCCAGGATGCATATTGATGTGAATACGAATATAATTTGGTATATGTTTTTTTTTTAAACTTTCAGAAAAGATCTTCGGATGAAAACGGTGACTGTCTCTAGTATTGCATTGAAAAAGTATCAGTAAAGTACAGATGCTACATTCTTACCCACAGAAGCCCATGTGATGCTCGTCAGGAATATATGTTTTACAATCATAGTTTATGAAATATTCGAACACTGCTCCATCTGTACATAGGCTACCTCCCCTTGGTACATCATCCTCACTTGGTACTACAAAATACATAACGGTAAATTATGCATATTTAACTATATATTATACACAGACAATTTTTATAATACTGAATAAACAACCATTATCAGGACAGCCTTTTTGGAATTGGCAGTCAACTTTATGCAGCTAGACGTGAAACGTATGGGATTAAAAGAAAAAAGTAAAGCATAAAATACTTACAGACACAATTTTCTGGATTAAATCCTTGTAGCACAGAGGAACCATACAGCCGTATAATATCATTAATAGAACAATTATAACCCATATAATATGATGAGGATGCGATACATCTCATTACATCAAATAATACTCTGTAAATAAAGTCAGAATTTACCATTCCTTAGTAAATAGATCCATGGCCAACTAAGCGATGCTTTAGTTCACCCATAATTAGAGGCATGTCTTGTTAATGTCTGAGCAATTTACGAGGGGCAACATCTGTAGAAAAATTTTAAAGTCTATATAAACTGTTATACGACATTTTCGTATTTTCTCAAATGGATCCAAAATTGGTTTGAATATCCTTATTGATATAGGCAGTTCTAAATTAAAACCTGGAGTTATACACTAACCTGCATTTGGCACTATCATTAACTGCTTCATGAAATTCTTTAATTGATGCCTGACAGATGTCTAGAGGACTACCATCGAATGCTGGTACAAATGAACAACTACTTAGATTTGTTGACGGTCTCACAATGACATCTAGGTATATAGAATAAAATTAGCACTGTGAAATAATTTTATAATAACAATATAACGCTTAGTATACATCTTTCCAAATACAATCAAATGAAATAATGAAGTCACATGGAGTGTTACATCTTTCTTTACTTTAACTGATTGAGCTTTCAACACAACACTATGAAGGTAATGTTGAATTATCAATATGTCATCAGACATTCGCTAGATTAATTACAATATTCCAGATAGCTCTCATCCATTCAATTTTAAACTGGAGAAAGAGATTTATCCAAATTAGAAGCGCTTCTTAGTTACTATGAAAAACCTTCAATCCGGAACGAAAGTCCATGTAGACCATTTCTAGACAAGCAAAAAACACAACACAAACCTTTATCTAAACAGGAAGTAAAATTGAAAGTAGTATTCAATTCGAACATATCTATATTGTCTAGCAAGTATTCATTAATGATAGATTTAGAACAGAACATTCCTGATGTGCTTATTCTCGTAAAAACACACTCAACCAACATTGACAATGATCTGAAAGATACCAGAGACAGAAAAAAACGTTACTTCATTATATTGACTATTCTGAACAACACCTGTATTATTTTCTTTACATTTGAATTTAAATTCTCAACTAAACGTATACACACACATTGAAGCTATGTAATGCTGTGGATATTTGACTTGATGTAGCAAACACTAGGTGCCTTGTTCTATGTAGTTGCAAAATGCTATATCCGTACTTGGAGAAAAACAAATTCAGTACATACTGGCATGTTGGTTGGTCATTGAGACTCGCATAGATGGTACACGGTGAGGACGAGGCTATTATCGCCATTAAATCACCAGCTTCACATATAGAACGAGTTTCTATTGGAGCTGTATAAAATAAAAAATTGTTGCATTTAAATAAAAAACAAACACAAAGCAAGAAGTGTTGTAGATAGAAACACATGGTTATAACCAAACTTAAGAAAACAATTACTGAAATATCAATTTCGAGAAAAAAGCACAAAATATCTAACAAAACAATCGATAGTTACACCACTAGCATACTTTTCCTTGCTGTCGTTTAATCATTTTAAATTACGAACTAAACAAGCATTTTTTATTACTAAAAATTTGCTTATTTGAAATTGATTTAAATGATGTTCTTGCGTTCTCAAATTTGTGGAACACATCGAATAATTTGTCAGTCAATTCCCAATGTAATACAGATTGCATATCTTTTAGTCTTTCATATCTGTTGTAACCATCGTATACTGAACTATAATGACACATACCTGTACAGTTGTCGGGGTCAAAATTAAAAGATTTGAAAACTACAGATGTATAGGAGTAAACAGCAGGTCCAATATTGTCTCTGGTACAATCATACCCCAACATTTTACTCTTTTTCATAGCACAGGTCATCGCCATGGCCAATAATCTGAAAGAAACAATTATAAGACGGGTCTGTTAATATATTTGGAGATGGAGTGTCCTTTTGGTGTTTTTTCGGGCAATGGCGGAAATATATTTCATTCCTTATTTATTACATTCATTTTCTATTCCAGAAACATTCCTAATTCTGGAATCAAGATGAGCTGTAAACAAATGAAGGAAGGAGTTAGACTGAAAGTGTCAGGTCTGGTGGGAATTTCGTGTTTGGAGCATAATGAGGTACAGACTAGAAGTAGTGAGAGACAGGCTATAAAATCTATATCTATTTAATACATTTCCTTAAAGCCAGTACTACCACGAACATGACTTACCTACAAGCGTGATCATGGGAAATATCATCAGATAGACTGACAAATACCAAAGAAAAACATTTCAAAACATATTCAGGAGCATTTGGGTCTACCACAAGTTGGTTGATTGCAGAACAAGTTTTGTTGATTGGCACGGCATCTAGAATCATCGATAGAATTATTTGTTGAAACATTCAAAGAAAAGATATGTTTCAGCTATGAAATGCTAGCAAGTACAGAAACATACTTTTTGGTATTTAACATCGCCCAAGAAATCCGCCAAGCACTTGATAAATCTGTAGAAGCATCATGTGTGTTATCACTATTTTGTCAATGAGTTGACCAATGTCCGGTGTGAGATTTGCGATGTTCACGTCTACCATATTCTATATTTATCGAGGATTTAATAGAGTTTTTACAAACCTGAACAAGATCGAGGGTTGAATCCTATGTGCGGCATGACTTCATCACCATGGTACCTGAACATTTCATCTATTACTGCGATCGGACAATACATACCACGGGTTTCAATTGACGATCGGATACAACCATACAATTTGAATAGATTCCTGTAAATAAACAGTTGTAACATTAAGCCCTTTTGGAACTTTTAAATTGTATCGTTCAGTGTTTCATTCGAACGTCTGATCTACTTTCCTCTTGCAGCCCGTCTCCCGAATTCATTTTATGCCCCCCCCCCCCCAAAAAAAAAAGATTCATAAGATTTTGAACAGAATTAAACTGTTAATTTTCAATCATACTTACTTGCATTTGCCACCATGTGTTCTGTTCATACCCATTAGTTCAACTGCACAATCTTGGGGTATGCTTTCTGTAATATCATCCCATTTACACGTGGTATTTACCATATATGACGGAGTTGTAGTATCAACAGAAACATTAAAATCTAGCGAAAAAAAATAAAGATCGATTTCAATATTAATACAAAAATTGGCGAGGTCTGCTAATGAGGTGGATGGAGCAGTATAAGATAGTATCGCTTTTACATCTGTTTATTTATATATGAAAGTTTAGTTGATTTACTTCATGAACATGTGACATCAGTGTAATGTGAACAGATTTACTGTACCGTATAGCATTTACTAAAAGTTGTAATATCAAGCGTTACACATGTGATAATCAGTAGTAAGTGATTAAAAGGCATATGGTATTTCAGATAACTAAAAAATCAAATCGCTTGAATTTCCATATGACGATTATTATACTATACTGAAAACGCTCCTGGAAATGGGGATGATATACAATGAGTATTTCATACAATTACCTGGTACAGAACAACCAGTAAAATTAAGTGATGGATATTTAGCTTGTACAAAATGAGTATTATCAATTAGAACAGTCGCCACATCTCCTGGTGTACAGTAAATAACAGATTCATACAGAGTCTTTGTCACACAGTATGATATACGTGGTAAAAGGCTATAATAAAAACATGGATTTCAATGTTAAAACATGACATGAGAAGAAATAATATATCTACACATAGAGCTTTTTAGATGAAGAACAGATCAAATGTGTTCCTCTTATATATCAGCAATGCCCCTTGTCTCCTGATTTATAAATCTCAAATGGATCACAAATATTCAGTTCAATAATTCATCTAAGTCGTGAGAAGCCCTTCTATTAATGCGTACACTTAGTGCAGTGTGTATGACATAATATCGTAATAAAAATGTCAGAGTTGTGGACGAAGTAACTCACGTGCAAGGTGTATCTGGTATTTCTGGAACATCCTGTAAGATCGGCTGGATACAAGCGCTCATTGTATATTTCAGCAGAGCGTCTTCATTATCACAGAGAGGTCGAGTTGATGGTACTACTTCTAATGACATATTATCTAAACAAAACAATTTGACACAACATGTCACCAACACGTTAGCGAAATTAAAAAAAAAATACAAGAGCTCTAAACATTAATCGAAAATAGCGAATAAGGAGGGAAAAAAACTACACGGCATAAAAAGAAACGACAAAATTGTGGTTTATTGTTCGAAGGGAAGAGAGCATTTAAGAGCCACATTTGAATATATGGTTTGTGAGCCTGCATATCCTCCTTAGGACAGCAAGGACTTAATTTGACGTACAATTTTCAAATAGAAATAGTTTATGGGTTTGAGATAATAAAGTAATATGATTTTCTATGAATTTTTTCCAAATTTTGATCTACGTTCTTTTGTAGAAAAAATAAAGTCGTAAAACTTATAGAAAATGGGGACTTACCTTGACAGATACTAAAATCAAATTCAGAATATTTGTTATCTATTAGAAACTTTGCTGTAGATACTACAAGTGTTTCCGGTTGACAAAATACTTTCAAATATCTTAAAAAATAACTCATACACTCTAAACCTTCGCCAAAAAATCTAGAATAAAATTACATTTCGATATAAATATTATTTACCCTTTCAGAATCAACGGGAATAAAAAAAAATATTGCCTGCTCTTAGACGATATGTTCAAACACACTCACTGCAAGAGTCACTTTACACATTCAAATCTATTTACAAAAAAACTCATTTTGAAATTTCTATTTGTATCTTTCTAGTCCAGGTAAGTAACATAATGGAATGGAAAGGGCTATACGAACTTTACCCTCGAAACTCGTTATATAGCATGGTATTGTAACAATGAACATGAACAGCAAACACAATTGGAACTTACTGGCAAGTATCGTCCACTGTTAAATCTGTGTAGTTAATGAATGATAAAAAGCGTAAACATACTAATATATCTCCATTCTTTTCTAGTACATTGGAACAATACTCTTCATCTATAATAAAATAAACCATTAAACGTTGTTATTTGGTATTCTCTGAAAGGTGTGATTAGTTGGTGGTGACAATACCAGTCACACAGTGTCACAAGGTGTGATGAGTTGGTGACAATACCAGTCACATTGTGTCACAAGGTATGATGGAAAGGGAACGGAGAAATAAATGAAATGGGATAAATCGTTTACGTTTCTGAATAAATCAATTTTACACACAATAATATATAATCCATTTCAAGTTGCAGTAGCAAATGGGAATAGTTTGAATGAATAGATTCTAGGGATATTGAGCGATGCATAGATTGAACACGGAATCATTGCTATGGTTGTTATGTACATGAAATTAAAACGGTGCAGACAAACTAAACACACTGAATAAAAAAAGATAATAAATGTAGTACATACTATCACAGACTGTGTAGTTACTGTTAGTTTCGTTGATTTTATTCATTACGGCCTGTTCGATTGTTGTATCTGCACAGTTGGAATCCAGATTTTGAACAGTTCTGATTGTACATCGTAGTAGATCTGATTGTGTGGTACTATATCAACCAATAAGTAAATTTATCAAGCATGGGCATTAATTAATGTATACAACAGAACGAAAAGAGGTCAAGTGTAAGATAAAACCAATAAAGGTCTAAAATCTCCTTTCCGAAAGAAAACTGTCAATGTTTGAATGACCAGAGTGTATTACATTTAGTACTTTAATTTCATAAATGTGATTTTGGAGAATCACACCATTCCTAATCCGGAAACTTAACTAATGCTTCTGGTCATCATCTTAGTCTAATATGAAGTAGGAATAGTAGGGTGTTGATCTACATCTTGTATATGTATAGCATTATGACAGAATCCACCACTTACCTACACTGATTCTGATCCTGCATGGCTTGATAAACACATAGATCAGAGAAAACCGTGTCTGCTATGAACTCCTCATCATCACAAATCTTCGCTACATTTTCTAAAGATTCGATTTGTTCTAAAACATGAAATGGTATGATATATTATATTCCCATATTGTCAATCTGAAGATTTCTTACACATACTTATCAAAAATAAGACCAAAGTTTCGTATCGTTTTCTTTTATTAGAGGCCTGACTTTAGACCTCTTCTCTCATACAGAGTTGTCGTTCCTTGTAGTAAAATTGCTGGCTAAGGGACTGCAAACTTTGAAGGACAACTCTATATGAGAGATTGCTTTCGACCCTTATTGGGATGGGATGAAGTTTTGTCTAATTTAATTAGACTGACCGTTCCTTTCTGTATCAAAACGCATTGTTACATCCAATCTATATAATCAAACATAGAAATGGAACTGTTCGTTTTCTGATAATCAAAGTCCACCACGGAGGCTTAAAAAATATCAGAACACATAAACGAAACGGAATTGTAATCTTATTTTCGTGTAATTGTAAGATTGGACAGGCTCTAGCTCGTCAAAGACTCGTTACTTCATCATTATGTCCTTCGCCTGTTTGCAGAAGGGGGCAAGGTATATGCATGGGTATTTGAAGTGAACGTTGAACCGTTATGACAATGCATCAAGGTCATATACTCAATACAACTTAGTCGAAACATTTTTGGGGGAGTTCCGGATTCAATAATAATAAAATATCATTCTAGTACCTTGACATTTTACAACACGTCTCATCTTTTCTGCACTGCCGTATATAAATAAAATAGCTGAAATTCCATTCTCGCCTTGTGACATAACATATTTCATTTGTCCATTCAAAATACTTGATATACGTGAAGCAGAGCATGTCTCGTCGTTATTGGCTTTTCTTTCTAGACACCGGGTACCTTCTAAATACATTCTACAACACATAACAAAACAGAAATAAACCGTTAATTAACAAGTCTCCATTCCTCTATTTAACAAATGTAATGAAGATATTATGGTCTTAATCAATTTCATTTGCTTACCATTGTCATTTAGAAAAAGGCCTTAGTAATTTCAACAGGAACTACAAAATAGTTTGGGAACCAACCTTGATTCAATCACTGATTCAAATATAACATCAATGTTAAATGGATAGCAATGACTATAAAGAAATGAAATGAAATGAATGGAGTTTTACGTCCTACTGGACTATAAAGAAAGAGGATATATATAAAATTTACCTGCAGGTCGTGTTTAAAGACGTTGTTTCATCTTTTAATTCCCGTAATGATTTAAAACATGGCGGCACTAGATTGAAATACTCCCCTTTAGACATCCCATAACAACTTCCATTAATCAGTGGTGCCATTTCGACTATTTGGAAATTAAATAAATAAAAACATACATTTCCCACCGAATAAAAATCGCCTGGACAGCCAGAGCCTTTTATGCCCAAATTTCTCCGACGGAGAATGATCCTTGCAGTGCTCTATCTTTAGCAGAGAGATTAACTTGCCTTCTATTCCGAATATTATATACTTTCCCGCATGGTACCTAATTTAATAGAATGCACCGAATACTTCATAGAATGATCGATCCATCTGCTAATTCAACAATGAAATATACATCTTGCTAAAGAATCAATTTGAATTTTCAGATGAAGGCTTTCTTTCGTTATTTTAGCCGAAGCAGCACAATCAGAGTCCAATTTGCTAAAACTGAGTAGATTTTGCAATAAAAAATCAATATACCAGTTGCGAAGAATTTTATTTTCCCACTTTAGCCTTATTGACGGACTTACCTTGACATGCTTTTACTGTCGATCTATTAAATAAAATATCCTTATGTATATTTAGCAACATGGTCACTTGTTCTTGGTTACAGTTCAGCTGCAGAGAATTCAGATTTCTGGTGACACATTCTGGAGCGCCGAATAAAGTACTAAAATTAAAAGAAACAAACAACTATATAAGGTTACAACTTAGGTTCACAGGATCATTTCTACCAGTTGACGATCCTTCCCCGGATTATCCGTACCCACTTACAGCTGGGTTGCCTGGAATTATGAATGAATATGACTTATAAAAGGTTATCGGACTCTCAAACGTCGACCGAGATGGGAAAACACACCCGATATTTGCTCGAAGTATCCAAGCAAAAATACTACGAATAGATGTCTATATCAAAGCAACAGTAACAAATTGTTAAAGTATCTAAGGTGAAATTTGTTTCTCTTTCAGGCTCTTTCGCTGTTTAAATCGCCGATTGTCAATGTATATACAAGAGTACCTACCTGCAAGGCTCATTACCTATGTCATTTCCATTACATTCATAGTAAATAATATATTTGAAAGCATTCAAATCGCTACAGGCAGTTAATGCTGGAAATGGCTGTATAATATCCATATCTATACCTGTAATAGTCATATAGATCACAATTAAACCATAGTAAGTTTTGAATTGAAAATATAATTCGATTGTTGCTGTCAAAAAAGAAAATATATACTTAGATGGAATATACCGTTTTAGTATAGATTATAAATTGTTCCATTCATGTTTGTAATAACCATCTTTGGAAAACATCATTCGCTACTAATATCGTCATCATAGCCTTGAAGCTATGAGACTATAGCATATACAGAATCCTTTTTTAATGCTGGAAATTAGTTACTAAAGATCATTTGGAATTAACCTTGGGAATATAAAGTTTTTGAAATTCGAATAATGCACGATGTTGTCTCATTCATACCAATAAGATACGGAATGGTAGGAAATTTATACGACTTAGTTTAACTTCAATATTTTCGTTATTGGAATAACATTTTCTTGGTATAGCACAGATTCTAGTGCTGAAAATTGGCTGAGATCCGAACGGGTTTCGAACTAGCGATCTCAGATTCTGACACCTAATCGCCAGCAATTCATGTCAACCGTCTAGACCACTTGGCCAACGGACCTTCTACAAAAATAGAAGGCAGCAGACCGGTAGACTTTACTGCAAACATGCATTACCCCTCTGATAATCAGTAACGAAACAGCTCCGAAGGCTGATAACATGAGATGATTTATTGTCATTTAGAAAGTGGTGTTGCAACAATATTTTCGTTATTGGGATAACACTTTCTTGGTATAGCACAGATTCTAGTGCTAAAAATTGGCTGAGACCAAGTTTAACTTACCTAAACAGTCATATGTCGTAACACTAATCCAGTCCATAGTGGCATTATACATCAATCTCATATCTTGCATTGAACAGTTATATTTCATAACTTGAGCTAACCAGGTTGAACATTTTACTACTTGACTGTAATGACTTTAAAAAAAAAATTTAATTGCAGATTTAATATGAAGTAATCGACGTAATCAACCAAGGACATCATCACTTTTTTTTTTGGTTTTTTGCCCAATGTATTGCCCTAAGGGCTGAATGTTAGACAGGACCATGTCCTTGTGTATTGGGCCTAATTCTGACCAATGTAAAATAAAAAGTTTAATATTGTTATTACTATACTACAACTGTAACTTGGTACTGTATTGTTGTTTCATTTATACTGAAGGTCATCTTGTGATGGAGCAGAAGGAAATATTTCCACATTGTGCCTTCACTGCCTTGTTAAACATTACTATATTTTTCCTGGCAGTGTATAATATGGGAAATTGCTAGTGATACCTGACTGGGTATGCTAGTGTGCTGTATGGTTTTACTTCTAATATACTCAAATTTGACTTACTGACACTGGTCCTCACGAACTGATGCCTCATTTGCTGCCTGTATAGATGAATTACAAGTCATAATTATAATTTCCTTCCAAGATTCTAAGTCGGGACATTTTGGTCCAGGTACCGTCAATTGGGTTGTAGAAGGCGAACGTGTGGTCGAATACGAAGATGTAGTTTGATTATTTGTACTTGATGTGCTAGGGTCCACAGCTACAGTTGTTGAAGTTGTTGCAGTTAAATTAACGGTTGAAGTCGTTGATTCCGAAGTTGTAATAATTGTTGTTGAATTAGCGGCTGAAGATTGTGGAGTAGTTGAAGCGGTCGTTGTTACAGTTGAATTAATGGTTGGAGTTGTTGATTCCGAAGTTGTAATAATTGTTGTTGAATTAGCGGCTGAAGATTGTGGAGTAGTTGAAGCGGTCGTTGTTACAGTTGAATTAATGGTTGGAGTTGTTGATTCCGAAGTTGTAATAATTGTTGTTGAATTAGCGGCTGAAGATTGTGGAGTAGTTGAAGAGGTCGTTGTTACAGTTGAATTAATGGTTGGAGTTGTTGATTCCGAAGTTGTAATAATTGTTGTTAAATTAACGGCTGACGGTAATGGAGTGGTTGAAGGAGTTGTTGTTTCATTTGAAGTAGAATCTGTGGTTGATGTAGCCGTGGTCTTAGCAGTGGTTGTAGTCGTTTTTGTAGTAGCTGTAGTGGAATCCGTGGTTAAAGTTGGTGTATCAGTTGTAGTAGAATCTGTGGTTGTAGCGGTTGTAGTTGAATCTGTGGTTGTAGCAGTTGTAGTTGAATCCGTGGTTGAAGTTGGTTTAGTTGTTGTACCTGCGTTGGTTGCAGTTGTGGTTGAAGATATGGTTGTAGTAGAACCCGTGGTGGTAGCAGTTGTAGTTGAATCCATCGTCGTAGCCGTGGTTGTAGTGGTTTCAGCTGTGGTTGTTGCAGTTGTGGTTGAGGTTGTTGGAGGGATCGTAGTGGTAGTAATTGCTTCGACTTGGATATTATTCGTGTCAATGTCTAACACTGACACAGAACTTGTAACCCCCGCCTGTTCTTGTTCCTTGTTAATTTCTTCAATACCCTCTTTGATAGCCTGTACCAATATATCCGGTGTTTGTTTCAGCGTCAGTTTCTGTTCCTCAAGTTGTTTATTCTCTTCGTCTGTAGCATCAGAGTTTATTTTCTTTAGATGGACGGTAAAATCTATGAGAATACTTCCTTGACTGTAAATACAGTATTAAAATTACTTTAATACTTAACGGAATAATACCTCTTAGAATGGAAAAAAAGAATAAAGTCTTAAAATTGGTCAAGTATATATTCAGTTGGACCAGGTGTAAAGGATAGAATCTCTATATAAGACTTAGTTTTAATTGAAAAACGCTGCTAATCTAAGCAACGTTATGGATAACTGGCAGTAGATTCAATACCAGATAAGTGCACTGATGAATTTGTTAAACTTTTACATTTTAACTTTTTAATAAAAGGTTCAGTAAACAAGTGATACAAGTGATTTAAATGACAGCTTTCCAGAACTTTGGTAAAAGCAATTTTATTGGTCAGTAACACACACTATTTCAAACCAATCTGGCGACAACCTTTTGCTATACCACCTGAATGTCAATGAAAAGCTATAATTTATGGTTACTTATAAACTATACAAATACTGATAGCCACAACACACCATAATTCGTTCGATCGAAAGATATTACTTACTACTTCATAGTCTAAAAAACACGAACTTACCTAAAGGAATGCACCACACTGTAGTTATAAAGCGGCGCTATTGGACCTTTGGAGAAAATATTATCAAGCTGTAAGATAAATTAACATTAAGCATAATTAGCATTGTACACACCAAGTACTGATAAGTGAGTATGCTCAAAACTGAATGACTACTTAAACAGAAGGCAAACCTCGGACACTTTAAAATGACACCTTATTAGAATATCTCTACCTGTTTTTCCATATCGCTTGCAGTCTGTCTGAACACATCACTTTCATTATCAGCCATCCGTGTGTCCCAGTCATAGTTGGTTACTCGAATAGTCGCTTGAAAATCAGGATCTAGAATAAAAGTTCTGTGTGCAGATGAATGTGCATTTAGTAATCGCAAAACAACGGTTAATTAAAGGTAGTGGATATTCTACCGGATACGGTTGCGATGTGGAAAAAGATATTCGACCGTATGCGATCACTGATTGGTCGAAATATATCAGCGCCATCTGCCACAATTAGGTTGATTATTTTACTGGACAGAGATTAAGTCCCGGATCCGACTTTCCATCACGATCATTTATTCAACCGGCAACTAAATAGGGGAACGTAGGGGCGGTGTGTGCGTCATTCTCTCCTTAAAAGACTAACAAATACGACCACTTTATCTCTAATAAATTTTATAATGATACTTTTATTTTATTTTATTTTGTCTGTAGGAGGATTCCTTAGACCCTTGAGGCACTTAAGGCTTGCATATTTGACTCTTACGATGTTTGGAATTCCAACCCCGATAGTTGTCACCACATTAATCAGCCTGTCCCATATTGTTACACCTGTTTCAAGACTCTAGTGCCGCCACTGCTAATAATAAAAAAATTCAAGGACAAGTGCAATGTGCCATCTCCCATAACAGGGTCTCAAAATCTATCTTCATTCTTGTTTGGAGCCATAGTAAGTGAGAAAGAATTAGGCGGATGCTATTTTTAGTGTGACCTTCCGACGCCGTTTGACCTTCTGACATCATTTGACATAAACTATGTTCACATCCAACTAAATATCTTTCTTCACATCGCATCCGGATCCGATTGAATATCCACTGCCTTAATTGAATGCATCCTAGTAATATTTTCAAAAATAAAAATCTTTGTTCTTGATAAAGTCAAGACGCTTTATAATTTGTGAAATTGAGAATAACAGGACTGAGGTGTGGGACAACCAGCAAACATTTCATTATAATAATAATGCTCAGGCTCAAGTCTAATATCTACATCAAGTAACAATGATAGGGCATCAGACAACAGGTAACGATGATAGGGCATCAGACAACAGGTAACGATGATAGGGCATCAGCCAACAGGTAACGATGATAGGGCATCAGACAACAGGTAACAATGATAGGGCATCAGACAACAGGTAACGATGATAGGGTATCAGACAACAGTTTACGATGATAGGGTATCAAACAACAGTTAATGATGATAGGGCATCAGACAACAGGTAACGATGATAGGGCAAAAGACAACAAGGGAACAATGATAGGGCAAAAAACCAAAAAACAACAAACAACAGGTAACAATAATAGGGCATCAGACAACAAATTTAAAGATGACAGGACATCAGACAACAAGGGAACATGACAGGGTATCAGACAACAGGTAACGATGATAGGGCATCAGACAACAGGTAACAATGATAGGGCATCAGAAAACAAGTAACAATGATAGGGCAACAGACAACAAGTAACAATGATAGGGCATTAGACAACAAGTAACACTGACAGGACATCAGATAACAATTATAGGGCATTAGACAACAAGTAACACTGACAGGACATCAGACAACGGGTAACGATGATAGGGCATCAGACAACAAGTAAGGATACTAGCAACAGTAACAATGATAGGGCATTAGACAACAAGTAACACTTACAGGACACCAGACAACAGGTAACAATGATAGGGCATTAGACAACAAGTAACACTGACAGGACATCAAATAACAAAGATAGGGCATTAAACAACAAGTAACACTGACAGGACGTCAGACAACAGGTAACAATGATAGGGCATTAGACAACAAGTAACACTGACAGGACATCAGATAACAATTATAGGGCATTAGACAACAAGTAACACTGACAGGACATCAGACAACGGGTAACAATGATAGGGCATTAACAACATGTAACACTGACAGGACAACATGTAACACTGATAGGGCATCAGACAATGGGTAACCATGATAGGGTATCGGACAACGGGTAACGATGATAGGGCATCGGACAACAGGTTATGATAATTGGGCATCAGACAACATGTTACAATGATAAGGCATCAGATAACAGGTAAACATGATAGGGCATCAGACAACAAACAACAGGTTACAATGATAGAGCATCAGATAACAGGTAAACATGATAAAAAGAAAGAAAAGAAGGAAGCAACTATATTTTACAAGGATAACAAGTCCGCCGTGACAGGGAGCCTTTCTAACAGCTGGTCCTTGGCATACCCCCTTGACATTGATCTTTCCCGGATTATCCGTACCTATTTACAGCTGGGTGGACTGAAATTGTGAGTGAAGAGGACTTATTCAAGGTCATCGAACTATCACACACCGATCGAGATTAGAACTCACGTCCGACATTTTCAACGTGTCCAAGCAAATGACGTCATGACGTTAAGAACCAACGCTCTAACCGCTACGGACATCAGACAACAGGTAACGATGATAGGGCATCAGACAACGGGTAACAATAGTGGCTCACCAGAATTGTAACCAAACACTTTAATAAGAATTTTGAACATAATACACTTACCTGCTGTTAAAGATTCGGAATCAAGTTTAGATGGTGGAGGTCGTGATGGCATAGCCCCATTATCTACCATCTGTTCATCTACAAAAAAAAATGATACATATTAGTAGTTATGACTTTTTGCTGTTGAAGCTGGGAATATACATTCTGTTTTGATTTTCGAAGAAATTGATGTCTGTATAAAGGTATCAAATTGGTAATGTCCAATCATGTTTTTGTTTTAAAGATTGTGTTGCGTTTAGTTAATAAATATAATAACTCATAAATGGCCGAGTGGTCTAGACGGTTGACATGTATTTGTTGGCGATTAGGTGCATGACTCTGAGATCGTTGGTTCCAAACACGTTCGGGTCTCAGCCAATTTTCAGCACGAGAATATGTGCTTTACCAAGAAAGTGTTATCCCAATAACGAAAATGTTGTTGCAACATTACTTTTAAAATGACATTAAAATCAAGTCGTAAATAGTTGAAACCAAAGATACTTACTTAGAAAGTAGATACTAATACCGATTGCAATAATTATTAGTAAAACTAACAAGAATATTGCTGTAGCACCAATGCAATGTCTCTTACTTCTGCTTTTATGACTTCTTGTTCTGCTATTGCTTGTGTTCGAGATATGATCTGAAATAGGAGCAGTCACATCTTTATTATGGATCGGTTTACAACTGAAACCTTGCTTACAACCTGACTGCAAAAGTTTCTTTTCTTGTAATATAGCAATTTGATTGTACACGTAGAAAGACGGTAAACATATGGTTTTTGTGTTAACAATTTTTCTGCCGAGGCCTCCCCTTGGCTTTATTCGCTAGCGTACAATCCGATTTCCGATATATATGAAGAGTTTCAGTGACAGTCAAGGTATAAGACGATGTTCATAAAAGCTTGACAGTTTTATTATACCTGGATAACTTAAATTATAAAACTTAACTAGAGGAGCACAAAAAATGGACTAGTCAAATAAACTGTATAGTCTATTTCGGGGATATATTAAAAAGATCATTGCATCTTAAGTACCAAGGGCCAAAAATCGTATGTTAAGATTTAATTCTAATCAAAATTAAACTAAACCTTTAATTCAATTTTTTTTTTAAAATAGCTACTATAAAAGTCAATCTTTTCCTTAACCCCAGATAAACCAGATATTAACTTGCCTTCTTCATGTCTGTGTTGATGCATTATTGGTGACATATTGTAACTAGGGTTATCATAATATCCTCCACGACCTGGTATAACTTTTAAATTTGCCTTGGATGGTGATACAAAAGTTTGATCTGGTAAATCTCCGTAGGGTCTCACAGCGTAGAACTTTTTCTCTCTTTCTCGGCCTTGTGGCATATCTGTGAACGTAACGATATTTTTACATTTTATCGGATGGGAAACGTCACTACTAATTGTATCATCAAGCAGTAAATATGGCATGTAAGAACCTTCATACAAACAAATAAACACCTTAAATCGAAATTGTCAATGCATCATTGTTACAAGTATGGCAATATTACCTATAATTATTGTATTATGCTAAAGATAACCAAATGATAAATCGTCCAATATAACTTATTGATATATTATTCCACAATGGGCTAGATAGAAACACAGAGACGGGGATCGGTTCCTAATAAACTACAAAACTTGCAGATTACCAAGTATCAAAGACAAACCTTTATGCTTTAGGGTCCAAGGTGACTTAGATTGATTCAGTTTGTTGCTAGGATCTCTAATTGTCTCTTTTGGGTGCCGGCGTGGTGATTGTCGTGACTGTGGATACGGATAATACTTGATTTCTACAACTCCATCCGGGTATCCAGATGCCTGAAAAACGTTTGGAGATTTTTAATCTCGTTTTTATTGTCTTTAGGTAAGAAATGAAATGCAATAGAGTGATATCTACCTCAACAAGTTCTTCAAGCTATAAGATTTAACATGGGAAAGTCCCTGATGCACATCAACACTATAATGACTATCTGTTTTACCCTAAAGAGCACTTCTTGTCTATGGCATTTTATATTATGTTTAAAACATGTTTTCGTCGATTTTGATTTAGATTTCTTGTCAACAAGACAATAGATTCATATCAGGTTTGTTAAGTTGATTGGAAAATAAAGACAAGGTTATTGTATTTAAGTTTGGTAAGAAATATTTTTGAATTCAGGATCGATAATCGTAAAATTCTTACACAATACGAGGTGCACTGCAAGAGTTTTGAGGCAAACAAAATTTTGTTTGAAGAATAGCACTCAGGCTTGCTGACAGTAGCTTCAAGACTTCACGACAAGTCTCTGAAGGAAGGTTTGAGAGATCACTCTTTCGTTCTCAATCTAAACATCTTCAGAACTTGAAAAATGAGTTCCCCGCAGTTTGACTTTGAACTAAAAGATAAGAAACAACTCGCAACTCGCAAGGGGCCAGGAAAGAGCACAGGGAAAACCCGACCCACAGAAGGAAAATGTGGAGCGTCACGTCGATCAATAAAAAGTAGACTATAATGATGGGTTACGTCAGTGCCTCTCGTAAAAAAGAAAAGGATTCAACTCCTTTAAATGATATAAACAGAGTCATAGCCCATGAGGTTCATAAGATATATTTATGTTATTAGATTTCGTATAATGAAACATTTGAATATATAATTATGTTACCTAATTTCGCAATACTCCATCCGTGACTTAATGAAAACAGTATACAACTAAAATCACTCTTCAAATATTTATACTTGAGAGGGGACATAATAGTCGTCTCATATTACAGATGATAAGACAATCATTCACTTTACATCTGTAAGAATTGATAGCGTACCATCGTTTTTAGGACACCTGATGCCATTTAAAGATTTGTCAACTTTGTATCATGCTCATGGTAAGTTGTTTATTCCTTTATATTGAACTATCTTTGATAGAATCATGTATTGATTTTATGTTATTTTTAATTGAATACAACTTGATTTTACCACTTTAAGACAATTTTGACAATTTGGCATCCACGTGGAATAACACAACTGCCCATAATTCAGTCATTTTTATATCGAACTTGATATGCCACTGGAAAAGTGCCGTATGTTTAATTTTCTTTTTAATTGCCATATCATTATGTAAAATACATGATATATAGATATATTATGTCCTTTTTTATTACTACAACTGTGGTTTTGCCATTCACCAGCGAAACATAACCCCTAGATCCTTACTAAAGCTAAATCAGTGTAATAGGTTTGTGTGTTGGTATGTACTTATCAAAAGTGTGTTTGTGAGTAGAAAAGCTAGGAAAAGATAAGATATTTTATCCTATCATTAAAGTACGGGACTGCATACAATAACAATAATTAAATATTACAATGTGAAACAAGAAAAAAACAATACAAATATTCTATACAGATGTATAAATATATTTATAGTTTACCTTCACGTGTAATATAAGACATTTAAATAGAACGTGGTAAAGTTCGACCATAATAATGATTGAGATAGGGTGATCTTTTGAACCTTCTTTCAACTCAAAACAACTAATACATTTTCTGCTTCACTGGTTTCTTTTTTTTTCGTTTTCAGGATGTAAACCACTGTTATATCAATAATGTTTAAACGTTATTAATGTTGTAAGGTGTATAAGAGTTCGAATCTCTACTGCATTGCAGATATACATGTACTTCACAAAGAAGATGTTCATTACAGGTTTACAAAAGAGTGAAAAGAAATTTGCGTATGATGGGTTGGTCACGAATGATCGTAATCTATACCTTTGTCAAACCTGTTTCAAACATACGTGTATTCTGGATTCATCATCTTTAATTGAAACTCCCCAGTAGTCAATTATGTATTACAGTGTGACGAGTCATTTCAATTTAATATGTTCCAATTGGCGTGAAAGCTTTAATAAATCATCGAGCCATGTAGATTCAATAGCTTCGTTACATCAATAATAAAAATAAATTCTTTATATTACATGTGTTAAAGTAGGGTGCAATACAATAGTACAAACGTATGTGGCGATATAAATTTGAGTCTCCAGTGATGGTATATTCAAATTCAGTATTCTACCAAATGTATGTTTTCACCAATATAAATTTGATTCTAGTGCTTCAATTGTTTTCCCAATTAATTAGGTGTAAATCTGGCCGTTCCTGGCAGTCTGCTAGATTCAATTGCTCACAATTACACAACGTGTAACATCAGCTTAAAATAATTCCTACTGGATCATATTTAATACGACACAACACAAACTTAAATTATCGTCTAATTTGAAGTTAGCATGACGAACGACGAATGACAAATGGCGATATTAAACGCTACAGAGTGATAGAATTAAGTAACATGAAATTGTATCAAATGCTAAAGTGAAATAGTTAAGCTTGTATCCTTCATTAGTCTCTGCCCCATAACTTGATTGTCCTGAGGGGCAAGTGATATAGGGACTGACCTGATTACCCAATTTAAGATTAAAAATGTAAATATATAGAAATCATTCCGTCAAGAGGTATGCAGCTACACTATAATATTTTCTTTATGTTATTAAAGACATGACTAACAAACAATAAACCTCAATCACATTTGATTTCGGTAATATTACGGCTTTGTGTTATATTATATCTTTTACAACTACTTATGGACAAAATATCTAGTCTTCAGGCCACATGTTTAAACACTCTGATCTAAAACAGACTTACCTTGTTCGTTCTAATAAACGACCGATTTTCAAATGATTACTGATGGAAATTGAGGATTGCGAAATTACTTCCCATAATGCAAACGACCCTGGTGTGGTGAGAAATCATTCACCAAATATAAACCGAATAGCAAAAAAAATGTAACCTTGAAGAATTGGACCGTGAAAATATTTTCTAGTTAATAATGATAAAGGGGGAACAACCCCAATTAAACAAATTTCAATGTGTTATAAAATTATCACGACCTTGTGACGGTCGTCTTTCTTTCATCCATCTATGTCACGTTCTCTATTTTTCATTATTTTGAAAAGATTTCTAGTTATCAGTCATTATTCAACGAAAAGCATTGAACATGATATGAAGTTGGTTAATGCATTTTCATTAGGGTATATTCAATAGGCCTATCATGAAATATTTAGGAAATTTTTTGGAAAGATAACAAATCTTTCGCGTTTTATAACTTGACTTGTTAATGAATATAAACTCAATACAGTGAAAAATTGTACACAATATATTATTCAACACATACGGTAGCGCTAATCTTTCAATGTCCTATTATCTCCAAAATCAACAGGGATCACCAATAATAACAACCCATAGACGAAAATAATTCATAAAAGAAGCTTGCCGAGCAAGGTAATTGTAAAGAAGCACAAGATTAGCACTATTTCTGACATTTTTGTAACATTTGATATTGGGCCGATTTGCCGCGAATGTGTATGCTAGTTGGATCTGTATGCAAAGTTAAGCCCGGTTATTAAATCAACATTTCTCTTGATAACGCTGCCTGTATGAGCATGTGAAACATTGAGTCAGAAATAGTATATCCATATATTTTGTGTTTCTTTACCTAAGCATATTTCTATATGTCTTATAAGCAACAAGCTCATTGTAATTAGAATATAATTCGAGATATATTCAGTAGAATAATAATTAATATAAGCCTATCTATGCGAGGCGAAAGTAAGCAAAAACAGTAGATTTTGATTAAGACGATATAGATTTCTTTGCCATGCGACATCTTTTTAATTCGGTTTATATGCTGTGTAGATGAGTCGAGCGGGATGTGAATTTGAAAATATTACTTTTATTCTGTACTGTTACGGATCAGTAACAGTGTATATGTAATAAAATTGTCAAATTTGAATTTGTCTTACCATACTGTCATCTGGCTTAACTTCATACATGTTCTTCTTTTTAGTCAGCTTCTTTCCTCCAAAATGACAAATATCTCCAGCCCACAGGACCTTTCACCTGTCGACACTACACCAACGGACTGTTACTTAGAACTAGTTTCCGAACAGCTATAAGGATGAACACTTTTGACTGATTTACCATTAGTTTTGATGTGAGTACTCGTTTACTTGTAATTAGTTTAATCAGCGGTGTCTTTAGTGTAAACACTGAGATTATATAGATATTAATTGTTTAAAACTATTACCTATCTAGTTTGAAGTAATATGTGAACGGCAGTCGGAGATTGATCTCAAATTTACTATATTTATTGATAAATTATATGGTTTAAACAAAATCGAAAGACAATTTATTTTATACATGTATTGCTATTATATAACAATATCAAAATATATTTCAGACACAACTGTTGAACTATAATTACCGCGGTAGTGTTGAGACAGAGGAGATACAAAGGGGGCATTTGCCCTATAGAAATATGGTATCGACCCGCAATTGTCAGTCTGCCCCCTTGTGCACCCCTAGTCTCTTAAAACACGGCGAAAGTGTTATATTGTTCCATGAAGTTGTGTCAATATATCGTAGTTACAAAGCGTCTTGTCGTTCGGATGGGACAATAAACCGAGAACCCGTGCGTCTGTATACGTTAAAGATCCGTGGACATTTGGAAATCGCCAAAAGAGTAGACTTATGCCACTGTCCTGGCAAAACTTCTCTCATATCACACTGCGTTGCCTGTCTTCATTAGCCTATACGATGCAGACAAGTAGGACGTAATACTCCATTCATTTCAATTTGTTTACAAAACCTTAAAGCCTTTAAAAAATAAACAATGCAAATTTCTTGCCGAATTCTATCTCCGACCATCTTTTGGCAGTTGCCTTTGCTATAGTGTTTTAGTCAAGGAAACGTCAAAACAGATGCGATAATAGAATTCCATTCTAAAGGCATGTAACAGATAAGTAAATGAAGTAACGTTTTCCAGAAATCTCGGTGAAAACGTTCCAATATTTCACATGGAAGCCTGGCCAATACTTGGTTTCTGGACAAATATGACCATGAGCTAGTCAGTTTGAAAGTAGATCATTACATTTTATCAACATCCGCTTGAATGGGAATTCACATAAAACGTCTGTTTTTGGAATGTCCTTCTCTCATCATCTCACAAATCTTAAAGAAATTTTCAGACATCACATTCGAAATCTTACCCAAACATGTTAAAAATATGAATACAAAATCCCAAAATCATAAAATGTTTTAGTTGCCTACAAATTGATTAAAGGGAGGTAATAAAGTTATCAAATTTTTCAATTGAAATAAAAAAAAAACAACCAAAGCCGTTAGTTCCCAGTTTATAATACCAAACCTATAAACTTAAGAGTTCAGTGAAATCAATCCAGCAATTAGCCTGCGGACGTGACTGAAAGAAAAAGTTGTCGAGGCATTGAAATCTTTATTTTGATGGTCCTAAAATATCTGAAAGCAAAATTTTATGTTTTTTCTGTATGAAGCGGCTAGTAAATAGTCTATATGTAGAATAAATTGTATTTCATCTCATATCAAAACAATATAACGATATGAACAAAGATATAAAGCCAATGACTATACTTCATTGAGATGCTTATCTTATCTTTCAACCTTTGCTATACAGCGTTGACGAAATCAACATGGCGACCAAGAAATTATTGTAAGTTATTTCAAAGTCATAATGTTAAGAATCGATAAGATGAAATGTTTTTAACAATTGGTTTATTAAGCAAACGGCAACTCCCATCATAACTTGCCACACTTTGTTAAGGCAAAGGCCTTATGTTGGTACATGGATATTGAGAATTGGTCAGAGAACCACCCACAAACGTTAAAGAGAATGGTATTTAACTGGCAGTAGGCTATATTGTTCGAAAGTTTGGTTGAAAGACAGTTTGTGTACCTTGTTGATAATGCCACCTGTGGTATTTTACAATATTCTGACAGTTCGAATCGTTCTTGGAACATGGGTTGTTTATTTATTATAATATTATAATTAAAATGCAGAAAGAGATGTTATGCTTTGTGTATCTTCGGTTGTGAATACGATCATCATCTATCGATCTATGCTTGTCAATAACGTCAATTGTTAACAGTGGTCCGACAATATAATTAAGGAGATGTGCTTATTTCAATATATCATAATTATCATACCCGATGATCTATGAAAACAAAGAAATTCCAAGACACATGACATGCATCTGAAAATGTTATTTTTTATACTGTGAAAATGTGACTAAACAACTCTGAACTCATAGTCTACTAGAGGAGAATCTGACGTATTTTATTATGGATGGCAAGTGGAATTCAACACAGAACAAAATCAAGAAATCGAACATCATGGATCTTCTTATATTAGATAAGTTCTTTATTTAACTGTATGGTTCTCTAAGGCAGGTCTTAGCTCACAGTTTATTTTACATTCCAGAGTTCTGGGGGTTCTATGGTGTATGGTGCAACTCTCTTATCAAGCCGGAAGTCCAGATCTCAGTATATGTGATCCGCAAGATTTTGCAAACAGAGCTAAGCAACAACAAGGTTGGTGTTAATGATGTACTTTGTATAAGAATATTTCATTTTCGGTCAGTAAATTAGCCCGTTTGGTTTTTATCCAGTCACTCCTTCACAATTCAACACATCAATGATGTCGCATACTTCTTAATTATTACTCAGGGTTGTGTCACATCAGAATCAGAAAGGGGTTATATAGGTGAAAGACTGTTCCTAAATCCTTTTCATATGTATATGTTAAAATAAGAATCAAAATCACAAATGTAAGATTCATTTCATACCCAACTGAAGTGAAAAAATTTAGTACTATAATAAAGGAATTGAAACATTGCTCCACTGTGTAGGTTAAAAAGCTAAGAGGAACCAATAGTAAAGACTTATTCTCGATTTCAGCTATATCTCAACCAGTTTTACCAGATGCGTTTACGGTTCGTGTAGAATGTAATATAGTTAGCAGTAAACAGACAATAGATATGAAACAATATTATGATGGACCTAATGATCGAGGTAGAATTGATATGTATGAAAATGGTACTTTAGTACAATTGATCTTTGATTACGCAAATGATGAAATGCTTAGCATTGTTAATGATTTAGGTAAGTCATTTATACAAATATCCAAATGTTCAATTCATTAACAGTCACTTGGAATTGTTTATCTTCTGGTCCAGCAAATATGACTTATAACTACCTTTTTAGTCACGGCGGTATCAAATTCACCAAGCCGACAAATTTCGTACTCTCAAATTCTTTGATTGGAAGGGGAAATCTCTTGATGCTTCCCCTGTGAAAGGGGTCTAGAATGAAATAAAACCTGGACCCAGAAAGATGCATTGTTCAGTTGAAAAAGGGAAAACGTGTCATATTCTGCTGAACAGATTCTATGAAGAATTTTCTCAAAACAATACTATAAAAGTAGAACAATGTTGAGCACACCTTGTTACACGTGCTGCTGTAGCTTGCTGTAGCCTTACACTAAACTTCTAGTTTTATTGGAATACACAAAATAATAATCGTCTACTAAATAATCTTTTACAGAAGGAAATCCTGACTGCACTGTTTTACCTCTCTCCAGCAGTCCATTTCAATTTCTGTTTGGGTTGAAGAAATTTCAAAATGGAAGTGAACGCATTTCATCTCCACAATCCGCTTTTAAATTTGGTGGAGATATACCGGAAGTGTACACGGGATCGGCAGTAATTCGGGGAATTAACTGTGATGTATGGGAGAGCTGTATTTACTGGGATGTTGATAATGCAACCATTCATACTCAGTATTATTTCAGTGGTGAGTAGCCTCTTCAAAACATGATGGTCTGCGGTAGAACACATCAAGCTTCTGTATATTGAGTTTATATTCCGTTGTTGATGATGAAAGGTTTATGAAATCGCCACTGTTGCTTTTTGTGCTAACAGATTCATTGACTGTTCAACAATCCATCTTATGCCTTGTGTGGTATCTCATAACAATGTGTTATATTTTGTAGCCGCAGAATGGATAGACTCTGTGGCTAAGCAAGATCCAGTCAGAGCTCACGTGGTGGGAAGTAGTACAAATTCAACAACAACCAGAAAATTCGAACATATTTACGACTTTACGGATTATTTCGAGAAGATTTTAGGAGATCCTACAGATATTTTTGAGGTTGTTTTTTCTTGACTTATTTTTTTTTTATTAATATAATAAGTTGCATGACTCCTTACAAGAGAATTGGCGTTTTTACCGACCAACTTCGCCCCTTTTCACCAGGGCACCGCCGCCCGCACCCAGATTTAAAGTTGTTATCATGTTATATAGTGAAAGAATGCCTGTGTCCCCCATGAATATTTTCTGGTCCCTACTCGTCCCCCTAACCTGATTTTGCATAGGAACGCCATCGGTACTAATCATTGGTTTCTCTTGTTTCAGACTCCCCACATGGCGTATTGTCCTGGTAGAAACTCAAAGAAATCTATACCGTCTATACCTGACGCATTTAGTTTTTCTTCTGAGATACAAGACCCTAATGCTTTAACACTCAATTATATCAAGGTATGGTTTACAAAATTTATCAGTCTACTCCTTAATGCATAATCGCCTACAACACACACATAACCGTGTTTCTTAATGATCAGCCTATCATATTCGAAGTGTGGAGACTATCATGTTCATAAAGCAACGTTTGGATATATAAATGAACTATCGTTTGTTCATATATATTCAAAGGTTGCTTTAGCAACATGGGAGATTATCGAAGTCTATACTAATTTTATTTTCAATACTGATACTAATGAAGAGGGAGATCATCGTCTATAAATTAGTCCAAACTATTTAAGACTTTACGCAACAACATTATTTGCTACAAAACACTGGTAAACACGTGGCAGAGTGAGGTCCTGGAATAGTGAGACAATGTGTACGTGTGAAGGAAACAAAATGTCATTTAACATGTCCCCCTTTAGCAACCTTAAATAGTGGAATAACGTTGCAAAGTTTCTCTTCTTCAACACATATGTTTGTCTTTAGAACCTAAAAAAAAAACCGCGACATCCATTTCATCCTTGATATGACCACTTTGATTTCAGGAATATTATGATTTCAACATGCATTTGTTCCGATATGATTTCTACCCAGACTCCAATGGACCATATGGTACCAACAAGTTAACTCGTATACACGATTTCAACACAGGTAAAGGCCATGGTCTTGTATATTGATAATCTTAATAACCGAAGGCCTTCAAGGCATGATGTCATTTTGTCTTCCATCGTGAATGTTATTTGAACAATTTAATTTTTGATCAGGTCACTAGTATATTATGGTATAGAATTTCCCTAAGAAACTAAATCAATTCCTTTACATGCAATATCAAATCGGCACAACTCTTTCAATAGGTTGCGGGTTAAGGTGTATCTACATCATTATTGCAATTCACATGTGATGGATAACATCATTAATGCTTTTAAAAAATGTATCAGAAAAAGAAGCTAGATTTATCTTATTTGTAGGCGTAGCGTATATCATTGATAGTGTTTTGGGTAACTGTACTACAACAACAATAGATGCCCAAGGACTGGACGCTGAGGCAACAGTTGGAGGAGGCGTTCGAATTCGAACCAAAGAAGAATTTTTTGATTTAGAAGGTGTTAATCTTCAATATGTTGGCCTTGTTAGTATTAGTTTGAATGCTTTCAAGATCCTACATCTACTGACTTAGACATTCTTTTAACTTTTAACTAGGAAGGGAGACTGCACTATAAATCTGCCTTCATTTTGTACAGTCAGCTTGCACAAGCATTTTTCTTGGACCTGTTGTTGGATCTGGAGTTAGAGATGGAAATAACTGTTCGCTTACGGAATCTTATGTTCATTGTAACTAAGTAGCCCTGTGGCTCAAAAACTCTTAAGAGTAGGACGTAAAACTCTATTCATTTTCACTTCAAACACTCTTCATGATAAGAATTATTCTTAATGGTGGGATTTTACATATTTTATCGTACGATGATTTGAGCAACAGGGTCGTTGTTTTTTTTTTTTTTTTGTTACTTACAAAACGTCTATTTCATGTAGAAAAAGGTTCGGGACATGGATTGTGATGTATATACAGCCCAGAGAACAGATTGGCCTCCTGGCGCCACCATTGCTTCCTCGTGGGAATGGTCATTTGTATCGGTCTGTATAAATATTAATGCTCAATATTTCAGAATACTAATCACTAAGTGGTTTTCTAATCTTGTATGTGGATCGAGGGACACTAATAGCATTGAGCAGTACCATGCAATTTCCAGTGATTTCATAGACTACCATCATCTGCTTTAGATATGTTCCTATGAAAGTTGCAGACGAAGACGGTTAATTATGTATTGATCTATTACAGTCTGATTGGATGGAAAGTGTTGGTACACAATATGAGTTTGGCTTGCCAGTTCAATTTAGAATAATGGAAGTGGGTAGTTTATTCCTAATAATGTCTGAATCGTAGAGAAGTTCCTCGAATACTATTTTGATCTAGTTAACCAATGACATGGTCTATCTGAGGGATCAGTAACAAGCGTCTCAGACAGAAAGACAAAACCATTTTTTACAAGGTTAACTTAGTCTCAAGAAGATCTTTCTGCAAGTTGTTCCTTGGTCAAATCTCTTGCTGGCATTGGCATTCCCTATGTCATCCATCTGGAATAATAAGGAAATTTGACTTATAATATCACCAGATCTTCTCACTCCAATCCAGATTATATCCCGAGACCAAAACTTGTAATGACTCCATGTAATGTTTCCGATGCTGTAATCGACTACATTTCGTTACTCAACAAAGAGAAATTCATGAAACTAGACATCCATAAATACAATAAGGTGTTTATTTTATATTTTTATTTTACAGGAAAATTTTGATAATATATATAATATTTATGAATATAAGGAAGATAGACCTATGATTTGGTCGTTTGATATTTCACCATGTTATAGTGTTGATAAACGAAAAGATATACAATTCGCTTTGCCAGGTAAAAAATATTTCTGTTAATCATGGTAATAGACGTTTATAGCTTATTTTTCTATCTTACAAGCATTACAGCTGAAAGGATGAAGAATTAACTTGGAGGTAGTCTTGTCCCAGTTTATCCATGTTTATACTATGGAGATTGTTTCAATTCACACCATACTTTTGAGTTCTAGTATAATGTCTGTAAGTGTTCTAATTCTATACACACCGAGAATCTAAAAGGTCATGTATAATCCAGACTACATATTCTCGAAATGATCTTAGGGCTAGGATATTATTGTTTAAGCTTTTATTTTACAATTTAAGATCCTGAATATGACGCATCTTTGTAAGTATAGAAATCGTACCAGGTTCAAAGAATAAGACAAGCCATTACAATTGAAAATCTTCAAATTTAGCTGAAATGTATGTTAGAATACTCCAAAAACGAGTGCAACAACAGCGCTAACGCATGGAGGCAATTCAAAAGGTCAAATATTTTAAAATTTGGTTAAAATCTGGAAATATTATTTTATTTTAGGAAAATTCCGAAACATAGTCGAACCCAACGAAAGCTTATTTAAAGAGTTTATTTTATTGAGTGTTATTGGTTATGTTGCTATTTCACCATTACGAGTTGCCAATCTTGACGTAGGTGATATTTGTTTTGATAAGGGAGATAAAAATTGTAGGAGATGTCAATGCCAAGTACCTGATAACCGAATATTGATTTAAACTGTAAATTTTATCCACTCTCGCGCCCTGTTTCTATGTACACTACAAGTAAACTCCATCAATGACGAATGAAGCCATCAGCATTACATAGACGCACTCAGATACCTCGAGTCGGATCTTCGGAACACTAAAACACAAATTCTTCACTCTTTTTATACCTTTCCGTTATGAAACAACATTTACTAAAACTTCAAATACAATTTTCCAAAATCGTGATTTAAAATTTGCATTTATCTCAATGTTTTATTTTTAGTACTCATATACCAATGATGACGTATTAGTTAGATTAACTCTACTAGATGTCGCTCCAATGGGCGACGTCAATCATGTAAAGGAAGTGACGTTAGAGGAGGCTGACCAGTTATTACAAGCTTTGATTAATAAAGGAGATCTTATAATCAATATGGATAATGATACATTTAAGGATGTAAGTTTAAATTATTGTGAAAAGTAAAACCAGAAACAAAACATACTGTTAATGTACTGTATATGAAAAGAGAAATGTTTAAAGGTTTTGAATTGGATTTCTGTGTCATGGTTTAGAATTAAAAGAATCACACGAATCGGATTACAAAAGAACTAGGAAAAAATGCTTTGTGTGCACATTTTTGATGACAAGTATAATGTGCAAAACAAACAATAGTCAGTTCTGTCAATACTGATAAAACTTAACCGATAGGGCGGTTGAATTGGCAAATTGATTTAATGTCCTATTTGTTTCCATGTTAAATGAAGAAATTCAACCTTCTATAACGTTCTCCAGAAATCTATTTGAAAACTACCAAAAATGTCACATGAAAGCCTGGCCAATATTTTGTTTCTGTACAAAAATGCAATATATTATAAGGATGAAAATTTTAAACTAGTCAAAATAAAAGTAAACATTTTACTTCCGCTTAACTGTCGCTGATACAAAACCATTGTTTTTATATGTTATGTTGACAAAGAATTATATTAATTATATTGAATATTCATATTTTTCTTATTTCAGTTGGAAACATTACGAGCTAAACCTTATTCTTTAACGTCTAGTGGTGTTTACATACCTGGGGACAATCCGAGTAAGTTTTGTTAAACATCTTATCCTGTAAATCATGGTATGCCGACTAATGGTGTACTATTTACTTACAAAGATCTTGTTTAGTATATGTTCCAGTAGTTACTAGACATGCCATATATCTCCAATTCGGCTGGTCATCATTAAAATTTCTCATAGTCACAAGTTGTGGCTGGTTAGTTCGATTGCAGCTTTGTATACCATTACAATTAGAGTGAGAATGAAAAGCAAAGAAGAATTTAACAAATGATATTTCGAAATTTATTTCAATGTTTTTGGCTATTTTGTTACTTATTGTGTTTTCAGAGAAACCATCTTCCAGTGGTTATAGTTCGGGTGAGTCTTTATGTAAATTGGGGGTTAATATTTAGACACATTCGGGGACAATTCAAAACAATATAAACGAACAATTAATTATTAAGAAGTCACAGTTATATAGATAACTTAGAATAACTTAGTCTACACTTTCCTTGTTGATAATAGAAAACGTTTTTTAAACATAGATAAGTTATCCATGCCCTACGGTTACCCTCGTATCTACTGTATCTCAAACAACACCATCAACCGTAAAGGTCCTGTTTAATTTGATTTCAAAGTTTATAACTATTTTCTAAGAAAACGCATCGTATCCGAATACGACATTATTGTAAAACAAATGGGGCGTGGTTTGGACACGATGGAGAAAACAACGATCAAATGATTTTTGTTTTGTTTCTAGGGTCGATGGCAGGACTAGGAATTGGTATGCTTATTGTTTCCTTCTTGGTTGGAGCTGGTATCATGTATCTTATAAAGAAATTAAGGGCTGGAACTATTCAACTACCATCCGGATTTGCCCCAAAGCGATTTGATGACACAGAGATGAAAACAGAAGAGGGTGATAAATAATGCCTCACACATACTCGTATAACTTTAAACTGGTGTCGTTATTTTCATTTCATTGTCCGTGATTTGTACAGGGATCAATTATTTGTGTATCTATTTAAATTTATAAAACAGCTTATTCACAATATAAATAAAGCGATCCATACTTCATAAACAACCAAGACTTCTTCGACTTCGCATCTATTGTTTTATTATCCACATGCTTACAAAGATCTAGAATTGTGGAATTCATATTACAAAAACATCAAATAAATACAGTTTATGTACATTTTCACTTTATTTACACAAACAAGGCCCGTAAATCTTCACCCAACTCAACTCAAGTCGCCCAGTTGTCAGATTAATATAAAGCCACGAATTCACAATAGGCGACTATTGTTTGTGCGCATCCCACTGCGCATGTGTGTCGCGAGAAACTACAGACGGAGTTACGTCCCATACTCGCGTCTTTACCTACATTCCGTGTCATGGCGGCCTCCATGGCGAAAGCATTATTATCTCGAAAAAAGGGTAATTTCGCGAAGTAATCACACTTTGAGAAATAAACAAAAGTTTCATCGGTCAGGACATGTAAAGTAAAAAGCCAGTCTAATGTGTCTTCGACAAATGGAATGACGACACCAGACAAAGTCATGGATAGCAACATTCTTCCTGGATAACAACTTATTTTGAAAACAAACATTCTCCGACACCTAGTTTCCGTGAACCCGATTCTTCGGTTGGTGTTGAGAGCATTGAACTATCTGATGTATCATTTTTCGGTGGGGAAAAACTAGTCATTGAAAAACTATATGAATATATTATGAATAAAAAGTAATGAACTGAAAGAGTTATCTCCCTTTAGCTCATTATCTTGTTGGACCCCACCCCTCTTCAGGCCCGATTGAGTTCGGTGACCCCCTAATTTTTTGGGCTTACATGATTTCTGATATAATTGAGTACATAAAGTTAAAAAAATTACAGATTTTAATTTACGATAAGCAAGTTATAGGTCTTTGGGTGTCTCTGGAAGCTTAATTACTTACCGGTCTGCCAAACGTTTTTTGTCTGAAAATTTGTATTTTAGCATATTGCTGATACCAAAGTATAACTGAAATGTTTGGAATCACATTATGTTGTGTTTTTGCAAAAATCAATATTATAGAAGTGTAAAAACACTGTGAATTGAGAATCAGAAGTAGGTCAAGTATTGTGCCCCACCCCTACTGAAATAACGCCCTCTATCTCAAAAAATAAGTCGGTGACCTATGCTAAATTTTTCATTTTCTCAAAACTGATACTTTAAGCTACCACCATGCAAAAAATTAGCAACTTCTAATTTAATTAGGTTATTCGCTCCAACCTCTTGAAGAATAATTATGGTTTGATGGCAGTTACAGTGTACTGGCAATGATGTCAACTGTTTTATAGTAAAGCAATGATATTGGTTTCTCAGTTTCTCTGTTGAAAGAATCTGTATTTTATATTTGAAATATAATGTGTTGTCAGTGTAAAAACGAGTATCCTATAATACCAATAATCATAAACTCTTTATTACACATGGGTCAGAATAAGATCCAATATACAACGTTATGGTATTGTCTTTATTTAGCTAATGGGTACAATACAATGAATGGTATGAAAAAAAAACAACACACAAATATTTTGTTTAAAGTACACGAATACATGCGTATAATATGTACAAATTTTGAAGCTTCGATATACTCAAAACCATAAATGTACATCGAGCACATAATATAAAGTAATCGGTGTCATGGTTTCTCCGACACACTCCGACACTCCGAAAAGATATTTGAGACTTGATATTCGCAAATTCAAAAGCACGTTTTTATCACGCTGGCTGCAATAAAAAGTTTTATTACGTATGAAGAAAAGAAACAACAAATAAATCATTTTTCAACATCTATCACATGTCTTTTGATTGAAAATATTTAGCGAGTTTTAACGGGAATAAATGTAAGCGTGTCATGTTTTCTTTTTTACTGATATTACTTGTGAGTTAAGAATTGCAATCGTATAATAAACAATGAATGCCGACTTTAATAAGTGGAAACAGAATCTTGTAATAAACACAAATTTATGGACTTCAAGGAAGTCATAGGTAATCTAATAAAAAAACTAGTTTCCATTTCCATACAATCGTAACAGTAAAATAATCTACCAATTAACAACTCACAAAAGTATTATCTGACTCGAATTCATACAATTTATTTTTACAAAATAGATATAAACAATCACAATCTTAATCTTTTTTGAAAAAGGGAATATTTATTTTTGTATGTTTTTATTTTACTCAAATTCTATTAAAAAAAAACGAAAAAAATGCAAAATCTGAAAGTTTTAACTAACAAAATCTAAATTTAAACAAATTTTTAATTTTTAATCTTTTTGAAAAGGGAATATTTATTTTTGTATGTTTTTATTTTACTCAAATTCTATTAAAAACACCGAAAATTTTTTTTAATTAATTTTAAACGCTTAAACTTTTCTCAAAGATTAAATACTGTTAGAAACAGATATATCAGGTGATCCAAGCAGATGTATCAAGTAATCCAAGCAGATGTATCAAGTGACCCAAGAAGATGCATCAAGTGACCCAAGCAGATGTATCAAGTAATCCAAGCAGATGTATCAAGTGATAAATAATGCCTCACACATACTCGTATAACTTTAAACTGGTGTCGTTATTTTCATTTCATTGTCCGTGATTTGTACAGGGATCAATTATTTGTGTATCTATTTAAATTTATAAAACAGCTTATTCACAATATAAATAAAGCGATCCATACTTCATAAACAACCAAGACTTCTTCGACTTCGCATCTATTGTTTTATTATCCACATGCTTACAAAGATCTAGAATTGTGGAATTTATATTACAAAAACATCAAATAAATACAGTTTATGTACATTTTCACTTTATTAACACAAACAAGGCCCGTAAATCTTCACCCAACTCAACTCAAGTCGCCCAGTTGTCAGATTAATATAAAGCCACGAATTCACAATAGGCGACTTAAGGAGGTTGGAGCGTATTGTTTGTGCGCATCCCACTGCGCATGTGTGTCGCGAGAAACTACGTCCCATACTCGCGTCTTTACCTACATTCCGTGTCATGGCGGCCTCAATGGCGAAAGCATTATTATCTCAAAAAAAGGGTAATTTCGCGAAGTAATCACACTTTGAGAAATAAACAAAAGTTTCATCGGTCAGGACATGTAAAGTAGAAAGCCAGTCTAATGTGTCTTCGACAAATCTTCCTCTCACGACCCTACAAACGGAATGACGACACCAGACAAAGTCATGGATAGCAACATTCTTCCTGGGTAACAACTTACTTTGAAAACAAACATTCTCCGACACCTAGTTTCCGTGAACCCGATTCTTCGGTTGGTGTTGAGAGCATTGAACTATCTGATGTATCATTTTTCGGTGGGGAAAAACTAGTCATTGAAAAACTATATGAATATATTATGAATAAAAAGTAATGAACTGAAAGAGTTATCTCCATTTAGCTCATTATCTTGTTGGACCCCACCCCACTTCAGGCTCGATTGAGTTCGGTGACCCCCTAATTTTTTGGGCTTACATGATTTCTGATATAATTGAGTACATAAAATTAAAAAAATTACAGATTTTAATTTACGATAAGCAATTTATAGGTCTTTGGGTGTCTCTGGAAGCTTAATTACTAACCGGTCTGCCAAACGTTTTTTGTCTGAAAATTTGTATTTTAGCAGATGTATCAAGAGATCCAAGCAGATGTATCAGGTGATCCAAGCAGATGTATCAAGTGATCCAAGCAGATGTATCAAGTGATCCAAACAGACGTATCAAGTAATCCAAGCAGATGTATCAAGTGATCCAAGCAGATGTATCAAGTAATCCAAGCAGATGTATCAAGAGATCCAAGCAGATGTATCAGGTGATCCAAGCAGATGTATCAAGTGATCCAAGCAGATGTATCAAGTGATCCAAACAGACATATCAAGTGATCCAAGCAGATGTATCAAGTAATCCAAGCAGATGTATCAAGTGATCCAAACAGACATATCAAGTAATCCAAGCAGATGTATCAAGTGATCCAAGCAGATGTATCAAGTGATCCAAGCAGATGTATCAAGTGATCCAAGCAGATGTATCAGGTGATCCAAGCAGATTATCAAGTAATCCAGACAGATGTTTAAAGACCTTAATATTTATAGCTAATAATTTAAAAGAAATTGGATTTCTCTTGACCAAATTACAGCTTTATGGAATACACCAACCGCAGATGCAAGTACACGCTTTGAATAATAAAAAATAAAAGTGTTAGCGTTTTTATTCTTGGCCACCCTATATTATCAAGCTTGCCTCATTTTATTTGATAATGCTCTTACCGGTGTCCTCTTTCATATTTAAAATATAACATCAACTGATTGTAGTATTTGTATTAAAACTTCAGTCTGATAATAAACGTTATCTTAATGTATAATTGAATATATAAACACAATTTGACCTTTAACCATGGATAGTGTCGATACCACAGTAGTTAAGAAGTGATGTTAACCAGACAGTGAAACAATTTTATGAACCAGGCAGTGAAACAATTCTATGAACCAGGCAGTGAAACAATTCTATGAAGTAGTTATTGAAGCGGAACTAGATCTAAGGTAAGCTTTATAAGCTAGTTTTTAATGGAAAACAAGATTTAGGGATAAATGTGTAAAAGAGAAAAGTAATGTGCTCCAATAGGATCAGTCAAGTAATGTTTTCTTTGATAGGAGTAGGAATGTTCTATAATAGAATCAGTCCAGTAAATATTTTCTTCGGCAGGAGTTGGGACTGTTCTCAAAAAGTATTAGTCTTGTAATGTTTTTCTTTGATAGGAGTTGGGAATGTTCCCTAATAGTGTCAGTCTAGTAATGTTGTTATTTGACAGGAGTTGGAAATATTCTCTAATAGTATTAGTTTTTCTTTGACGGAAGTAGAATAATGATTTCCTAGTGAATTAGTCTAGTTCAGTTTTTTATCGTAGAAGTAAGAATAGTTCTTCATTAGTATTAGTCTAATAAGATTTGGCTATCATGCCTTAATTGCTTAGGAGTAGAGAGTATTCTTCAATAGTAGATGTAACTATACGACAGCTTTCATATTATTGAATTAAATCTTAAACATGGCTTTAAAAACGGCCCATGAGAAGACTCCATCCAGACAAAGGAAAGGATTGAAGGATTTTCAAATTCTTTGAGGGATAAACATGGTTTGTTTCGAAACAGTATCTAAATCAAGAAACAGAGAAACATACTATCAGTACTGAGTGGCACGCTACCAAAATCCATATTTTCTGGCCCGAATTAATTGGGAACCCATGACTTAGTTTAAGTATGAGCGCTGCATGGTATTTGAATATGTGAGATAATTAATGAGATAACAAATTGTTCTGGAGTTTGATGTGTCTTGACGCTAAATCCCTTGATAGATAAATATCAAATTTGACTACCTAACTATTTGAAAGAGAATCTTTCAAATTTACAATTGTTTACTTCTATAATAGTTGACAGTGACTAATACAGGGATATAAAGTGGTTGGTCATCGCTCAGTTAAAAATAAACATCAACTGATCACATTTGCGTATTTCCGTGAGAGAAATCGAACAGGAATTACCACCATAAAAATTATGACTAAATTCATCCCCATAATCAGCAAATAAATGTAATGTTTTTATTGTGAGAATTTTAATTTAAACCAATATTGCAGTTGTCAAGTATTTCGTTAATATTCTTTCCAATTATGTAAAAAGCTAAAGCATTTCATATACGAACGCGATTTAAAATCTCAAACGCTCCCCAACACGAAAGAACCGGCTTTTAGTGCTCATTACTTTGGTTATCAACTTGACTTGAAAATAAGGTTATCCTACACGATTAAAAAAATATATTGTCATTCTAGCGTCAAATAATGCACTCTACTGAACACAACATTTTAACGATTATTTTCAACATTGTGAATCACTTATACAGAAATAGGTCACCAATGGTTAAATAGATATACGTCTACACGACAATAAATTTGAAGGATTTAACATATTTAACTTAACTTGATGATTATTTATATAAAACATGGCGTAATGAAACATTTCTACCTACAGCGTATATATTCTAAACGGATGTCACAGGAGAGGAGTGTATCGAAAGAAAACCATGTACGCTACAATGTAGTATGAGTTTACTCCGTCACTGATTAGTCAAGGTAAGGCATCTCCTTATCAGATACCGCATTGAATAATGCTTTATATATCCTAGAATATCGTTATTGAACGGTTAATAAATGTACGACTTGTTATATGAATAGAGTACTGACTTTTCGTATCCCTCAGTGTCCAATCGTAAAGGGCACAAGAGGTCATCGTTAAGGATAATCACAAATTGAACAGCCAACGATTATCAATCAGATAAGATAAATGACAGATAATGTTAGTCACATTTCAATTAATTTACGAATTTCAGCGTGGTCGTTGTTTGAATTTTTGACATTGGTCAGTCCATAACACCACAATTCACTACACTGTCACAACTCAGTGCTTCTTCTGATATCTTACGTATTAGTTTACTTCATTGATGAATTTAATTAACCCTACTTCCATGTCAAAACTACCTTACGAGTAGTATTTGTCATAATATGTAGGTCAATGTTATTAATATTACATCTGGGTAACGATATATATATAGATACATATATGCGAATTATATAATATTTATTATTGAAAACTTAATATATAATAAAAGGTAGTCCTGATTATACTAAAAAAATTGTTTATAGATAATGTCATTACTTTATTATCGTCACTGTAATAATGAGTTAAAATGTTATAAATATAAATTGATATTATTATTTACATAAGGAAGTTAAGTATAATAAATATAACGAGGTTATTATAACCTAGAGTGGGCGAGGTTTTTCTTACTTTTGCAACATATTATTGAATAGGATATCAATGAGATATCCGCCAATTAATTTCTGATTATCTCAGAAATTTTGAAAGAAAATGCCATTTCAGACATCAAATTTCAAATCTCGACCCTAAATTAGTCAAAAATGGGCATGTAAAACCCAAAAAGGGTGAGAGAAAAAGGATTTCTAAAAATAGAACGGACTAAATTCAGTTGTTTAGATGCAAGCTGCAATATAAAGCTCAATTTGTTTAATTACGTATAATGGAACTTGTTAGTGGAGATAATGTTGACGACTGACGTTTTGACAGCCCAAATGCCATTGCAATCTTAAATTCATATATATCAGTCAAATGTGATACGAAAGAGTCTAGAATAAATAAACGATTAAATTGTGAATAAGACTTGGTATAGATCTGTAGGCTGCAGGTAAAATTTCCTTCGAATTTTAAGTATTAAAAAAAAAATCGGCCTCTTTACGGTGGAAAATGTTCGTTCGTTTGCTCCAGCAAGGCACCATGGATTCAAAAACATGTATCGCTGTCTGAAAAGTTGTCCTAATATGTCACATGAAGTGTTAATGAAAAATAACTAAGGGTGGTAATAGATTCGATACCTGTTGTTCTGATCTTGCTGAAACATCTGTCGCTTTAATGAAAGTATAATGAACCGCTAATTTTGTTATATCCAATCTAATTATTACTATATTATACTCACTGAGGTGTATATATATATATTGTTTTTTTTACAAAGCAAGGAATATACATATATGAAAATTCAATATATAAGGTTGAAGTAGTAATTTTGTTCTTCAATACATCAATTCGAGGGACGAACAGGCGGTTACAGCCTGTATGTTGTTTACATATCTCGACAGAATTCGCAAGATAAAACACATTGCGGATATTGCCACTGTCAAGATAATTGTTCTTCATTGTAGACTACAAGACGTTGTCCGGTTTTATCATTAAACTAAAGTAGCATATAAGGAAAAAACCGAGGTAAAGAGTTTTATCTGACTTATGAAACACCATTTGCTGAATTATTTCTTCGGAAAAAAATAAATAATAACGAAAAAAGGGACGCAACACATACATTCAAGTCATGATCAGTTCAGCAACCAGTGGTTGAAGCTTGGCTTTTCTCTGAAATCCAAGGTTTTATGGCATAACGGAGTAATTAACCGGCTACATCCCATTATATTCAGTCTTATATGAAGGACTAGATTGCGACTTATGGTTCGCCAATATTTGAAATGAGTTTTTAGTCAAAATCAGTATGAAAATGACATTATTTGTATTTAAATACCTCCAGCTGTGAATTTTATTTTTATTCTTCTACATATCTTTTCTTTAATAATATGATTTTAATATTTAAACGAGTAATACACCTTCACCTCAAATATGTACGGTGAGCTATGAACGCTTGTAGTGATCAATTTTGCTAAAACATTCTGAAACAAAGGAATGATAGGTCAAATGGGTGTTAAGCTTCCTTTTCATCACAGTGTACCCTTCAAATTCAAATAAAAACATTCAGAGACATGATCTGACAAAGGGGTGTATCTCGTATACAAAAGTGGTCATTTTAGCCGACTACCATTGAGCTAGACTTTATATTTGATAAGGCTTCTGGAGAAAAAATAATTGGTATTGATGATTGCAAGAAAATCTTAAATAAATTACTTCCGTTTTTTTTAAATATTTCCCCGCAAATGAAATGTATGGAATTTTACGCTACTGCGTGTTATGGGCTAATGAGGGCATGTAGTGTTTAATGATGAATTTCGCAGTGGGGTCCTTAACGTGCACATCTTGTAGCACACGGGGCTTCGGTTTACTGCTCCATCCTAACGATTGTCGAAACCTTCCTTTCTACACGCTTCGCTCTTCTGAATTTAAAGTCAGATCATTCAGAGACGTTTTCTGGCAAAGGGGTGCTACTCGTTTTAACAAACGAGGTTGATCTCATGTTTGATACAACTTTCTGGAGTCAATATTAGTACGTTTATTTACAGTGGGATTGTACGCAATTTCCGATTATTTCGCGATTATAAATGTAAGGGATTTTATATTATATAACAATTCCACCAGAGCAATAGAATACGTCACTAGTTTTTATGGATAATGTAAGGTCAGAAATTTGAATTAATACGCCTATATAGGTGATAAAATTGATTGTGTGGACACACTTACCTACTGGAAAATTTGCATAGCTGGGATTAGTTGAGCTACCGTGAGCAAATTTGGTCATATTGAGACTATCATTTACTGTCTTTTAGGGTTGTGTTATTTGCATTGTTCTAACCTCATTGGTAATAAAGATATTAGCTGATGTCTAGACTTCTTAAGGAAGATAGTTAAAGATAGCTTGCTAAGCTTTGGCACATATTTAGAGTCAATGGCAGCATGAATCATAATTGTTACTTTTTTTTTCAATTTTCAGAATGTTTCTGGCAAAAGTTATCTTTCTCCTTACTCAAGACCTGATCAATTCCAATAATCACACTAAACTTCATCCATTGAAAATTCTTGTTTCTATTGTTCTCACTAAAAAACTTGAATACTTTTTTACAACAACAACCACAATAAAACGAAAATCATTCTTTCAAAATTCAATAAAGAGTAGTATTAATTATAATAAGATTTATGCTCCAAATTTGAATTAAATATATAATATGATCACCCTTTTTCATCAATATTCATCTCATCATTATGAATGATCACGCGAAATCTCATAAAAATCATATAAAAAACATAGTCTTTATTGTCTTCACAGGCCGACGAAGGTCAATAAACGTTCACATTTCCACGTGGGCGTATAAAAACAGCAAGCGAATGAACAATCAGCTCTAGATTTACTTAAGGGGTGTAAACTTCGTACGGATGCACAGCAAATATACCATTGATAAATATGTAGTGTGTAAAGTTGCATATATCAGCAAATTTGCATTAAATCCTTGACCTATTAACAAGGTTTTTAGAGGGGACGTTTCCTATATACACATATATTTACATTACGTTGAGATAAAATTTTTCCTTTCAAACGTTTCAATATTATATATTACTTATATTCGTGACATGTTCTTTTTTTTTTTGTTGACTTTGTAAAGAGATCTGTGTCGTAATTTGAAAATTTTGGGTCGAAAAAATCTTATTCCTCCTGTTATCTAATGCGTTACCTAATCTCTTTTTATTTTCACATTTCAGATAACGAAGAATCATGTCTTCCGTCCTCTTCTTACTACTGTGCATAGGAACCGTATGGTCTGCCAATATACCACCACTGTCCAAGAAGGTTCTGATGATCTCTATGGATGGATTTAGGTGGGATTATTTGGATATGGTACCAGAGACACCAAATATCAAACAAATGGCACAGAGTGGAGTCCAACTGAAATATGTTAATAATACCTTTATAACGAAAACATTTCCTACTCATTATGCTATAGCAACAGGTAAATATGTTTTATTTTGCTCTCCAGTCGAAATATTAAAATAACTTTTAGGGATAAAAGGTATGAATGATTCAGTATTATTTATCGTATTCTATTTTAGGACTGTGGGAAGAAACACATGGTATTGTAGGTAATGCGATGTATGACCCGTTATTCAATGAGACGTTCAATATGGGAAATAAAGAAACAAAATGGTGGAATGAAGGTGAACCTATATGGATTACTGCCAGGAAACAAAACCTGAAGACTGGAACATATTTTTGGCCCGGTAGTGAGGTTAAAATTCAGGGAATGTATCCAGATATATGGAAACCGTACAACAAGTCTGTGCCATTCCGAGACCGTGTGGACACAGTTGTGAGTTGGTTTCAGAATGGACATGTAGATCTAGCTACCCTGTATTTCAACGAACCTGATCACACTGGACATATATATGGACCATTCTCTGATGAAATCAAAGCCAAAGTGAGGTATGTCAAACAATTCGCAGGGAACAAAACATTTATTCATTTGGCGTAACAAAACAAAATCACAGTATGGATATGAATTTGACAGGAAATAGGTATAATTCTGTTTTTTGATAATTGATGAACAGAGAACAGATGATGTGCCATATACCTACCGTTTATACAATATTATTATCGTTCTGTTTTAGAGAAATGGATACTTTATTGGGTTATCTGATAAGTAAACTAGATGATGCTGGAGTACTGAACAGTTTAAATATTATACTGACCAGTGATCATGGCATGACAGAGGTCAATAAAACAACAAGGGTAAGTAACTTAAACAAGATTATGTAAATTTTGTACTAGGGTATGCAACTCATGATCACTAGTATATTTGAACATTAAACACGAATATATAACTCTGAAACACGGTTATATAACCCTTGAACACGGATATCTAACTCTTGAACACGTATATCTAACTCTTGAACACGTATATCTAACTCTTGAACACGTATATTTAACTCTTGAAAATGATTATATAAAACTTAAACATATATATAACTCTCGAAAACGGGTATAAACTCTTGAACACGGTTAACTCTTGAAAACGGGTATATAACTCTTCAACACGAGTATGTAACTCTTGACGATGGTATACAACCCTTGAACAATGGAATTTTACTCTTCAACAAATGTAACTCTTGAACAAAGAAATGAAACTCTTAATAAAGCTAATATTCAGGCTAAAAATTTCGAAAACAGGTAATAGGTGATACACAGGTATTGTGTGATAAACATACACTATTACACACATTTGATCATTTCCATTCATATCAGCAAATTGTCTTTAAAATTTATTTGAGATCTTCATATTCCAGATGATTTATTTACAAGATTATGTAAGCAGGGATGATATTTATCTGATACCAGAATCGGGTCCTGTGGCAAATATTTTGCCAAAACCCGGCAGAGAAAATAGTGTGTATAATGCACTACATGGTAAACATCCCAAAATGACAGTGTACAGAAAAGAAGACATACCCGAACATTTTCATTATAAAAATAACCGACGAATAATGCCGATTGTCGCCGTCGCTGCTGATGGTTGGATGATTGAATTTGTAAGTATTCTTCCCCTTCCAGTTACATTATAATGCAATGATTTTAAATCTCTGGTCTGTACATAGTATTGTTTAATTGATAGGTCCTGCTGTGCTGTACCTTGAGGAAGACTAAAAGGGACATGCTGACATTAGAAACTACGTTTTACTTAATGATAACCTTAACCATACATTATTTGGCAATTATTCGCTCGGAATTCCCTAATCTACTTTGCAATTTATATCTTATAATTATCATTGTTATTATTATAATTGTCCGTATGGTTATGCAGGTTTTCACTATTTGTTCTATTTTGTAGAATTCCTCAGCTATGGGCTATTGGAACCCACGTGGCAACCATGGGTACGACAACCGTTTGTTGGATATGAGACCCATCTTTGTGGCCCAAGGTCCTAATTTCAAAGACAATTATAAAACAGATTCTATTAATTCAGTCGATATATACCCAATGATATGTGCCTTGTTAGATATTCAACCAGCTCCTCATAACGGCACCTTGTATAATAGTGCTGAATTCTTGGAAATACCAGGACTAGCTAGTGGTGGCAGTGAGAAAGGGGAACTAACTCTTATGGCTCTTGTCATGGCGATCATCAGACACTTATCTGGATAGCTAGCAAATTAAAATATAATGATTTTGAATTGTGATTAAAGTATAGGCTGATAAAAATTTAAGGTACAAATTTATATACAAAAATTAACCACGAATTATAAAGACAGGGCAAATTGTAGAGAAGCTTAGTAGTGCGTAGAAAATTGAACTGATGGGGGGTTTAGTGGGTGTGAATGTTTTTGTACCAATATTTCAACGCTGTCAAGATTATAATTACCTCATAATGTAGCAAAACTCTGAGAAAGAAAGGTTGTCTCTCTATCCAAAGAAATGACCAACACTTTTGTAATTTTTATTGAATTCTTTAAATATACTGTATCGCTTCTCAAGGTTTATAAGATCATAAACAATATTTAATCGTATATCGACTGTGCAATGAATCCAATCATCGAGTACAACACATCATCACATCTATTAGAATATAATTGTCCGTATTTTAGATGTTCAGAACAAAGAAATAAATGTATAACATTGTAGTAATTTTTTGAATATATACCCAAATAAGGTAATAAAGCAAGTTTCCGTCAGGAATGTTCATGAGAATTAGGTTTGAATCTCCCAAATGTACAGACCTGGGGTTGAACAGATATTAAGGAGCAATCTGGTAGTCTCGATCGGCTGGATGTTTGCATTCATGATGTTGAGTGTTTTAACTGTTTAGTTAGATGGCTTATTTTTCCCATACGTTCAATTATGAGGTTCTACACCTAGTAGACATGCGTCGAGTTGAAATGATTCCTAAAAGACTCCTCTATAAATGAATGGAAACACTTCTCGTAAATACTGATTTAATTTAAACACAGAAAGCAAATGTAAAAGTCGATATATCAAGAGTATTATTGAGATGAAAGACGTGTATCCTAAGTGTTGATAATTCTACTTGGCGAGCTTCAAACTGGATACGAGTCAGTCGTCATGCGCTCAGCTAGTTACGAAAATGAACATTATGAATAGATTTTCCATTATTCAAATAAATGCAGCACAACAAGGACATCATATAATTATCATAAAGTAACCATCGTACTTCACGAAAAACGGAAGAGAATACGAATAATCCCATCGCTATTCAACACCCTCTATTATTCATTTGAAAAGTATTATCATTTGCACGAATACAATGTTTATCCCATCATAAGCATAGTACGTTTCACACTACCCAAGGCACCAAGAGCATCTCGAGTCACTTTTGGTACGTCTAGAGCCGGAGGTGGAGCCTGAAATAATGAATTACAAAAATAAATACAACATCGCTTACATCGAAATAAATAGAGTTTTGCATGTAGGAGCAAAAGTGTCTGCAACACACAAGGGTATTCAAAGGGAATACAAATTATTCATGAATCTCAATATAATAATCTGGTATTACACTAGACAAGTATGTTGCTCTCAAAAACGCGTCCACAGATATTATGAAGAATCTTGTTAATCCTAATAAAGTCTTTATTTCACAATTTGACAAACCTATTATGATTTAACCAGTGCAATCCAGTTAAAAAAAAGATTCAATTGCCTTACCTTTGAAGTAGGTGCCTGTGGTTTATCTAACGGAGGAGAGGGGGCGGGTGGAGGACTGGGCCTTCTGATTGGTGCTCGTTGTTTCGGTGGTGTTTTCGGTGGTTCTTCGTCTGGTTCTGGTTTGGATTCTACCGGTTTTGGAGGCGGTTTAGTAGTCGGTGGAGCCTTACGAGGTTGAGGAGGCAAAACAGGTTGAGCAAGATATTTTGGCTTGGGTGGATCTGGCTTAGGTTCGGGTTTTGCTTCTGGTTCATTCTTGAATTCTGGTATCACTGGAATGGGTCCTAGATTTGGTTTTGGTTTTGGCTCTTGGTTGACTGGTTGTTTTACATCTGGTTGCTTTTGAGGCACTGGGATTGGGATAGGGACGGGTTTTGGGTTATTCTGTTGAGGTTGAGTCGTCTGTTTTGGAGGCTCCACAGCTACTAGAGGAACGGAGTTGCGGATTACAGGTTTACTTTCGGCTTGAACTGTGGACTTCTCTTGAACAGGCGGGGTATCGGGTTTCGATTCTACAGCCACTGCGATAGGTTGGATCTTTGGAGGTGTTGATCGCTGGTTATTTGATGCAGAAACTGCAATCGGAATTATTGGTGCTTTGTAGTTGTTTTGAATAACCACTGGTTCTGGTGTTTGGGGTTTTGGTGTTATTTTCACCTGTGTATCGATTTTAACAGGAGGTGGTGGTGTGACTTTTGGCATAGCTGACTTTGGCATTGTGATAGTCTTTGACTCTTCCGTATATGTTATTGACTTTGGTTTGTATTTAGGAACTGGGGGAGCCGAAGCCACAAGTGGAACAGGTATGACATTAATTGGTTTTGGACTATCTTTAACTTGACGCTCGACTGTTTCAACTGGGGGAAGTGGTTTCACTGTGGGGGGAGCAGTAAGTATTTGTGATTCAGGTTCAATATAGGTTTTAGTTGTTGGAACATATCGTGGCGCCGCTGGTGCGGCTGGTGCATATATTACCGGTGACTCTTCTTCTTGAATGATAACTGGAGCTAGAACCGGACCGACACGGGCTGCTCTTCGCACCTCTATGACTTCCTCTCGTTGTACCACAGTATCCGGCTCATCTTGAGCTATTGTTTGGACCGGAATGATTCTGATCGGTTTGATTAAAGTTTGTTGAGGATAGACTGGTTCTTTCTGATTCGGCACTTTCTTTCTAGGTTTCACAACTTGAGTAGGCATGATTAAAGTTTGTTGGGGTAGTGTTGGCTCTTTCGAGTAAATTGGTTTCCATTGTTTTGACACAGGAACTTGCTGAAGAGGCACAACGGTTGGCGAATCTTGATAATAAATATGTTTAATGTCCTTTTCCTTGCGTACTATATGTGGTTTCTCGTCCGGAGAATCTTTAGCAGTATATACAAATAAATGATTATAAGGTTTAAATCGATATGGACGATATCTTGAGCTGTATTCATGATAGCTATTATAAGGATGATAACCTACTGGATGTTTGAGCTTATAAATACCATTATCATCCCGAATCGTTTGTTGGTATTCTGGTTTCTCTTTAACTATGGGAATAGGTGTCTGTGGTTTGATTATAACTTGTTGGGGATACACTATTTCCGTGACTGGAGCTAAAGGTTCGTGGACCTGCGGCTGAGGTTCCACCACTTCTGTGGGTTTAATAAGAGTTTGTTGTGGGTAAGCAGGTTCTCTAGCTGGTGGGATGGGGTAAGGATCTGGTGTAACTGGTCGAAATACTCGCTTCCCGCGACGGAAACCGTAATAATTCAAGGGAGTTAACTTGTAATATACACCTCCTACGTATTCTGGGTACCCCTTGAATGGTTTGTACCCTTTATATTCGTGATAGTCCAATTTCTCCTTTTTGCGTTTATATTCTCTTAGTTTGTATGGTCGCACGGGGTATTCCGGTCCCATGGGTAGTTTATAACAATGTTTAAGTTGTCGAAACCTGACCTGAGGATTGTAATGCTTCTCACGTTTTGGTAACAATGGTTTCTTCTCTCTGGGTGGTCTAGCTTCTGGTCTATACCCATTATAATTCGGTCTTATTGGCTTGTACTCTCGGTGGTTGTAATTCCGAATTTTATCGTATTCCTTTACTTTACCATATTCGTGATATGATTTATATTCGTGGTATTTTAGTTTATTTGCAAGCTTGTATTCCTTTATTGGTCCGTAATCTTTTCGTTTGTATTCCTTCCAGTGATATTGTGAGTTAGTTGACATTTTTACCTGAAACAAAATACAATATTGGGTACAGTTAAACTGTTTGCAATCATGTTATTTGTTTTCATCATTTTCTATTAAATGGGTTCAAATCATCATAAAACTCATCCAAACAAGTCTATCAATATTTCTACCATTATTGTATAAATCACGACTAACATTATTAAATCTTTGGGCGACTTATAATGATAGAGTTTCCACATTTGTTCATAATTAAAAGTTAATACTGTTGCAGAATATCTGGCCCTGTTGTGGTTGGTGAGTCTTTAGAACATCGACAATGTTCAAATCACAAACATGTTTTTAAAATATTATAATTTACTTCCAAAGTATTCAAGGAATTGCAATTTCTGTAAATCGTTCTTTCAGCTTCCTTAATAAAGTGGCCGTTCAATATATATCTTTCATTCGTTCATCTCTTTGAAATTGAAAAAATAACTATTGAAGAAATAAAACTTTAAAAAATAGAAAACAAGACTTACCTTATTAGATTATTATAAAATTGTTGATTTACTACTTTTCTCGTTTTCCAGGTGTTTAATGATTACGGAATCGTCTATGATTACGGAATCGTCTATGATCTTTTTAATAAAGTCGTCTTTTAAATCGAAAAACTATCGAAAGTATATTTAAAAGACTTGTGTTCATGTGGCTGATTTAACTTCTACTGAGTCACTTAATATTATAAAGAGTAATAAATACATCAAAGTTCATATCTCAATCGTAACAGAAAAGATCATGATAAGCTTCGTATTGTGTTATTGCTAGCAAATACATTACAATGAATAATACATTCAGTAACTAACAAATCTATCTTAGACGGACTTATTTTCTGTTCATATTCCAGATCTCTTTACGATATGTAACTAGATATTGTTATACTCCTACACGTCGCAGCTCTTATTTACAAATGAAGACACCTGACTCTGTTCGAGATTTGTTCCAGGTAATGCCTGTCGGAGGAATTAGCATGGTAATAAATCAGTTGTTCCTGTTGTTGTAGAACCTTTAGTGATGAAAGTAGAAAATGTGTATTTTTTTGTCGCATATCCTACAATATTTCTCTATCTTTGTAACAGTAGTAACTGTACGTGACGTCTACATTAATAGAAAGCAGCACGTAAAAAACACTGTTTCAATTTTTGATTTCTCGTAAGGCTAATCCTGTATTCCTACGCCTATAGAGAAAGCAGGTATTATTGAAAACCGAAACATACCACCCGATAACGAGATATTTAGCCTACTTTTCAATTCGAATGTTAATTGTTGATCGTCTATTTATATTGTTCGTATGGTGATCTTTATTGTACTTACAATGACACTTTCGTCATGATCCCTTTATTGAATATTACTTACACTATACAATCAAATACATACGTCATTATCAAGGAGAACCCCGATTTTCTTTGAACCTTATTTTCTATACCGCGTGACACCATTGAGTCATTATGGAATCTTTGTATAGGCCTATTATTATTGATATTAATTGAACGACCTCCAAATATGATTTTGTTTAATATAACTCAATGTCTTTCGTTCTGTTTGTATTTCCAAATGTTTACATACAAAAAAAGAAATTAAAAAGTTTTGTTTGAAGAATTGCAAAGCATCACGCAAGACTCATTTCAGACACTTACTGTAGATACCACCCTGTTCAGGTCCACACTTTGCTTATCATACTGGCATCTTTTTGTGGTCAGAAAAAAATTTACAGGCCCGGAAGTGCCCATTTGACTGAACTAAAAAAAAGAGATGTCTTTTAATAGAAAAATAATTGGAGACCATGATTGTATCAGATAAATTATTATCTAGACTTTTGAAGTTTTTGAAATGTAATCAATCAATAGTCAAGGGTCTGTGTAGATCAAGATTTTCAACTGAGAGGTAATTACACTCATGGTGGTCATTTTGACATTCTCGGGGATAATGATGCGCTTTGTAGTCTAGCACTAAAATTATAGATAATTTTAAGTCAAGTGGTACTATTCAGTCAGCTTGATTTTTAGACACTGCAGATTGAAAGGAAAACTTAGAGAGAATCAAGAAAGAATTTAGAAGGTGAGGTAGTTTAATGCAATCGATCAAGGATCATGAACATTCTAAGAGAAAGATAGAGGTTTAAAAAAAAGACCTGCTATAGAGGAGAAATCTCAAGTGCCCTGTTTATTGGGGTTAACAGTACACGCCTATAAGTATAACCACCAATAAATAAAATCATTGTAAATATAGGCCAACTGAGTATTTATAATAGTTATAAAGATCATTGAATATATTCCACAATGGAAAGTAACAAGTACATACCCGTAATTAACCTGTAATAAATGTATTATTAGTTTCAATATGGGTTAAATTCTCTATGGCATATAGACCATTATTTAAAATTCCTTAAAAACGAATAAAGTTAAGAATCTAAATAGACAATGAATATCATGTCATATCAGAATAGATAAGTAAATAATTAGACCGAAATATCTTCGACTGTTCCAGCCTCTGTTGTCTGTTGGTGTAGAAACAAAAAAATCTAGGCCCTTTTATTTTGGGGATTCTCTAAACCTACAAAGATGCAGTATATTGTAAGATTTTAAATTTCTTGGAAAAGTCAAATATATTCGTAAAAGTAGATATTTTTTGTAGTGAAAAATTCAATTATATATATTTTTTTTTTAGAGAAGGTCCAAATAACGGGTTTATAACTATACAATGATTAACCTTCGATATACAGGTACTCAGATGCAATAGATTTTCTTTTTTATGGTTGGACATTTACTTCGGAAGTGGCAATCTCTCATAATATAGAGTTGTTATTACAGTCCGTTTCAATGTGAATGCAAGGGTATTCCGAAACTATCGCGTCGTTCTGACGTCATAGCAATAACAGAACCGGATCAAGTCCATTTATCTCTTGGACCTATAAAAGGGAGTTGTCGACCGAGAGGGGGTAAAATCTAAGTTGACCTTGCTTGAGGAATATTTTCTGAGAGGTAAAAAGCCAGAGGCCGTTTTAGAGTTACGCGAGATCATAGGCCCAGAAAAGGTCAAATGACGTAAAACTGTTTAAAGTTAATTAAATTAATTACAAAATAAGTATAAATTCACTGATTTCATTCAGAAATGGGCGATAGCTTCTTATTGTGAATCCGCAGTAAGTCCCAGTCCCATCTTAGTTGACAATACTCCTTCCTCCCACTGTCCTATATGTGTAAGGGTTGCATGATGAGAGGATGTGGTTCCAAGTGGTTTTAATAGCGCGTCTTTACATAACGTCATAGCATTGAGTTTCGCCTATGGCAACATATGTGTGACGTTAAAAGAAAAACATCGTAAACACAATTGAGAATACAGTTGTGGATCCACAGTACCCTAGTCAAACAAGATGTCTTTTGATGAAGCATTGCCATTGAGAAATAACGATGTAATGAAGATCCTGTCGGATTCATCTAATTTCAGTGATAGACAGAAGGTTGTGATTATCGGCTTAGCAAGTTTAGCAATTGGGGTTGTTCTATATAAATCATGGAGATACAGTAAACGGGAGAGTGCTGACAGTGAATTTTTTCGCAGTCTAGAGCCAAGTGTAGGTGGAATTTAAATTATTTTTTCGGATAAGGTTATCTAGATTTAATGGAGCTAAAATAAAATAAGCTAGACTATGACTATGGATGGGTGCATGGAAAAGGGATAGATACATGATGGGAACTTTAGCGTGTCGTTTTTTGTTCACGCTTATCACTCCCGTCACAAGGAAGTGCAACCGTTTACGATCTTCCAAATACAACAAACGAAGTAGAAAACGCATGAAATATTTCCCTAGGCTAATAGGCCTATACAAAGATTAGCCTTGATTTAGTTGCGAATCTCATTATAGTATTAAAGCCGTGACATAATCGTACCGGTATTTAGAAACCCATAAACTTAATGGAATCTCAATTAGAACGAGAGGTTACTTTGAGAAGTTCTGGAGACGAATATGTTTTAACTTTTCAGCAAAGCCTTTTTGATGCGTAAGCATACTGTTGGAAACATTTTGAACACAATTGCCGTATGCTACCCAGTACTTGTAGATTATATGGTCGTTTTCTTTATTACGATCTTCACCGTATCCAGCTATTACGGACATGGTACTAAGGTCTACACATTGACTGCAATAGTTACCTACTTTGTATCTTGGAAGTTTGTAAATGAACTAATAAATAAAACAATAGTTAATTGTAATAAAGGTATAAGGCGAAGCTTGACATCATGAAGATGCCTTTCCCCAATTCATTACCAAATTTTCTTTCAGGATGCTCCGCGTCATAAGAGGATTTTAGTAGTTGGCCTTAAAGAGTCTGGTAAAACAACATTTGTCAAGAAATTCTGCAAGAGACCTCATGGATTAGAACCGACGGAACGCGGGCAATATATTAAACAACACTCAGTCATTGTGGGGAATTTGTCAATTATCATGTGGGATGGTTTGTATTATATAAAACGTTGGTTAATTTCGAATTCATGACCTCTAATGACGCTATGTCTTGTTCGGGAATCACATATGCAAACGAAATCTATTTTCTGAATGAAATTGGCATAATTTTGTCAACAAACATATAATTAAAGTAGTCGTAAGTTAATACTAATGTAGAAATTCAAATTTCAAAGACATTTCCACTTCTTGTTTATGTCATTGAGGTAGGTAAGAAAACAGTAGGTGAATCTTTATATTATTATATTCAGTCGTGTTTGTATAATATTACATGACAATCAAATATTTTATTATATTCATGGAATAGTGTTATTTGAGTAGAATACCCAGTATGGTATATATTTTTTTTTTAAAATAAAAACTTGTTCGTCTTATCACCACACTACGCTTACCATTCAAAATCCATCTTCAGACACAGTTACCTGCAAGGTTGCAGCCTTTCATGATAGAGTCTATGTTCAACTCACGGATACTATCGAACATTGGTTGAACCGAACCTATAATGTGATTGGTCAACTCGAATCAATTTTGACCAAACCACATAGCAAACTATTTTCATCTTATTTGATTGCAGTTTGTGGTGGAGTACAAAATCAAGAAATCTGGCACGATGTTTTTAAAATAGTAGAACTGGATTTTATTATTTTCTGTGTTGATTCTACGGCGACAAATAAATTTGTTGATGTTAGGAAAGAGTTACACAGACTTCTGAAAATTAAAGTCTTCAGACCAACTCCAATTATTCTATTAGCCACGAAACAGGTACACACTTTCTTCAAATTTTATTTCTAATATTTTGATTCAAGTATGAAATTAATTTTTGCAAGGTCGGTTTTATTGCTATGGGTACATACCCATGAGATACGTAACAAAAACCAGTACTATACTCAAGCACAAGAATTAAATGAACATTTCGGCACACGTAGATAAATTACTTTAGTACACAACAGAATGACACAATGGGACTATGCGTGTCAACATTTTCAACCCTTTATAAGAATCCAAAAAATCTGATATATTATTTATAAATTTATTGATTTACAACAAACTGCAGTAACCCTCACGCTATAGCTACTTAGTTGTAAGTTGCGATCGGACCTCATGGTCACTTCTATTATTCTCAACCATACGAATTGCAAACCTCCAGCTGTAAACTGTCACTGCAACTACTTCATAACCTTAATGTGTTTCAGGATAAATCTGGTGCTGTGGATCCATACACATTGTTCCTTTCTATGAACCTAGAGAATTTCCAAGGCTCGCGACCAATTCATTCAACAGGAATCCAAGTTACTTCATTTGGTCAATCTGAAGGATTCTTGGAACTCTATAACCTTCTTTCAACCATTGATGCATAGAAATATATTGCGGTAATTTGGACTCTATTTTTGGGGCCCAGACAAGACCTCTGCTTTGTATTTTTGGCTGATGTCTGGTTACATAGGGTAGGATTGATTATATTCTCAGACTTATTTCTTTTTTATCAAGTTCCCTCCTCCAGCCGTTAACAATCAAAACCTCTGAAGCTACTATGTGACTGGTTTAGTTATCTTTGCATATTTGTCGATGAGTCCACAAAGCTTAATCTTAATTCTTATTATATAAATATTTTTATTATTTCATTTAAATGTTTTTTCCCATTATATTGTTAATTTTTTCAATCAAAAATAACTAAAAGCGTTCCCGAACTCTATTGATACTAAAAATTGATGTTGATGTAAGTCAAACTGACAGGACCAATGTGATTTTTGTATTTATTTTTATCATGAACAACTAAATTTTAATGATGAATATCATATGATTATATTTTTATATATTTATATATTTATGGGATTGTAAAGAGGTTATCTAGACGTTTTATGTGTATCGGAGACACGAATAGCAAGTGGAAATACAAGAACAAAAGACGACCGATTGGATATTGGAATGGTGCAAATTGATGCTATACGTGTCCCTAGTGCACGAAAAAGTTTAAAGGGCACCTTTAAAAGTATGTTAATGTGTGTATCAATCCGAATATAAAATCATGTCAAAATTAACAGATTTTATTTTTATCGTATCCCCTTGATCCCCTTGTAGTTTTCTGCGAATAATTCCCCTCACTGCACACCGCAGGATTTTATCCAATTGAATAATCTATACGATGTTCCCATTAGATGTTAGCGTGTAAGAATTTGCTAATACATCAGAATATGATCAGATGTTCGTGATATAAAGCGATCAAACCGCTTTTTTCTGCTTGAAGAACATAATCTGAAGTTTTAAACCGGTCATAACCTGGAATCTGAAAGTCTCACTAACAAACTGATACTAAACATCACGATAAGATTAAAAATACAATAACCTCTAGCATATAAGCTTATACAGATTTATAGTTCGCATGATATTTATATTGATTCAGACCACTAAATATACACGGAGATTAGATTAGGAGGGAGGAAGGGATTGATTCTCCCACATGTACAGGCCTAGGGTGGAACAAATACTTTATTGAGAAATTCGGATAATTGGCCTGGATCTGCTGGACATTTTTCTTCTTTCTGATCTAAAATTTGAGTAGAACAGTACCTCTTATGTTGTAACTTCCGATTTTTTTAGCATGCCACTATAATTTTCTGCTTATAGACATGGGTTATTTCTATATAATGGGCATGAACTATCTTGCTACTTTATTACTGTATTGAATGGGACGACAAAGGGTGCTATGCCTGCACTGTGGTAAATATTAAGTCCTATACGTCTTTCTGTATATCATGTCATCATCCAATGGGCCTCCCTAGATTGACGGATTTTGATAGTTTCATCTTTTGACTGGTCGATTTCTATACGCTCAATTGGGGTTAGGGGAAGATCGTCAATTGAATGATCGTCAAGATTGAAATGATTAGAAACAGGCTTGTCTTACTTTAATTAGATATCTGAATTGTGAACGCGATTCACTGATCTTCTGTGTATGCTAATCAGATAAAGTATAATGACTCGGTCACCATATATTTTTTTCCAGAAACACACAGAGAATCCATAGTTACTCTGCAACAATGCCAAAGTTACATGGTAATACGTATAGTTAGTCTATCTCACTGGTTGATGAACTGCCCGAGGCTTGAAGGCAGGAGTTTCTCCCCTTATTTATGCAACCTTTATATACGATGTTGTTTGCATCCTCCACACCACACACCATGATATTCGACCCGACCAGATCGAATTATCAACCAAAAACACTAATACAACTACTTAGCATGCTATATACTAGTAAACATTTCTTGGAAGACATTGGCATTAACTGCCAACTATCTGTTTCTTTCATTATTCTTGTTAGTAACGTCTGAATATCGTTTATTCAGTTGTTGTCACACTACAATAAAAACATAGTGACAAACAGGAAAATTTAGTGAATATAACTCAGATAGTCGTATCTAATGACACGAATGGTGAATGTATATTCCTTTTTATCCAATTTACTCGCGCGCAGTTTGAGCAACACATTATATTATTTTATTTTTAACAAGACCACCTTTGAAATGCATAGATGCCACTTGTTCTGGTATCACTAATATATATTCAAATTTAGAATTTACTTCATGTAACCAGAATGACAGGGAATTCTGGTCAGGTGTCCATTATTGACACTGTGCCTAATATAACTTTGTGCTTGTGCATAAATCACCGTGCCTAAATAAATGTGTGCCTAAGTGAATTAATTAGGTGCTTAATTGAAATTGTTTCTAAATTAATGTGCCTAAACAATGGTGTGCTTATATACCCTGTGCCAGAATGAACGTGTGCCTAATTGTACTTGATATATAAATACAAATGACTAACCGGAGACGTAAGTCATATACCAATCAACGAGCTGGAATAATATATCAGTATTCCTCCAGACTCAATAATGAACAGAATGCGTTAAATACGACAATATACTTCCACTCTCACTGCATTTCTCGTAATAAACTATTCTACAATAAACGCATTCAAATTCACGTGAACTGCAGTGAGACACGTGCTCACATTCCTGAGCGCGTAGGAATACAATAATGTCAATAACATGACTCACCATACTGTTAGGCCTGCTACGTTTTGTCGTCTGCCGTGACCTAGATAGGCTTTTTGAATAGGCCTAGGTCAATATTTTATGGATTTAAACTTATGAAATAGATGTGGAAATTGAAATTTTTTAATATTTGAGAATGGAAGGTTTGATATTGGACTGTCTCCACTTACATGGTAAGCTCCACACACTCAGGTTTTTTGAACAGTTCCACGTTCACAAACTGCACTTTGAAGGGTCCAAACGAATAAATAATATCACAGAAGCTAAATCGTTCAATTTTACACTTGTTTCAATTTTTCACATGTTATTCCACTTTTGTTAATAACAAGGCTATCGTTTAGTCTTTTCAATCTCTGATATTTTTGTTTACTAGCCGCCATTTTGGTTCATTGACGATCTTTTTTTTCTCGTGGTCAAACGGCAAATTTTTTGATTATTTGTACATTTAACTAAAATGATGTCAAGATTTATAGATCATTACAATATAAAAGATAAAAGAAAAATAAATGTATCTTTTTTCTTTTTTTAATTGCTGTCCTTTATTGAAGCGGAATGTTTGGGACTATAAACCATTTCATTTAATCGAACATTTTAGTTTGTGTATAACTGAATGAAACAAAAATATACTTTTTTCCCGTTATTCGTTATTGGTTTTTACTTCTTCGTTTTCTTCATTTTTGTGTATATTTTGCTAAAAACCTTATAACCTTCCTAAAGCAACACAGTATCTAATTGTATTGAACTCCTGCATCCCTCTGTAAATTGAACTAATACATTTTAATGGAAGATTCTGAAAGAGGGAGTCCTGTGATCTTGGTTCGACCAGGTCATATGGTAGTTTCAGTCACTGCAAAATGTACAACATTAAACATTCATGATAATGATTAACACCAAGGCAACACTATTCTTAGTGAGGCTTTTAGATACATTCATGGTTGTCAATTTCTACTTAAATCCTACTACAAAACAAGGGTGGGTAATTTCACTTCCTGTCATCTCGTCTGCTAGTAATTATTATATTATTTTCTCAGCTTTTTAATGAAGGTGATTGTTTGACAGCGTTAAAGGTAATAATTAAGCAAGTCGGTTCGTACTTCGATATGTCAAAATGTAAGCTAAAAATAATTGCAAGAAACACTTTCGCTAACTGTTCAGTTAAGTTCTTAAATGGATTTTTAACACGGTTTGAAGTGCACTTTACATCAAATCGATTTAGTTAAAAATTGTCCTTGCCAACAGGAGTATAATGTTCCTGTGCCCGAAATCAACAACCCATTAATATCTCGATTGTCGTTTTCTGAAGGAGTAAGTCGCGGTATTCCGTTAAATAAAATTTCTCATATAAAAATACACCCCCTTTTAACGAAGAGAGGTTTAAAGGGTATAAAGTGCTAATAATGGACCAGTATTGATCGATGTTTCACTGTAAAAAGTTCGTATTAAAATTAATAATTATAGAAATATGGAGATGATCAAGAGATTACTCTAACAAAGTCTTAATGAAAATATACAAACAAAAACCAGTCGACGAAGTCTGAACAACATTTAATATTTATATAAGGTTAATCCATTCATACAAAACAAGACTGCTCAAATATACATCATTGTTTTCTTGGCGTCTTGTTTCATTTCAATTTTCAGTCAAATATAGTTCTTACAGTTCCATTTAAGCTAAGCGTTATATGACGAAACTCCCACAAAAGCTGGTATTGTTATACAATAATTAATTAAAGGATGAGTGATTGGCGGGTTGCCGAGATTAAACTCTCTTCCTTGTTTCAGCTACTAGTTTCGACCTGTTTTGGGTCTTTTCAAGGCTGTAAGTCGCGGTTTCCGTTTAAATTTCTTAAAAGGAAAAGCCCCTTTTACGGATCAGGAAATGGTCGTGTGCTATTTGGCCGGATCTTTTTCAGAAAATTGGGGGTATTTCAAGGTGAATAATTCATAAAAGTTTATAGTGATAAAGAGTTCCAAAAAGCTTTTTGGAAACAAAATTTAGCGACGAGTTTGAAAAATCTTTAATAAAAAAGGGTTTAAATATAAAAAAAAGAGTAAAATAATGAGTTTTCTGGGTAAATGTTTCTTTCCATTTTCAGAAAAATAAGAGTTCTTAGGGGTTGGTTTTGTTAGGGGTTGGTTGATAAAATAAAAAGCCTTTTATTGTTTACATTTTAATTTAAAATAAGGACACACGAAGAACTTTTGTCAAGAACTTCATTTGTCGGCAATCTAAATTTTTCGGCAGCGGTTATTTTCTTCGGGTGACTATACTTTGGACGAGACAAGTCTTCACTTCCTCATCATCCAATCGGATTCACTTCAAGTGCATTGTAATCACGTGACAAAAGACCATTAGAGAACATCCCAGAGATTCAGAAAAACAATAAAAAATCTGTAGTCAACACGTAAAAAAACATTAACTTGAAATTACTTGTTGGATATCCCGATGAGAAATATTTATTGAATATTTTTTGTAGCATGAAATGAGTTTCTGTACAGTTACGTAACCTTTTTGTAATGAATCCCTTCTTCGTATATTTAAGACTTTAAATTTAAACTTAAATTGATGATTTTATTGTTTTACCATTCCCAAAGATGTTTTAATATGAATAAGGCATGGCCTTGAATGAGAGCGCAGACTAGGGCTATTGATAATAATAACAATGAATACGCAAAATAATGTCATTCATTGATAAATTTCGACGTCATAAATAGCATGTGACGTCACTAAACGCCCTGTCAACATAATTTCGACGGCAAGAAAACTCTTATATGAGATAAACATTGTTTATGGAAATCCTGCATAGAACATTCAGGAAAAATTAAGATTAATCTATTTTAGTGTTATGTATTAGTGTTAGTGAGTAAGAAATGTAATTTATTTTAAGAATTCCAGAATATTCACTTCGAGACTACCTTGATTGACTGCGACCTAGCTGTAAACAAACATGGCAGCCCCCAACGGCGGCCATCTTTTTTCTTTTTTTTTTTTTTTCTACCAGTGGTGCAAAGTTCTTATGATGCATATTCATGTATACATGTTACCATAAGAGAGAGCTTCTCATATTATTTCTGGTCTAAAAAATTACACGAACTATAATCATGTAATGTAATATAAGCTTGTGGGGTCTCTTGCAGCATGGCGTGACATCATCCAAGATTTTCTTTAAAATAAGTAATTTCGTAGTAATTTGAGATTTATTAGGATCGAATCTAGACTGCTAGAACCAAAGATCTTTTAATAAAAATGACCAATTCAAAAGACGAGTCCATATTATATAGTCTACTTTTATCAATAAGCTGTACATATAGTGGATTTTTCCTTAACCGGTACGAAGAACCACTGATATAAACACAGACATCAGCATTCAACATTTCAGAAGAAGCAACCACCCATCTTATGAGTACGGGGTTTAAGAATTCGGTACATTCACCTCGCTTGAATCGGATTTTGTCACAAGATTAAAAATAAGGTATGGTTTTATTCCTTTACGTAATAGCATAATCATAACTTGTTGATCAAAGACGATCTTCAGAGCTCAAAACACCTGCCGTTTAGTTTATTTTCTTCCCTGCATTTTCGGAAACTATTTTAGCTGTTGCCATTGTTATGTCACTTGGTTGTTTTGGATGTTGATGTTACGTTTTCGGTACTTGGGTTTGTTAAAGTGTTCTGTTATTTAAGTTATTGAGCATATCTGTAATTAATTATTGATTGATTTATGCTTCTTTATGCATTGAATTGCCCTTTAATTTGCAGTCTTTGGACTAAAAGATGGAAATACTTGATTGGAGTAAAAAACAGTTCTTTGGTACAGTAAACACATTAACAAGTGGGGAAAAATCTGGCACGTCCAATCAGAAAGTATGATGCTATAGTGCCATGCCGCGAAATATAAGACTTTCGAATTTCATCTTTTAAACTACGGTAATGGGTAAAGAATAACTGCTTTTAATGATGACAAGACATCGATTTTCGCCATTTGGTTCTCAGTATGAGTTTAAAGCAAGTTTTATCGCTGATTTTTCCGAGAGTTTCATCGATGGCTTTAGGCATACGAGGAGATATCAAATTTCTAGACAGTCGTATGGGCTAGTTTAAAGGTGGTATGCATTTTACTCAAAATTCGGCGAAAAAAAAAATGTTCGTGCGCCCTCAGTTTAGCCAAGAAAGATACCTCATTTCGTTTACACATACGATCGCTGCCAGGCAAGTAAATATACGCCTACGGTCAGCATTGAATTTGAATAACAACTTTCAGTACAGTATCAACCAACGGAATGAAATATTCAAACTTCGACCATATACTTCTTTTCCACGGTGATAAATGTAAAATATTACTAAGTGTCATTAAAATCTGCGAAGAATTATACCTTCTAACAAGTCATAACCGTAACGAATTCGTCCTTTTTTGTGTTAACGAGCCAAAAATTGAACGCATTTCAAAGAACAAGGGCAATAATTCATGTTAAATATTCCTCAATATTTTAAATTTTCAATATGCTTCATCCTTGGCTGATAATGAACCTTTTCAGCAAGTTTCGTCAAAATCAGTAAAGAATTGTGCCTTATAGAGTGTTAACGAGCCAAAAAACCGAACGTTTTAAAGAATATGGGAAATAATTCATATAAAATATATTTCGATATGTTTGATTTCCAATAGGGTATGTCCTTGGGTGTTATCAAACAATTTCAGCACTTTTTGTCAAAATCGGTCTAAAATTGTGCTTTCTAAGAGTATTAACGAGTTGAAAATTGATCATTACTCTCACTCCAAGTTTCAGCAAAATCCGTTAAGAATCGCACTTCGTAGATTGTTTACGAGCCTTTAAAGACTAAAAACTGAATATTTTTCAATTTTGTCGATTTTCAATTTAAGATACGAACACTCACACTATTGTCATTTGTGCTATATAAAGTGTTTACGAGCAACTGTGGACGGACCGACCGATCGGCATTAAGTTCGCTGATAATCCAAAGTGCAAATATGCAGAACTTAACCCTTATGACAAATTCCTATCAATGTCACAATATCCTTGTTACTAAAGTTTTTTTATATAAAATATATAATTTCCTCTATTGTTAAAACATTTCCAATATCACTGAATTCAAACCGAGGGATAAAATCATTACGGTGACGATGTTTCCGGGGCATTAAATAATTAAATCAAATGTGGAAATTACATCGACAGTGTCCTTGAATCTCAATCTCTTATCAGATTTATTTCATGAAAATAATTCAAAAGAATGGCGACAACGTTTGTGTGACCATAATAATGCGAAATATACTATAGTTCTTAGAAGTGTCGGGCCTCTAAGTACCCCAGGTCGTACAGTTTTAAGAGATTTTGTTCTCGACTTGACATAACATTTGTCAAAATCAGATTATTATACATATTTTACCTATTTTCATTCATTTTTAAAAAAAATTATACATCATTGTAAAATGTATCTGTTTCCAGGAAAATGGACCAAGAATTCAATGAAACCAACCATTATTTCAACCAGTCCTACCAAAATGGCACCATGCCACAGAAATCAAATCCATACGCCTTAATGATACCGTCTTTAGTCACTATCGTTTTGAATCTATTAAGTTTCGGCGTTGTTTTATCTAATCAAAATCTTCAGCCAAGAATTAAAGTTTGTTTCATTGGTCATTTATTAACTGATTTAGGATTTGGAGTTTCAAATTTAGAAGTTTCAGTTAGGATACTCTTGGACATCGAAAATTCTAGTTCTTGCTACTGGAGTGTGATAACGTATTTTGGATTTTTAGCTGTGACAAGCTGCATGGCATTATTACAAACTTTCGATCGTTTCCTCGTTCTAAAACTGACATATTCGTATGTTGCGTGGATAACCGCGACTAAAATGATCATCATGGTAGTCTTGATTTACATGGTTAATTTCTTAGTATTTGGATTAAGTTTCTTCATTGGATTTCAAGATGAAAGCGAGACCAGGTGTATTGTGTTAACATCAGGGGGCAAGATAGGATATATTCTAGCTACTGTTTTATTTTCAGTCAGTATCGTTATAGTTGCTTGTATATATATCTATATTGCAACAGTTGTGCGACGGCATGAAAAAGATATACAAAGTACGACAACCTCAAATTCCAGTAATAACGTCGGAGTAAGCGGTTTGTTACGTGACAAGAAGAATTTGATAACGTTGGCGATTATAGTTTTCCTTTATACTTTATGTTATACTCCTATGACTGTTACATTGGTTGAAATTATGTTGAATTGGGCTATTAAGACTCAATTTTTTGATAACAATTTACCTTATCATTCCGGAATTCTACTCATGGCCAACAGCATCATTAACCCTATAATCTATATCTGGAGATTGAAGACAAACCGCGATGATTGTCATCAAAGATTCGTGAGCTGCTTTAAAACCTTCAGGCGAAATTCTGTGGCGGAAGCAACAGCACGCCAGAGACGGCAGATCGAGTCTCAGAACAGTACGGATGTGAACAACACAAATTCTTCGTCAATTCCTTAGATTGAAAGATTTAAGGCCAACTGTCTTAACTGGGGTAATTTAGTCACTCAAGAGGCTAGTCTAGATGGTTTTAAGGCATTAATTGCAAAGATTTTTTTTATTGCAATGTTACAATCTACAATTCCTGAAGTTTTTTACTGCAATGTTATAATCTACAATTTCTAAAGTTTTCTACTGCAATTTTAAAATCTAAAATTGCTAAAGTTTTTAACTGCAATGTTACAATCTACAATTTCTAAAGTCTTTCTTCTGCAATGTTACAATCTACAATCCCTAAAGTATTTAACTGCAATGTTGTCATGTATCTATATGTCATTTCTTGAAAGAACATTGTTTATTATATATATTGTAATTCAATTTATATACAAACACACATATGTTTTGCCAGTAAATGAAATGTTTATTAATCTAAAGGAAAAGGATATTTTCTCTTAGTCATTTACTACACCTTAACCTCAACGGACTCCGTCAACCAATTCATTTGTTTTAATTTTAAATCACGAAATTCAACCTTCGATAACTTTTTCCAGAAATCTCGTTGAAAGCTTTCTTGCACGTCACATGAAAGCCTGGAAAATCTGTACAAAATTTCAATATAGCATGACCATGAAAATTTTGAACTAAACAAAATGAAAGTAAACCACCACTTTTATCAACATCCGCTTGACTGACACTGCACACAAAACCACTATTTTTAGAAATAACCTTCCGCCAATTGAATTTGTCATTAAATTCTAAAAGAAAATGCAAATCAAACATAAAATTCTAAATCTATACTAAAAATTAGTCAAAATGGGCATGCAAAAACCCCAAAAGGAAGGGGAAAAGAGGGTTTCTAAAAATAGCTCGCACTAAATTCCTAATCATTAGCATTATTTTCAGTTACATAAAATTTGATTACGGTACCTTGTAATCCAGCAGTACATAATTCCTCTATTTCAATGTATTGTTCTACTGAATAAATATAGAACGACAAAAAAGTTGATATTTTTAATGGGGATATGGTGTCAAAACTAAACAATAGAATCCCACTATAAACTAATAACTCTGTAAAACAAAAAAGTAATCCATACAAATTTATCAGTTTTGAAACATGCTTAGCAGCGTTTTTCATTGCATCATTTAGAGATTCTATTGTTTAATCATTGTACCTAGGAAGTCCAATCATTTTTCAAAAAGCGACAATAAAAATATATTCGGAATAATCTTTGAATGATATTTAGAAGTAGGTGGAATAGTTTCAATAGAGTTATTTTAACAATTTACATATTTTCTAAGGCTTTGGGAGGTTTTTGATATCGATCTCAAGGGCGATTGGAAAAGAACCACTTCTTAGTTGGCAAATGTAACTTACATAAGATTTGGGACTCCAAATTTACACATTTGCAATTAAAGTTTCATTTTATATTCATCTGTACAATTGCAATGTACAATTTGCTGCAGCTACTCCTGCTTTTTACAAAGAACGATGCGGAAAAATCAACAACAACAAAAATCATTTCGAAAACAAAGTACCACAATAAGATATTTTGTGCTATAATAACATTTTCGTATAGTGTCTGATGGGTGCGTTGAATCAATAAAATCTAAAAAATATAATGAAACCAACCCTTTTTACTACGTTTCGAAAGTTTCGAAATCTGCTCTCCACGTGTGCTAACGTTTGGCGGGTTTTTATTTACCCCAAGATAAAATTTAATAGGTTTATTTTGGACATATTGATGCATTTAAAAGGTTTTGTGCCCCAGATCCCTGCTCAGTGAAATAATATAGGTTCTTATAATGATCTGTACATTTTAAGAAATTACATTGTAACTCATACCAAATAGTCTAAATTTGTACAAACTGATCCAAATGCCCTGTGCGCTGCTTTGGACAATTCAAAAGCAGTTTTGCTCATCTCAAGGAATTCATTAAACCAAGGTATCTATATCCACTAGCATATTCAATAGTTTGACCTACAAACATATGACATGACAATGGAATAGAGGGTGTTGCTATTTATATTCATTTCCCAAAACCAATTACTTAAGACTGATAGCATTTCACACTCGCCCCTGTAATATCCTCTTTTAGAATAAGATAATTACTAAGATAACTCTCAATTGAAAATAAGAACCACTAATCGAGATTAATCTGCTATTATTTTTGTCCTTTGTCTCCTTTAAATATCTGATCACCTTGGGGGCTAAACGGGTACCCGTTGTCCCTTTTAGTTAGACGATTTATTTCTTGATACATGTAATAGACGGTAGACTATTATAGAATATCGTTTAATAAAAATAGGAGTTATGGGGAATAAAAAATTTCAAATTGAGTGTGTAGATTTTGCCATGCTAAAGCCGAGAATATTTGTTCCCACGCTGGAATTTTGCCAGTTTGCTTGTATCAGTACCAAAACATGGAACTTAAATGTTCGCGCCTGTTGCCTAGAACGTGACCTGTTTACTTATCATCTAAATATAAAGCCGGTATTGAACCAATCAAATGACGTTATTAAGATATATTACTCCGCCAAATGACCTTTTATAGTTCGGCATGAGGTCAACTCACTGTAAACATTGCTGCGACCACAGGAATTGGAGGAGCCATCAATAGAGTCGTATCACTCACTCACATAGTATAATAAAGACAAGGAACGAAACGACCAAATCAAAACACGGCACCCCGCCTCAACAAAACATCCCCAAAATGACACTTCCACTTATTTTTTTCGCTTGAAACTTCACACGCACATCACTAAATGGTTCACCTTTCATTTCCAGCCAAATTTTAGGTCCTTAATTGAAGGGATGGAGCGCAATCCCCTTTTTTTCACAGTTATTTTCATTTGAAATTAGTTTAACAGCCTCAGCGTCTGTGACGTCACATTTAGCTCCGCACCAAATTTGTGGTAAGGGAAGTAATTATGTGATTCAGACAACAACTGTTCATAGTAATTTACGATCCTTTCTGTCAATTACATCACAAAATGATATTTTCGGGCTGATTATTGAAATAATGATATTTTTCATTCCGTGCATAACAATTCACATAAATATTTTGATCAAAAGGTAACAATTAACTTTTTATACAACAATTTCACAATTTAACAGTGGTCTAGATGAAAAATTACTTCCCTTTGCCATTCAGATTGTCGGTTAAAAATGAACACTAAATCAAGCAAATAAAAATTTATTACTCTCTCAAATAGATTGGATTAATTATTTTATAAATTTAAACCAATTTCTATCGGTGAAAAGTAAATATTAACAATTTTTTATTGACTTCTCTAATTTGGTGCGGAGCTAAATGTGACGTCACAGACGCTGAGGCTGTTAAACTAATTTCTAATGAAATTATCTGTGGAAGAAAGGGGATTGCGCTCCATCCCTTCAATTAAGGACCTAAAATTTGGTTGGAAATGAAAGGTGAACCATTTAGTGATGTGCGTGTGAAGTTTCAAGCGAAAAAAATAAGTGGAAGTGTCATTTTGGGGATGTTTTGGTGAGGCGGGGTGCCGTGTTTTGATTTGGTCGTTTCGTTCCTTGTCTTTATATATACTATGTGAGTGAGTGATACGACTCTATTGATGGCTCCTCCAATTCCTGTGCTGCGACCGACAAAATAAAGTTTTTAATTCATCTCGTATCGAAAGATCCTGGGAAAATTCTTCAATTGTCGGAAACTAGTTGGACAAAAATTATATCTTATGCCAAAGAATGGATAAATCTGGAAGAAAAAAGATTATGTGAAATGCACAAGGATGTGTTTGAAGGTAAGAAAACGAAAGTAAATATTTCATTGAACATTGCTTTGTTTACATTATTTTTGTTTGGCTACCCGATGACATTTTCACTGTTTCAAAAATATAGAATACTTTTAAAGTATTTTTATTTGATAGTTCTTTTGTATTTTTAATAGACAACCCACTCAATGTGGATCCTGGTGATATAAAGGCATGAAATTTATCATAGGAGATCGATTCTTGAAATTACATGGCGGCCATATTTTTTTTAATGCGAGAGCTGAATTCGATGAAATTCTGTACTGAATATGTTTAATAAAACAGTATTCCCAATTGTAGGAAGCGTTGTCAAACCATAGAAAATGTATAGCTAAACCGAAAGTGTTATAATCGATTTACAGATAAGTCTAAATTAGGCAGGGCTGTTAAAAGATCTGAACAGTCTACTTAAAAGGGTGGCAGAAAGGATGTTGTGATCATTTTCTTTCATATTGTTATAAATATAACCACAATTAGCTCATATTTTAATATGCTTATTTTTTAGGTTGGCTAAGGGAAGCTGCAACACCAACAAAGAATGAAAATGTTTTAAGACACATCAGAGATAGAAACTGTGTGGCTATTGAAGTGCAATACCATGCTCCCTGTTACAGGCACTGTCTTTGTTTTAGTCGGCAGCAAGTACATCCAGGTGAGTTGGAGTATCCGAATGGTTTAATATGTGGTTCACTTATGTGTCATTAATGCCAGTTACTTATCAACCACTTTTGCTGTTTGTTGTTAAAAGTTGTGTCTGACGCTTTCTATGTATATGTGGTGTTAAATTTTTTTGATGAAGGACAGGCCTAATAATAATTTATTGTCATTCTTTTAGGGTCCAGAAGTTGATGTTTATGAGAAAATATTCGATGCATTTATTGATATTATAAGAAGAAGGATTTTATGATGGAAAGAAATTCTTAGAAAGTCTAGACTTTTAGATATATTTGTTGGAAGGAGCAGATATTTCAAATTGCAGGTATGAATATTTTTGTTTTAAATTATATTATAATGATTATGATCATCCCACATCTTTCTCTTTTCTTTGTCTTAATTCTCCCACTCCTTGGACAGACCATTGTCCTGAACAGGATGATAGAACCCCTACAGAACCTTACATCTGAGCAATGATTGTGTTTTCCTTTTTTCCAGTTCATTTGCTTTGAAGTTAATGTTGGAGCTGTTTTGAAGTGAAATGGTTTTTGTTGATGACATAACACAAGACTATATTTTAGGAATTTTGCCATCTTTAAGTGACACATTTATATGGAAACAGATCATGATACATCGCCCTTCACCACTCGACATTCAGATGTTAATGTATTGTACATGTTATATTCTGAGCTATGCTGTGAAGACAACAATACAGTGAAATGGTGGGACCTTGCCCAACAACTGCTAATGATATATCTGCTTAAATGGTTAAATCTATCATACTCTGAAAATCTGATGAACCGAGTCTGGACATAGATCCTGTCCCATCGTCTATTTAAAAAATATTTATTGTAAATGCCATAAAGGTTGTGAAACAAAGACATGGTGATGATATTCTTCGAATGTTTCATGTACTGATTCGTGTTCTAGTGATAACTGTCAAAATTTGTAAACTCACTGGATCAGAAGAGATGGTTGAGATAGTTTCCTATGATTAAGGGATTTGATGGGTTTTTTTGTCTGTGAAAATTGATAGTCTTAATTCAATTATTAGGTCATATTAAAGCTGCTACAATGAATGTATTCAGTGTTGATTATCTCCCTTTATGTAATCTAGAAATATAGATTGGGAGGATTTGGCAATGTTGGCAATGTTCCCTTTCTATAAATTTAATCGGCTACAAGCTTTTATGCAAGGAGATATTGCAAGTTTTTCTGATAAACCTATTTGATTGCATTTAAGACCAAATATTTGATCTTAATATTTTTAGACGGAAATTTGTTTCCTTTATTGCGCGTTCTGCGGATTTCAGCATTTTATTATGAACTGATTAATTGCACCAGTGGAATCTATATCATATATCCAACAATTCCTGAAATTTCATGCTTCCTCAATTTGCAGATGTATTTTTATAGCTAGGTGAAAATCATGAAATGTGAAGGGAGTAAGACAAAAGTGCGCATCTTTAAAGCCTGAAAAATGAAGTTGTGGCACTTTCTGTAAGTGGGAACATTATTTTTTAGTATGCTACAACATATATGAAGAGATCCCAGGTGAGAAAAAATAGTCTCCAGGTTGTGCTACAAAAAGTCATTTTTAAGCACATTTTACAGTCACAGTCCACGGCCTATAACTATCTTATTCTAAAAGAGGATATTACAGGGGCGGGTGCATTTCATCCATTGATTTTTAATCCAGTAAGAGAAGTACAATATCATCTTCGTACAACATAATAGATTCTTCAACCATTTTCCATCTTGAAATCAAATTTTTAACTATGACTTTATTTACATTGTCCACATTTAACTTTCCGTGACCCACGGTAAATCGGTTCATAAATTAGGTCTACAGCTTCCAAACAAATTTTGTCGACAGTATGTAATAAGTCACTTTCTTGTAACCTAAAATTTTATGTTAGATATTTATTTTTGATTCAAACCGATTTGAAGATCTATGGTCAGAACAGATACCATTTTTTCAGTTTGGGCCAGCGTTTCCACCCCCCCCCCTCCCAATATAGTCGTTTGGAGCAGATAAAAAGCTTCTTTGCCCCAAAATGTGTATAAGACTGTTAATCTGTTTATTTGTTTCCATAACACTTGGACAAGGTGTTGATTTACATTATTTAATTGAGATTCTACTTCAAAGATGAAGTCCTCGCGATTTTGAATGACACAGTAACTGCCCTTGTCACTCTTCCGGATTTTAAATGAATGGAGTTTTACCTCCTATTGCAGGTTTTTAATTGTCTGATCATTTTCAAAGTGGTCAAAACAGGGCGTTCAAATATGGTAAGGTTGTTCATATCATTAAACAGTGGTAAACGGGAGACATCTTCGTATAAACTATCGCATTTACTTAAAATATTAGGGTCCATCGCACTGTCTTGTGGATTTCAGCCAGAGTTTTCTACAAACTGAGTTTGCTTTTCTCGGCCTAGTTGGTCAAGAAAGAAATAATTTAGCTTAAAAGTCCTTATGACGTGCTCAGTCGACGACCAATTTGATACCTTTGAAAGAGGTTTAGATGTTTAGGTGATGAAAGTGAGCCCTCTATCTTAAACTCCTTCAAGAGGAGAAAGTTTGTGCGAGCTCAGATTCACGCTGGTCTAGCCTAGACCAACATGTTAACTCTAAATAATACTACGTATTTTAGAGACAGACGACCAAGCCTGTTGAGAACACGAAATTTTGTTATACTTCCTTTAGACCTTTTAAAACAGTATATTTAGTAAAGTAAAAGATAATTGTGGGATAATATGTACCTTTCAACAAAATGACATTATTTACTTGTGTACAAAGTCGATAAATGTTCATCAGGCGGCTATTTTTACACAATCAAAGTCGCCATCTTTATCAAATAAACATTAAAATCGCGTGATCTAAATCATTGATTTTGATTGGCTGAAATTTTCAATGACAATAAGTGACAGTAAGTCTTAATTAAAATGGCAACCATCTTAAAAATAGCTCCACGCTTGAATAGTTCAACTTAGATTAGGACTCAGACCGCCAATTCATTTGCCATCTGTTTCAATGTTAAATCACGAAATTCAACCTTCTATATCTTTTTCCAGAAATCTCGTTGAAAGCTTCCCTATATGTCACATCAGAGCCTGGCCAATACTTGGTTTCTGTACAAAATTTCAATATAGCATGACCATGAAAATTTTGAACTAAACAAAATGAAAGTAAACCACTACATTTTACCAACATCCGCTTGACTGTCACTGCACACAAAACCACTATTATTAGAAATAACCTTCCGCCAATTAAATTTCTCATTATCTCAGAAATTCTGAAAGAAAATGCGATTTAAGACATCAAATTTCAAATCTAGACTAAAAATTAATCAAAAATGGGCATGCAAAAACCCCAAAAGGAAGGGAAAAAAAGAATTTCTAAAAATAGAACGGACTAAATACAATCATTTAAATTAGCATGAAATAATACAAAAAGATGATGCTGATAATGCAAAAAGATGATAATACGAAAAGATGATGCTGATAATTCAAAAAGATGCTGATACTGCAAAAAGATGATGCTTATAATGCAAAAAGATGATAATACGAAAAGATGATAATACGAAAAGATGATGCTGATAATACAAAAAGATGCTGATTCTGCAAAAATACTAACAAAAGGCAGTTACGGCGTTCCATAGGTTGGTATGTAGCTGACGTATTGACATACAGGAAAATTGAAACATTTTGATAAAAAAAGCCATAGGAAGACGAATATCTTAACGCAACCAAATTGGTTGCGCTATTTCACGATATTTTGATACTTCGGTCTACTGTCTCTCTGCAGAAGGCAGTGAGAGACTAGATCATTCGGTCTTGTCTGGCCTAGTTTGACGATGCGTTTTTTTGCGTTGAATAAAGGCTTTTTATACAATAGTTCGTAGAATCTACTGAGGTTATTGGTTTACAGGGGATCTGAAGGTTGAAGATTTTAAGATAACAGAATTTGGGTTAAAGAGAAGCTCATGTTTGCTAGCGTAAACGCTGGAAAGTTCAATACCATTGAACTCTGGAAAAAGTTACGCTGTCAACGCCGTTATACGGCGTGTCTCGCTGGCGAGGAAAGGATAAATCGATGCGCTGAAGAACGCCGACAAACGCCGTATCCCAGCGTATCAAAGCGTTTTACGGCTTCAAACGCCGTAAGAAGTAAAAACCCACCTTTACGCTAGCAAACGCCGGCAATCAACCAAGTGGCTATTGTACAACTCAGGCAAGGAGTGATTTGAATCTTTTTTCCAAACATGGACAACGTTGATAACACAGATGAAAGTGTTTGTACTTGACAACCCGGTCTTATTATATAAAGACCGGGACAATGTCTGGCGAACCATTATATACGTTTTATATACGTTTAATTAATTATACGTTTTACGTATATTAATTGATATCGATGGCACTAAACTACGATACTTACCATGGCTATCTTTATCAGTTATATAATTCCATACTTTATGACACGAATAAAGGTCGGCGCATGCGGGCATTAGCGTTCGTGTTTTTACACTTAAGACCAGCGCGGTCATGTCTGGCGTTTAAACCCAGCTTCATGCCAGAATTAAGGTTTGTTTCATTGGTCATTTATTAACTGATTTAGGATTTGGAGTTTCAAATTTGAACATTCCCATAGGATATTTAATTGGAATTCGATATTCCTCATCTTGCTACTGGAATGTGATAACGTATTGTGGATTTTTAGCTGTGACAAGCTGCATAGCATTATTACAAACTTTCGATCGTTCCTCGTTCTGAAACTGACATATTCCTTTGTTGCGTGTATAATCGCGACTAAAATTATCATCATGGTAGTCTTTATTTATATATATATAATATGATTATATTGTGTATATTAATTCAATGTAAAAACTGTTACTAACTGACATAAAGTGAATGTTATCTGGCCTGGTAAGCCATCTGTTTTCTTAAATAAATAAAGAAAAAAAAAATCTGCTTTATGTTTCTGCTACACGATACCTGGCGACTGCGAATGGTCTCGATTTCGTAATTTCTTTCAAATATTTTGTTATGTAATTATTCCAAATTTAGAAATGAGATTCACTATTCACGCCACGCCACGTCACGTCACGTGATCAATTGCGTTTACGCAGCAATAAATTGCTAATGTGATACTCTTATTATTGCGTTGGTGCGTAAACGCAATAGTTCACCTGACAACTTGAATAAATGACGAAGTCATTTATGTTTATTTGTGGCTTGTTTATTTTTGATATTTTTATCAATTCAAATTCACTGTTTTATATTATGAAATTCACTCAAATCTTTGATGGCGTCATGTGACAAACTACAGTTTATCGAAAAATAAACGACAGTTAGGGAAAAGGGTTCATTGTAGTCAGTGATAGTAGAAAAATAAATATTTGAATATATATCGTAGACTGTGTCATGGCCCTGTTTTGTCGACATCATTGTGTCAAGTGACAGCTACAGTTTATCGAAAATTAAACGCCAGTATCTGATTTATTGAAGGCGGTCTAGTAGAAATGTAAATATGTATTTGAAACTCGTCATTTATATGAATAAATATATACAACTTCATTGACTTTCGTTACTTACATCATAATTATAACTTAACAGATGATGTTGTTGATGCACCCGTTACGATTAAGAACAATTGAATTATATAACGTGTGATCATGGGATGCTCAAATAATTTGTTTAATGTCGACACAAGATCAAATCTTTTTTTTTTTAACACATTTTCCCCCATTTTCAGTTGTAACTTTCTATCTATTTGTTGTGTTCTTTGAACAAAGATATAGGTTGTAGTGTCAGACACTTGTTTAATAATAAGGTGCGTAACGTCTCAACACTATATACATGCGTTGTTATCTGAAGGAATGAAGAAGAAGGGTAAACATATGAATATATACCAGAAAAGGTGTAGCTAAGATAAGTGTTGTATTGATATTAATCATCACCTTGTTTACTTGGTAAAGCATTATTAAAGGGAGATAATGTTGAATTAAAATCATTAGCGACTAAGACGAGTATCTGGACTCGGTCCACCAATTCATTTGCCATCTATTTCCATGTTAAATCACGAAATTCAACCTTCTAAATTATTTATGTTTAAACATGCAGTGCACAACCTGTAGCGCACGGGGCCTCGGACGACTCGACGGTTTTTTCCATGTCAGTCGCTCCGACAAAATCTGAATTTTATATTTACCTTTGCTGTAATTGAATACTGGATCTTCGGGTTAGCGAGCAAGTGTTTGTATAATTTTCCCAGAATTCTGTATATGATATACCTAGGATTTCTTATAAGGGGTAAGTAATAAATTTTATTTTTTGTATTTGGGAAGTTCGCTTGCTCAATTTTTAAATGATAAAATGGGCTTGACTCAAATATGAATATTTAACATGAAGTGACTTATGTATAATGTCTATTAGATTTGTTTGGAAGCTGTAGAGATTATTTATGGACTGATTTACCTCGGGTTTCCTAGTTTAATTTTTTTTAAACAAGATTTATTCGAAGGAATTTCCGGTTTCTCAAATTCATCTAAGGCGACCTCCTTCCGGTGTAAATCACAAACGTACAAAAACTGTACAGATTATTTAAAATAAGTAATTTTAAATACCTAAGATTAAAAAAATATTAAAAGTCACGTAAATATATTTGACGCAATTTTATTAAGTCAAGGGCAATAACTCAAAATCGCTCATCAATAAAATAGTCAAATTCGAACTTGACTATTGTCTTATCAATTCCAAGTTTCATAAAAATTCTTTGAAAATTGAAGCTCCTTATTGCAACCACTATAGAATTTTGACGAAATTTTACTCAAATTTCATCGAAATCCATTGAAAATTGTAGGTTTTGTTGCATCAACATTAAAATTTTGGGTCAAGGGCAATAACTCAAACACTGTTCTATTAAAAATTCGAACTTGTGTAAAAGTTTTATCGTGATTATATAGGAATTTAGTGTGAGCTATTTTTAGAAACCCTCTTTTTCACTTCCTTTTGGAGTTTTTGCATGCCCATTTTGACTCATTTTTAGTATAGATTTGGAATTTGATGTCTGAAATTGCATTTTCTTTTAGAATTTCTAAGATAATGAGAAATTTAATTTAATTGGCGGAAGGTTATTTCTAAAAATAGTGGTTTTGTGTGCAGTGACAGTCTAGCGGATGTTGATAAAATGTAGTGGTTTACTTTCATTTTCATTTTTCACTTTTCATCACTAGATCAATATTTTCATGGTCATGCTTTATTGAATTTTTGTACAGAAACCAAGTATTGGCCAGGCTTTCATGTGAGATAGTGGAAACTTTTCACCAGATTTCTGGAAAGAGTTATCGAAGGTTGGATTCCGTGATTTAGGGGAAGGTAAACCTCAGCCATTTTGAAATCTGCTGTAAATTTTGTCAAAAATTTATTTCTTACCACGACACGGGGTCCATGGATACAAATTTCCCAAATGGGCAGATGAACATCAAAATCAAAATTTGAGGAAGCAATTCCTTTAAACTTCAATGTGCACTTGATGAACCCAAATTTTCTAAGTCAAAATAGTACAAAATTTCAAATCACTAACTCCCATAGATAACGATAACGACAAAACTGAACAGTCGAAGCTTATTTTTTCAAAATACATTGAGATAGAAGCACAATTGAACAAAGTTATTAGCCATCCATAATACTGTAATCAAAATTGCGGATTCGCAAACAAAACAAACATGCCCCGAAATGCAGAAACAACACAAGCGCAAGTTATTAAATTGACCTATTTACCTGAAAATATGTGTTATTGCTCATTTGGTATCAGAAGATTCTGATGCTGATTGCTGTTGATTTTTTAAATTGAAATTAAACATTAAAAATTAATGTTATTTCGTGCACACTCGGTTCAAACTCGTGTCACCCTTCGTGTCGGTTTCACATGTACAAATACGCAATTGCAAGAAAAGACAATTTCGATTATTGTTTTCGAAAATATGATGTATAATACCAAGAAAAAGAAATAAAAGTCAACAGTAAAGATGAAACAATTAAAAACCAGTTGACTAAAAATAAATAAATCGCGAACTATATTTCCAGCGTATGTGCATCCCTGATGTGATAGGGCTCTTGCTGAGCTAAAATTTGTGACATTACAAAAAATACAAGTAATCTAGCAATTGTCAATGTGTACAATTTGTATTGTTAGTCATTCAAAAAAATATTTGTCAATTTGATAATCTATTTATACCAAAAAATGATGATTTCCGAAAATAGCACCCTATTACCTGACAAAAACATCACGTGACCGCTAGGTCCCGTTGCTAGCCAAAAATAAGTGACAAAATAGTTTAAAAAAACAATTTTTTTTTTCATACCATCTATCTGAATGCTTTGTTTTAACGTTTTAGGAAGGAAATCTTTAATTATGTTGAACTTTTGAGTGCCAAACAAATATTTTATTATTGTATGGATGGACAGTTGTGTATTGGTTTAGTCCAAGACAACCTGAAAAAAATTAAGGCCTTGGCCTTTCTGCCCATACTAATATATAAATCCACGACTCAAAAGTAAAACCATTTTGCACCTCCTTCTATAAAACTCAAAGGCTTCCTTTTTCCTACTAGGCTAGTCATACATAGCTCCCAAATAGACTCGGAGTCGAGAGTGGGCCTAGTAAGAAATTCCAATTCACGCAGGGGACGGAAGAAGAAAATAACTCACAACATGTTTAATGATAATGATATGAAAAGGCTATACAGTTGCAAATTTTTGCACCCTTGTAGTGATGTTTAATAGAAATGAGTCTACTTATAATTTAAGGAGACGCAAAGACTCATTGCAAGTATATAGGCTTAGACTCTGAAACTATGGTCAGATTTATGGAGGGGTATCGTTGCCAAAACTGTGTGCAAAGTCAAGATTGCAGAGTCAAAAATTCATATATCCACATGTCACGTTTTACAAAATTCATTCTCTACAAAATCAGAATGTCGCAATTTGAATTGCATATCAACAATTACTCATTTCGGTTTTCAAGATTGTCAATTATAACAATGAAAACGCCAACTTGAAATCGTTTTCTAACAATATTAACTTCTGCATTTTGCATCAATACCATTACCAACTGTGTATTCTTGACTTTGCATTCTCGACATCTGTAAACTCGACGTCTGTATTCTTGAACGTTTACCATATAAGGTTCCGTGACCTACTTCATTAGCATATTACGGAAATCCACGGAAGTTATTAAAGGCGACGTTAAACCTTCATTAACATGCGGAAATATGGATTTTTGACTTTGCAATCTTGACTTTGCACACAGTTTTGGCAACGATACCCCTCCATACAGATTATGTCGGACAAACATCACAGGGGTGCTTAGAATACAAAAATGCTGAGAACGCATTTTCTCGCTCTTTACATGCTATATTCTGGCAAGAACAAGATATTTTATTTACTCTTGAACACCGAGAGTATAAGCGCCACTACGGTAAGAAAATTGATACATACTTTCACAGAAAGATATTGAGCTAGTAATCTGGGCAACAAAGAATGACACTACTGATGTTATCAAACTTCAAAGGCAATAATTTATAATTTTCGGCTTGTTCACAGGTAGAGAATTACATTTTGATTTGTGGCCGAAGGTAGAACGAAAGTGTGTCAAGCTTTAGAGTAGAGCCTTATGGCCGATGAAGTGGAGAAAGTGTAAAGTGGATATAAGGGGGGTACCTTTTTGTGCAATGTGGTAGGCCTACTGTGTACGTTGAGGTTTAGGAGGAAGTGACACTAAGGGAAATAACTCTGTATTTTTGAACCGGATGTTGCCTCTCTTCTTAGTGTAATAAACAAAATCTAAAACAAAATCTAAATCGTATTATCTCTGCACAGTATTATTGCTGTTTTTCGAGTATTTTTCGTGTGCCAGTTTGTGTATTGTATTCTGTTCAGTGTTTTGATCCCAGTCATAGCCTACATAGGCCTTCTTCTCCTTCCCAGCTGAGTGGAGAAGTGTAACAGTTACTTTTATAGAAGTTCCTATTTACTCTATTATTCTCATTGGAATCTGTTCAAAAACGTAAAGATCCCTCGGAGTTTGATGACGAGGACAATCAGTTGATTTTTAAGATTTTAAAATCCAAAGATAGCATTCATCCGAGAGGTATAGACCACCATACTCCTTGAGTAAAAAGTAGTCCTTAAAAAAATGGCCGACTTACTGAGAAATTTAGTGTATTTTTGGATGCTTTTCCTGATCAATTGGATTTATTTTTGCAGATTCTAAAATTGGGCTATTGCGGTTTGGTTATGTAAGGTTTGATTCATCGTTAAAACAATACTGAACTAAAGAAGGCTTTCTTGCTTTATGGGAGTTAGTGAAAACCTCAAATTTGGACATATATTTGCTAAGTTCATTTTACTAAACTTTTTTTTTCAAATTGTTATTATCATTTAGTGATTATTGGACTTGTAGCACATACTGATACTTGTTATAGCTTGTTCACATAAACAGGGAACTTTTTAGAAAAGTGCTTTACCAAGTAAACAAGGTGATGATTAATATCAATACAACACTTATCTTAGAGCTACACCTTTTCTGCTATATATTCATATGTTTACCCTTCTTCTTCATCCTTCAGATAACAATGCATGTATATAGTGTTGAGACGTTACGCACCTTATTATTAAACAAGTGTCTGACACTTCAACCTATATCTCTGTTATAACAACAAATAGATAGAAAACTGAAAATGGGGGAAAAAGTGTTTAAAAAAAGATGGATCTTCTGTCAACATTCAACACATTATGTGGGCATCACATGATCTGTTACTAACAAGGTACGTTGCATAATTAATTGTCCTTAATCGTAATTATGATGTAAGTAACGAAAGTCAATGAAGTTGTATATATTTATTCATATAAATGGCGAGTTTCAAATACATATTTACATTTCTACTACACCGCCTTCAATAAATCAGATACTGGCGTTTAATTTTCGCTAAACTGTTGCTGTCAGGTGAAAAAATGATGTCGACAAAACAGGTCCATGACACAGTCTGAATAAATATATGAGTCATGAGTTATTTGTGGATGTTTGTGACCTTATCTATTGCGTTTACACACCAATAGTGCTAATGAGACCAACGTTTCGTTCTTATATTTATATTTTTGATACGTTTATAAATACAAATTCACTGTTTTATACCAAATTGACACAAATCTTAGATGGCGTTAGTGATGTGCCTTGACCTACATCATAGCGTCAGGTGACAAATGACAGTTTATCGAAAAATAAACGCCAGCGTAAATGGTTCATTGAAGGGAATGATAGTAGAAATGTAAATATAAACTACAGTTTATCAAACAAATATGTAGATTGTAGTACATTGTAGTTTGTCACGTGACCAGTCAAGACACAACAATGACGTTATCGAAGATTTTTGTCCATTTCATATAAAACAGTTAATCTGTATTAATAAAAGTATCAAAAATAGAACACATCAATAATGCTAATGAGACCAACGTTTAATTCTTGAATAACCGATCATGTAAAACAGCCATTTGCATTAATAAGAGTATCTAAAATATAAAATAATATTTACACATTAATTTTGGTCACATAAGCAATTTAATGCTGCGTAAACGCAATTGATCACGTGACGTGCAAAGTGAATTCATGAATCTCATTTCTAAATTTGGAATAATGACAAAATATTTGAAAGAAATTACGAAATCGTGACCATTTGCCCTCGCCAGTTATCGTGTAGCAGAAACATAAAGCAGAATTTTTTCTTTATTTAATTAAGTTAACAGATAGCTCGCCAGGCCTGATAACATTCGCTTTAATATAAAACATACAATATTGATATTTTTGTATTTGTTTTAATTTTTGTTCTGAGAGGCAGATTCTAATTATCATCATATATAAATATATATACACGTATACATATCTTCAATAAAGTAATAAAGTGTCAAAAAATATAATATAAAGCAATTCAAACAACAATAATTTTGTGAGACAACAAACACAATGATAATAACTATCACAATATAAAAGTTATTTGTTATCAAACAACGACCAGCTATGGAGCTAATGAGAACCCGATACCTATAGCGTTCAGACGATAGTGTTGCCTCTGTTGAACTGATGATTCCACCACAGAAGTTCGCCCCGATGCCTTAAAGCAACTTACGAGTCTGTGATGACATACTTCGCGGGTTGTCTTCAATCTCCAGATATATATTATAGGGTTAATGATGCTGTTGGCCATAATAAGGATTAAGGAATGATAAGGCATGTAGTTATGAAAATATGTAATCCTAGTTTCCCAATTCCACAGTATCTGAACTAACGTTATAGTTATTGGAGTATAACACACAATATAAAGAATCACAATAATTGCTAACGTCATCAAATTCTTCTTGTCACGTATCAGAGCACTTAAGCCAGCGTCATTGGGTCTTGCGATTGTCGCATTTTGTATATCTTTTCCATGCCGTCGCACAACTGTAGCAATATAGATATATATACAAACCACTGTAACGATACTGACTGAAAATAAAACAGTAACTAGAAAATAACCCATCTTACCCCCTGATAAACCGAGACATCCCACGTCGACTTCCGCCTTAAATCCAATGGAGAAACTCACTCCAAATATAATCATATTACATAAGTAAATCAAGACTACCATGATGATCATTTTAGTCGCGGTTATCCACGCAACATACGAATATGTCAGTTTCAGAACGAGGAAACGATCGAAAGTTTGTAATAATGCCATGCAGCTTGTCACAGCTAAAAATCCAAAATACGTTATCACATTCCAGTAGCAAGATGAGGAATTTCGAATTCCAATAAAATATCTTATGGGAATGTTTAAATTTGAAACTCCAAATCCTAAATCAGTTAATAAATGACCAATGAAACAAACCTTAATTCTTGCATGAATCTTTTGATTCGATAGAACAACACAGAAACTTACTAGATTCAAAACAATAGTGACTGAAGACGGTATCAACAAGGTGTAAAAATTTAACATTTGATCCTTAGTGCTATTTTGATAAGATAGACTGGTGGTTTTATTCGTTGGTTGATTCATTAGTCTTGAGTATTGGCTGAAAGGATTATAAACACAGTATAAACATAATATTAATTTGGTGCGTCGGACCTCAAGCGTGATATAACTGTGTATAACCAAGTTTATAGCACCGTTAACTATACAATACTATTGACTATTTATCAATTAATGGTACCTCCATACTTTAGTTTGGACATTGTTTGACAGGTATCAATTTTACAAGTTAATTATATCACATGTTCATTTGTTAACCATTTTCAGTCGGTTAACTCATTAAACCTGTGCTATACATATGACTTATAGGTTCAAAAGTTATGGATAAACTTATAGAAAGTGCACTGTTAAATTAGTGCTCAATATATCAATTGTAGAGCAATATAGGAATACCACTGTTAAAATAGTGCTCAAAATATCAATTGCAGAGCAATATAGAAATACTACTGTTATAATAGTGCTTAATATATCAATTGCAGAGCAATACAGAAATACTACTGTTAAAAATAGAGCTTAATAGTCATCATTGTAGAGTAATATACATATAAATACAACTGTTAAAATAGTCCCCAAAACATAAAATGTGGAGCGAAATAGAAATACCACTGTTATAAAAGTGCCCAATACATCAATTGTAGAGCAATATACATGTATAGGAATACCACTGTAAAAATAGTGCTCAATACAAGAATTGTAGAGTTATATAGAAATACCACTTTAAAATAATTCACAAAATATGGATTGTATAGAAATTGAAATACCACTGTTTAGAAAGAGTTTAGTGTAAATCAATTGTAGAGCGATAAATATTATATCTCTTTCGTTGAGTCACAGACGTAACTAACCTTTATTATAAAAAATTACAACTAGAATGGAGAGGAAAACGGTTGAGATAAAATTTTTAAAAAACGTACCTTTACTTTTACTTTAACTACTTTGGATGTACTATTGTTTCAAATGCTTTGATGATGTATGTATATTGTGAGAGAGAGGAATGCTGGTGTCTTGTTTTTATATCTTCATGTAGATGTAAATCATGATATCAACTTTTATTGATCTGGTAGATTAGCTGTCACAGAAAACAGCACTCATTTTACGAAGCGCGAGACACAATAAGAACATAAGACAAGAATTTTAGGAATTGTAGATCGTAACAAAACAGTTAAACACTCAGAAAGTTATTAGCGTTGTTACGAAAGCATAGGAACAGGCATATTGACCCAAGTTAGCTCCAGTGAAAGGGTTTTGTAGGTTCAGTTAGTTGAACAGTTAATTATATGACATAATTAATTACTTAGTCATCCATAATCTTTAGATTCTGAATATAAAAGGAATACTGGTTTCAGAAGAACATTAATATGTAGGGAAAATACAATAAACGAAAATGAAAATTATATCATTGTTGGTAAGGGAAAAAGATGTAGCCATAATTAATATTATGTCTCTATTAATACTGAAGAAGCTACATTAGCGAAATCCGAATAGAGTTTGCTGTAGGAGTCCCCCATATATTAGTTTGTGTATTCATATACAAACATTCTCCCCTTGAAGAAAGAGTTTTAGGCAGAGGGATTCACTTTCATCCCTACATCTAACCTATTTCAAAGGTACCAAATTGGTCGTCGATTGAGCACGTCATTAGGACTTTTTAAACTTAATTATTTCTTTCTTGAAAAACTAGGCCGAGGAAAGTCTCAGTTTGTAGAAAAGTCTGCTAAAATCCACAAGACAGTACGATGAACCCTAATATTTTAAGTAAATGCGATAGTTTATACGAAGATGTCTCCCGTTTACCACCTGTTAATGAAATGAGCAACCTTACCAATTGTGAATTTGATTTAGCCTTGACCCGCGCATAATATTTGCTTTAAAGACATCCAAAAATATCCATAATCTCGGGTTAAAAGAACGAATTTGCTTTTTCAATCTGGAATCTGCTGTAATTGATAGTGTGCTTAGAGTGTATTTCGAGTGTTAAATCTCAGTACTGATCGAGTTCCGTTCTGGTATATTTTGTTATGATTTATTCTCTCACCATTTCAACTGATGATGACACGTGTTACTTGTGTTCAAACGTTATGTACTTTGTTATTAAAGACACGTTTTACTTGTGGATAAACGTTATGTACTTTGTTATTAAAGACACGTGTAACTTGTGGTTAAACGTTATGTACTTTGTTATTAAAGACACGTGTAACTTGTGGATAAACGTTATGTACTTTGTTACTAAAGACACGTGTTACTTGTGGATAAACGTTATGTACTTGTTACTAAAGACACGCGTAACTTGTTGATAAAGGGTTATATACTTTGTTACTAAAGACACGTGTAACTTGTGGATAAACGTTATGTACTTTGTTATTAAAGACACGCGTAACTTGTGGATAAACGTTATGTACTTTGTTATTAAAGACACGCGTAACTTGTGGATAAAAGGTTATATACTTTGTTATTAAAGAAGTGTGTTCTAACCCATAATTGATATCTTGTGATATGTATGTAATTTTTATCCCTCAAAAATTTGTAATATAATATTTTTTCTTTTTTTAAAAAAAAATTGATTTTTTTTCTTATCTTAAATAGAACTAAGCACGTGTTTCTAAAACTGTAACTCTACACAAATTTGAGCAGACGATATAAATTAGTTACACGACATCTTTTATCCAGTCTAATTAACAGCATTTTTCTTTCTACGTTTTTCACAAATCTTGTGTATGCATATTATATTGTACATTAGTTTATGAACATGAATGTAAACATTATAATTCTGTTTGAATTTTTCTCGAAGTTAATTAGAAGTCGCACAATAGTCCACATCAATATCTAAAATCACCTATTTTCAATTATGCATGTCACGGAAAATTAAATGTGGACAACGTAGAGAAAAACCATAGTTAAAAATTTGATATCAAGGTGGAAAATGGTTAAAGTATCTATTATGTTGTACGCAGATGATATTGTTTTTCTCGAACTGGATTAAAAATCAATGGATGAAATGCTATTAGTTATAAGTAGTTGGTCGCAAGATGAGAAATGAATATAAATGGCAGCAAAACAAAAATGATCCATTTTAGAACACCCTCTTTTCCATTGTCATGTCATATGTTTCGTTGTGCAGGTCTAACTATTGAATATGCTAGTGGAGCCTTTGGTTTAATGAATTCCTTGGCATGAACAAAACTGCCTTAAATTATCCAAAGCAGCACCCAGGGCTCTTGGAATGGCAATGTATTTTTGAAAATTTACAGTAACAATGACGATTCTTTTCTGTTTTTCTTTACTACTTTATATTCTGCCTTTCCTCGTCCTCTCTCGTAACCCGAGACGATCTCGACAATGATCTTGTTTCCGATCTTCCGATGATATACTCTACTCTCGCACTTCTATATACATGTATATAATTTTGTTATCACGGTGTCCGAAACAAGGTTAATACTAGATACTTAATTTAGAAAGATAAAATCATTTTGAAAATGACCATTGGCCGAAAAGTGTATATCGGTAGATAGTTAGAGGTGATTTCTGTTACAATACAGATCATAATTATATTTCACTGAGCAGGGATCTGGGACACATCACCTTTTAAATGCATCAATAATGTCCAAAATAAACCTATTAAATTTTATCTTGGGGTAAATAAAAACATGTCAAACCTTAGCACAGGTGGAGAGCAGATTTCTTGTGAAAATATTTCAATTCTCGAAACGTAGGAAAAAGGGTTGGTTTCATTATATTTTTTAGATTTTGTTGATTCAGCGCACCTATCAGACATTATACGAAAATGTTATTATAGCACAAAATATGTTATTGTGGGACCTTGTTTTCGAAATGAAATTTTTTAAATTATTATTCCGCATCGTACTAATGTTATTAAAGCACAAAATATGTTATTGTGGGACCTTGTATTCGAAATGAAATTTTTTAAATTATTTTTCCGCATCGTACTAATGTTATTATAGCACAAAATATGTTATTGTGGGACCTTGTATTCGAAATGAAATTTTTTAAATTATTATTCCGCATCGTACTAATGTTATTATAGCACAAAATATGTCATTGTGGGACCTTGTATTCGAAATGAAATTTTTTAAATTATTTTTCCGCATCGTACTAATGTTATTATAGCACAAAATATGTTATTGTGGGACCTTGTATTCGAAATGAAATTTTTTAAATTATTATTCCGCATCGTACTAATGTTATTATAGCACAAAATATGTCATTGTGGGACCTTGTATTCGAAATGAAATTTTTTAAATTATTTTTCCGCATCGTACTAATGTTATTATAGCACAAAATATGTTATTGTGGGACCTTGTATTCGAAATGAAATTTTTTAAATTATTTTTCCGCATCGTACTAATGTTATTATAGCACAAAATATGTTATTGTGGGACCTTGTATTCGAAATGAAATTTTTTAAATTATTATTTCGCATCGTACTAATGTTATTATAGCACAAAATATGTCATTGTGGGACCTTGTATTCGAAATGAAATTTTTAAAATTATTTTTCCGCATCGTACTAATGTTATTATAGCACAAAATATGTCATTGTGGGACCTTGTATTCGAAATGAAATTTTTTAAATTATTTTTCCGCATCGTACTAATGTTATTATAGCACAAAATATGTTATTGTGGGACCTTGTTTTCGAAATGATTTTTTAAATTATTTTTCCGCATTGTACTGAGGTAAATAAGCAGATGAATACAAAATGAAACTTTTTGCAAAAACGGTGTTTGCATATGTGTAAAATTCGAGTCCCAAAGCTTAAGTAAGTAACCCCCACATCCTCAGGTTTCATAAACGTCACATTTTTTAACTCAGAAGTGGTACTTTTCCAATCACCCTTGAGATAGGTCGATATAAGAACTCACCCATAGCCTTAGAAAATAGAAAATGGGTATATTGTAGATAACTTTATTTTAACTAATTCATATTTGATTAGAATACCCAGCATTATGTCGAACTACGTTCCAAAGTTATAGACGAAATGAAAGAACTGTATATAATTTTTTAGCATAGATGATCAATTTTTTATTTTATTGAATTGTGATCACATCCAACAAAAGCTGTGATTATTTTTAGACAAGCTACTTTTTTTTACTCTCCTTTTAATGATGCATAACTTGAACGTTATTAGGCTCATCCTTCCTGATATTTTTAGTGCTATGAATATATTATGTTCTAAGTATTCATTTCTGTTTTAACTGTATAACATCATGATTTTTAGTTATTCTTTTTATCCCTTCGTTATGTATATTCTTATATGTAATTATATATTTTTTTACATTTGGATTCTAAGTAGTGTCTTGTATGGGACAGAAATAGCTACATACCGTACTGTGATTTTATATTTTCATGCTTTTGTAAATGTGATATTTTTATGACAAATAAATCTAATAAACCCCTAAATCTGATTAAGTGCTTCTTTGATTTTAGAGTTCAAATGGGTTATTTAATCTGAGCTATTAGAAAATTATTCATCAGAGATGAGCTGATCAGAGCCTTAGAAATATGTTCATCCTCTTATTTCTGAGGAGCTGATCTTGGACTTAAATTAAAATGAGTTTATGTGTGTGTAGAAATATCGTTAAAACGACTAGATATCTGTGAAAATGGAAGGTATAATCCTAGTTTTAGGTATTTTAAATGAACTATTCATTAAGAGAACTTCTAAAGACTATTTACATGCAGTATATCCTGCTCACACGACCACCTACGAGTTATGAATGTAATTAACGATTGATTAGCAACCACCATCATTTCGCGACCAGCGACCAGCGACCCGTTTTTATATATTCAAGACCCAAATTAAGCCCTGAAAATGGCGAACTATGTTTTTTTTTTTTTTTTCAATATCCGATATTAATTCATTAGAGAACAACATCATTAACAATATATTAGCATACAGTTTATGTATTATCTATACCACATTTGATACGTAAATAGCTAAATAGGAATTCCGAACGGAATTTAAAGTGACTATAGGTCTCAGAGGGAGCATAAAATTTTCATTTCACTCAAACTTGGCCAATACTTACCTAGTGTTGTAACTATAAAGAAGAATCACTCCAATCTTATAAATCCATGAAATCAAGTTGTTTATTATAAAACGCTTAATACATCAATTAAGCGATTTTCAAATGGCGGACTAGTATAAAGTGATTTAACGCGTCTTTGACCTCTACTCTTGAATTAACCTCAACATCGTCAGACAATGTACGGTATTCAAATTTATTGTCGACCGAGAAAAGGCAATTCATATGATTCAGAATGGACACAATTTTTAACGTATATTGACCACTGGGAATATAAATGTTTGCATACACGGGAAAATGATTGCCATGGCGCGCTTGCGCATGGATGGGATATTGCTTTTTCCTGTTTAAGCCTTTGATTACCCAGACGCCCTTTTTTCTAAAACAGAAGGTATTCATCTTTTGCTCACATTTAAAAAAAGAAAAAATCCGAATACATGTATATCTATGATAATAGTGTTCTCATTTATTCAATGTTCCACCTACTTCTTAATGTCATTCATAGATTATTCCGAACATAATTTTATTGTCGCTTTTTGAAAAATGATTGCACTCTCTAGGTACAATGATTCAACAATAGAATCTCTAAATAACGCAATGAAAAACGCTGCTAAGCATGTTTCAAAATTGATCAATTTGTATGGATCATTTCTTCCTTTTACAGAGTTGGTTAATAGTAAGATTTTGGTGTTTAGTTTTGACACAATATCCCCCCCCCCCATTAAAAAAAATCAACTTCTTGTTGGTTCTAAGAGGTAGAATACCTTTATTATATATATTCAGTAGAACAATACATTGAAATAGAGGAATTATGTACTGCTGGGACCGTAATCAACTTTACTGTAACTGACAATCTAAGCTGGCTTTAGGTTAAGGTTTAGCTAATTACTAATGAGAAAATATCCTTTTCCTTTAGATTAATAAACATTTCATTTACTGCCAAAACCCGGTGGGTCAAGGACTCATAAGAATAAAGAATTGGTTATGGGTATCACCACCAGAACGTTTCGAATTAGAGACAATCAAGTAGATTAAATACCCTATGGTTTAAATGATCAATCCAATAATCCCCTTTTTTATAATTTGCAACAAATTGTTTATGAATTTTATTAGAAAAGCGTAATGTATCTTTTTCAAGGAGCATGATATATAATCTTTAAGGAGAATCAAAATATATATTATTCAAAGGAGCATTATGTTTAAAAAGCTTGAAAGAGGAGCAATATATATACTATTCAAAGAAACATGTTTAAGGAACTTCAAAGAGGAGCAAAATATATAATATTATATGTTAACAATCTTCAATTATGTTTATTCTTCAGAAGCATAAAGTTATGTTTGTTTCTTATGCCGATCAACAATTGTAACAAACAGTCTATACGTATCCACAAAACCTTTCCTTGGACCATCATTAGGAGCTTGAACCCCAACAGTATAAAGAGATCGAGTTGATTCAAACTCACTTAAACTCATCTGTTTGTAAACCTGACTTGGTGAGACAGCATCCGGCAAATCCTAGAAAATGATACTTAGGTTTAATATCAAAATAACCATAACATATTTCAATTTTCAAGATTAAATTTTCACCCTAGCATGTAACGATAATAAGCCGGTATGATTCAAAGCCTGAGATAGAGTTTTTAGCTTCGTCACAAACTCACGATACACATAACTTTAAAACACGAAATATATTTTGCCTACCTGTTTTGTAGCGACGAGTATCAGAGGAATACCGTTAGTTTTATCATGCTTTAAAAACTTGTGAAGTTCCTTTCTAGCTTCGTCAAACCGAATAGGTAAACTAGAATCTACACAGAAACAAATTAGGTCTAGGTTCGTGGTAAAACCTCTGAAATCTTTCCAGTATTCGCGACATATCCGTGAACCTCCAACTAAAAAAAAATATAATACGAATCGATAATTCGATGAAATCCAAAATTAGCGCAATACTATCATTCACCTGTTTTATCACTGTTCACTTAGGTCTATTATATATGAATCATTTTTAAATGTGCGTTAATTATCATAGTTTCCTACACAAATTCCCCTGATCCTCTAACAGTCAGATGGCTTTCGTCAATCATTGTATTTCATGCGTCAATTATCATTAATTATTATCATACTGCAAATGTATTTCATTCGTCAATTATCATATTTCAATCATAAATTAGTATCATACTTCAAGCTTAAATCATTGTTTTTCAATCGTTAATTATCATACTTCAAGCTTAAATCATCGTTTTTCAATCGTTAATTATCATACTTCAAGCTTAAATCATCGTTTTTCAATCGTTAATTATCATACTTCAATCGACTTTAATTCGTCCATTATCGTATTATTATTATTATTATTGACTATCTTGTGATTACCTGAAAAATTATTTATAAAACGGTCCGAATATGGGATCTTAACCTATTCCAATTCAAATGTCCTGGTGAGGATTTCCTATCTTAAACTCTCGTCGATTTCAGAACAAAGTTAAAACCATTCTTACCGTCCCACATATCGAGAGAAACTTCCCCAAGCCTTACAGTATTAACGTAAAACCCATAAGTTGTTTCTTCTGTTGACCCCAGTCTTCTTCGACCTTTACAAAAACATCTTGAGAAGCGTGTCTTTCCAGAACCATCTAGCCCTATTATCAATATCTTTCGTTTCAACGGTTTTGCCTTAAATAAAATGGAATATAAACACTTTTAAAGGTAAAGTTATCCCGGGTAAGAGATCATTATCACTATCAGAGACCAGATAGAGTCAGCAAGTCAACATAAAATATAACTGCAGTGGCCATAAGGAACAAGCTAATTAGTTTGCCGGCCTCCGTCAATCATACATTTAAATTGCAGATATAGGCAGAAATCCCCTTTATTATAACTAGACTATATAAAATCAGATACAGAGGAATAATTCTAAGGTTATTTTAGGGTAATGATCAGAATCGTGAAATACCGGAAAACAATAGGATATCAATATTATTATGGTATAACACTAAACCTGTACACATTGTTTCAAAAATTTACATCTCCATCATTAGGTGCAGTAATGATGATGACAAAACAAACTTTGGAAGCGTTGTGTAATATCAGATCCAATTCCATAATATTGAGTTCTTAAATTAATCAGAATAAGTTAATTAGTATCATATTGGCCGAGGGCTATGCTTCACTTACCGATGGTTTAAGCCTTTCAAAATATTCATCATCACCATTTTCATAGCACAAATATCTCCAGGTTCTGTAGAGACTATAGCCTACAGCAAAGCCTGCCACTCCTGTAGTGATATACGACAAATAGTTCTCTTTAACGTTCTGTACAAGAGCGTCCATCTTCTACCATCTGAATACCTCTCGTTACTATATCACCATTGTGACGTCTTTGTTCTATGTAGCTATCTAAAGGCTTGTTCCGTCCCGATTTGTCATTTCGTCCCAATGTGTCATTTTCCTGAGTTGTCTTCAATTTGTCATCAAATGTCGTCCCATTTTGTCGCAAAATTCCAATTTGTCAATTGAAATCGTCCCGATTTGTCGCAAAATTTCAATATGTCACTAAATATCGTTCCATTATGTCGCAAAATTCCCTTTTGTCTCTAGAAATCGTCCTGATTTGACGCAAAATTTCAATATGTCACTAAATATCGTCCCATTGTGTCGCAAAATTACATTTTGTCACTAGAAATCGTCTCGAGTTGTCGCACAATATCAATTTGTCACTAAATATTGTCCCATTGTGTCGCAAAATTCCATTTTGTCACTAAAAATCGTCCCAATATGTCTCGACCTGTCTTAAGATGGTCTTATGGATATCATAAACGTTATGATGGACTTATGATCATCATAAGAGCATCGATATCACACGAATAAGATAGCTTGCCAGGCAAGGTAACATACGCCCACTGGCAGCATTGAATTTGAAAAATAAATAGAGCAATAACTCAAAAAACATTCACTGAATTAATATTGAAGTTATTTTAAGGGCAAAAACTCAAAAACTGTTCATGGAAAATTGTCAAATTAGAACTTGACCACCATCTTATCTATTTCAATACTCATACCAAGTTTCATCAAATCTATTAAAATATTGTAGCTTATTTTGCACCAACAAATATTTTTGACGCAATTTTACTAAGTCAAGGGCAATAACCCAAAAACCATTTGTTAAAAAAAGTCAGAAATTCAAACTTGACTAATGTCTTATCAATTCTGATGCTTACACCAAGTTCCATCAAAATCCTTTGAAAATTAAAGCTTCTTATTGCAACCACAATAGAATTTTGACGCAATTTTACTAAGTCAAGGGCAATAACTTAAAACAATTCATTGAAAAACTGAGGCCTAATCAATTCCAATGCTCACACCAAGTTTCATCAACATCCTCTGAAAATTGGAGGATTTATTGCATCGAAACTAAAATTTTGACAAGATTTTTCTAAGTCAAGGGCAATAACTCAAAAACCTTTTATGCGATAATTTCCATTTTCGAACTTGACCGAGATATCATCAATATATACATGTATACCAAGTTTCATTAAGATCAGATAAAAACTGTAGCCTCTACTGTGAATACTACCCAAATTTGACGCGTTTTTACTAAGTCAAGGGCAATAACTCAAAAAATGTTCATGCGATAATTTCCATTTTCGAACTTGACCGAGATATCCTTAATATATCCTTACATGTATACCAAGTTTCATTAAGATCGGATAAAAACTGTAGCCTCTATTGTGGACACAACCCAAATTTGACACGTTTTTACTAAGTCAAGGGCAATAACTCAAAAAACGTTCATGCAATAATTTCCATTTTCGAACTTGACCGAGATATCCTTAATATATACATGTATACCAAGTTTCATTAAGATCGGATACAAACTGTAGCTTCTATTGTGGATACAACCCAAATTTGACACGTTTTTACTAAGTCAAGGGCAATAACTCAAAAAACGCTCATGCGATTATTTCTTTTTTCGAACTTGACCGAAATATCATCAATATATACATGTATACCAAGTTTCATTAAGATCGGATAAAAACTGTAGCCTCTACTGTGAATACTACCCAAATTTGACTCGTTTTTACTAAGTCAAGGGCAATAACTCAAAAACCGCTCATGCGATTATTTCTATTTTCGAACTTGACCGAGATATCATCAATATATACATGTATACCAAGTTTCATTAAGATCGGATAAAAACTGTAGCCTCTATTGTGCATACAACCCAAATTTGACGAGTTTTTACTAAGTCAAGGGCAATAACTCAAAAACCGCTCAAGCGATTATTTCTATTTTCGAACTTGACGGAGATATAATCAATATATACATGTATACCAAGTTTCATTAAGATCGGATAAAAACTGTAGCCTCTATTGTGGATACAACCCAAATTTGACACGTTTTTACTAAGTCAAGGGCAATAACTTAAAAAACGCTCATGCGATTATTTCTATTTTCGAACTTGACCGAAATATCATCAATATATACATGTATACCAAGTTTCATTAAGATCGGATAAAAACTGTAGCCTCTACTGTGGATACTACCCAAATTTGACGCGTTTTTACTAAGTCAAGGGCAATAACTCAAAAACCGCTCATGCGATTATTTCTATTTTCGAACTTGACCGAGATATCATCAATATATACATGTATACCAAGTTTCATTAAGATCGGATACAAACTGTATCCTCTATTGTGCATACAACCCAAATTTGACGAGTTTTTACTAAGTCAAGTGCAATAACTCCAAAACCGTTCATGCGATAATTTCCATTTTCGAACTTGACCGAGATATCATCAATATATACATGTATACCAAGTTTCATTTAGATCGTATAAAAACTGTAGCCTCTATCGTGGATACAACAAATGTGGACGGACCGACGGACCGACGGACAGTGGCGACGGCAATATACGTCCACATTTCCATGTGGGCGTATAAAAAGAATATGGCTGCTGCTACATGCCATGGTTGCAATTCTGTCACTGGAAGCTTTAGGAAAGTTAATACTGCAATGCTGGTTAATGCTGTAAAGCAACTGTATGTTTAGAGAGGGTTTGTAATGACGATATAAAGTCGCCAACTGACCTGGCTAGATTAGGCAACATTGTGAAAGGTTTTCATGAAAAAAAAAGATTTTCCACGTGTTGTCGATGCCATTGATGGTACACACATACGTATAAAAGCCCCAACAGAGGATGAACTTTTTTATGTAAAAAGAAAAAAGCTACCATTCTGTTAATGTTCAAGCAGTTTGCGATTTAAGTTTTTGAACATTGTTGCTAAATATCCTGGCGCCACTCACGATTCATTTATTATGATCAACTGAAACGAATTGGGAAGAGGCAAACGGAGATAAACAGGGGTGGAATGCGAGGGAGCAAGGACAGAAGGGGTCAAATGGTAATAAACCTATCCTATGATATCGATTGTGATAGCGATCGTGATATCAGTCAGTATACAATAGAATCTTAAATTCTATAATCATTCGAGACATTTTTAATCACCTCTTCTCTGAAAAAATCCCCAAAACCTATAGATTTGGTTAAAAGGGAAGATTTGCGAGGCATAATTATAGAAATGAACAAGTGTCTGTATTGTTCTCGAATTTAAGAATAGTATGTGTGACACAAAGCTTTATAGAGTCCAATATAATTATCTCGTAATATAATTTCACTGAAATTTCAATTATTCAAAAATACTATTTAAGTGAAACAACCCAGTGCTCCATGTGTAGCTCTTCTCTTGAAACTTATTCATTTCATTTAACATTTCCCAACACTAATAGCATGTATTACAAACCAAAGAATATTTAATTACCTATTTTGGTGTTATATATAATTATATCTGATGTAGCAAATATACATCATTTTACTCACTTTACGAATCATTGTATATACATAACCGAATATGTTTTATATAAAGCAGAATTTAAAAATGAGGAGCCAAACCTAAACTTTATATAAAAAAGTATCTTGAAAGAATGACTTGTCTTGAATTAACGGAAATGAAGTTTTTACAGCAATGTTAGCTTACTAAAAGACTCTATCATTAAGAAATTCTTTGGACGACATCACGACAAATATGACCAACCAGTTACTTCAATATAACTTATTTGCTATATTTCTGATTGTTAATTGCACGAAGCAGATTATGCTGACTCTTTTCGAAACACCAGTTTCTGCCAACTTTGGTGGCTCATTGTTGTTAACATATCATCAGAATATGGAAGATTCTTGTGGATTATAATCTTGATGTATTTATTTTTACCTATTATATTGTCAAAGGAACTGGGCATCTAAATCCATTCTTGGTCAAATGGTTTTCATTTGATAGTAGAATTCGTATATATGATGGGAAAATGTCTTTCCAGACGCTTGGGTATGGTTTACGCATAGGTGAAACGGAGTGACTTCACTTCGACCATTCAAAGGAACATTATGTTTAAAAAGCTTGAAAGAGGGGCAAAATATATAATATTATATGTTAACAATCTTCAATTATGTTTATTCTTTTTTGTTTCTTATTCTGATCAACAATTGTAACAAACAGTCTATACGTATCCACAAAACCTTTCCTTGGACCATCATTAGGAGCTTGAACCCCAACAGTATAAAGAGATCGAGTTGATTCAAACTCACTTAAACTCATCTGTTTGTAAACCTGACTTGGTGAGACAGCATCCGGCAAATCCTAGAAAATGATACTTAGGTTTAATATCAAAATAACCTTAACATATTTCAATTTTCAAGATTAAATTTTCACCCTAGCATGTAACGATAATAAGCCGGTATGATTCAAAGCCTGAGATAGAGTTTTTAGCTTCGTCACAAACTCACGATACACATAACTTTAAAACACGAAATATATTTTGCCTACCTGTTTTGTAGCGACGAGTATCAGAGGAATACCGTTAGTTTTATCATTCTTTAAAAACTTGTGAAGTTCCTTTCTAGCTTCGTCAAACCGAATAGGTAAACTAGAATCTACACAGAAACAAATTAGGTCTAGGTTCGTGGTAAAACCTCTGAAATCTTTCCAGTATTCGCGACATATCCGTGAACCTCCAACTAAAAAAAAATATAATACGAATCGATAATTCGATGAAATCCAAAATTAGCGCAATACTATCATTCACCTGTTTTATCACTGTTCACTTAGGTCTATTATATATGCATCATTTTTAAATGTGCGTTAATTATCATAGTTTCCTACACAAATTCCCCTGATCCTCTAACAGTCAGATGGCTTTCGTCAATCATGGTCAACCATACTTCAATCGTCAATCATTGTATTTCGTCAATTATCACATTTCAATCGTTAGTTATCGTATTTCAATCGTCAATGTTCATATTCCATTCGTCAATTATCATTAATCATTATCATACTGCAAATGTATTTCATTCGTCAATTATCATATTTCAATCATAAATTAGTATCATACTTCAAGCTTAAATCATCGTTTTACAATCGTTAATTATCATACTTCAAGCTGAAATCAGCCTTTTTTAATCGTTAATTATCATATTTCAAGCTTAAATAATCGTTTTACAATCGTTAATTATCATACTTCAAGCTTAAATCATCGTTTTTTTAATCGTTAATTATCATACATCAAGCTTAAATCATCGTTTTTCAATCGTTCATTATCATACTTCAAGCTTAAATCATCATTTTTCAATCGTTAATTATCATACTTCAATCGACTTTAACTCGTCCATTATCGTATTATTATTATTATTATTGACTATCTTGTGATTATCTGAAAAATTATTTATAAAACGGTCCGAATATGGGATCTTAACCTATTCCAATTCAAATGTCCTGGTGAGGATTTCCTATCTTAAACTCTCGTCGATTTCAGAACAAAGTTAAAACCATTCTTACCGTCCCACATATCGAGAGAAACTTCCCCAAGCCTTACAGTATTAACGTAAAACCCATAAGTTGTTTCTTCTGTTGACCCCAGTCTTCTTCGACCTTTACAAAAACATCTTGAGAAGCGTGTCTTTCCAGAACCATCTAGCCCTATTATCAATATCTTTCTTTTCAACGGGTTTGCCTTAAATAAAATGGAATATAAACACTTTTAAAGGTAAAGTTATCCCGGGTAAGAGATCATTATCACTATCAGAGACCAGATAGAGTCAGCAAGTCAACATAAAATATAACTGCAGTGGCCATAAGGAACAAGCTAATTAGTTTGCCGGCCTCCGTCAATCATACATTTAAAACGCAGATAGAGGCAGAAATCCCCTTTATTATAACTAGACTATATAAAATCAGATACAGAGGAAAAATTCTAAGGTTATTTTAGGGTAATGATCAGAATCGTGAAATACCGGAAAACAATAGGATATCAATAGTATTATGGTATAACACTAAACTTTTACACAGCGTTTCAAAAATGTACATCTCCATCATTAGGTGCAGTAATGATGATGACAAAACAATGTTTGGAAGGGTTGTGTAATATCAGACCCAATTCCATAATATTGAGTTCTTAAATTAATCAGAATAAGTTTATTAGTATCATATTGGCCGAGGGCTATGCTTCACTTACCGATGGTTTAAGTCTTTCAAAATATTCATCATCACCATTTTCATAGCATAAATATCTCCAGGTTCGGTAGAGACTATAGCCTACAGCAAAGCCTGCCACTCCTGTAGTGATATACGACAAATAGTTCTCTTTAACGTTCTGTACAAGAGCGTCCATCTTCTACCATCTGAATACCTCTCGTTACTATATTATCACCATTATGACGTCTTTGTTCTATGTAGCTATCTAAAGGCTTGTTCCGTCCCGATTTGTCATTTCGTCCAAATGTGTCATTTTCCAAAAATGTCTTCAATTTGTCATCAAATGTCGTCCTACTTTGTCGCAAAATTCTAATTTGTCACTAGAAATCTTTCCGGTTTGTCGCAAAATTTCAATATGTTACTAAATATCGTTCCATTATGTTTGCAAAATTCCCTTTTGTCACTAAGAAATCGTCCCGATTTTACGCAAAATTTCAATATGTCACTAAATATCGTCCCATTGTGTCGCAAAATTACATTTTGTCACTAGAAATCGTCTCGAGTTGTCGCACAATATCAATTTGTCACTAAATATTGTCCCATTGTGTCGCAAAATTCCATTTTGTCATTAGAAATCGTCTCGATTTGTCGCAAAATATCAATTTGTCACTAAATATTGTCCCATTTTGTCGCAAAATTCCATTTTGTCACTAGAAATCGTCCCATTGTGTCGCAAAATTCCATTTTGTCTCAATATGTCTCGACCTGTCTTAAAGGGATTTTAATTAAGATCGGTTAGAAATAGGACTCGTTCCCTTTCGGCTTATATTTGTGGGTTTTTTGACTAAATTTAGTTTAAATAAATATTTTCACTACACTTTGTCCAAATTTTCAAAATTCCAATTTAAAAAAATTTTTCGGAAATTTTAAAAAAATTGTCACAAAAGCACGATTTTTCCAAAAACCCGTTTTTAGAATAAAAGCCCCTCTTTTGGGAAATTCAACGCTAAAAACATTCCCCAAAGTGAAATTCCAGTAGGGGTCAAAAAATCGTCCAAAGTCTCGACATGTTTAAAAGGTTTTTTATCATTAACATTTACACGATCATGAAAAATCGATTGAAAAAAGATATGGGCTCAAGCCGGGTTTTATGTTTAAATAACTTTAAAATTTTGGGGAAATTTAAAAATGTATTTTAGAGGGATTTTAATGCGATATAAAATCCCAAATGATGGATAGATTTCTCATTGTCCAAATTTTTAGAAGAAAAAAAAATTTTATGTTTCGTGCCTTAACACCTATTAAAACCCTTTAAGAGGTCTTTTTTATTAACGAAAAAAAATTACCTTATGTTCAAGAAGTTTCGATATCAAGTTTTTAAATGAAAAATTTGGGGCCACTCATGTTCATGGGATTTTTTTTCAATTCAAACGTTGGGAAATTGGCAACAATAAATGGGGGGTCAACAAAAGAAGTGGTCCCCCAAAGGTGCAAAATAGCGATTTGAAATCGTTGATTTGTCGCAAAAGAATCAAAATTTATCCCCGAAATTTTAATCCCTTTTGGTCCCAAAACCATTTTGGGGAAAAGGGGAAATTTCCCGATTTTCAAAAATTGCAATTCGTTTCAAAAAAAAACTTTTATGGAAAACCTTCCAATTTTTTTCAAATAAAAATTCCCAAAAATGTATCGACCAATCTTAAGAAATTTTTATCGGGAAAATTTTAAGTTATGTTGAAAACTTTTTGATCCAAAATAATTAGCTCGAAAATAACACGAAATTTTAAAAGAATATGGCTTTGTGTAAAAATTTTCCCCTGGTAGCTTTTTCACTGGAAACTTTTTTTTTCATTTAACATTTCCCAATGCTTTTTAAAACTGTATTACAAGTATATTAAACCAAAGGGTTTTAATGACGATATAAAGTCGCCAACTGACCTGGCTAGATTAGGCAACATTGTGAAAGGTTTTCATGAAGAAAAAAAAGATTTTCCACGTGTTGTCGATGCCATTGATGGTACACACATACGTATAAAAGCCCCAACAGAGGATGAACTTTTTTATGTAAACAGAAAAAAACTACCATTCTGTTCAAGAAGTTTGCGGTTTAAGTTTTTGAACATTGTTGCTAAATATCCTGGCGCCACTCATGATTCATGTATTATGATCAATTCAAACGAATTGGGAAGAGGCAAGCGGAGATAAATAGGGGGTGGAATGCGAGGGAGCAAGGACAGAAGGGGTCAAATGGTAATAAATAGCGATAGCGATCGTGATAATATGTCAGTATACAAAAGAATCTTAAATTCTATAACCATTCGAGACATCTATAATCACCTCGTCTCTGAAAAAAATACCCAAAACCTATAGGTTTGGTTAAAAGGGAAGATTTGCGAGGCTTAATTATATAAATGAACAAGTATCTGTATTAAACAAATAAGATAACTTTTATGGATATACTACTCCTTCCTTTAATTTTTGCAACGTTTCAATTCACATACAGGAATCTTTATCAAGCACAAACAATACTATCTGAATTGTTCTCGAATTTAAGAATAGTATGTGTGAACACAAAGCTTTATAGAGTCCAATATAATTATCTCGTTATATAATTTCACTGAAATTTCAATTATTCAAAAATACCATTTAAGTGTAACAACCCTGTGCTCCATGTGTAGCTCTTCTCTTGAAACTTTTTCATTTCATTTAACATTTCCCAATGCTAAAAGCATGTATTACAAGATATATTCAAACCAAAGGATATTTAATCACCTATTTTGGTGTTATATATAATTATATCTGATGTAGCAAATATACATCATTTTATTCACTTTATGAATCATTGTATATACATAACCGAATATGTTTTATATAAAGCAGAATTTAAAAATGAGGAGCCAAACCTAAACTTTATACAAAAAAAAGTATCTTGAAAGAATGACTTGTCTTGAATTAACGGAAATGAAGTTTTTACAGCAATGTTAGCTTACTAAAAGACTCAAATCTATCATTAAGAAACTCTTTGGACGACATCACGACAAATATGACTATTCTGCCTAAGCACTGCCGCCGTACAGAATGTATAACCCCGATGCATGAAGTGAAAGAATTTATTGTTGACACTCTGATATGCATACAGGTAAAAGACTGAAAAAATAATTAAAGCACAATAAGCAATTTGTACATACTTTGCCATGAAATTATATGAAATAAATCTACAAACGACCTAAGAGAAAATTCTTAAGAAAATTATCGAGATTTAAGTTTTCAGAAAAGAGGTCCTAACGGCTCTCCGTACAGAGATTCATGATGCAATAAAAGGTCAAAGGTCACAAATGAAAACAGATAAAAATAAGATTACTACAAAATAATTTCTCAATAACAAACATATTGCAAACTTGATGCTTTACTAAGACCTTATTAAAGTAATTAAACACAAAAAATAATATTACATACTCCGTAATAGGCTTAAACTTGACAACAAAACAAATGGATAACTGTGCTGCAAAGTGTTGAATTACGTTTAAACAAACTTTATTACTGGAGAGTTCCATAAACAATAACAAAGAAAGATAACTCTGTTATGGACATTACACTCCCCGCTTGATGACGTAAGTCGTCACTACAAAACTTAACAAATATCTTATGCAATTCAAAAACAAAATATAGGACAAATGACATGAATATGACATTAAAGCGTAACGTTGCAATTAACAAATTATGAGTCACTGGAAAGAAGTAACACAAGTTCGGTCACCGGGCGTGTAAAGAAGGCAGTTTTCCCGTTTCTGACTATCCTTACTTCACATTTACGAACAAGTTTATCGGAGCTCTCGAAAGTTTTTATGACAACACCCATCGGCCAATCGTTCCTTGCTGCCTGTTTATCGCGCACTAAAACAACATCTCCTGGTTTCATGTTTCGTTTTGGCTCCTGCCATTTGCGACGCAACTGCAATGTCTGCAGGTATTGAGTTCTCCAACGATGCCAGAACATATCAGCTAACGTTTGGACGCGCTTCCATTCCTTCCGATATAAATCTTTGGTATCCACAATTTCGCAGCTACTACTCGTTTGCGGTGGTTTTTGAGTGAGCAAAAGTGATGGAGATAATGGAGCGGGATCATCCGGATCTGTAGTGAGAGGAACTAAAGCCTCTGCAAGAAAGGTAACAAGGCATTCGTGTGTGAGACCACTTCCAGGTACACTAGTCATGAGGGAGTCGAGGATCCGTCGGGTAAGACCAATAACGCGTTCCCAAACACCCCCCATTTGTGATGCATGCGGCGGATTGAAGATCCAAGTAGCACCATGATCATACAAAAACTGCTGAACAGTGTCGTCTTCAACGTTGACTGCATTTATTCCAATATCGTCAGTCGATCCAACAAAGTTTGTACCACGATCCGATCTGATAAGTTTTACTGGTCCACGGATCGCCATGAATCTCCGCAAAGCGTTTATAAATGACGAAGAGCTGAGACTTTCCACGACCTCTATGTGAACCGTTCTAATAGTTAAACATGTAACCATTACTGCCCACCTTTTACTGTTTGTCTGTCCCCCACGTGTCTTTCGAAAAACAACTTCCTATGGACCAAAACAGTCTATCCCAATATTTGTGAATGGAGGTGTAGGTTCCAGACGGTCAGATGGGAGGTCGACCATCTTCTGAGTTCCACGTTCTGCTCTCAGCTTACAACATTTTACGCATTTGTGAATGACGGAAGAAACTAGAGATTTTGCTCCTGTGATCCAGATTCCCCCTGAGCGAAGAGCACCCTCTGTTATGTGCCTTCCTTGATGACGACCAGGAACAATGATTGGATGTTTCTGCTGATCAGTGAGGTTAGCCCTTTCAAGACGACCTCCAACGCGTATCAAACCTTCGTTGTCGATGTAGGGAGAAAGTTTTAGTATATGACTAGTTTTAGGTACAGGTTTCCCATTGTTGAGACATAGAATTTCCTCGGCATATGCTTCTGATTGTACTTCACGTAGCACAAACTGCTGAGCAGCATCAAATGAGTCGACGGTTTTCCAATGTGTGCAAGTATGCCAACCATGACAGTCTGAATTGCCTTTGAAACACTGAGCTATGTGCGTCAAGTGTGCTATAGTCTCAACGAGCTGCTTCGATCTGGAAAATCGATTAAAACGATGAGTTCCTAAGGAACTCGAAACACTGGTCTTGAGACTATGAACTTCCTCAGGTCTTGTCTTTATCCGGATCTTGCATTTCATAGTTGTCACCACAAGGAACATCGTTAGTCAGCAAGAATGCGGGACCGGTAATCCAAGTGCTTTCACTTAGTTCAGAAGCAGATATAGCACGCGTAGCTTGGTCTGCTGGATTTTGGGTTGTAGATACGTATTGCCACTGGCGAGGATGGGTTGAAGATCGAATCTTTGCAATACGATTGGTGACATACGTGTAGAATCTGCGGGTCTGATTATGGATATATCCTAATACTACTCGACTGTCTGTGTAAAATGTAAATTCTTCAATTGGCATATCCAGATGTTTGACAATGGATCCTGCTATTTCTTCAGCCAGGACAGCTGCGCACAGTTCTAGCCTAGGTATCGTGTGACCATGCAAAGGCGCGATTTTAGTTTTGCCGAGAATGAAACCTAGTTCCTTGTGTCCAGAATGGTCTACAGATAGAATGTACCCGACGGCTGCTATTCTCGGAGGCATCTGAGAAAATATGCACCGATTTGCATGGTGTATCGACCCAAGACGTTGAAAGGTAAGTTCGAGGTATTCTAAAGTCATGTAAATCTTTAAGGGAAATAGTCCAACGTTCCCATGCTTCTAAGTACTGACTAGGCAGTGGTGCATCCCAATCACTAGTACAGCTAATCAAGCTCCGCATTTGTAATTTGCCTTCAATGATAACTGGTGCTAAGAATCCTAGTGGATCAAATATTGAGTTGATGCAAGAAAGAACTCCACGTCTGGTGTATGGATGAGTACCAATAGCGATATGAAACAAGAATGCATCTTTCTCAAGACTCCATGCTACGCCTAAACTGCGCTGGATGGGCAACGTTTCAGCACCAAAATCCAAGTCTTTTAAGTCTTTCGCCAAATCTTCTGGTGGAAAAGCTTGCATAACTTCTTCACGATTAGACGCAATTTTATGGAGTCGTAAATTTCCTTCAGTCTTCAATACGCTCTGAGTTCTACGAACTAAGTCTACAGCCTGTTCCACAGTCGGAAGCGACGTTAATGCGTCATCTACGTAAAAATCTCTGGAGACAAATTCTGTGACATCCTTTCCTAATGTGCTGAGACTTGCTGTTTTTCTGATACCATAAGTAGCTACGGCCGGAGAAGCTGTACTTCCAAAAATGTGAACACACATACGATATTGGACTAATGGCTTATCAAAGTCGTTCTCGTCATGCCAAAGAAAACGGAGGTAGTTTCTGTCCTCACACCTGACTTTGAAACAATAAAACATCAACTCAATGTCTGCCAATATTGCAACGGATTCACGTCTAAATCTCATAAGGATTCCCAACAAACTGTTAGTCAGATCTGGCCCAGAGTATAATACATCATTCAAAGAGATATTGTTATGTTTAGCGGCAGAATCAAATACGACGCGCACTTGATCTTTCTTACGGGGGTGATATACTCCGAAGATCGGAAGAAACCAGCTTTCTTCTCCATTCTTGAGAGGCGGGGCTTTCTCTGCTTGACCCTTTTTGAAAGTTCTGTCCATGAAAGCAAGAAACTGTACTCGTTTCACAGGATTCTTCTGGAGGCTTTTGTCTAAGATGTTCGCCCGTTTTAGTGCAGTATTGTAATTATTCGGAAGACTTGGCCTATTTGCCTTCAATGGTAGTGGGCAAATCCAATAACCATCTTTATCTCTTTTGAAGCTAGTATCCATGATTTCTAGGAATGCTTTGTCTTCTATTGACAGTCCAGGGATTTTATCGTCACTCGTCTTCGTGAAAACATCAGCTCCAAATGAATCCGATTCGATGATTCCAGATGAAGTTATTTCGTTAGATTGTAGAACACCTACTTTTTCTTGAACTCTAAATTGACTCGTACATGGATCCAACATTGTACCGCGTCCACTTGCGAGCAAGTTTGTTTTGCAGACGCTGACTAATTCAGGTAAATGACTTTTCCCTAAACAACAATCGCCGATAATGACCCATCCAAGGGGAAGCTTTTGGGCGTAAGGAGTATTCCCAGGACCAATACGTTGATCTGTAACATGATGAGCCATTATAACATCTCGACCAATTAACATCATTATCTGAGCATTGTCATCTATAGGAGGGATGTGTGGTACCAAATCATGCAAGTGTGCATAATTCTGCGCTACCTCTGGAGTAGGAATTTCATCATGATTATTTGGAAGATGACTACACTCTGTGATTACTGGCATGTGAATCTGTACTGTACGATCCAAGGATTCGACAACTATACCATTTGCTCTCCTTCCAATAGTTTGTGCTGTGCCCGAACACTAAGTTAGCGTATACTCAAATTTTTCACTTTCTATTCTTAAAGAGTCAAAAAGCTGTGAATTTGCCAAAGATCGGTTACTTTGATCGTCGATCATGATGTAAGCACCTATTACACAGTCTGGCCTGTCACTTGGGTAGATGTTGGCTAACACAATCTTAGCGCATGATTTTCCAGGAAATTTACCACAAATACGAGTACACGCATTAGAAACGTTTTGACTGGACTCCCCGCTTTGATTTGTCGAAGGTGTAGATGACTGAAGGTTAACATGCAAAGCCGTTGGGTGACTATCACTTTTGCATTCCTCACAACAAACGGTCTCTTTACAGTCCTTTTTCATATGAGCGGTCGATTTACAACATTTGAAACAAATCTTGTTTTCTTTCAGGATCTGCATCCTTACCTGTATTGGTTTTGATCTAAAAGTCTGCACTTGATGAGTAGATGTTCAGTATTATGCAAAGGACACTTCCGAGTTGTGGTGCCATCATCAGACGGTTTACTACTTTTATCAACTTTCTGAAATTCCTGGGAGTTAGTTTTATTCACTTTAACTGGGATCCTCTCGTCACGTTTTGACCCGTAAATATCTCTCCTAGCTACAGGTGTCTCATACGCAAAACTTGGATTATTACGAATGCGACTCTGATCACGGAGAAACTGTGCGAAATGCATAAACGGAGGGTATGCCACATTGTGATCACTCATGTTTTTAATGGCTGATGATGTCCACTTTTGCTGAAGATAGTGGGGAAGTTTGTTCACGATAGGTGTAACACCAGTGGAAGAATCGTAATGACCTAGGAGTGATGTCATTCTACTGTCACATTTGATGGCCTCAATTTCGGATACGAGATCAGAAAGTTCATAGAGTTTCTTTACGTCTTTCACGCTTAACTTAGGAAATGTCTCGACCCGCCTTTTCAAAGATGCTTCTAACATTTCCGGGCAACCGTATCTTTCTTCAAGACGATTCCAGGCCCTTTCTAATCCTTTTATTGGATCTGACGCATTTGCTGACTTTATACTTAGGACATGTTTCTTCGACTCGGCTCCACACCATTTCAGGAGAAGATCAAGCTCTTCAATTGGCGATACAGAAAGTTCTCCCGTTTGTAAATGAGACCTTCCAGGTAAGGTAACTTTCAGGTCTGTCATCGAATGCTGAAAGCCGTGAAAGAAGCAAATCCTTCTTCAATAGGTAACGAGTAAATTCGCCCGATGTAGTCTGTGCAGGAAAGAATGAGTCGACATTAGAATTTAACGGTGCGTTATTATTGCGATATGTCCTTTGATCATGCGAAGATGTCTCGTTATTGTTTCGTAAACGAGAAAAGTTGTCACGTTCAACAAACTCTTGTGTGCGATGCACCGGATCCACAATCTCTTGATTAGCAGTGTCAAATAAAGCAGACATTCTGTCACCTTGTTCTGACTGTTCCAGCGCTTGTGCCTCTGCCTCGGCCGCTGCGGCTTCACACTTTTGCACATTCAGTTCTTGCTCTACAGACAGATCGGCTTTCTCACGCTTCAGTTTCGCCTCCTCTAATGCGAATTGTTCTTCAAGAAACGCCTGTCGTCTTTTCATCTCTGCTTCCTTTTCAGCAAATTGTACACGTACCTTTGCTGCTTCCGCTTTGGCCTTTTTACGCACTATCACTGAGCTAATGTCACTTTGCTGTGAATCAATTGCTGAAGATGCTTTTGAACTGACTTTGGAATGAGTTGATTTACTTTTACGTGAACGTACTGAACCTTTCTCTCGTATTAAATCTTGTAGCTTAGAACTTATTTGTCGTAATGTAGTATCCATAAATATCTTGCGACCAGATTTTGTCGTGGACTGAGCGATAGCGGCTTGGTGACCCTCTACAGTTTTAGACCGTCTACAAAATTCAACTAATTCTTCACACCGTGACAAATGTTTTTTAAATTTATCCTCCAGGGAGAATTTAAGTGATTGCAAACTTTTCTCGTTATCGATTATGGAAATCATATCTGACATGGTTGCAATATCATTCCACTCTCTGTCAATGAATTCAACTCTGCGAGAGTAATTCTCTTCAAAGAAGGAGCGACCCTTTTCTGTAAGAGTCCGGTAGGTTGACGACTCCTCTTCAGTAGGTAATGTCAATAACTTTTCTTCATCAGCTGATTGGTCACCATGACCCGTCTTAGAATCCGATGTTGCCATTCTGGATAGCCTGAATGGGATCTTTTACTATTCTGCCTAAGCACTGCCGCCGTACAGAAAGTATAACCCAGATGCATGAAGTGAAAGAATTTATTGTTGACACTCTGATATGCATACAGGTAAAAGACTGAAAAAATACTAAAAGCACAATAAGCAATTTGTACATACTTTGCCATGAAATTATATGAAATAAATCTACAAACGACCTAAGAGAAAATTCTTAAGAAAATTATCGAGATTTAAGTTTTCAGAAAAGAGGTCCTAACGGCTCTCCGTACAGAGATTCATGATGCAATAAAAGGTCAAAGGTCACAAATGAAAACAGATAAAAATAAGATTACTACAAAATAATTTCTCAATAACAAACATATTGCAAACTTGATGCTTTACTAAGACCTTATTAAAGTAATTAAACACAAAAAATAATATTACATACTCCGTAATAGGCTTAAACTTGACAACAAAACAAATGGATAACTGTGCTGCAAAGTGTTGAATTACGTTTTAACAAACTTTATTACTGGAGAGTTCCATAAACAATAACAAAGAAAGATAACTCTGTTATGGACATTACAATGACCAACCAGTTACTTCAATAATAACTTATTTGCTATATTTCTGATTGTTAATTGCACGCAGCAGATTGTGCTGACTCTTTTCGAAACACCAGTTTCTGCCAACTTTGGTGGCTCATTGTTGTTAATATATCACCAGAATATGGAAGATTCTTGTGGATTATAATCTTGATGTATTTATTTTTACCTATTATATTGTCAAAGGAACTGGGCATCTAAATCCATTCTTGGTCAAATGGTTTTCATTTGATAGTAGAATTAGTATATATGATGGGAAAATGTATTTCCAGACGCTTGGGTGTGGTTTACGCATGGGTGAAACGGAGTGACTTCACTCTGACCATTCAAAGGAACATTATGTTTAAAAAGCTTGAAAGAGGAGCAATATATATAATATTATTTTTTAACAATCTGCAATTATGTTTATTCTTCAGAAGCATAAAGTTATTTTTGTTTCTTATGCTGATCAACAATTGTAACAAACAGTCTATACGTATCCACAAAACCTTTCCTTGGACCATCATTAGGAGCTTGAACCCCAACAGTATAAAGAGATCGAGTTGATTCAAACTCACTTAAACTCATCTGTTTGTAAACCTGATTTGGTGAGACAGCATCCGGCAAATCCTAGAAAATGATACTTAGGTTTAATATCAAAATAACCATAACATATTTATTTAGATATACCCCAAAATGCTTAATTTCAAGATTAAATTTTCACTCAGAGTTTTGATTCCCAACGCCCTAGCATGTAACGATAATAAGCCGGCATGATTCAAAGACTGAGATAGAGTTTTGAGCTTCGTCACAAACTCACGATACACATAACTTTAAAACACGAAATATATTTTGCCTACCTGTTTTGTAGCGACGAGTATCAGAGGAATACCGTTAGTATTATCATACTTTAAAAATTTGTGAAGTTCCTTTCTAGCTTCGTCAAACCGAATAGGTAAACTGGAATCTACACAGAAACAAATTAGGTCTAGGTTCGAGGTAAAACCTCTGAAATCTTTCCAGTATTCGCGACATATCCGTGAACCTCCAACTAAAAAAAAATATAATACGTCTCGATAATCCGATGAAATCCAAAATTAGCGCAATACTATCATTCATCTGTTTTATCACTGTTCACTTAGGTCTATGATATATGCATCATTCGTAAATGTGCGTTAATTATCATAGTTTCCTACACAAATTCCCCTGATCCTCTAACAGTCAGATGGCTTTCGTCAATCATGGTCAACCATACTTCAATCGTCAATCATTGTATTTCGTCAATTATCGCATTTCAATCGTTAGTTATCGTATTTCAATCGTCAATGTTCATATTCCATTCGTCAATTATCATTAATCATTATCATACTGCAAATGTATTTCATTCGTCAATTATCATATTTCAATCATAAATTATTATCATACTTCAAGCTTAAATCATCGTTTTACAATCGTTAATTATCATACTTCAAGCTGAAATCAGCCTTTTTTAATGGTTAATTATCATATTTCAAGCTTAAATCATCGTTTTACAATCGTTAATTATCATACTTCAAGCTTAAATCATCGTTTTTTTAATCGTTAATTATCATACATCAAGCTTAAATCATCGTTTTTCAATCGTTCATTATCATACTTCAAGCTTAAATCATCGTTTTTCAATCGCTAATTATCATACTTCAATCGACTTTAACTCGTCCATTATCGTATTATTATTATTATTATTGACTATCTTGTGATTATCTGAAAAATTATTTATAAAACGGTCCGAATATGGGATCTTAACCTATTCCAATTCAAATGTCCTGGTGAGGATTTCCTATCTTAAACTCTCGTCGACTTCAGAACAAAGTTAAAACCATTCTTACCGTCCCACATATCGAGAGAAACTTCCCCAAGCCTTACAGTATTAACGTAAAACCCATAAGTTGTTTCTTCTGTTGACCCCAGTCTTCTTCGACCTTTACAAAAACATCTTGAGAAGCGTGTCTTTCCAGAACCATCTAGCCCTATTATCAATATCTTTCTTTTCAACGGGGTTGCCTTAAATAAAATGGAATATAAACACTTTTAAAGGTAAAGTTATCCCGGGTAAGAGATCATTATCACTATCAGAGACCAGATAGAGTCAGCAAGTCAACATAAAATATAACTGCAGTGGCCATAAGGAACAAGCTAATTAGTTTGCCGGCCTCCGTCAATCATACATTTAAAACGCAGATAGAGGCAGAAATCCCCTTTATTATAACTAGACTATATAAAATCAGATACAGAGGAAAAATTCTAAGGTTATTTTAGGGTAATGATCAGAATCGTGAAATACCGGAAAACAATAGGATATCAATAGTATTATGGTATAACACTAAACTTTTACACAGCGTTTCAAAAATGTACATCTCCATCATTAGGTGCAGTAATGATGATGACAAAACAAAGTTTGGAAGGGTTGTGTAATATCAGACCCAATTCCATAATATTGAGTTCTTAAATTAATCAGAATAAGTTTATTAGTATCATATTGGCCGAGGGCTATGCTTCACTTACCGATGGTTTAAGTCTTTCAAAATATTCATCATCACCATTTTCATAGCATAAATATCTCCAGGTTCGGTAGAGACTATAGCCTACAGCAAAGCCTGCCACTCCTGTAGTGATATACGACAAATAGTTCTCTTTAACGTTCTGTACAAGAGCGTCCATCTTCTACCATCTGAATACCTCTCGTTACTATATCACTATTGTGACGTCTTTGTTCTATGTAGCTATCTAAAGGCTTGTTCCGTCCCTATTGTCATTTCGTCCCAATGTGTCATTTTCCTTGAATTTGTCATCAAATGTCGTCCTACTTTGTCGCAAAATTCTAATTTGTCACTAGAAATCTTTCCGGTTTGTCGCAAAATTTCAATATGTTACTAAATATCGTTCCATTATGTCGCAAAATTCCCTTTTGTCACTAGAAATCGTCCCGATTTTACGCAAAATTTCAATATGTCAATAAATATCGTCCAATTGTGTCACAAAATTACATTTTGTCACTAGAAATCGTCTCGATTTGTCGCACAATATCAATTTGTCACTAAATATTGTCCCATTGTGTCGCAAAATTCCATTTTGTCATTAGAAATCGTCTCGATTTGTCGCAAAATATCAATTTGTCACTAAATATTGTCCCATTTTGTCGCAAAACTCCATTTTATCACTAGAAATCGTCCCATTGTGTCGCAAAATTCCATTTTGTCTCAATATGTCTCGACCTGTCTTAAGATGGTCTTATGATTATCATTAACGTTATCTTGGACTTATGATCATCATAGGAGCATCGATATCACACGAATAAAAGAATATGGCTGCTGCTACATGCCATGGTTGCACTTCTGTCACTGGAAGCTTTAAGGTTAATGCTGCAATGCTGGTTAATGCTGTAAAGCAACTGTATGTTTAAAGAGGGTTTGTAATGGCGATATAAAGTTGCCAACTGACCAGGCTGGATTAGGCAACATTGTGAAAGATTTTCATGAAAAAAAAAAGATTTTACACGTGTTGTCGATGCCATTGATGGTACACACATACGTATAAAAGCTCCAACAGAGGATGAACTTTTTTATGTTAAAAGAAAAAAAGCTTCCATTCTGTTAATGTTCAAGCAGTTTGCGATTTAAGTTTTGAAAATTGTTGCTAAATATCCTGGCACCACTCATGATTCATTTATTCTGATCAATTCAAACGAATTGGGAAGAGGCAAATGGGGATAAATAGGGGGTGGAATGCGAGGGAGCGAGGACAGAAGGGGTCAAATGGTAATAAACCTATCCTATGATATCGTTTGTGATAGCGATCGTGATATCAGTCAGTAAACAATAGAATCTTAAATTCTATAACCATTCGAGACATCTATAATTACCTCGTCTCTGAAAAAAATACCCAAAACCTATAGGTTTGGTTAAAAGGGAAGATTTGCGAGGCTTAATTATAGAAATGAACAAGTATCTGTATTGTTCTCGAATTTAAGAAGAGTATGTGTGAACACAAAGCTTTATAGAGTCCAATATAGTTCTCCGTACTATAATTTCACTGAAATTTCAATTATTCAAAAATACCATTTAAGTGTAACAACCCTGTGCTCAATGTGTAGCACTTCTCTTGAAACTTTTTCATTTCATTTAACATTTCCCAACACTAATAGCATGTATTACAAAATATATTCAAACCAAAGGATATTTAATTACCTATTTTGGTGTTATATATAATTATATCGGATGTAGCAAATATACATCATTTTATTCACTTTATGAATCATTGTATATACATAACCGAATATGTTTTATATAGAGCAGGAGTTAGAAATGAGGAGCCAAACCTAAACTTTATATAAAAAAGTATCTTGAAAGAATGACTTGTCTTGAATTAACGGAAATGAAGTTTTTACAGCAATGTTAGCTTACTAAAAGACTCAAATCTATCATTAAGAAATTCTTTGGACGACATCACGACAAATATGACCAACCAGTTACTTCAAATAATAACTTATTTGCTATATTTCTGATTGTTGATTGCACGAAGCAGATTATGCTGACTCTTTTCGAAACAACAGTTTCTGCCAACTTTAGTGGCTCATTGTTGTTAACATATCATCAGAATATGGAAGATTCTTGTGGATTATTATCTTGATGTATTTATTTTGTCAAAGGGACTGGGCATCTAAATCCATTCTTGGTCAAATGTTTTTCATTTGATAGTAGAATTCGTATATATGATGGGAAAATGTATTTCCAGACGCTTGGGTGTGGTTTACGCATAGGTGAAGCGCAGTGACTTCACTCCGACAATTAGATCATTCTATTTTAGTATGAAAAACCTCAATATCTAATAATTTCATTCGTTTTCAACTTAGCCAACCACTTTATCTTTATAGATGAAAAAGAGTTTTTTACTTCTCAACAATAAGGCGCAATCTAGTTGAATGAAGTGATAAAATACGCCTTCATTTTTTGCATTTGTCCGTGATTTTTGCTATTGGGCAACAGGACTCTTCAGAAGATGATCATTTGTGTATATTACATTTCCATAGATGGAAAAATAGACGTACAAATAATATATTGCATATTTGGCTGAATTTCGATATAGTACCTCTTTAGAACGCATTTTACCTCTAAGTCTCCTTACCCACAGAAACGGATACGATTCTATTTTACTGTCTTTTGCATTGCTGTTTATGCTGCTTGGATCGTGCTTTCGGTTGTTGACACCTATATAGAAAACAATGGGTGATGGTTTGGTTATGTCGTTATAACTCTTGATGATGCTCGTCATGTGGTGGATCTGTGGGCCTGAGAAGAAATGGACTTCAGAAGGTGGGTCAGTAATTCTGGACATATTGGAAGAGCCCACAAAAAGGGTTGCTTTTACGATTTCAGGTAATAGTCGTCTTTGTTGTTGGTTGTGTGGATGGTAGTGCGGATGTGGTAGTCGTGGGCTGTGAATCTCAGTCTGGGTGTTTCAAGTTTTATCCATATCGTTCAAAAAAAGAAAAGAAAAAGGAAACTCTCGGATGTTGCTGGAGAGAAACATCAGGGGAAGTAGACCAAATCGGTTATCTTCAATTGGGCTGGTTTTCGTAACACTTGGACGATTTCCAGTGGAAAATTGTGACAATTTCTAGTGACAAATTGAAATTTCGCGATATATTGGGACGATTTCTAGTGACAAATTGATATTTTTCTACAAATCGGGAAGAATTCTAGTGACAAAAATGAAATTTTGCGATACATTGGTACGATTTCTAGTGACAAATTGTAACTTTGCGACACATTGGTACGATATTTAGTGTCATATTGTAATTTTGCGACACAATGGGACGATTTCTAGTGACAAATTGTAATTTTGCGACACATTGGTACGATATTTAGTGTCATATTGAAACTTTGCGACACAATGGGACGATTTCTTGTGACAAATTGAAATTTTGCGACACATTGGGACGATATTTAGTGACAAATTGAAATTTTGCGACAAATCACAATGGGACGGCCTTTAGTGATAAATTGGGACAACTCAGGAAAATGAGACATTGGGACGAAATGACAAATCGGGACGAAACAAGGCTACCTTTAAATGATTGATATAACTATAGGCCTTACCTTTTGTGAAATCTACATAAAATAGAGAACAGATAATTATGGTGCGGTATTTGAAAGTTGACAATTTTGGGGGGTTTTGTAATACATACGCCTTAAGCTTTCGAAACTGAGGTCCCGATTTACAAGTATCTAAGCGTCCTTCGGATGGTAACAACCATCAGCTTGTATCATTTTCTAAAGCGTCCTTCTGCCGATGACAACTAACGGTTTGTTTCATCAACTGTATCATCTTTAGGCTGGTAATAACCATCAGCTTGTATCATCAACTGTACCATCTTTAGGCTGGTAATAACCATCAGCTTGTATCATCAAATGTATCATCTTTAGGTTGGTAATAACCATCAGCTTGTATCATCAACTGTACCATCTTTAGGCTGGTAATAACCATCAGCTTGTTTCATCAACTGTACCATCTTTAGGCTGGTAATAACCATCAGCTTGTATCATAAACTGTACCATCTTGAGGCTGGTAATAACCATCAGCTTGTATCATCAACTGTACCATCTTTAGGCTGGTAATAACCATCAGCTTGTATCATCAACTGTACCATCTTTAGGCTGGTAATAACCATCAGCTTGTTTCATCAACTGTACCGTCTTAAGGCTGGTAATAACTATCAGCTTGTATCATCAACTGTACCATCTTTAGGCTGGTAATAGCCATCAGCTTGTATCATCAACAGTACCATCTTTCGGCTGGTAATAACCATCAGTTTGTATCATCAACTGTACCATCTTTAGGCTGGTAATAGCCATCAGCTTGTATCATCAACTGTACCATCTTTCAGCTGGTAATAACCATCAGTTTGTATCATCAACTGTACCATCTTAAGGCTGGTAATAACTATCAGCTTGTATCATCAACTGTACCATCTTTAGGCTGGTAATAGCCATCAGCTTGTATCATCAACTGTACCATCTTTCGGCTAGTAATAACCATCATCTTGTATCATCAACTGTACCATCTTTAGGCTGGTAATAGCCATCAGCTTGTATTATCAACTGTACCATCTTTCGGCTGGTAATAACCATCAGCTTGCATCATCAACTGTACCATCTTTCAGCTAGTAATAACCATCAGCTTGTATCATCAATTGTACCACCTTTAGGCTGGTAATAACCATCAGCTTGTATCATCAACTGTACCATCTTTAGGCTTCTAATAACCATCAGCTTGTATCATCAACTGTACCATCTTTAGGCTTCTAATAATCATCAGCTTGTATCATCATCTGTACCATCCTTCAGTTGGTAATAACCATCAGTCTGTATCATGAATTGTACCACCTTTAGGCTGGTTATAACCATCAGCTTGTATCATCATTTGTACAATCCTTCGACTGGTAATAACCATCAGCTTGTATTATTAACTTTACCATCATTCGCCTGGTAATAAACATCATCTTGTATTATGAACTGTACCATCATTCGACTCAGTTTCAGTTTTGTATCATTAACATCATTGTCCTTCGGCTGGTAATAACCATCAGTTTTGTTTCATCAACTGTAGCGTCCTTCTGCTGATAATAACCATAATTAAGTGTACCACCTTTCGGCTGGTAATAACCATCAGCTTGTATTATTAACTGTATCAACATTCGACTGGTAATAACCATCAGTTTTGTATCATTAACTGTAGCGTCTTTCGGCAGGCAATAACCATCAACTTGTATCATTAATGGTACCACATTTCGGCTGATAATAACCATCAGTTCGTATCATGAAATTTTAGCGTCATTGACTGGTAAAATTTCTTAGTTCGTAACATCCATAAAAACAAAATGGTAATCCAACAGATGGTAACAGCCACTGACTGATTCATCGGCACGATGAACTTAATAAGTCATCTTCGTAGGACCAGTTGGTAGAATAAATAAACTACATGTACTTAAAAACAACATGTAACCGAACTTTGGTAGCAAGTAATGACCTTTTCTCACGAGAAATTATACTTATTATAACAGAATATGTATGAAAAATGTTATCAGATGTCTGGAAGAGTAAGAATATCCTGCCTAGCGCCACACTTGTCTTTGCTGCTTAACATACACAATGAACCAATACAACAAATAAAAACTTATAAGGAAGGAAACCGAACCGATTTAAAAATCGTGTTATGAATATTCCCATTCAATGAGAAAGCATTTTATAATGATAGGTGCCAACGCATGTCCAAAAATATACTCTGTGCCGAACCACACCAGTATGGATTCTTTGTGAACAGAAGTTATCCTTGTCACATTTATATTTTCGGTTTTTCAAGATTTTTGTTTCAACTAGTAACATCCAGCTGATAATACCTAGTCACTTGTTATGTGAATCAGTTACTTACAGCTCGTTATGACCCCACCTATTTTTTCATTTTTTAATTTTATTTTATTATTTAATTGAGTTTGCCTAGTTGGTGTAATTGTGTAATTCGGACTAAGTTGTTAGATAGTTTTGTGGGCATGGCCACCTGGAAATATTATAGAGAAATATGGACACGTGAGAGAGTTGTTTACCACTTAAAGGGCCCCAGGCTTGATTTTTAGGGGTCGTTTTGGGCCTTTGTTACATTTAAACAGTCCTCAGAAATATTCAAGCTTTGAGAAAATCGCAAAATACCTTGAAATATGCCTCAAACAAAAAATTTCACTTTTCATTTTTTTTCCGTGCTGTACGCGGCTGGTCTCCAGTCAGTCTGAAAATTGTGTGTCCTGTTGACAAAGTCTACAATTGAAAAATGCGTTGTAGTCTGTTTATATAGATGACCGCTATTGCACGACGGGAAGGATAACTCTTTGATTATCAAGACGAACCGTTTTCCAATATGGCGGGACGTTCGTAATTTCTTAAGTCATTATGATTTTTCAAGCACGGATAATTATGGATACACATGGATTTGAAGGCTCAAATTTCAAAGGTAAGCTCTGTAGACTATTTCTGATTTGCTAACCAAAAGATTTCATGTGTTTGAGGCTGTCGGATGATTGTCCGAAACAAATAAAGCCTGGTCCTCTTTAAACATTCCAGTGAAATCAACACTCGTGTCCTTTTAGAATCTTCAGGTGTACTTCTGAGAAAAGGGAATGGTGTTACAGAGAAAAGTTTAGAGGTAATTTCATATGTCAGTATAATCACTGACTTCGCTGATATTCAGACGATATTATAAGTATATACCAGTATTGGTGGTATGAGAAAGTGGCCATTGAGTATAAGCAGGGATCGCTAATACTTTCAACAGATATACACCTGGACCGGGAAATCTATATAAACATTGAAATTGTACTCCAATACAGAAAATAGTACAGGCAGCTTAGTTTACTGCATCTCTTGCTCCTTGTCACAAGTGATTTGTGTCGAGCCAGCAATGTAAGTTAATCAAGCAGATATCATACCATAAGTCGGACGAAGTATTCGACGTGGTTTGAGACCGTAGTGAGTTACATTATATAGTGCTGGGTATTGCCAATCATGCCACGCAACACAAGGGTCACGATACGATACGTATCGCGATATGGTGTAATAGATAAAAAGGAACACCTTTTCTTCAAGGTTTCAACATTTTATAATTTAACACTTAAATGATTAACCCTGCCTGTCTACTAAATTAAATGTCAAATAAGTTTTTTGATAACAATGTATTTCAGAGAAGTCTGCGAAAAGAATTTATGATGGGATAAGCTTGTATTCACGAACTAGTAAATAAAATACACACTAGGAATGCCATTATCGTGAAGTATCGATACACGACCTCGTGTATCGTGGCATGTCGTATCGCGATACATCGATATATCGTGCCAGCACTAGTTGTTACCATAGGGGTGTCAGAGTACATATTGCTTTGATTACTTATTGTAAATATCCACCCAAGCCGTTGATAAGTTGTTTGGGGATCCTTGCTTGTTTGCGGCGTAACACAGACGGAATCAGGTTTATGTCTGAGTAGGGGCGAAATATCTGCGGCAAACTCTGTCTAAGAAACACTATTGTTATTGGTTCGGCAGAGTATTTTCACTCTTTCTAGAACATACGATACTATTCCCCCTTGGGAGGTTCATCGTTATTCAGTTTAATATACAGGCTGTGTAGTTTGTTTATCGAAACCTGTGGGGATTTCATTATTTCAAAATATACAATATATACATTATAGTAATACTAGTATAGAATGACATCCGAGAATAAATACTAATTTCTTAATGTTAATAAAATATAATTATATGCTGTGACATTATATAATTATAGGAAATGACATCCAGACAGTAATTGAAATTCACAAATGATATTAATTTTGAAATATGATTTTTATAGGAGAATACAATCGGGCAAATATTAAAATAATATAGTTATGCGTAGGAATATTCGGATAAAGATACTATTTCATTATTAAAAAAACCAGTTACATTATTAGAAATTAAGACAGGAAATAATCACCCGATTCGCCTATTGTTAGCTGTCCTTAGTAGGAAATTAGTGCATGGCTATTAGCCTAATAACAAAGGCGCCTTTCAGCCTTCAGAGGTACATGTTAGTTGCTACCAGCAGTTGACAATGGCTACCAAGTTTATAATAATTCAGTGCTCACAGCAACTCAACAAATATACTGCTACCAACAGCTAATAAAGACCAATTTCCACATTACTGTTGCTACTGGGTAATGCCGTCTAATATTCTAAAATCACTTCTAGTACCGAACTTTTGTAACTGGGCAACTGGTTTGTTCCCGGTTATGTTACTCGACTTCTGGCAGTATCCAAATTTTTGCCTATGGCACCTGGATAATCCACTGATAGCACTATGGTATAGTTACTGGACCGTCTTGTTATTGAGTTAGAGGTACTACTGAAGCACCTGTAGCGTCAGTGTATTGTAACTGGGCCTCCTGTTAAATGAGGGTTTTATTACTGGTTGTTTCACCGAAAATCCAAAAATTCTTTCTAGACCACTGGTATTGCCTTTATAGTTTTACTGAACCACGGATAGTACTAGGCTATTATTACCGGGGTACTGATGATGTTACTGGGTCATTTGTAGCACTAGGCTATTATTAATGGGTCACTGGTGGTACTACGCTATTGTTGCTGGGCCATTTGTAGTACTGGTTTATTGTGTGAGTAAAATATCTTGTGCTTCGATAAATAAAAGGTTACGGAATTGGTCAGAAGAAAACGGGTTATACAATGAAACACAGGCAGGATAAAGAAAGGGTTATTCAACCGAAGACCACATATTTACCTTGCAAGGTATAGTCCAAAATATTTGTCCAAGCCTAATGGTAGAATACATTCATTATTTGTTGATTATTCATCTACTATCGATTATGTAAACAGAACAAAACTGCTATCTCTCGTGTTACAAAGGGGCGTTCCTGAAAGAATGCTTATAAGTTTGAGAAGTATGTATTCAAGTGTTAGTTCATGTGTTAAAGTGCTATACAGTTAAGCAAGGAAATCTTGTTAGACAAGAATGCAAAGAGCTACTTGTTCAGTCTCATTATTTGTGCACCATATCCCTGCTTGGTAGATTTCTCTCTTTGAGTGCTGCAATAGTGCAACCTGTGTAGGTGGAATATTCTCCATGGTCTTCTCTTTCTGGCAGTACAGCTCCTTCCTTGCAACGAGTTGTAGGTCACTGTGCTTGTCATACAGAAGCACTACGAAGTCACAAACAGCTGGTAGTATCGATCGTCTCCATCTACTGAGTGGTATGGTAGGGTGCCATGTAGGTACTTGGCAGATGTCACATCAGGAAAGCAGTATCCCATGCTGGCTTCCCAATGAATGCAGAAGTGGTGGCACATCTCGTGAAACTGTGGAATAGGGGGAGGAGTCTCTTCCAAGGGCAGCCTACATGCCATTGACATGATGATACCAGGCAACCCAGATGCTAACATCTTCAGACATAGTGATTATGCGATGGAACTTTCCGATGAGGAATTGATAACGTGGTAAATTATGATAAGGAATCGGTGACATGGAATATCGAGGATAAGGAATCGATAGCATGGTAAAATGAAGATAAGGAATCGGTAACATGGTATATTGAAGACAAGAAATAGGTTACATGGTATATTGAAGATAATGAATCAATAGCATGGTATATTGAAGATAATGAATCGGTAGCATAGTATATTGAAGATAAGGAATCGATAGCATGGTAAATTGAAGATAAGGAATCGGTAGCATGGTAAATTGAAGATAATGAATCGATAGCATGGTAAATTGAAGATAAGGAATCGGTAACATGGTAAATTGAAGATAAGGAATCGGTAGCATGGCAAATTGAAGATAAGGAATCGATAGCATGGTAAATTGAAGATAATGAATCGATAGCATGGTATATTGAAGATAAGGAATCGATAGCATGGTAAATTGAACATAAGGAATCGGTAGCATGGTAAATTGAAGATAAGGAATCGATAGCATGGTATATTGAAGATAAGGAATCGATAGCATGGTAAATTGAAGATAATGAATCGATAGCATGGTATATTGAAGATAAGGAATCGGTAGCATGGCAAATTGAAGATAAGGAATCGGTAGCATGGTAAATTGAAGATAATGAATCGATAGCATGGTAAATTGAAGATAATGAATCGGTAGCATGGTATATTGAAGATAAGGAATCGATAGCATGGTAAATTGAAGATAAGGAATCGGTAGCATGGTATATTGAAGATAAGGAATCGATAGAATGGTAAATTGAAGATAAGGAATCGGTAGCATGGTAAAGTGAAGATAATGAATCGATAGCATAGTAAATTGAAGATAAGGAATCGGTAGCATGGTAAATTGAAGATAAGGAATCGATAGCATGGTAAATTGAAGATAAGGAATCGGTAGCATGGTAAATTGAAGATAATGAATCGGTAGCATGGTTAATGACGATAATGAATCGATAGCATGGTGAATTGAAGATAAGGAATCGGTAGCATGGTATATTGAAGATAAGGAATCGATAGCATGGTAAATTGAAGATAATGAATCGATAGCATGGTATATTGAAGATAAGGAATCGATAGCATGGTAAATTGAACATAAGGAATCGGTAGCATGGTAAATTGAAGATAAGGAATCGATAGCATGGTATATTGAAGATAATGAATCGGTAGCATGGTATATTGAAGATAAGGAATCGATAGCATGGTAAATTGAAGATAAGGAATCGGTAGCATGGTAAATTGAAGATAAGGAATCGATAGCATGGTATATTGAAGATAAGGAATCGATAGCAGGGTAAATTGAAGATAAGGAATCGGTAGCATGGTAAATTGAAGATAATGAATCGATAGCATGGTAAATTGAAGATATTGAATCGGTAGCATGGTATATTGAAGATAAGGAATCGATAGCATGGTAAATTGAAGATAAGGAATCGGTAGCATGGTAAAGTGAAGATAATGAATCGATAGCATAGTAAATTGAAGATAAGGAATCGGTAGCATGGTAAATTGAAGATAAGGAATCGACAGCATGGTAAATTGAAGATAAGGAATCGGTAGCATGGTAAATTGAAGATAATGAATCGATAGCATGGTAAATTGAAGATAAGGAATCGGTAGCATGGTATATTGAAGATAAGGAATCGATAGTATGGTAAATTGAAGATAATGAATCGGTAGCATGGTAAATTGATGATAATGAATCGATAGCATGGTAAATTGAAGATAATGAATCGGTAGCATGGTATATTGACGATAATGAATCGATAGCATGGTAAATTGAAGATAAGGAATCGGTAGCATGGTATATTGAAGATAAGGAATTGATAGCATGGTATATTGAAGACAATGAATCGATAGCATGGTATATTGAAGATAAGGAATCGATAGCATGGTATATTGAAGATAAGGAATCGATAGCATGGTAAATTGAAGATAATGAATCGATAGCATGGTATATTGAAGATAAGGAATCGGTAGCATGGCAAATTGAAGATAAGGAATCGATAGCATGGTATATTGAAGATAATGAATCGTTGAAGATCATTATCTCAGAAATTCTGAAAGAAATTGCAATTTCAGACATCAAATTTCAAATCTAGACCAAAAATTAGTCAAAAATGGGCATGCAAAAACCCCCAAAGGAAGGGAGAAAGAGGATTTCTAAAAATAGAACAAACTAAATTCGATACAATCATTAGCATAAAATGTTTTACTGGTCTGAGTCCATACGTTGGCAGTATATGGACTTAGTCCAGTAAAACATTTTATGCTAATGATTGTATGTTCTATTTTTAGAAATCCTCTTTCTCCCTTCCTTTTTGGGTTTTTGCATGCCCATTTTTGACTACTTTTTGGTCTAGATTTGAAATTTGATGTCTGAAATTGCATTTTCTTTCAGAATTTCTGAGATAATGAGAAAATTAATTGGCGGAAGGTTATTTCTAAAAATAGTGGTTTTGTGTGCAGTGACAGTCAAGTGGATGTTGATATCCGGTAGTGGTCTACTTTCATTTTGACTAGTTCATTTTCATGGTCATGCTATATTGAATTTTTGTACAGAAACTAAGTATTGGCCAGGCTTTTATGTGACATATTGGAAAGTTTTCAACGAGATTTCTGGAAAAAGTTATAGCAGTTTGAATTTCGTGATTTAACATGGAAACAGATGGCAAATGAATTAGTGGACTAAGTCCTGAATTAGAAATAATTTTAGTTACCTCCCTTTATTTTTTATTGCTTGTATTAATAGTATGTAACTGTGTAAGCCATAGATATCCTATAAATAAATATATAGGATGTCTATGGTGTAAGCTGTACTGAACTGTGATAATTGCAAATATATATTTAAAAGGTTGTATTATATTGTTATATTAATATTGAAGATATATTTCAGGATTTTTAAGTATATGTGTAATAAAACATGAAATTGATTTGAGTAGTTTTTCACACCTCAACACCCCGAGATATTTCAATAAGGAATCTGTAACATGGTATTTAGGTAAACCCCAACCAATCGTTAATTGCAATTTTCAATATGTCCGATGTGACTAAAAACGAATTGCCAACGTGACTTTTTGTACGATTTGATTTATCCTAGACGAACTTCCGGTACATTTGCGTCTGGATAACGAAGAAAAATCACCCCATTCAGGAAATCTAGTCAGCTGCCGATTTATTTTTTTATATAAAATGATAGAATTAACTCATTTTAAGACTTGGTAAGTAAATAGTTCATCTTTATATCTTCTTAATACTTAAGAAATCATTGTTTGAAGATGTTTAGAGTATTCTAAAGGCATGTTGTGAGGTACCGGTTTGTCGATAGATTTCAAGGAAAGTCGGTGACGACATTTTGTCCTTTCTATAAATAAATCAACTAGAATCCACCAGTGGATATACGTAGATTGTTGGCCCACTTTCCTGTACAAAAACAACTGATGATGAAATTGTCTTCATTTTATATCCTAGTGTATGAGAAATCGAGTTTGAATTCTATGTGGTTTCTTAAACTTGTGGTAGATTCTGGATACATTTACAATCATACTGATGTGGAAGGGTTGTATCAATATTGCTATTCTATTCAAGTGGAGCGTTATATAGGATAGGAACCAAACAGCCTGTCTGTGTTGAAGACAAAGTCATTGAACTGAGTTGGAACTTGAGCCATTTTGAATCGATAAATTTCATTCAAATATTGTTTATTAGTGTTTGCCATGTGGATTTGAAAATTGTTTTGGATTTTTTAATTCAACAGCTACCTCTGGTAAATTACTGAATTTCTTTAGACTTTAGGCCTCAGAGTCTTTTAGACTTCAGGCCAGGGCTAAGATATGATTTATATCACAATATGGGGTACCGTAATTGAATAAGTATTGATTTAGTATTAATTGATTTTGTATAAAACTGTGATAATTGGTATTGTAGTTGCTATCAGTATATGACCACCATCTTATTAGCCTACTTCAGCCATTCAGTGAGAAAAATTGGTGATTCCAAACGTAAAAAATCTCTCCTTTTCGGAACTAGACATATTGTCAAGTATTTATAGACAACCTTGATATATGATAAGAGCTTACATGGAATATCAGAAAGTATGGTCTGAGACTGAGGCTACTTGTGAAATCCTACCTGAAGTCGGTTAACCGTTAAGTCATCTCAAAACTACCTGTAGTAGAGTAGGCATATTTGAATAAATATGCCTATGGCAGTGGGAACAATTGTCATGGAAGGATTTTGATCTTTGCCCTGGTGTTAACTGATTTGTGATCAAAACATTTTACTTATCTTTTTATGTGTATTTTATAGGGCAGCAATAGCTTGTGTCATTCCTTAATTCAAGAGTCTGCTATGCTTCTTGCAAATCCAGTTAATATTAATTGTTACTGGTACTTGATTGCACCTTTGGGGCATTGTTTTATAACAGATGTTTTCTTAAAAAATATACTGGTATGTGGAAAGTGAATGTTGATAACATCAATTTGTGCCATTCCAATATGTTGATCTGTGTGTCAATGTAATGGCATCATAAAAAATTTTTTCACTGTACTTGCAAGAGCCACGGATGCCTAACTGAAAATGGGAATGATGGTGAAAGTGGATGATATCCAGGTGCAATGAAAGTTTAGAAACACCTTTTTAAAATCCCTGATTAACAGTTTGACCAGGGAATAGCTGTACCTCATTTAGTTTGGTTTACATTTGATTGCCAAATTTTTATGTGCGGCGTATATTGTAACCGCCTCCTCGGTCGTTCCATCTGTCCGTTCACATTTACCTCGTGCTCACTCTACAGGCTACGTAATTCTTTATGGATTCTTTTGATTTTTATTATGTGGGTCAGTGTCATTATGAAGATGATCCCTATTGATTTTCGTGATGATCGGATAATTTTTCACCAAATAATTGTGTCTGACTTAGCCTTTTTCACTCAATTACCTATATGGTGCAACTCATGCTCACTCTACAGGATACAATTCTCTATGGATTCTTTTGATTGTATGTGTTTCGATATCATTATGAAATTATTAAATTTAGTGATGGTTCAATAATTTTCTTTAGAGATATCGCATAAAACGTTGATATCGCGGTCGTTTCGAGTTCACATGTAGTTAGTGCTCACTCTACAGGCTACAATTCTTCATGGATTATTTTCATTTCTAGATGCCTTCATGGTCCATCACTTCACATTTACATCGTGCTCACACTACAGGTCATAATTTTTTATGGTTCATTTTTATGGTCTATCCGTTCGTTCACATTTACATTATTCTCACTCTACAGGCCTCAATTCTTTATGGTTTTTTTCTAAATTTTGTTGTGTGTGTCAATATCCATATTAGGATGTGCTCTATTGATTAATTTATTGATCCTGTTTTTATGGATCATTCTTACTGACTATTTTCTAAAACAGTTCACATTAAGCTCACTAACTAGCTGCTGGTGGGCATATGTTTCCATATTTGACTATATATTATTTAGTAACTAGTAAGGGTTGATGGGGTCTTGATAAAGTCACCAGATCTACTAGAATGATTCATAATTCTCTTTAAAATGAGAACTTTGCATTTCTGCATAAGAAAAGATGCGTTGTAAGTTAATTGATGTCAGACATTGTTTTGTACACCATGGATTTGAAGTAGCTTAGTCCTAGTATTAGTGATACCCGTAGTTGACTGTTTGCATAAAATTGTTAAAGACTTATCACACTCAATAATTATTAATAACATTTTATTTATCATTGTAGATATGAATCGTAAAGAAAGTGAAAGTGGTATGTCTAATCAACAATGGGTGATAAAAATGTTCTAAAAGGCTCTTCTTATGTTAATGAAGAACTAGATCTAGACCTATTTTGTAAAGATCCAGCAGACCATCATTCTCTACATAATAAAACCAGCCATCAAGGTCATCATCATCATCTATCCAGTTCAAGAAGAGAACCTCCAAACGTATCTGACATTGAAAGTAGAGAACGTAGTGATTCCATTAAAAGTCTCAGAGAAACTCTCAAGTCTGTATCAGGTGAGAAACTTAGACAATATTTCATTGAGTAAGATCTTAAAGATGGCTAACCTGAAAACTTGTTATTTGAATTCAGTAGTTTGATATAGGTCAGGTATTTTTATCAAAAATATTCTAATATCACAAGGTTTTAATATTTCAAATTAAACTTAAGACATACCATAACGTGAATTAATTGTCTAGATCCTAGACAAAAACTTAAGTTATATGAGATGACATTGCTCCAAACCATTCATGTTCTGAATGCACAGTATGTGATGTTTGTCCTAGTAACAAAGAGTAGGCCATTGAAGTTAGTTTTTAGTTCAAGTTGAAAAGTTGTTTGTAATTTAAATATCACTATACATTATTATTACATAATAATATATACAACATGGTTTGAAGGACGGTTTTTCAACAAACTTAGACAATAATTACAAAAGGTCTTGTTTTGAATGCATATCATAGACCGTGTTTGTAGACAAGATCACTTGTGCAAATACTACACTCCAATATTAACTTTTGAATAATAACATTAGAAACATTTTGTTAAATATTGTGGAATTGCATGAACCAGCTAAGGCTTGGATTAACTCTGAGCTAGACATTAAGACATTAACAACTTGTGTCAATCTAATAGTGAAGTGCTATTGTAGTATTGTGAAATAAGATTTTTAATGGTAGGCCTTCAACCAGCCCTTGCTACCAAGATTGTTATTCTCAATAGACGTGATTGTCCTGTAGAATGTTTGACTCAGTTTTCTAAGAAATCGAAGTAAAGGAAGGCTTTTGTGTCGAAGTCATTCAGTATTATGTTTAGACTGTTCTAGAATAAATAGATTGTTTACCTTTTAACTCTTACCTGTATATAAGAATTGATAAGGTACATGCCAATTAACTTATTAAATGAAATAACTTGTTATTCTTTCCAAAGAGTTATTCAATATGCTTATATTACATGCTAGTAGTGCATGTACAGGTTTAAACAGGAGCAGTCCAATTTATCTTTAGGAAGCATAAGAAATAGATTGTATATATAGACCAAGTGTACATTGTATAATGATATTGATTTTAAACCACTGGTTGTAAATAAAGTAGATTGTTTACTATGCCTTGAATAACACCCGGATGTGATTTACAATATGTGAATACCTGACTATATACCGGTATATGATAATAATTTGTTTCTGTAATGAAGAGAATTTATTCTATTATGTACTCTGTTTGCTTGGATTAACTGTAAGATTTCTAACACTTTGATTGGACAAAGTAATATGTTTCCACTGATTGGTGTCTAAATATGAAGTGGTCGTCTATTTGAAGTGAAGGTATGCTTCAATTTATTTGGGTACCGGTATTCTATAAGTACCGGTATGTCTATATCTTAAAGCAGAGTTTAAACTGAATGTAAAGTTGTTTTACAGGTTATATGACACTCACACCATAGTAATCACAAGTAAGGTTTTGTGTGGTTGGGATTAGGAATGGAGTTATAAACTCTCATGCTAGTATTGCTACTAAGTTGTGAATTGAGTTCAGAACTTGTGGCCATTTTCAATATTGGTTATTGGCACCTTTAGAATGAAAAGAAATTTATAGAAGATTAAGAATTCGTCTTTAAATGAAGAAAATGATATTCACTTACAATGAACTTACTGACAGACATTATTCCAGTTTTTGTGAAAAGGGCACTCTTGAATATACAGTGAAACCCGTCTAAACTGGCAGGCTGTTGGGCCCGTGATAAATGCCGGTTCTGAGGGGTTGCTGGGTTTACCCGTAGCAGTGGTGTTACATGATAATTGGTGATTACTGATTAACCATGTGTCATATATTTTTCATGCCGTCAGCATCAGTTCAATCAATACGAATTCATGGACTATGGATTAATAGAGGGGGTGCCAATGTATTATATAGTGATTCGGCTGGGACTTTTCAAATATGCCAGTATACAGGGGTTGTCGGTTTATAGATCAGGTGGTTTGGAGGGGTTTCACTGTAGTTTTCAAATTGTAATTTATACAGTACTGGTACCAGAAAATGATTAAATATTGTTTGTTGTTTGTTAAAACAATTCTTGATCTTAATAAGGTTCGCACTATATATGAGTCAGATAACCGTAATACATTATAAACTTGATTACTTTCAATAATGTTTTAAATAATAACCTGTAATGTATTGTGTTAATGTGTAAGATTTCAGTCAGTATTCTAGATAAGTTAGATATATGTTTATAGGTGTAATAGGAATGATGTAGACTGGTTTAGATATCAGTCAAGGTTAGCATGTTATTTACATTTACTTGATAATCTTATTCAATGATGCAACATTAATGTAATGTGTTTATCAATTTCTGTCCTTGCCTTTTGTGTTCTTCGCGGTGGCTCAGTATGTTATACCTAAGCTCGAAGGTTTCAATACAGAGATGATATCTTTGGATAACCCTGTCAGTGATGCAGGTTGGAGGGGCTGACATGAAAAATGTGTCTTGGGACTATCACATTTAAATCCCTTGAAATCGATAAAAAAAAAAATCGTAATTACGTAACTTCCGATCCATATAACAGCTAGGTGAAAAGTGAATACTGTTTTATAAATAACTTGTCAATAGTAATCGATTTGACCTAAATAATTAGGTCAAGCTGCCACATTGGCTGCCATTTTGAATTTCCGTTAAAATTTTGAAATTCCTTTAAAAGAAAAACAAAGATACATTGGATCTTTATCTACCTTTTCTTGGAGACTGATTTTTAAATTTTGTTTTTTTTCTATTTTTTCAAAATTAGGTCACTTTAATGGTTACGGAAGGTGTGACCCACTTAATCTATGACCTTGAAATTTATTTCAAATAATATTCAATATATTGTCTACAAGGAGGTTTTTTATTTGGCTTCATAGAGATAAGTGTACTTAATACAGCAAAAAATTGATAATTTTCATATTTTCGCCATCTTTAACCATTGCGGAAGATGTGACCTTATTATTTTATGACTTCAAAAACTAAGTCAAATGATATTCAATATATTGTCTAGATGTAGGTCATAGCAAATTTAGCCTACATAATATTTTAAGGCTGTCGAAATACGTTCATAATTGTAAGCAATTCCAGTTACTTTATTTTCTTTTACTTTAATACCTAATTATCCAACTTTTAATTATTAAATATTTCCTCTTTTACCTACCTGGATTAACAAAATATGGATTATGTCATTTTCTAAAATACTAACTGTAATCAAGAGTATAAGCTGAACTAATCAATCAAACAATGTTGATATATTAGATGTTACTGGTGTCTTGACTATAAATATAGTCAGAAGGAGAGGGTGAAGGTAGAGGTGTGAAGTTGTGAAAATTGCTGAAATAGGTTGTAGATTTGGTAAGGTGATTTCAAAATCATTGATGTTTTGCTTAGCTAAAATGACATGACCTATGTACTACAATATTTTATTTCAATAGGATTATCTATCAATTGTAATTGCATTATAGAAAGGAGCTGACTACAGCTGTTTAACCCTACAATTAGATTCAAGTCTAGTACTGGTATTGACTGGTCTTGTGTAGGTTATTGACCTTGGCCACTCTGACCTTGGACCTATGTATATTATGATTTTGTCTGGAAAGTTGAACTACATATTATTGACCTTTTATTGACCAATGGTCAGATTAATGGTATGTTTTAAGGTAATTTAAGTTCCTGTTGTGACACTTAATAGACAACATCAAATAATGTTTAGTAATACAAGAAAGATATAATCACTTGGAGGACTCTTACAACCTACAGTGTATATATTGTTTTGAGGTAAACTAAATGATTTATTTTGATTTGAAGATACACCCTAGACCTATGTTGCCTATTGAACCTAATATATATTTTAATTCTTTTATCATTTTACCATTTATGGAAAGCACAAATGCTCCACTAAACTACCAAAAGTTGGCTTATAATTAAGATTATGACACAAGTGAGTGTAAGATTAGGAGAAGACTTGCCTTTAATTGGTCATTGATGGTCACTCAGTTGTTAATCTTCATGGATTTATAGTACCGGGTATAACAGGTTTATGGTTATTGACTTGTGTGGTATTGTTTAGTAATTTGGTTGTTCAATTTCAAACTGTCAAATTTGAAAAAGGGCTATATGTGCTATTAGTAAGTTTACTTACATTGTGTCATAATTTTTTCATCTAGATTAATCTTTTGTACTTTTGGATTACATTTATTAAGATCATCCAGCCTGTAGTCATTATCAGATGGAACAAAGTGCTCACTGTGTAGTGCTTGGACTTACATTAAGAGATCAGCTTATATTTATATCATGTATTGGTAGCTATTTTGTCAGGTAAAGATAAGGTTGAATAACTACTAGTAAGTCTGACAGCAACTGTAACACATGTTAAAAGTGTGATTTCAGCATGTTCATGGATGTATAATGTTAGTGACCAGTATTACTCATCTTCTAGTAATTTTGAGTCACCGTGACAATTTGTAAAGAGAATTTTGTTGTTAAGTAGGCCTATATTTTAAAGTATTATCTGTAAACTGACTGTTTCATTTCCTATCTAGGTAATATTTCCCAGTAGAACTTGAATCCTTTTTTTTATACGCCCACATTAAATGTGAAGAGTATGTAATGATTTTTAAATTATCTGAAAATTCGTAAAACTGGACAATTTTATCAGGAATGTATTGGGGGTAAACCATGTCCCTGGAAGTAGTTTCGAAGTGGTACAGTGAGCAATGATTTAACTTCATAATTATAAATAGTAGTGTAAGCTATTATTATTAATTTGAATGTATGACAGTTTTTTGTTGTTACTATATCATTTGACAAGCGTCAAAATGTGAGGTTTATTGTTTTGACATATTTGCTTTCCAAGTTCAGTTGTTAAGTCCACCTTTTCTACTCGTTAGATTTTTATACGCCCACATAGAAATGTGGACGTATATTGTTGTCGCCCCTGTCCGTCGGTCCGTCGGTCCATTGGTCCGTCGGTCCGTTGGTCCGTCTGTCAACAATTGTTTGTGGACACTGTAGAGACTACAGTTTTTATTGGAATTTCTTGAAACTTGGTATACTTGTTTATAATCACTCAAGGAAGAACCCTATCGATTTTGGTATGATTCCGAAAAAAATTCCTGGAATTCTTGGACTTTGAATTTCAAATTGTTCTGTTTGTAAACAAAAGCTTGTGGACACTGTAGAGACTCCATTTCTTTATGAATCTTTTTGTAACTTGGTATATTTGTTTATTACCATCCAAGGAAGACCCCTATTGATTTTGATATGATTCTGAAAAAAATTCCTGGAATTCTGGAACTTGGAATTTCGAATGTACTGTTTCTCATCCGTCTGTCAACAATTGTTTGTGGACACTGTAGAGACTACAGTTTTTATTGGATCTTCTTGAAACTTGGTATACATGTTTATTACCATTCAACGAAGACCCCTATCGATTTTGGTATGATTCCGAAAAAAATTCCTGGAATTCTTGAACTTTGAATTTCAAATTGTTCTGTTTGATAACAAAAGCTTGTGGACACTGTAGAGACTCCATTTTTTTATGAATCTTTTTGTAACTTGGTATATTTGTTTATAACCATCCAAGGAAGAACCCTATTGATTTTGATATGATTCTGAAAAAAATTCCTGGAATTCTGGGACTTGGAATTTCGAATTGTACTGTTTGTCATCCGTCTGTCAATAATTGTTTGTGGACACTGTGGAGACTACAGGTTTCATTGGATTTTCTTGAAACTTGGTATACATGTTTATTATCATTCAATGAAGACCCCTATTGATTTTGGTATGATTCCGAAAAAAATTCCTGGAATTCTTGGATTTGAATTTCAAATTGTTCTGTTTGTAAACAAAAGCTTGTGGACACTGTAGAGACTCCATTTCTTTATGAATCTTTTTGTAACTTGGTATATTTGTTTATTACCATCCAAGGAAGACCCCTATTGATTTTGATATGATTCTGAAAAAAATTCCTGGAATTCTGAAAAAATTCCTGGAATTCTTGGATTTGAATTTCAAATTGTTCTGTTTGTAAACAAAAGCTTGTGGACACTGTAGAGACTCCATTTCTTTATGAATCTTTTTGTAACTTGGTATATTTGTTTATTACCATCCAAGGAAGACCCCTATTGATTTTGATATGATTCTGAAAAAAATTCCTGGAATTCTGGAACTTGGAATTTCAAATTGTACTGTTTGTCATCCGTCTGTCAACAATTGTTTGTGGACACTGTGGAGACTACAGTTTTTATTGGATTTTCTTGAAACTTGGTATATATGTTTATTATCATTCAATGAAGACCCCTATCGATTTTGGTATAATTCCAAAAAAAATTCCTGGAATTCTGGGACTTGGAATTCGAAGTTGTTCTGTCTGTCTACAATTGCTTGTTGGCACTCTAGAGACTACAGTTTTTGATAGATCTCTTTGAAACTTTGTTTTTATATGCCCACATAGAAATATGGACGTATATTGTTGTCGCCCCTGTCTGGAATTCTGTGACTTGGAAAAATTCCTGGGATCTCTTTGAAACTTTGTATACAATATGTTTATTATCACTCAAGGAAAAACCAATATACATTTTGGTCTGATTACGAAAAGAATTCCTGGAATTCTGTGACTTGGAAAAATTCCTGGAATTCTGGGACTTGGAATTTAAAGTTTTCTGTGTGTCGTCAATTGCTTGTAGACAATGCAGGAAGTACAGTTTTTTATATACCCAAATGGAAATTCGGAAGTATAATGTTGTTGCCCCTGTCCATCCGTCTGTTCGTCTGTCAGCCCGTTTGTTTGTGGACACTGTAGAGACTACAGTTTTTATAGAATTTTCTCATACTTGTTCATTATCATCTAAGGCAGACCCCTATTGATTTTTGTTTGATTATGAAAGAAATTCCTTCAATTCTGGAACTTTGGATTTCAAAATTTGTTCTGTCTTTCAACCATTTCTTGTGGACACTGTACAAACTATATTTAATACATTTAATGAAACTTGGTATGAGTATTGAAATAGATAAGATGGTGGTCAAGTTCTAATTTGACAATTTTCCATGAACAGTTTTTTAGTTTTTGCCCTTAACTTCAATATTAATTCAGTGAGTGTATTTGAGTTATTGCTCTATTTATTTTTCAAATTCAATGCTGCCAGTGGGCGTATGTTACCTTGCCTGGCAAGCTATCTTTAATTAGAGCTTCTAACTATAATTTCATCATGTATATGATGTAATCTTTATATATCAATTAAAACATATACACACATGAAGACCTGATTAAAGATTAAAGTTTTGCTTGTACTTAGGATGACAGTCACATGACTCTTTAGATTGAAGGAGCCCGAATTGTCTGTGGCAGGGATTGAAATCTATACTACCAGTACTTCATTCCACATAATTAGAGCTCATCTTATACTACCAGCACAGGAATCAGGCTCTAGACTTATTACAGATATACCACCTCTACCTTACTAAAAGGAGGCTTACTTGGTGTCAAAACTGTAAGACAGAACCTCAATAATCCAACAAATTCATAAAACTAAATTATTATCCATAAGAAATGTGTTCATATTATTTCTTAGTTTACTGGATAACAATTAATCACCAATTATATGTGTCTTTGTTCTTAACTTTGGATATCATTTTATATTTTCAGAAGCTGCTGCTAAGAAGAAGTCTAAGGGAATAACTCAGAGTCCATCCCATGATGATCTTCTGGGTTTAAATTTCCAGATAGATTTACCCAAAAAATCTTTGACGGTTCCCCAGCCAATTTTACATCGACATTCTGTTTCTTTACCAGTAACTCCAAGGTCTTCACCTAAACTTGAACGCAAGACAGGTGGTTTGTTAAGAAAACTTTCAGGCACCAATCTGATGCAAATGGGGGTTGTGCCTGAAAATTCAAGCAACTATTCAGTTGTTCAAATGGATAAGAATAATAGTTCCGCAGCTGTTAGAGACTCTCAGATTAAGAGTGCTAAAACAAAAAACATGGATGCAGTATCTTCGAGGCCTAGTTCTCAGGCAGCTAACCCAAGTTGGTTAGTTAGTTCAGGATTCAGTAACTTTTTGAAAAAGAAAACTAATTTAGACAATAAGGAGATGAATGCAATGGCTCCGTCATTTTAAACTTGTTGTGTTTTGGACATGTAAATCAGCATGCCAGGGATGTATATTAGACTGGAAATTATTAAATTGTGACAACAGTTGGACACTGAGGTCAGCTGTCTGACATCATACATTAAACAGAATCTTAAACACTGATGATATTATGATAACCAATCTGATATCTAGAAAACTATGTGAATAGAAAAATTCTAAATTATGATGTTTTTGACAAGGTGTCACAGTGTCTGTTCATGAAATGGCTCTAAATAAACTTTTATGTATGATTTACAACTATCTGTGATAAAGTGAATAGTTTAAATATAGCCTACTGTATGGAATCTTGGAATTTCTTCACTGATCCATTATCATGACAATAAAACTCTGGAACCGGCATCTGGTGGAGAACTATGAAGTTGTTGACTTGTGTTAAAACTATTGAATGACATCATGGCAGCTGATGTTTGCAATTTTTGGAGAGCCCCTGTTAATTATAAACTTTTAAAGATGACTGTAAATATTGCTTTGTTTTAGAGTTAAACGCCCCATATTCTTGAAATGATCTTAGCATTAAGCTATCCTAGAATCTTTGTTAGAAGATAAGCCCCTAGGACATCCTAGAAACTTTGTTAGAAGATAAGACCCTAGGACATCCTAGAAACTTTGTTAGAAGATAAGACCCTAGGACATCCTAGAAACAGTAATAGAAGATAAGACCCTAGGACATCCTAGAAACAGTAATAGAAGATAAGACCCTAGGACATCCTAGAAACAGTAATAGAAGATAAGACCCTAGGACATCCTAGAAATATTAATAGAAGATAAGACCCTAGGACATCCTAGAAACATTTATAGAAGATAAGACCCTAGGACATCCTAGAAACAGTAATAGAAGATAAGACCCTAGGACATCCTATCATTAATAGAAGATAAGACCCTAGGACATCCTAGAAACAGTAATAGAAGATAAGACCCTAGGATGTTCAAGAAACAGTGTAAATACATAAGATTTTTGGACATCCAAGTGCTATGATCATTTCGAGAATACAGCGTACCTTTAATTTAATTGTTGTTGTATATTTATTGGTTTTGTTAAGACTCTTTATCCCGAGTAATTGTTACAGAATGCAACACATTGATTTAAATCAAATCAGAAAGCATTTCATACTATTTATTTTAGTCTCGGCAAGCTTAAGACTAGTAGGGTAATATGATATTGCATTGACCAGCTGTGATTGGTGATAGGGATTGAAAGCTGGCTCTGGGGCTACTTCTTGAGTACTATATTACCAACAGCACTTACCTAGCATAGCAATCTGGTTAGACTTATTGTTCAGGTTTGAGTCTGAATGCTCATTACTGAATGTTATAGATTATTACTGATAGTGAAACATAATGAAATAATGTAAACCCAGTTTATAACCTGTGTCATTCTGACATGGTTAGTTTCTTAAACACCAGCTGGTTATCAGCTGATGTTATATCAGATCAACTAGTCTTTATTTAGACCGCATGTCAGATTATCTAATCATTTGAAACTTCAACATCAAGTGACTTTACTTATTGACCCTGTGACTTTATGTTTGTTCAATGGCTCAAATCAAAAATAATTACTTTTACCAGTACTACTTAGCATTAATGAATTAAGGACAATTGTGGGGTCTATGTTACTTTATTGCCTTAACTATGAAGATATCATTTTACATCTTGGTTAAGGGTTATATTATTTGCGGTTTAAGAATGAAATTGATCATGATTAAATCTATTTATTTTGAATATCAGATTATAGTTCTGATACTCTTTGAGTGTCTTTGCATTGAATAGAAATACACATTTCCTTGCCAATCTCTATTATTTGTTTTGAAATTGTCTTCTGTTTACAATGTGCTCATGTTTATATTTCTATGAGTGCAAATGACATTGAAGTTCATCAGTACTCTTCTAAGTTTGATATTCCATTTTACATACAAATAATTGATAAAATACTATTTATTGTAATTGTAACTAAACCTTGAAGAATCCAACTAAATCCTATTCTAATAATCCTTCAAAGACTTTTTGCACTATACCATTAATCTCCCCTTTAGTTTCAGTGCAGAGATGGCAAAATTCTCTTAGAACCCTAGAATTTAAATTAGATATGCCTACATATAGCAAGTACATGTATATAATAACCATTGAGCTTATGGCATTGCTGTAAAGTTAAACTTTGGCATCTATTTCATTGACAGGAAGATACATGGAGCCAAATCCATCGTTGATGGTCATACAGACTGACTGTAATTCAAACAGGACTGATCAGTCACATGTAAAATAACATTTTTATTAATGAGAAGTTATAGGAAGACTACATTAGATTGTTTGCTAAAAGCTTTTTCAAGTGTATCTTGAAAATTTTAAGAAATCCTGATACGGTTACAGAGTGTTAAACACAGTGTATAATATAAATATTGGTCAAGTTGCTTTGTCTTCTTGTAGATGGTAATTGAAATAAATGTAATTACATGTATTTAATATGGAGGAAGAGAATCCATCATCATGTAAATATTATTGTGTTGTGTCACATAGAATCTGCAATTCTTCATTTTTATTTAATGATCCTTTATGAAAGTAAATCTCTATTCTATTAGTTTGTTATTATTGATCTCCTTCGCCAAGGGGAACACTTGATTGTCCGAGATAAGGAAAAGACACACAGGTATAAATGAAAGCTCTGAAGCTATTGCGTCCTTAACGTTTGGTGTGAGACTGTTCAAAGAGCAATTACTCCGGTTGGTGACTGATGCATCAAAGTTCTGAAATTGATACAGTGGGAAGTGGAAGTAACAGATTAAATTGATAGGTGACATTAGCAATTCTGAAACACAACCATCTCCACAAGCAACAAATGATAGTCAGATTCGAAGAAAAGTGGGACAAACTGCAATTTTATACTTTTCACACGGTCCCCGAAGGCCAATTTAACATGTAATATACGCAAAGAGCTTGAAACTGCTAAATCTTTGGATTTCTTTGATCAGTTCAGGTTTCTGGTCAAGCTACACAGAAGTAGGTAATCTACGGGAATCAGCAAGTCAACACCAATCTACTCACGGATCGGTCACTCTACTTCTTATATCATGTGAGTATTGGGCAAGCAAAAGGCATGTATTATTCAATTGCTACGTTCGCCATTAAAACATATTTATATGTCCACATGTGGACGTATAGTGTTGTCGCCCGGTCCGGAGGTCCGTCAACATTTGTTGTAGACACTATAGAAGCAACAAATTTCTAAGGATTGCAATGAAACTTAATCGGAGCAAGTTCGATGACTTTTCGTTAAACGGTTTTTGAGTTATTGCTCCTATATTTGTTGTAGACTCAATAGAAGCTACAATTTTCACTGGATTTTAATGAAACTTGATGTGACCATTGGAATTGATAAGACGGCGGTCAAGTTCGGATTTGACGATTTTAGATGAACAGTTTTTGAGACTTGAAAATTGCTTTAAAATTTTATTGTTGATGCAATAGAAGCTACAATTTTCAAAGGATTTTTATAAAACTTGCTGCGAGCAATGACATTGAAGAAACTTCTCAATGCATATTTTACGAGTAACTGCCAAATGAATTACTGAAATTCAAAGCTGCCAGTGGGCGTATATCACCTTGCCTGTCATGCTATCTTGTCATTTTAAAACCACATAAAATTTCAAATAAAGATATTAGATACAACAATGGAATCTTATGGGAGATAACAATGTGGAAGGAAGGAGATCCACCTTAAAGGACGCTTTGGTTTATTCTATCTTCTTGGCCTTCAATATGGAATGGTTTACTGTTAATGACAGGTACATGATATAAGACTTACAAGTAAAACAATTAGAGTAAGTTCTCTTTCCAAACTGTATCATTATAGCAAATACTAATCATCTGTTAAAGGGCATAGAGGCAACTATATGTGTGGATTGTAGATTTTACCATCTTATTTAGCCCATAAGTGAATAAGAGTAGGACGTAAACACCATTAATTTCGTGTCTTGATTATATCCGTCATTTCGACTGTGCTTATACCTCTTGCTTACACATAATATTATTTGATATATATATGTGTGTGTACAAACCCGTAGGTATTTTTATTACATGCGTTAAAGAACGTCGATAATATCTCTGGACAAAAGGGGCAATAATAGCGAATTATAAATAGGCCCACCTCACCCGTTTTAAAAGATAATAAAACATTATGAATCCTTTATAAGAAATAACCGTGCTCACTCTAGTACAATATACCTTTAAACTCAACGTGCTGATGAGGGGTTGATTTCTCGTCAGTCAGACATCTCCAGATACGGTAACGGTAGGTTGAATTTGAATCCTATCATAACAGACCACAAAGGCAAATTGAACAAACCTTAAACATGCCCATTCTCAATTGTTTGAAATCTGGACTTCGGTGTGAGCTGAAATCAAGAGTTAAGGTAGATAACCTACTGTTTGTTACCAAGGCGTCATTGTTGTATGAAGAGGAGAGATTGGATTAGAGAAGCCTTTTAGAATTAAAAGGTATGTTGCTGTTATCTAATATTGTCTTTCTTAACCGAATTTGGCAATCGAAAAAGAATCCTACTTTCTTCAGATTGTTTGGAAGGGCATGTACTAGTATTATATCCGGAGGGGCAATGGAGTGTGGTGTTTATTTGTGGTGATCAAATTGGTCTACTTGAATTTTTGTTTTCAAGGAATTGCCCCCAGTCCTGGCTCCTTGTTGCTCCAGGCCTACTTACAGTATCTTCTTTCAATACTTCCATTGTTCCCATCCTAGACATCGACCAGGGAAATGTCTTAGCTGGTCCCCTTGTTTTGCATCGTGTGTGAGTGTATGATTCACTAACTTGTATTCAACTCAGTTGTTGTTGGTTACAGAACCGGATTAGTGCATACCGGAGATATGGTTTCCTGGTGGTGTTATAGGCTTGAGTATGTGTTAGGGTCTGATTTTTAGTAATCGTTTCGATAATAATCAGTGTTAGGTAGCGCATCACTTTATACTACATCGTATCATGAATACGGATACTATGAAGAATGAAGGTGTGGTTTCGACACGATGCTTATACTGATATTAGTTTGCACCGTGTCTTACTTGTCGAAGTTTGCCTTGTTAGGTTCGTTAAAGTTGCTCCAGGTTCTATGTGGGGTCTAACATTATAAGGGTTGTGACCAGCAAATTATTTCCATCGATCTATGTGTATGGATTTCATTTGAAACATGGTACGGTTGTTACCAAAGGGGTGTCAGAGATACCATTGTGGGACATGTGTGTGATAGTGTGTGTAAATACTTATGATTGATTCTCGACACATCCATATTTTGGGACGTGTGAGATTCGGGTGTGGGACAAGGCAAGGTTCAAAATTGAAATACATCACGCACCGGTTTTCACGTCTGTTTCATACACATGTATTACAATAATACTTTAACTATGGCATTGAGCTGAATTTTTAGATTCAGCTGATTAGACCGGATTCAATAAAACATCATTTGAAAAATGATTACATGTATTTGAAACATTCGTGAACAGAACAATTTCTTACTCCTTTTAAAGGGAGATAAATCTTATATACGCCTGGATTGAATAAACCAGACAACAGTTAAATAGCTATAAACATACAATAATAACTAATCAAGTGACTAAGATGGGAGGGGGGGGGACCAAATATTGTCTAATGTTAATGCCACAGATAAAGAGAATTCCACTCATCTGCTCCCTGAGTTCAAAGAGCACGCATATCCACCAATTATATTCATCAAAGTTTAACCCATTCCAAATATATCATCTTTATGTGTTAAAGTATCGGCCACATCTCAATAAAAGAATGGTAATTCTTTGTCATAAGAATACCAATAACATGCACGATTATTATATTATAATAGCGATATTATTAAGGTAAAATCTTGAGGAACATAATCTCATTTGTAAATATTCGTGTCCGTGCAAAGTAAAATCATCCCATTTGAGTTTCGGCCTAGTTTAACAATACAGATATATGTGGTCTGAAAAGTTGTTGTAATATGAAGTTATTTCCCTTAGACTATTTTAACAATAGCTTAGTAGCCTCGCGATCAAGCTTCTGGAATCTCGGTGGCATTTGGTTATTTCAAGCAAATAGTATTTATGGGTTTTGATTTCGCTCGACGTACTAAAGTCTAAGGAACGAGTCTCTTTTTCTCCCAAAATAATACTGTTATGATGATCAGTCATACAATGTCCAAGCCTATGTCACTGAATTAAATCAATTTCTACAATATATTTATTATTTAACATTGTCCGATGGCCATTTTCTTTTTTTTAGATTAGTTCAATACCTCCCTTTGCATTGAAAATGAATTTGACTGTTTTTGTTTATTTTGATGGTACATTAATAAAGGACATACAGAAAGATATTTACTGTCATTATGAATCACAATTACTATAAAGTTTTTCCACGGACCAATGTGTGCACCCTCCAGAACTAAGATAGTAATTTTTGTAAAATATGAACGTGTGTTTCACCCTATAAAAGGCCGATGTCGAGCAAGTTATTATGCTTGTTTACATAATTTTCTATTTTAATGGTTTTTATCGATTACATCAACAAAACGCAATTTTTGTTTTGTTCAATTTTGTCACTCAACTGTTAAATTTATGTCTTCCTCTTTATCAGATTCAATTAGTCTTATCCACAATCTGTATTGAGCTGCTATTAAAGTCTTGCCAGGATGGTATCTTGACGGAGCTGCCTCCTATATTTAGATGGAAAGAGTGTATGTTAGAACACCTTTCCAAACAAATTTTTAATATTAGACTGCCCCTTTAAGTAGCCTACATCCTGACCACGGCCATACCAATCTGTTTACTGCTCGTTCTGTATATTATTTAGATAACTTGACATTTTCTCAGTCATAAGAATACTGTCTGGCCACCCAGGTGAAAGTTTATTATAACAATTTATTTTATCAGTTTACTGCTTTATAAACATTATGTCCAGTTATTGGCTCCCATTCACACCCTTCGGCCGGCTAACACATCTCAATCCATTTAGATTTCTCAAGTCTTCTTTTATGATCAAATCGGCGACGCCCTGCATTGGCAAATAACCTTCATTTCCAAAACCTTTAGCTGCAGTCGAGAATAGATGTAGAGGAGGTATGTTGGATAAAGTGAAAAAATATGCAAGAAATGGAACAAATTAAAGATACGATTAGATGCTTCACTTTCCTACCGAATCGAAAATCCAGCACTGTACACAACACCTTGTCTAAAAAATACTCGGCAAAAGCTTTGTGTTCATTTCGATGGATGTAGACATCCGAATTCCTTAAAAGGTTTTTAAAGGCGATGTTTTTTATTGGAATATTTTTTATTACAAAACACGTATCGGTCGCATAAAATGAGCTCATACTTTTCACAAAGTTTTACGATACAAATTTTGTCGTATGTATTGAATATTTCATAGTCGAGATATGAGACACTTAGAAACAGAGTCTATAATTTTAGTATTTTATTGATAAAATATATCATTATCTGTCAACAGGGAAGGGTTGACACTATCGCAAACTATCTGATTGTTCATCAACTGTTGCAACTCAACGACTGGTTTGTCCACTCGGCGATACACTTACAGTAGTGTTTCTATGGGAGTTAAAATAAGACAAGATAAACAGGCTATGCCCCTTCAACTTTCAAATTATGTTTTATTGTAGAAAAAGCAAGAATAGCCTGTGGCCCCTCCTGGAACTTGTGGGCCCAAACTCGACCCCTCTACTGTAAACTCGAAGATACAAGAAACTAAATGTTGTTATATTTCTCATATTCAATCTTTATCGAAATTACAATCGTAGTGAGATATATAAATGTTAGCTATTTTGCCTTGTAAGACAATAGACATAAATCGCCCATGAAATCGGCTCAAGTTTTGTCTGTAAACCGAGATATGATTGGCATGAACAGAAAAATACCATTTAAAATCGTCGGGATTTATATATGGCCGACGGAAATATTTTTAGACGAACATGCGTGAAATTATTTTCAATAATCTGACGTTTTCATTTACAATTTATCCGATTCTATTTCAAATTTCTCAGAAATGCCCCCTGGGTTCACAATTTTCGTTTCTTGACTAAAAGTTATCATAAAAACAATGGAATCCCGCGTAAATTAAATCAGACAAAGATAGAGTTTGTTTTGAAAGAGTCTGTTGATTTCCTCTACAGGAGCGACCCATAGTCTCAGGTTTAAAATAAAATTGGTTCCCGATGTCTAAAACAAAGCTGTATTGTTTTATTATTTGATATTTTATCTCGGTGAGAAAATTGACATTAAATATTCCATTGCGTCTGCTGGCATCCCAGGCTATTTATAGCCAGTTCTTTAACTGTTTACGTGATGCCTGCAGGTTATTCCTTTTTTTTTCACGTGCGCTAATCTTACATACTTACATGTTCAACGAGCGCGCGGTTGAATTAACGTCTGCTGCTAGCACGCGACTCACTTGATTGACACTCTGCCAATTCACTTTCCTATACGTTGAGCGCGAACTAGCACGTGACATGCCCCAGCACTCGTCCCGTACAGTGATAGTTAACAGTTTACTTTTATTTTGTTTTCTTCGAACAGCAGACGATATTTTTAACTATATTAGACGTGTTTAAATGCAGCAAGACGAGTGTTGTGTCGGATCATTATGAAGGATAAAAGCGTTAAGAAAATTATTAGAAAGTGGATTAAGTTTTATCCCTTGTATTTACCTTAGGATGTTTAAGGAGAAACAAAGTGAAAAAACATCGGTTAATTCTAATCTGTAAAACATCATTAGACATCTAAAAAGTTATGGCGGGAATCGAGCTGCAGAAGGCCAAATTAAATTCTTTCTGGTCTATTTGCTATTGTTTATTAACGCTTGGTGTACATATTTATTCAACTTATCTTTGTGTGTTACGGTACCAGGAAGCCCAAACTAAATCATGGCCAAAGGTGGAGGGGAAACCTCCGGAACTGAATTTTCTCCTGGCCATGATCATTATGTCAGTTTTCTTGCTACCCTTATTTATAATTTCATCGTTTCTTAAAGTTGGGAATATTGCAAATGACGGAGTAAAATTAGGTCGAGATCATGCGCTAAATCCGCGTATTAGATCGCTGTGTCGGAATGTGGATAATGGATTAGGCAGACGACTTTGGCAACACTTTTGCCCCTTGGCGCAGACGATTCATCTTGTGTGTGCCTTCTGTTTGATTCTACCGGAAACCTTTCTGTATTCTGTGGAAATATTGAACGGATATCGTAAAACAGGTGAGAAGAAGTTTTATTATTTTATTTTTAATGAACTCCACATTACAGACACCTGATAGCCATGTTTGTTTTTGCAATCATCTCAGAATATCTCTACACTCTTCAATGTGATGGAATATAAATGAACATGGCAATCCATGTACTATCAGCACGTGCTTTTATAACCCTGAACTATTTTAGATGTGAAGAACTACAAATCAACTGAGCACATGCGAGTCGAAGATAAGTATCAAGTTGCACATTATAGACTCCAATAACACTTTGACTATTGCCAGTTCTTGCATTAGAAATTCAAATCCATAGTTCTTTTATTCATCAAAACTTAATACTTGTAAAACTCCATACCGTCACAAAACATTGTTTTTTTATCATTGCAAGTCGTTGCTTTCTGGTGAAACAAATCCACAATCAAGAAACAGGTAAATGTGTATTTGGTGTATGTACTTTGTAGAGGTTAGGGTGATTGAAAAGTAATAAGTTACTATTTACCAGAAGGCACAAGATTGAAGCAGTGTTTTAAAAAAATTAGTGTAAGAATTATTGTTAGTCCCCATCCACAGGTTCACGTGTCACAACCAATTGTCAGTTATCTTGAATGAGAAATGGTTTACAGCATCAGGACGCTATGCACAAGTCTTTCATTTCACAAAAATCGTAAATATATTGGGTATTTATGTATGTGTGGAGCCCGTCTTGGAGCCTCCTATATTAATCCTTCGATGGCATATTAGATAAATACTAGTAAGCCTTTTTTTTGCCATGAAGTATCTTGTCATAAAATTGTCTTAACTAAGTTGTGTTATAACTACAATAATAAATCAGAGACTTGTAGATACATATGAACACCATTTCTTATCTTTCTATTAACTTTTTATACCTTTTATTTCGCTTTTAATCAAACTTTTAAAAATAAGGTACAAAAAATTGTTACGTTTATGGGGACGTTCAAATGAAATAATTCAAACGTTTTATTTTGTATGTTTTATGTGTTTGGAAGTTAATTGAAATGTTCGAAACGGTTGGTGAACCCTTTAATGTTTTAAACCAGATATTTCATAGAAATCGTTTGAGTCATCAGTAAGGCTTTAATATTTAGAAATATTTGTCGTAAAAAGGCTAGTGACCTATACGTAACACTCTGACAGTAAGTTAAAAGCGAATAAAAGGGGTTAGCGCGTACAAAATATGTGAATATCACATTTATTTTCATTCAGAAATGGACTCCGGTATGAATACGTTATGAATTTCAGTTTCTTTTTTTGTGAGGTTCTGTAGCACTGTGGGTAACAGCGTTTGTTTTTTACAATTCATTTATTAGCTTAATTACTTAGAACAAATGTTGGTTGTGATTTTTAATCTCGGTCGGCATGTAAAAGAATAATGACCTTGAATAAGCCATCTTCATCCATAATTCCAACTGTAATTGGTACGGGTAATTCGGGAAATGATCAACGCCAAGAGGTTTTTATTTTCAAAGGACCAGCTGGCTAGAGTGGTTATTCTTGTAAAGTAGCTTTTACTTTTTTTGCTCTTTTTTCCTTTTATCGTAGATATTCTCTGCTTCTTAACCATTTAGGGATTCTACGACGATACCTACAGATCAAAGAGAGAATAAGAATTGCTCTGATAGTTGTGTATTTATCCAACATTATAACAAACGTATTGTTAAACTCTATTCAATTTTCATATCAAAACACATTTTCTGATGAACTAGCCTCTCAATCTATACCAGTCTTTGAGAGTTTCTATTGGTATATAATGAACTTGATATATATCAGTTAACTTTATCATACCTTATCAATGATACTATCAGTTTTATTTTTATATCAGAAATTCAATATTAACACATGTTGAAGAAAAACTAATAGTCCATGTTAGGTTGGTAATTGAAAAAGTTTAATCCCCTAAAAGAAACTTGATAGGTATCTTGTTAAAGGAGGTAAAAGAAAACGCTGATAACCATCTTATAGTAAGGGAGAAACAAGCAACGCATATCTTTTAGTCCATTTTTAACTGCATGGGTTGTTGCTCGAAACTACTGATGGCCCATTTTAAGTATGATAAACTATCTAAAATTTGATCAGTATTGGCTAATATTTACAGAATGCTAATGTGGAACACTCTAACAACTCGACTTTGATGTCGAGCAACTTAATAATGTAATGACACCTCTGGTTCTGAGTGGATGGGGAAGACGTGGACGTCATGCAAAATGCGCTCTGGTCAATGAGAGTAACCTAGATGGTGTTCTGGTGGCATATTATATTTCCAATGAATGACAAATGAATTTGAGAAAGTTTTCTTTTGGGAAGTTCTTCTAAAGTTTATCTCTCACTGAATAGTGATTCTAAGTTTTAAAATAGAATTTTATTTATTTTAGAATTTACTGAATTCTTGTCTCAAGTAAATATAGGCCCTTGGTACTTAGGACTAAAATAGAAAGTTCTATTGTCTACCACTGTCTGATTGTTGCAAACTGTCAAGGAGAAAGTACAATCTAAAATAAACTGAGTTACTTTTTGTGTATTATTGATATAATTGATTTACGTTTTTAAAGGATAATTAGAAATCATTTCAATTAATTCCTGCCAAAAATAACCATATATTCCTAAACGTTCATACATTTACTTACTAGAATCTATTCTGAGACATTTTTATTTTGCCCCAAGGGAAGCATATAATTAAAGCAACAAGAATGTTTGCTTCTGTGGCTATTTTCTCTCCTTGAAGACCTTAGGTGAATCCTCTCTGTAATTGATGGTAACAATTTCATAGTGTGGAAGCCCAAGATTTGCTTGGTTTTAAAGTACGGTTATTGGAAGTGACTACTTCTAATATAAATTGCTAGAGTATTGTTAACTTTTGTCTAGGCTCATAGAGAATTATTTTGAAATGAGTGTTATTACAAGTTAATATCATAAAACAAAAGACAGATAGATAATGATCTGTGAGTTCCTAGGTCCTAAAGATAACATTTTCACCAATCAACATTCTGCGAATCTATTCTCTTTCGCTCAGCAGAGTTTGTAGTGTATGGGATTAACAATAAAAGATATTTTCTTGCCAGAAATCAAAACCGTTTTCAAAGTTCTATTAATAGGTGTTGAGGGTGTTTGACGAGTAACTCGTTTCTGACTCTGTCATGGGGATATAATTATTTTTGTATCATTTTGATGCTAATTTTCAATAAACAAATGTAATAGTTAACTACTCAAAGTGACAATATTACGCTCAGATCTATTGATTTAAAACACCATTAAATATATACATCTGCCTTTAGAAATACAACTAACCCTATCAATGTCATCTTGTATGGAATAACATCACTTAAAATTCCGATTTTGATCATCAATGTTTGTTATAATATAACAGATATTCGTTTGACAATCGCAAGACCAGCCACTTGTTTTTTTTTTTGGAATCAACCCATCATACGGAATTCAGATTATCATGAAACAACTCGTGACTTAACAGCATTAAAAGCCATACTATGCATTTACTTAGAAGGATCCGTTTTACACTAAGTATTCAAGACAAGAGTAGGCATGCATAGCTGATGGATGGCAATTCGAAGAGTTGCTTATTTTGTATAGGATTATGCCCCAAGCATTGACGAATGAACGCATAGTGTTTTTATAATTCATTTTTAGTCAGACAAATACGATGACTTTTCGTGAGGTCTTTTTTCTTGGTCTACCTTGAAACAACATGAGAAGCCAAATTGGAAGATGTAGTGGACTGTCCAATTTAACCATCTATCCGTCACGAACGCTTTTTCTCAACGTTGATAAAAATAACGACGAGAGAAATCAAGAGACCATGCTAATGGTACGAATATCACGTTTGTTGTTCATTTCGGACACCTGCTAATTTTGGCAAAATAGTTTTCTAAATTTATCACCTATTGTTGACTTCTGGTCTTCAGGGGTCAGTTAAAAACAAACACGATGGTCTTCAAAGATTACGAAGTTCAGATAAATAGTTACAATACTATGCTAAATGTTTTGTATTATGTATCCATCTTTCTTATTCCCATGAAAAAAATAACATAGAAATATAAATTAAGTTCCGTTAAAAATAGAAATATGTGAATTGGTAAATTATTAAACATGAAAATGTAGTAGCCGTCTGCTGGACATGGGGATTCTGAAGACTTTTTGGCACAACGTGTTTCCTTGATCCACAAATCAATAAATTGATTGCATATAAATAGAAACATGTGGATTCTCTTATATAAGTTGACGCGGTGAATATGCCCTAACTAGAAAATTTTCCGTGAATATGAATGATATCGACATACAGAATAAAACGTTTAAAAGACTTGACATAATAAAGAAAGTGAAGCGTGAATGTTTAAATGTGTATGATAAATAGAAGAATTATCCAATCTATTATTGGTACAAATGTCAGGTAATAAAACGTATATAGCGTCGGTGTGAAAATTACTTTTAAACGATCTATAAAACACCTTTCTTAATAGCTTCAGATCGTCAGATAAACAGACGTTTCGCATGACGTTCGTCGTCCAACAATTTGCTTCTAACAAAATATAGAGTATGAGATTGTTAGAGACTAATATCGTTGTTGTAAAACAATGTAATGTAGTTTCTTCTTGCTGACTAGAAACTTTAAGTTTGTTTATTGTATTCCGCCTGTAGAAAAAAGTTTCTTATTTTCATATTGGAAAACCCTTTGGATTGGGGTGATATTTTCCTGTAAACGATGATGCCAAGTTGGCATGGTTCAAAGTAGTATATTTATTGTCTGCCAAACCACTAAAAAACTTAACGTTTGATTTTTTATCTAAATTCTTACATTGATATTAATATTGAACCATTAGTAGAGCCTGCCGACGTACTCCAGATCGAGATCGTATTTTGTCTTTCCTCTCGTCTTCAATAGCCCAATTAGGTGCAGTAAGGTTACACCAATAACGCTCTTATGTTTCATTTCCAACTTTACTCCTCCCAATTTAACCGCCTTTGATGTTGAGTATGGAAATTTAAAGTAAAATATCTAGCCAATATGCAGAAAACCCTGGTTTCATAGATACCAAACGAACTGTTGCCGGCTATAAAACATGTATAAAAAGGTATTGTATTAGTTTATGATGTGTTAACACAATAGAAGTAAGTGTGGGTTTTATACTTGATACAAACTCATAAAACATCGAACCGTTGATGGGTGAAACTTGATAACTATCTCCAACATCAAACACAATCATTTTACTGCCTTAACCATCTTTTTATAAATCATTCTGCTATAATTACCTGTACATTATTATATTTCATAAATAATACTCAACCAGAGGTTTTAAGACTCTTTAAAGCTCTATAGATTTCGATTGAAATCTTGGATTATCGGCCATATGTTATAATGAAATGACTAACTTTATAATAGTAACTACGCACAATTAAGTTAGCTAATCAAACTTTCTAAATATGCAATACCACGTGTCTTCATGGTGTTAAGATATACTGATATGCACATTTTTTTTCGCCATACTAATGAACTTATAAAGGGTTGAGGTTTGATGCTCTCTGTACAGATTGTAATCTTCAGAATGAACCGGAACAAAGCCTGCTGTGTAAATCTGTCAACACTAGTAGTTCTCGTAGTTCGACCACTAAATTCTTACTGTGTTTTAAATACCTCAACTGACTTCTCCGACTGGCAGATTTATTACCTTCAGAATTAAGATTTCATTCATTGTCGTAGCTGAATGTTGTTTTCATTGGTCCCAAAAGTGCGATACAATTGGAACGTAAAACCCCTTTATTTCCTCTCAAAGAACCCTGATTGCTATGCGGATGCAATGTTTTTAGGGGCAGTATTTTAATTAACCAATAGATTGCTATTTGATTTGAATGTTCTTGAGAAATTTCGTGATAATATTCACACCAATTTTATAATGGGACTATTGTAATCCATCTCTATGATAAACTGAACCAAATTATGACTACAATACGCAAAATTAACCCAATTTATAATTTTATCCGTGGCTCTACAGTTTGAAATTTGTTTTCACTGAAAAAACTGTTTTGTTCCGAATGAAGTATAAAAGCTCTCCGCCAATGATGAAGTCAATGGAGTAATGGAGCATGATATTACGATAAAAGCAGTACTGAAGTTTTTTATGACTCGGAAAATAGTCAATTGCTGATAGAAATGCAGGCTTTTGTTATTTTCTAGACGACGTAGTTCCTGATAATTTCCAATCTCCTGGTGATTAGGGGCGATATTATTTTCTTGGCTTGATCTAATGCTCATTTAGTCAATCAATAGCGAGTTTTGTATGTATTGCATCGAGCGGCGGATATAAACGTAATCAAAGAAAAAAATTCAGTCGGATATTGCGTCTTGTTCGAGAAAACTCTTTAAAGGTATTTTTATCACAAGTAAATTGTAATAACGTGCGTCGTCAGTCCTTTTTCATCAAGTCGGGTAACATCAGGTAAAATAAATTGTTCTAATGCTTACTAAAGGTACATTTTTATATTTGTAGAATCCTGGAAAGCAATGTCGAGTACACAAACCCAATCGCATGCGACTGTCAAGTGATAAAGAGAAAGAGCATCTCTTGCCTTGGTACACGTTATATCACTCGCTGACACTAAGTTGAATGCCATTTTCCGCACCGTGATGTTGCGGCAGTATGCCCAGTGGAAACTCTCGAAAGCTAGCTTAAATCCGGTTTTCCCTTCAGTGGAAAAACTTCTCTAAATTTAGATTCAGTACGATTGTTAATAAATCAAGTTTCATTATTTGATAAGTGGTTTAATAAGAAAACTTTTATTGATCATAGTACTGATAATAGATTTGAGGTTTTGTTTAGATAAAATAAAATAAGTAGTTAGTTTTTTGACAAGAAATGAAAAATGACAAATATAATTGAATCAGGCCCGTTCAACCAATTTCTGTTAGAAAAAGAAACATGATGTATGAAGATCGTCTAGTCTGAGAGGTCGGTGGTAGAATGTTGAGATCGTGTAGAATGTCAGAAGAATTATTGTCCTGTTTGTTCCTCGTAAATAACTACAATTCTTATAATAATGGCTACCGATAGTGGCAGTGATCTATTGATGCAGACAATTATTTCTGTCGGATGAATGGGATACATTGTAAATTTTATCGGATTACAAATAGTCAATTGATATATACCAATCCAAACTGTAATCCACATTTAAAGTCAAATGACCGAAAGGATAAACGAGGTAGAATTGTATCCAATGGCCAATCTTATTGTTTCATTGCTCTCTCTTGCTGTTGATGATTGTACTGGTAGAGTTGTAATGACTTGAATATTTACCTGTATTTTTACTTTCAATGTGGCAAACGAACAAGGTACAGAGAACCTAGTATAAATCTTGATTCACCTCTTATACCCAACCACCATAGACACTGCATACAGCCAATCACCGAAGCTAGTTTGAGAATGAAAAATGACCACCACGTTGACCAATAAATAATAAAAGTTAATAAGTTGAAGGCATCAAGCGTGAAATATGGAAGCAAATACAACTCATAAATTCTGACACTTCACCTCTGGTGGAGGTCCGTTTGATTTCTTACTCCATTTAACCAAGATAATGAGTGTACATATACAGGCTTTAGTTGCATGGGGATTTTTTCTTTCACTTTCTTTTGTCTTATGACTGAATTTTTAAGTAAGCAATAATCGTCATCATTACCCTTTACAGTAAAAAGCAATAATTGAAAGAAATCGTATAAAAAGATACAAAAAATACGGGTCCAATACAATCTTTTCCCTTATATTCCTCTCCAGGCTGTGCTGATTTCTTGCAGAAAAGAGGTTAGATAATCTGAGAAAGACCAAGGGCGTTAATTCATGATCTTTAGTTGTTAAACATGGTTTCATTCGTCCTGATTTTCACCATAATGTATAAGGCTATGAACTTGATATCTGAACCGAATGTTTATGTCAATTTCTTCTTTAATTATTTTTGAACTTGTCATGGACAGCGAAGTCAATTAAATAGAATCTATTAGCAGGCATTTTAAGAATAAAGAAATTAGAATTGAAATCCACGTTTCACACGTCTTGCCAATTTCTGGTGAATCAGAAAATTTGGCAGATATCATGAAATCACGCTAAAAATAGACAGTAGATAATTATAGTGTTTAGTTCAAGGATTCCGGGTTTGAAGTCTCAGGAGGGGAGGAATAACCAACAATACTCTGACTCTGATACCAGACCAGCAAGACGTGGATCACACTAGATTTAAAGATGGGTTCCCTGGTAATAAAGTTTTAGCGTTATCACAGTTGTGCCTTTGGATATATATAGTCGATGCCATTCCATTCGTACCGTCTCTGTTCTGGGGCATGTTTTCTTTATACAATCCGAGGGTTGACAGGGTCTTTCTGTCTAACATATTCCATAGTTTGTGCCCAATGGCCAGTCTTTGTTACAGAGAAGTTACGATGACACTAGTATTTCGTTCTATGATAAAAGAACTTAAACATCAATATTAATTTCTCACGAAGAAATAAAAGAAAATGTCGACCATATGTACCACGTGGTCACCATCACTATTTTAACCTTTCCACGCATTTCAGGTTTCTTTCAGCAATGGTCACGTGATAAAGGTTATTGAAATATCAGCATATTGCTCCTGAACTTTAAAATATGGGCTATAATATAAACCATGAACACTATCGGAAATAGTATAGTAAAATTTTGAATTGATGATATGAAGGACATTGAGAGCTACCTAACTACAGGTCCTACATACAATAGAAGGATGGAACATAGGCAATGGACACTGTGGGTCTGGATAGAGACATTTCTCTCCAATTAAACTGGATCTAGGCTGATTATCTATGATCATATATGTTTAAACTGAGTATAAAGGTTATATTATTATTCTTCTTCCTTTTTATAAAAAACAACTTGGTCATCGTGGCAACTCGACGACTTTGTCAGATTGGCAATTCTTTTAGAAAGTCCACTTAGTTATGGTTTACATGTATTCGAGACATGTGCCTACGATTGTGTAATGTCAAACGGTTAGAATGCAGAATTTAGGGAAATCCAACCTCAATAGGGTTAAAGGCAAAACAAGCAACTGATTGCAATGAACACTGAATTTACTCTTAGGTAATAAAAGAAACAACCAAAAAACAATAAAACTCGCGTTAGTATCTTACGCATCTGAAATAAGACGGTGAAAAAAAGGTTAGTGGAGGTATTCGGGATGGTGCCGAAGAGATTATAAATGCCAGACATGTCGAGGTGCCTGGTGATTAATCAGAAACTCAGATACTAAAGATAGACTGAAAGTACCGATGGGATGACTGGCGCCTACTAATGAAGTAACGAAATTTAAAGGTCTTCTTAATTGATTACTCAACGTTGGTGCTATAAGGCGTTCCTGGGGTGATAAAACAGAAAAGAAAAGAGTAGGAAGTAAAACTCCATTCATTTCATTTTCATCAGTATTACCGTACATTTATACCGAAGGATTCAAATATCTGAATTTACAAAAGTTACATGCTACAGGCACCGCGCAAGTGAAAAAAAAGCCTTAAGTTTTTGTGACGTCACCAGATTTTCATTGTTTACATTCATTTTGTCAATACCGTATTTTAACGTTGATATTTATTTCAAAATCATAGTGAAGACAGTGAAATATAGTTGATAGAGAAAGATCAATGTATAAAACAGGCAATCAGCAAATAAATGACAATAGTATTAGACGAAGCTAATTATTTATATACAGAGTCCCGAATATGGGCATTGTCGTAAGTTTGCAGTAAGAAAGGGTAGAGCGTACCCCAGACTAACTTGGCGTCGAGTAGGTAATAAAAGCGGTGAAGTGTCAGACAGTAAGTTACTGATAGTATTTATCAAACTCAGAAATGTTATCTAACAACCTACTAATATAAAAACTAGAACCATGTAGCACACAGATATCTTATCAACCAACAAAGAAACAGAAGAAATTGTTCTCGGTTCCTGTAACTGTTAAAGATACAGATAAAATCGGAGAACTCTGGCAGATTGGTAAATATATAGGTATGTTTAAATACCATCTTCCCAGTGTAAAGTAACACAGTAATTGTATTACTTATAGCCTTTTGGACATAAACCCATTAGTCAGTATTGTATTCAATCATATCCATATGATTAAAGGGATAACAGGTCTTAGAATGAACATAAAATTTGAATATTTTAAACTTGGCCAAAAAGAGCTCTATTCATCAGTAGATTACCCTACTGCCACAAATAAAATAAATAAATATCCAATAAATTGACTAATTATCCATAAAGATGCATCTAATTATTGAAAAAAACCTTAATAAAATGATTAAGCGCTTTTCATTAATGACTAAGTTTTGTAAACTTTAAGGGATTCTGTTACTTTATGACACCAGGCAAGTTCACTGATGAATATATACTTACATTGACCATTCTTGAGAACAAAAATTTTATGTTCATGCTAAGACGTAGTATCTCTTTAGCATTTTAGGTTGAAATACTGCTACTCCGGAACAATTGAAGTTCTACATGCGGGGTTATTGAAGGTACAGATGTTTATTGGTATTGTTCAGTAATTGCCGGTTAAAAAAGGATTGGGGCAAGTTTAAACGATTAAATTTAAATTCAATTATATGCTAAATCGTACTTTAAATAACATTGAATGTTAATAGTGGATATAACCAGCAAACTTCTCGAAAATGTGAGTTCTGGTAGCTGAATGATATTAAAATAGAACAAGTATCCTACGTTGTACGGCTTGATTCTTTGGTTCATGTAGATAAGAAAGGAAAACAGAAGAACTATTGTTTTAAGAAGTATTTAAAAAATATTGGCAACAACTTCTGACTAATGAGATGATTTTACCATTCATTTCTCTTGATCAGAGTTCCACTCTTTGTTTTTGTTAATCAGAAACTGGTTAAAACTTAAATCTGTTTTGAATTAAATTGAAACGCAGTTTTCAACTTGCACGGGGTTTTAAAATTATTAGTTGTAACATGTGTTTGGCTTTCAAATGTATTTCTGTTTTTGTATTCCATACATCGTTATCCGATAATGTTCGCCCCAACTTACTGACGTTTAAGCCCTAACCTACTATTATTACAGTAGTCCCCTGATATTACTATAACCTTCTCTTTCTACTGTATTGAGATGACTATTATCTGGTATATGCCAAACCTTGTGGCCTTTCGTTCATCCTTTGTCATATCTCCATTGACTTTGCTTAACATAAAACAGGTTGTTTCGGGACCTTCTGGTTTTTCCTATTTGCCGTCAACCTTCTATTTTGCTGTAATCAGGTGTTAAGTTAGTGTCGTCAGTATTTGCCTTAAATGATTTCTTATATATCACTGTTTGTATCATTATCTTATATATCACATTTTGTACTACTATCTTATATATCACTGTTTGTACCATAACCATATACTGTTTATATCACGTTTGTACCATAACCTAAAGGGCTGGTTTAAATTTTTAATTTGGTTTGAGATGCTGACTGTAACCTACTGATTTTTCTCTATCCTACTATTTTGACCTGGTTGGTAGTTGGTAGATGGCAGGTTCACGTTCACTGGATGCTGATATCGCAAACTAGGTAGTTGTTTGTAGTCTTATCAGGCGGTTGTTTGGTTGGTTCAGTTGGAAGATTTAGTGTTGTTGGTCTGGTATAATTCGTGTCAAATGACATAACGGTTAAACTCGGTCGTGGGTGATGTGGTTTTTGGTTTGGCACTGATGACATTGTTAATTGAACAAAAATACAATTGTTTTTCATTATTGACGTCTTGTATAATAAATGTATAATTGGTTAGCGACAGACAATAAACACAAGAGAAAAACGAGCGACGTGCAATATCCTGACATGAAAGACTGAAAGAAAGTTTGTAAAATATTTATTTTCTGCCACCCACGCTATTTCTGAAGCTAATTCGATGAGAAGAACACATTTTTCTACTTCAGTCCTTGGAAGCTGTGGGCTATTGTGTGCAGACAAGATGAAAACTTGTTCGATTAGGACGAAGTACGCGAGGTGGTTACGTGTACCATTGCGCCATATACCGTTCATGTGCGCAAGCCCCCATAAATTTATATTCCAGACCACAAACCTAAATTGATCCATTATTGTTAACTTGTCTGTTTTAGTTTTAGCTTTTATTTTTCTGAAATGCTTGGACTAACGTATTAAATATTTATTTTAATAGAGCAATGAAAAATTGATGGGAAAGGGTATGGTAGAATAATAGAACATTCAATCTCACTTCACTACGTTTCACAAAGTACAAGAAAAGAAAAGAAAGGAGAACAAATAGATTAAGTTCTTTTACCTGAACGTCAAGAAACCGTTTGATGTTAATTATAGGAATGATTGATGATGATACATTGAAATTGACCATTAAAATCTGGAATTGTTTAACCTGGCAACTCGATAATTACTTCTAGAGTCCATCCTTAAAACATTTCAATTTGATTTATTACTGCCGTGCACCAGGATAGCTTCTTGGTAGACAATCTGGTTGTTTTAATCAATCTACAGCTGATGTAAGGTACCTTGTAGTAATGTACTGTACACTGGTAGTACCAGGCAACTCCATCGCACTTCACCATCTACCAGATTATTGTTCGTTCCAAATCTAGATGTTCTCTTTTGCTACATCGAGTCATTGATATCCGAGTATTTTTCACAATGTCAAGTTATTGTAATGTGGTTCGAATGCCTTCGATTGAAATGTCGGAAAGTGGGACGAAATTATCCTTTAAACAGGATTGTTATCGAAGTTGCGAATTCGTTTATCTATTCTATCGCAAATTTTAAACTTTCGACCCGTGGTATTTTTTATTATTCTAACGTAAAATCTTGTCATTATTCTTTGACAAGAAGTGATATACTTTAATGATAAACAGTTGTGGAAAGGAGTATTTCGACATCCACTCTGCATATTATGTCTGTATTTAATCCCTTGATGTCGAATGTCTAACCTCTCCTTGTACAACTAAATAGATTCAAAATCAGTGAGTTAACATATATTGTCAATTTGTATTTATTTATGTAGAACCTGAGACTATCAAATATGTATTGTATTTAATCAAATTTACTTAGGCCATCATAGAATCACATGTAGTAGGTTGTGTTTAAACGTTTTGATCCGTCCCTATACACGGCACGATTAATAAAAAGTTCAATACTTTAATTCAAGGGCTTGGAGCAAAAACTGTAAATTCCGATGCCTCCTTTCAGTCTACCGCACCAGTAAGGAATATGACATTCCGACTCTTATCCTGAAGTTCTCAGAAAGAGTAAAACACCGATCAAGCTGCAGCAAGCCTGACAAGCTTGTTGGAACATCTACAAAATCCTCGTTCCATATCGGGAATAACTGCATCTTATTGTGATCACAGCTTTAAAACAATACAATCGATTTATCTTACAAAGAAAATAATATCATCTATTTTACCATAAACTGTCTGAGACGATTCTCTGGGGTCATATTTTTGACAATTTACAATATGTTTTAGCAAGTAGTCTTGGCAGAAGTACAGAAATTTATTCTGAGAATTGTAGATCCAAGAGAGTTTATTATGACTTTCTCTAGAATACAAGAACATAACTTACACAAACTCTCTATCCATTTATCTCAAATACACTTTATGGTCTTCAACATGTTAAATACATCCACTGGCTGGGCTACAGACATCGTCACCTGTACCTAAAATAAATCGTTGAGAATCAGAAATACCATAACGGCATTCTAGATGCTGAACAAGTTGTAATTTAGTTTGAAGATGCATTTTGGATTTATGATGAATCAAGTCCTGTTAACAATAAATGGACTCGTTTCTTATGCTTGTTAGTGGTCTTAGTACAAAAAAAATATTTATGTTAAATCATTGCATTGTTTTGATTAGACAATGAATATTCCGAAAAGTACTTTCGTTTTGGCACATTGACATCTACAGAATTCAACATTTTTACACAACTAAGTTGATATATAAATATAAATGTACGGTCTAATTGTATGTAATAACATTTATTCTATACCACACTAGAGATTTGTAATTCCTTGTATTAGACATCATTATATCACGTTTATATCCCTTGGGTGGAATCTATTTGTTGTACTGTCTTAGTAGGTAGCAAAGACCACCACAAACATCATTATTGGAATATCTATGAGGGTGCGCAAAGCTATTTGTGACGTAATAGCGATCTTGAGATGGTGGCTGCTGGTGCGTAAAAAGTGTAATCATGACGCTGATATCATTTTGGTGACGTAGATACTGATCAAAACGTCATGACGAATGACACACGCGACTGATAACGTCATTATTTATTAATACTGTGGTGACGTTATGCTGATGTGACGTAATTCCCTTTAGATGGCGATTTACTATTACTACATACAAAGTAAAATGGAATAGTGGAATAGAGTTAATGAGGCCCAGTGGAAGGGTGGTTTTTAATATGAGTGTTTTATACACTATCAGTCAATGAGCCGCCGAGAAAGGGTTGATCTGTACTATGGATAGTAAATCCCTGTAGAAGTATTAAACCAAGTAATACCCGAGTTTATAGCTTTCTCAATCTCGTGACATTTTATAGTAATGATGATTACACAACATTTCCTTCTATTTCTAGAGCCGTTTATTTTCTTACCAATTCATTGCACAGACAGATTAGGTGGTCTTCTCACTTGTTGATTCTGACTTTTACTTTATCACCTTGTGCTAATATTATACACGTGACTAGCAAAGCCATCCTTCGTCTTCCTTTTCTCTTTTTTCTTAGCCATGTGTATGACTTGTGTTTCCAAACGAGTCTCTTGCTTGCTTGCATTAGGCTAAACATCGTTCAGATTGAACAGAATCCACCTTTTTGTTCAAAGAATGTTCACGTCCTGTCCTTGCCAAATTTCCATCACTGAACACTGTATGCTTTTGGTTTTCTAGATTGGCTCATAAGGTGCTGAAACATAGGACCTTAAGTCCATATATAATCTGTATTTTCTATTTGTCCTACTACGTGTGTGCTGCTATTTAATTCTAGATAATTGGTACTGTGACCTTCAACCGTAATTTAAATACCATAACGATAAGTGTTTTTAGATGAGGATCTAAGATTTAATCAAGTTTTCTTGAAATTACTTTGCTATTGTTCCTAATTTGAAAACAATTAAAGTCACCGTTTTAAGTGATTAATATACGTCCTAGTACCTACTTAAAGTATTCCACTAAAAAATATATTTTCAAAGCTTTTTATACATTTCCGTTTATTTCTATTATTTCATTGGAATCCATAAAAAATAAAAACCAAGCATATGAAAATTCCATTATTTGAAATATATTTTGTTTTCATTGTCTCGTGTTATAATGGAAGAAAGAAAAATCAATTTTTGTTATTTGTTTCTCAAAATCTCAATTAATTGAATAAGTTTTCCTTTCTCTTTTATTGACTCCAGAAAGCCAATAAAGCAGATTTTATCACTTAGAATCGATTTCGGTAAGAAAATGAGAGTCATACATGTGTAATTTAGAAATTAAATTTGTGAATCTGGGCAATGTTTAAATCTGTATAACAATTGGATTGCAATAGCTTGATATCGGGTTTATAAAATAACAGTACTGTTATAATATTATTAGATATGTAATTTCTCTGAAAGGATGTCGAGTTGACATTATCAGTCGGAGAGTTTCGACAAGATGAGAAGACGTGACCATTTCTGAAACATTGCAATGTTTGAATCTGTATGGAAATAATATAACATTAGCTTTTCTTTGTCGCTTTGTTTTGGAATAGTATAACGGACTTAAACGGATGGTGATTTATAGCAGCCTTATAATAAGAAGGTTACAATATGCGTTGTATTTTTGGGAAGAATAAATGGTAATTAAAACTTTAGGTTCATTACTACATACACTACTATAAAACTTAGGAGAATAGCTGTGATTTTGAGTGTATTGGAAGGTGCAAGAATATGTTTACTTGACTATCTGAAGAAGAATAGGCCACACATTTACAAATCTTAATGGAAGCTGCTGATAAAATCCGAAGAATAGCGAAGTTTGCACATTGGAGTGACATCAAATGGTTCAGCAGGGAGAACGGACATAGCCTCGGGGAACTATAGTACAAAAACGACGAGAAATTCACAAATTGAATGTCTTTAACAATATTCATATGAGTTCCGGATTCCCATACTTTGGAGCCTCCAGGATCAAACCGTGTCAAGTAGCGGAGACTGAAAGATGTCGACCCCGGTCTTTCATTGGAAACAAACAGTGAGACAGACGAGAGAATAAACATAATAACCGTCAAATCATCGAGAAATATTCATTTTAGATTGGTAATGATTTTACCGCCAGCCAAAATCTATAAGATAAATATCACCGTCATATCTGGTTGGATCAGAATGAAGGGTCAAAACAGGTTATTAAAGATGGCGACCAGGCCGCAAGGTTAGAGTCGATTTAAGACTATTACGGACATTAAAAAACAATCTTCTAGTCTCGATTGTCTAATAAAAAAATCTATAGAGATCTATTGAATTAAACCATTCTAGTCTCGCTCGTCACATTAAGACCGTTATACACCATAACTTTCGGAAGATCTTTTTCGAGTATCTAATCAAAATCACCATTTTGAAAACTTAATCCTGTCTGATCTAGCATTTAATCAAGCGTACAGATTCGGTTTTATGATTTACCTTAATTAAACGGTCAGTGTTCTTCTTATTTGCAGTTTTATACAATTTTAAAGTCTGCGATATTATTTGTAGCGCATATATACCAACAGTCACGGCCAAAAGAAACATCTGAATATTCACCCACATGGTGCTAATTTCATTTTGCCAAAGTTTAGAGATCTGCCGGATTGATCTATGAACAAAATATTTAGATTGATAAAATTGTACTTAGTTAAAACGATCCAAAGTAATGATTAGTTAGGAATATCTGGATTTCAACACAGAAAAGATTATAAGACTCGGTGTTTCTGAAGAACTGATGTACAACTGCCAGTGTCAAACGGGCTTAATGATTCTAGACAAACAATCCTTCGAGTTTCATTAGTACTTTGATGCGATTTGGAACCAGCTTGAGTTGAATTGTTTTTTTCTCCACGCATTGATTGCTGTTTAAATATGGTTTAAACGTCTAGTCTAACTTCTAATAAGATATTTTGAGATATTTATTAAGTTATTGTCTTGGATTACAATCCCTCTTTACCTCTCAGACTAGAGAGAGAGCTTTTTAATCGCATTATACAAAAATATTACAGACACACGATCACATAATTGTTTACACAGTTAGTTTGTTTGAATGTGGTACCATTTGATCGGTATGGGTGAATCAGTATGTAACCTTTGCTTCTAGAATACTTAATACCTCTTTGCGTCTCCGGTGTGACATGTCGAAATGCTTGTTTTGGAGTCAATGGATAAACGTATCTTAGTCATCGTTCAAACCTTTTTGAGAAAAATTGTCTTTAATCTCAATAGGTGACAAGGGCAATGTATTGTGGTTACTCTTATAATAGCATAATCAGCAACACTATTAAAACGATCTCAGTCATAACTTTTCTAGAACTTCTGCCCGAAGGCGGCATACAATAGAAATAAGTTTTAATTTCCTACCAATATACAACTCTACGTACATCTGATTTATGAATAAGTTCTTTGAAATATCGCAGCCACTAAACCCATAAATTAACTAAATATTGTCTTTTATTAATCTAAACATTTCCAACTATTCAACGTTCTCAAAGTCTGGGGACTGTTTGATTATGTTATTCTAACCCTGATACTAATAGCGTTACGTCGGATGTTGTGTTTACGTTTCGTTCACGGTAACGTTATGGTTCATTACTGTTACGCCACATCAGAAGTGTTATATTTGTTGTTCCCTCTAATGAAGCGATGCTTGTTACGTCTACGATCAAATTGATCGAGGTGTCTTTGAAACAGACTTCAATGAATGCCAATTTTGGCATTCGCCAACTTCTGGTTTTTGTATAGAATAAATGTTGATTCGAATCTGTATTATAAAAGTCCAAAATACTATTTAAAAAATGGACAAAAATTAATTCTACACAAGTTGTGATAGATTTTTTAATGGACATGCGGCTACGACTTTTGTTCCTCAGCCACTCACCCCTGTGGTTAGAGCGTTGGTTCTTTACATGACGCCATTTACACGATCGTCACGTGAAAGTCATCTCATTTATTATTCAAGTTGCAAATAGGTACGGATAATCCAAGAAAAATAAATAAGGAAAGAGTTTTGGTCACAAAGGATCCTTAACTCTGAACCTAAGTTGTTATCATTGTAATACATAGGTTTTTCTTTCTTTCTTTCCAGATGACAAATTTTAAATGCGAAAAGTACCAGAGAGTTTAATTTGAAATTCTTTAGTATATAATAGCATTGGGTACTTTTTAATACATTGAAAAGGTTTCATTCGATAAACCAAATCTATATTGGCTTTGATAATCTAAAAATAGCTAAACCACCTTAATTAAATCTATATACCTAACAACATAGTTAGTTTCGCACTGTATACCACAGTTATAATTACATTAACATAATCATTAATATTAATTAATGTAAATTAATGACATGGATACCTGGTATCACTCTCAGTCTTAATTTCAGTAAATCTCGTAATTTGGCAGACGTAATTTTTGCCATATGGTTTGTGTAAAGAATGGTTTATCAAAATCGGCTAGTCTGCGAGAATATTTACTTGGGGTCGGATGAACATATTAACGAACCGTTTGATCGAGACCTATTTTCCTTAAATTCTAAAATATGATCTGGTAGATAAAGTCTACGCCATTGTTCAAAAGACCTTATGTCTGGATAGATTGAAATATGAATTCGAGATGAAATTCATCTTAAGGATAAGCCATAAACCTAGAGTAAATATGCACAATAGCTTATTTCCACTGGGGTCCTAAAAAGAATTAAAATCATGAAAGCTAGCTATATATGAATAATTTCTACCGTTGCTTAAGGAATTTGCTTGTTATCAGATAAAACCAACTATCAAAGTGTTCAAAGTGCTAGAGTTTTGATCTGTATCTTGTACAATATTAAAGCACTGATCAAAGAGGTTTTCAGTAATTTGGAAACCTTGCCAATACCTTTTATACCAATTGAAATATTTAAGATTACGTTGCCAAACTGTTGAATATAATTGAGTAGAAATGATAAGAAGATTTCTGGAAATATTTTTAGATTTGAATGCTGGAATGAAGACAAGAAATCATACTAGCGTAAAATTGTCAGATTGAATTGGAAGATTTCTTTCATATCGAGATAGGAATACATTTTTAAAAAAAAAATAACTATCCCATTTTCATATCTTGATTGTTGATTTCAAGCAACTCGTTCAACAATCCGCCCATCGATTCTCTGTCAACGTGGCATTTTCAGAAAAATAAACTTGCTTTAAATTCCGATTGCATTGTGATAATTACTGTAAAATGTAGCACTAAGAAGCATTAGATGTTATCGCGCTACTCTGTTAGTTTATTCCACATTTTTTTTATGGATACTGTACACATTATTCCTAACAACGAACGACGAACGAGGCAGATTATGCTTTCTCCTACGGACAAAAACTGTCATTTTAGATTGACTGTACCTTAAATAATTTAGTTGCATCATTCTGATCTATTTTTTTGCTTCCGGTCACATTTCTCAAATAAATTGCAACCACTGTAGCACTCGTGCTGTTTCGAACTAAAAACCATTTCGTTATTAAATTAAAAGCAATATGAAGGATGTTAGAGAGTGTAGCTGAGGGATACTGGTTTATTAAAAGATAGTTTAAACTAACCCTAGGATATTATGTATTGAGAAATCATATTAAATATTAGTATATTTATGGCTATCATTTCTTACAGAAAAGTTGGCCTTTTGAGCAAATCACTTATTTCAACCAAACGTTTTCTATTTTGTGAACAAATGCTTCTAGGAGCATGTTTAATTTTCTCATACACAGGTAAACTTTAACTTGACAAGAATAAGGCTGTCTGTATATATCTATAAATGGAATGAATTGTAAAATATTTAAAGTTTAACCATCCTACTTTTCTGTAACAGATTCTGCTGATGAACTTTACGGTTATGCTTTTTGTATTATTTGTATATTTTCAATCGTTATCTGTACCAGCCCTAGGTCTGTACATCTGGGAGAGCCAAACCCTTCCATAAAATCTACACTTAATTCACTGTAGCAACATTCAATAAGTAATAACATTGAAGCATCTCCGCTTAGTTTTCTTAGTAGTCATTTTATAGTCAATGATTCTGACTGACCTATCAGTCCTCTGAAAAATCGAAGAATTATTATATATCTATGTTATGATGATATCTATGTTGTGATATCTATGTTATAATATTTTTCCACAAGGTCCAGATTTACTTACACTACAGAGCAAACCAGATTAGCTTCTATAAATAGCCTGTAGATATCGGGAAATCTCGGGAGAGAGATTTAAACGAGGGGATGTGAGATATTAATGTCTATTTAAAATGGCTATAATCACTCTACTTATTCTATTATTTATCAACTTTATAACCAACTTTCTGTCCCTTGACATAACAGCTTCTTTTTTAAACATTTCTCATGATATACTGATTCCGTTTGACATTCCTCTGCAGTATTTTTACAACCCTAATCTTGGGGAAATACTTCCCTCTCCAAAATATGGTGTGTAATACAGTGCACTGCCATCGACTAGGCAGATCGTTACCATCGTCTATTTCGTTTGGCAATCATCTAGAGATCAAACTTCTGGAGTATGGTGTAGAACACATCCTTCCCCGAAAGCTAATGAAAGTGTGGGGGACGTGGCGTTCTATCACTCACCATTTGGTTATATATCTGGCCAGAGATATTACTTTCATACTTCGGTAATATAAATATTAGCGAATGTCTACTCTTATTGGTATAGGTCGGGACCCATTTCGCTATTTTCGTGGGCTGTAGATCATTTTCTTCTTGACAAAAACCTTGGCATGTTATTTCAAATCTTGTAATTTGGTGTCCCAATATGCAAATTAACTTTGCGTATTAATGCTTTTAATGCCACCTCGTCTAAATATTCACACTTAATGTTCTTATGTATCAGTTCTGCTTTCCCTTCGTTGTTGTTTGAAAGGTTGAAAGTAGATGGTAGAATTGTAACTTGATAGTGGAGGATGTCGAAAAAACAAAGCAAACGTTTGATGAAAAGAAAACACTGACAGACCACCTGTCTGAAATGGTGGATATCGGAATAAAACATGGCGTCTTGTGGAAGGATACAGGGTGGAGATAAAGAGAATATTTAGAAATCTGAGTATCAGATTCACTCTATAATATTGTAACTTGTGTAACAATTCGATCAGACAAGCGAGAAAGAAACATTGTGAAGAATGTTGGTAGAAAGATAAGACTTCATCTTTAAACTTTACAGCCTAGCTGGTGGTCGTCTTTCATATACAATACTCCTATACTTTAATCAAGTGCTGTTTCTTTCTAGTTTGTAGTGTCATATCATCAATGCAATTATATTTCTGGATGTCATAGGTAAAACATTCACCTGTATATTTATACCATGCTGCGCCATTCTCACTGGTTGTTCTCAATTTCAATCCAGTCGCCAAATCCAGAATTTATGTATCCGAGGCCAAATTCAGAAAGCATGCAATGGAAATCTTTCATAGCATTGAAAAATAAAGTGACATTAATTCTAAATAGTTAAAAAACACATGTCATTATATCTTAAAAAGATAAAAAAAAGTACAGATCCTGTAAGTGGAAGTGCTTGTCCATTTGATGCTTTGTTTAGATGTCAAATTAATTGTTTTTTTTTCATTCCAATAACAATACATGCTAAGCAAAATTTAAAGAATGTAAGATAGTTTCTAAGCAATTAGTAGGTTTAGGCTGAGCTTTAATAACTAGAGATTAAAGTTTATTATGTAACAGACCCTTTGCCCTATATAAATCACTCAACAGAATGACCTGCTAATCGAGAAAACCGGAAGTCTTGATGATAGATAACGTTTGATCTCGCGATATGTGGTAACTAACACAGCACGTGATTACATAGTTACATCTTTCTTTCATTAAACATCTTGTCCATGTAATAGTATAGTTGTCAGATGAACTGGAGCATGCGCAGACGAGTGTAAATCAAAGAGAACGTGACAGCTGACAGGAATTTGAAATTCAAATTTCCATTTCCCTAGAGATGCCGAACCCGTCTTTATTTTCATTTTATTTCTCATGGTGCTTACTTTAAGTTATTGGTCGCGGTGGGTGGATCGCATTTTCAGAAGCAACGAATATAAAACATTTAATCTAGAAAACTCTGATATATGGAGAACTGCCTTTTTCTGATCAAGTAATTCGATATGGAAACAGGTTCACGAATTATTTCCTGATAAATATCGAAATGTCAAATAACTGTAAATATAATTGACCATGATCGGGAAATACAAACCATGATAGACAATCTGGCTTCGCTGAAAAATAATATTTATCACTTGGTTTCGATACGTCATGTTATAAGTAATTGTTTTGATCTTTTAAAATGACATAAAAGAATTGAATCGTGTATAAAAAGTGAAATTTAAGGTAAGAACTGACAATAAGAGCGTTTTATAATGTATCGGTATAATGATTTATGACAGTCAAACTGGCGAGGTATATGTTATTTAATATTCACTTCCACATAGTTACATCAATCTAAACCTTCTGTTCAGGCCACTGGGATGCATTTAACTTTCCAACTTTTCTTAAATGTAATTTTCCCATGCTCGAACTCAAATTATTTATCTTGTAATAGCAGTTCTGTAGAGGCGGCGCCTGTAGTGGCATAGAAGATGGGGGTCGATTGACGCTCTAGAAAAAAACTTTGTTTCTTCAGTTTGCATATATGAATATATAAGATGTTTGTTTATAAGTTTTAGTCCCAAAATATGTGCCAGAAGGCACTAAATCAGTTAACCAAAAAAAAAAAAATCATATGGAGAAACCTTTCAGATTTTCAGCTGAAGGATTTTGTGTATGCGGTAACTTAGAGCTGTGGTTATTTCATTCTCTTCGGTTGTCTTTGGAACCAGGTTGCCTAGATAAACATTGTCGATAAGCATTTTGTTCTAATATTTGTCATTACTCGCAGAAAATATCAAAATTAAGTTATTTCGTAGTCGATTTCATATGTTCTAACATGTATCGAAAAAGAAAACACCCATTTTTTTATATAAATAGAATTAAAGATATATAAAATATATATAAAAAGTAGAAATTGGAATAACTCCACAGTAAATTAAACCATTCTTTTGATCTTTACCGACACGATGTAATGATTTAAAGCATTCTGTAGATATTAGACGGCCAGATGAAAGGATTTCGGCATATTTCAAAGAGTTTAGAATTCTCGAGAGTTTAAAAGATTAAACAGAAGCAAGGTTGTTTTAAGATGTAACTTTAGAATGTAATTGTTGTCAGAGACTACCAAGATTGGAATGTTTCAAACCATTCCCACTTGCAGTGCTGTGGTAACAAGACTTCTTGGCCTGTTCGCAAAGGAGAAATAGTTTTAGATTCTCCAAAAAACTTTTTTAGTTGTAGTCCTGTAGATTATGTCAATTGAATAGATGTTAAAAGGTCTGCATAAAATAAAATAAAAATTATACTCGTAACCAGAAGCTGGTCAAAATAGTTATTGAAAGCAAAACTAATGGGCACAATATATTATGCCATATGAAACATTTCAATCTGGTAAAAAATGATTATGCGAGTTATTGCCACTATCCCTGAAAACAATTCACTCTTAAGTGCTTGTATTAAGTTAACGGATGTGAAATTCCATTTCATTATATTTTCATCATTGAACATGAAGACGAATGGGATTTGTTGTAACATGCAAGTTCTTCAGTGGTCTGGAAAGATCATTATCTTTATTAGGCCATTACCGTATCCAGTAAATTAGCTCAACTTTATTCATACTTCTTTAATATTTGAACGCAACTTGTCACTGACTTTCACTCATTAATTTTTAACACAAATTGTTGCTAACCATCAACGCCATTTTGTTTTCAGCTAATTACGTCTATGTCATCGTAACCTTAGATCTGGAGATGTGCCGTTACAATGACGCCAAGGCCATCGTCTGCCCTTTGTCGAGACAGACGTGAATCTTCGGACTGATTCTGTCAAGGGTTAGATCAAGGATCTTGATTGGAAAAGTGAAATTAACACTAGCTTTGATTGGAAGTTCTGGTGTTATTAAATTCCGTCACTTCTGCCGCCTTGAGATCCTATTTTTAGACCTGTTTTCCCGCCACGTGTAACTTCTAGTGATTAGGTTTTAAAATTTGATGACAAGAAATAGTCTGGTCAATAAGATATAAGTCTAGAATCATTTCACATGTTTTAATCTAATTTAAAACTTTTTAACACGTAGTGCGTCTTACAGCTTTCATATAAATATAAAATGTTTGAATAAACTAGAATGACGTTGACAGATTCAGTTTCTAAATGAGACAATACACAGCTTTAAACTAAAAACGATTGTATATAATTACTCTAATACCCAAAAACATGTGCGTTTCTAGACAGGCATATGGATTAAGCACTCTGTTCCCAGGGACATTCTGTGGCTTTAACTAAGGTTTAGAAATTTAAATTTCACAAGGATCGTGATCGATTCTTATTCTTGACTCTTCACCAGATGTATTGATATGCCTATAGGTTTTTGGCAAGCACTATTTGCAAAGTTTCAAAAAAAAAAATAAAAAAAAATGGAAACATGGTACATGATAAAGTATTACACGTGAGTATTACGTATTACATGGTCGAATACATGGTTGAATACATGGTCTCCGCGTTACAGACTTACTAAATAGACTTTAGACATCATAAATCGCCTGTAAATGCCAAGAATTCCACCTGCCTTGCTACCATAATAACTAAAGCTAAGAAATAATGAAGCCCGAGCAATAAAATAACTATATTTAATCTAGCATGCTAATAAACCCTCCCGAGAGATATTTACTTTGATTATTATAGCTAACAATTTATGCTCCCTATAGATACAACCTTTCTTTGTCTATTGTAGCTCAGATGGTGAGTTCTGCCGACTGCCGACTTCCGACTTATATAATAAACCTGCATACACTTGTAATGATTATTATACATCTAAAAAAAAAAACTCATATTTCATTGTAAAGACAATCTTTTGCATAAATGTTAAAAATGGACCTTTGGAAGTTTTGGTTACTAAGGAAACGAAATATATAAACTAGAGTTCAGACATCCAGCCAATTTTTGACAGCAACCCCTGCCAGACGTTTCAAAACCTGCAAAGCATAACATGCTTATAGTGTTACGAGCTTTTGCTTTGCGGGCAATCGGGCACAACTAAACTACCAGTAGTATATATCCTGAATTCTGACACCAAAGAGGTAAAAAACAAATATTTCCATGCGAACCTAGAGTATCATACCAAGATTTAGTTCACAAGAATTCTGTTCTAGTTACAGATCTGAATTATGTAACCTATCGTTCTGTTAAATATACATTCGAATGATGAGTTTTATATTTAAAGTATAAAAATTGCAAAGAAAAATATATTATTATAGTCGATTCTTTCCTAATTCCACCGCTTGCTGTTCTAAGACAAATATATTTGAAACTGTGGTCACATTAATCTTCTATACCTTCAATGCCTAAAGCGTATCTCTTCTTTGCCTAAACCTCTCGTTTTCTAAATGACATTCTTATATTAGCTAAACCACACCGCTCTATTGCCTAAACCACACCCCTCTATTGCCTAAACCGCATCCCTTCATTACAAATCTGAAAGAAGTTCTTCCACGAAACTAGATGGCAATGACTTAAAGTTCTATTTTATGGTTAACATATATGTGTATATTTTCTAATAACCAAAATTCGAATCTCAAAGAATAATCATAAACAGATAATAACAATTCTCTCACTGTTAAAGTAATGATTAATGTTGTTTACTATCATTTAGATCTGTGCCACTCTGTAACACATTCCACTCTTGACAACAACAGAAAGCCTTTCAGTAAATGTCACTTATTTCAAACATTCAGATTTGATAGCGTTTTTCATCAAACCAATTTTGAGATTAAAACACAAATCTAAACATGAATAATTGAAGTGCAGTATTACGTCCTGTTGTTAATTATCTTTGAAACAGTTTTTTGATGACCTTGCAATACTTGGTAAGGAAACTACCATTCAGTTTCCTCTGGTTCATAAATGTAATAACTTGATAGATCCGTCTTTCCGTAGTGGCTCAGTGGGTTAGACGCTTGCTCGCTAACCTGAAGGTCCAGGGTTCAATCCCGGCAAAGGTCCATATGAACTTTCGGATTTTTCAGCCCGGTTTCCCCTTGTCAGTGATGCAGTTCGGAGGGACTGACATGGAAAAAGCGTCTAGTCGTTCGGATGGGACAATAAACCGAGGCCCCGTGTGCTACAGACTGTACATGTTAAAGATCCCTCGACAGTTGGAAATCGCAAAAAGAGAAGGCTAATGCCGCTGTCCTGGCAAAATTTCCCTCATTGCACACTGCATGGCGTTGCCCGTCTTCATTAGCCCATAAGGTGCAGAAGAGTAGGACGTGAAACTCCATTCATTTAATTTTTTTCCATCTTTCCGTATGTGGGGAGGGTTTTCAATGTTCAACTCAATATTCATTATTCGTGCAAGAGAAATAACCTAACGTGGCGAAAAGTGATATATATTCCAAGTATAGACGTAAAACTACAATACGTTATAAATCAATTCATTTTCGTACGAACAGTTATTGACATGTGAAAATTCAACTGAGTTCGTGTTTAAAAAGAAAAGAAAGTTATTCATAAATTTTGCACTTAATTTGACAGCCGATTACATTTTGACGGCTTGACAGAGTTTTGTTTCCATTGATAACATCTCAAATAATTTAAACCGTGAAAATAAAATTACAGCTCCAATATGTTACGGACATGCAATTATTAATCATTCACACTTCTACATACGATTGATGTCTTTAGATTTGACAATATGATTATGATATGACGATCAAACAGTTTTTCTTTGGACATAAAATTTTAACTGATATTATCTTAACGTTTCACATATTTGACGATGACATGTGGTATTTGAACATCTCGAGCGCGTAATGTATGTGCATAGATAACAATCGTAAAATATATTTTACATTTTGACCCCAACATGACCCTTTCTCATGTTTATTCAAGTTATTAAAATCGTGCAGTTGGTAAATTCCAATAATTTTTTTAAAAATCTTGTAGAAAATAGATCAACGTGTGAACTGTCACTCAAAGAGGATGGGTTCAATATGCCCTTTAGCCTTATTGACAGCAGTGTCTGTTGTGGTTGCATCGTTCGCAAAACTCACTCCCCAGATAGTGTAAATGTGCTCACTATTATTAACCCCAAATTTTCTTTTAATCTATTTCATACCTGTTGTGAACTGAAAGGTGTTATGTGGGTGCTATGTGGGTGTTCACCGAATATAAAAGAATTTTTGTGATAAATCTTTTGCCCTACTTTATGATACGATACTTAAGAATTGTCAATAATATTGATTTAAACATCAACACTTTGCCCCATGGAATTAGAAGATATCTATGCTTAGGCGCTGACAATCTACAGTGAATCTATATTACGCATGATAAAAGTTATTTTATCTGAATAAAAAAAAATATTTAACGGTTATCAGGTGGTATACACATGTTACAAAGGTATGCAAGATCTTAGAAGCGTTGAAATTGTCATCATTCTTGCAATTTTTGTATTACTTTTTTTACCACCTTCTATTTTGAACGGGGTTTGAGTTACTTCTCCGAGTTGTTAAAACTTTTGACCATCGCTTTCAGCTTTTTAATAACAATACTTAAATGTACTTATTTTTAGTACTATTCTGTTTGATACACAATGGAATATAACACGGCAGTATTTTCTCTCTCATCAAACCCTGATACAATATTATACACTCGGCAATTTACGGTAGATACCAAAGCAACTTGTCGATCTTTTACAATACTTTTTATGACTGTCTTTCCCACGACCTGATTTGGTTACAAATATCTTGGCTAAAAAAATAATATTCTTTTAATATATTTTTTATTGGTTGTTCATTTTCGCCGATTAATTTTTCAAGTGTTTTAGAAGTTTTCTGGGAACACCCAAATCCTCACGACTGAAAAGAAAGGGCCGAGGTCATCTCGGTCTCGGGTCATTATCCAAATCCTTTCTCAACAAAATCAGTCATAAAACAAGTGGCTTTAATCTCCTTAAACACAAAACAGAGAGTTAAGTTAGCTATAGTGGAGTGTGATTGACCATACTTATGGTGTGCATTGTCCTTATTTGTCAATGCGTTCTATTGATTGGAAACGACAACAAACAAGTATTGAATGATATCGGGTCCGGGGAACACTTGATAAACCAGTGTATGTATTTTATATGATTAGAAGGCCGGACCAGTCTATAACTCAATTGATATATTTTATTTGTAATAATCGCTGGACAAAGAATTTGTTATTTTCTTCTGATTTAAATCTTTTCACAGCCGAAACATGTAGAGTGAAAAGTTATTATTGAAGCCTTTCGATATTCATAAGGGTTTAAATCCCTCTTTTTGAATTAATTATACCGGAGCCTAATACCTTAGTAAATAGAGAGGTCTATTGAACACTATTCCCCCTTTCATTCTGAAATATGTCAAAACTATTATCAAATGTATCTTAATCATAGGATTTTGAATTGATTTCTTTGTAGAAATGTGTCCTTTGAATACTTTGTTGTACATGTTTGTTAAATATCTAAATATCGCCAAGGGTACCCCGTAAATAACAAATTAAGACCATGTTTATTATCAAAATCTAGGGAATGCATGCACGAAATACTATATGAACATCATCCCCTATAATGATTATACAGCCTATTTCGACAGCTTCTTGTGTTCTTTTGTTCTTTTATAACCATACGGTGTACAACATTTCAATTAATAATAATACCTGTTTAACAGATCTGTCAGCTTCCGAGGCACTTTATGTGTCTCTGCATTTATGTGTCGTAAAACTTGAATTAGAAACAACTGTTTCTAAACGTTTCTTTGAACTTGACATAAGTAAGAAAGGTGTTTTCAATACATACTTAAAAATCACATCGTCTTTTTCTTTAATTATATGCAATTATGTAAAAAAAAATAATTAAAATTCAATTTGTATATAGTTATGTTATTGATGACGATGTGAGAACCATATTATACAAATATCCACACAAAAATAGATTTTTTTTATGTATAGCCTACAAGTTATGTCGTCAATAGATCAGAGTTCATATTTTTTATTTAAGCCTACATAATAACTATTTTTCATATGAATTTAATGTACTGATTTGTATGGCCCTGGGCTATAACTCATCTCGGTGATTAAAAGAAGGTTTGGTTGAATGGGGACAGGTACAACATGAAAGCCGAGTTGGTATTTACTCTGATTGTACCTATAGAAAAATACAACTTCATTATGATAATAATCTTTCTTGTTTATTTCGGTTGGTTGGTTAAAACTGCCGTATTTTCCACCATGGTACCGAGTTGAGCAGTTGAAAAATGATGATGTGTTTTAAAATCTAAACATCTTGTAAAATAAACACCGGGTTTTGATAAAACTTCGTTACTCTTCAGGCAATGTCTTCACATTCACATTTTGTGAAGATTCTTCGGTTGGTTAGTAGGAAAGCTTGACAGGTTTGCTACAGGTTAATTTTCACATTTGTTAATGGCGAAGAGTGAGGTATTTTACACCAAACATCGGATATAATTTCTAAACGGTCTCAAATCGTTCAGGGTTGGTAATTAATGAAGGAACCATACTAGATCGACTCGACTGTGTAATTTCATCAAACATTTCTCTCGCCTTTAGCCTCTTTTTATATCTACTTGTTAAGTGTTTTTATTTGATGTTTACCGCTGACACATTGACATTACCATTGTTTATTGGAAACCACATCGATCAATTTCGTCATTCATTTTAAAGACATGCATCAATAAATAAAAATATATAAAAGTATTGAACAATAGAAGAAATAGATAAATGCATTCTTCATATTGTTCGTTGTAGACAAATATACATATTATACCTTCCTTATGTATATGCTTTTGCTTTCTATGATAGCTTTTCAATACGAGTAGCAGTGAAAAGATCTTGTATGACCCGAACCCCTCACTATAATAGATCTACTAAGGTTAGGGTGTTATAGGAATGCAATTCCCACAAAAAGCACAAACCAAGGTCAGGCGCTACTGGGTTGATTGTAATGAAATCTAATACAAACAGAATACATCTATTGTAAATGTTTCCACTAATGCTTGTTGTATTAAAAATGAATAATTTATATTCACTCATAACAGTATTTGTAGAGAATTGCTTTTGAATGCAAGTTGAATTTTACAAACCAGTATTATAATAATCATAGAAATGTTATCGTAGTTAATGTAGCAAATTTAATTTCTTGTGTTTGATGCAAAGGCTTATGCTTGTTATTTTCTGTTCTCCTCTAATTTTGTTTGCAATACACGGTTTCATAAAATATATTAGAAGTTAATATCTTTTCACAAGAATACAAAATTCTACGTTCACCGTGACAACAGAAAATGAAATCTTTTCTGCTTCTAAACCTAATTAGAAAAAAAACACAAAATCGCATGTCATCACATTTTTCAGTCATGCTTAATTCAATTGGGAGAAAATTTCATTTTCAATACATAACTTTAAAGGGTCATTGCCTCCCTCTGGTACCATTCCTAAAATTAAAAATGATATTGTATCTGTTAGTGATATATTTGTAGCTATTTTATCAGAAATAAGATGTTTTATATGGCTATCAATCTAGGATTTTGTGGTTTAAGAAGAATTTGTGAATTATTTGTATGTCAGGTACAGAGTCTTTTATCCCTCAATTGAATTTGTTTCTTTTTTTGTCGATTCCGCGGCTCCGAGTTGTACGCTGCTATTTGTTAAACCCTTAACTATCAATTTATGTAACGCTCCTACCCATAACTTGATCGCCCTATCCACTTGGCATTATCGAAATCAATATCCAACCACCGAAGTGCAACCCAAAAAGCAATGATAAACTATCTAAAGCATATTATTGAGTGTCACTATAGACAATTTAAAATGTTTATCGGGCAACCACTGTAGTCTTTACTCTTCGTATTTGGAATCAGGAACTTTATGGATACTTTATTCTATTGACCGGTCATCATGAAGTCTAAACTTCACCGTGATGTCTCCTTTAAGTTAGATACGAGTACAATTCCAGTAAATTAAATCAACTTTTACAAGTTACAACTTGTCATTGAGCAGATACAAAAAAATACTCGGGTTGTATTCAATCATTGAGAAAATTTATTTAAATTCTAACTACATTGAGAGGATTTGCTTTATAATATCATTTGAATCAGATTATGATGTTGCAGATTTAAAGTAGGGGGTTTAAATCGTTGAAAACAATCTTGAAGACCATATTCTTGTATAAAAATGGTATTATAATTTAGATGTAATATTTTTAACCAAATATAAATATTTGTAAACCTAATAAACTATATGTATATTTTGAGCAACGACTTTCTTGTTGATTAAGAGCGATCAGATCGTTATCGAACATTAGTCTCAAATTTTTAGCAGAATTAACAGAAATTACAACTTTTTTGAAGGTTTGCTTCGAACATGGTTGAAGTACCAATTCAAATCTAAAATAAACTCTTATCTTAAACTACATGCTTACATGTTATCAAAAAGGGGATCCAATCGTAATTCTTTATATAAGTGTATTTCCCTTTGTTAAAAATTGTCATAAAAGCAAGGGGAATTGAAATTAATATAGTTATAGTAATACCTCAGATCGCGGTTTGTATGAGTTGAAAATCTGAACTTAAGAGAACGAAATGAAGTGTGTTAAATCGGACTTGATCTTATGTTTTTATGGTGGTGCAAGGATCAACTTTGTTTATTCCTCGGAAAACGTTCATTCTATCAGAAGTAATTGGTCTTGTAACCAAGAGAGCGAAAATAATTCTTTGAAGTCTGCAATCATTGCTATTTTCCCGCGTTAGAATTTCAACGAGAAATGGAGGAATTTAGAAAGTTAGATTTGGTGTTTTGTAACTAACAACCAACGACAATTTGAAAAAGGAGAGTTGATTCGAAGTTCCTTTTTGAACATTGCTTTTTAACTTCTTTCTTGAATGGATATCGTAGAAAGTTAGATTTGGTGTTTTGTCAACTCGTGAAAGGTTTCCATCAATCATTTTACTACAATTTGAAATAAGGAGAGTTGATTCGCGATTCCTTATTGAACATTGGTTTTTAACTTCTTCTCTTGATTCTGTCATATCGTGTAGAAGAGATGTTCAGTCGCTCACAGTATTAAATATTAAACTGAAGGATATGAATTAGATGTATGGATAACAAAGTAGGGTGCCGAAAGAGATGAATTACACTTTCCATCAACTTTCTCTCTAAACCATTCTAGTTCTCTTCTCGACTATGATATTTCTTACAATAAGACCTAATTAATCACATTCAATAAGTTCATAATTCAACACCTTCGGAAATATCAGAAATATTCTCATATATTCCGTCGAGTTCGATTTGAACGGAACTGGTAATAGATCATGTTTCAATAACAATTGAATCAGGGACGTATGAAATCACTAATATTTTAATATCGGAGTCTACATTGTGAGTTTCAGGCTATGACATTTCTTTCAAGAGGGTCTATTTCATATGAAAAGTGCATGTCTAGACAAAACCTTTCAAAAACACTTCACATCCTCGATCGGGCTAGTTAACTGTAATGTTCCAAATGACGAAAGGAGCTTAAAGTACAATAAATTGTATCATCGTAGAGCTGAAGGTATTAATTGTTTTTCAATGACGGAAATGATGATACGACTGGGTTTATAAAATCAGCATTTGGTATATATTTTATAATTCTTCAAAGGTTTGGTGAATGATTGTTACAAGAAATCATCTAAAACGTGTAAATCATAATTATCAAAGTGATATTCATTAAAAGGACCGACATATCATTTATAACATACATAATATATGATTGATAATAATAAACGCTAATGATTAAATGACAATTATTAAAACAACTATACCATTCGTAACGTCACATCTTCTATATGTATAACGCTATCAGTTAAAAACATTCTCAAATAAAAAATTGTTTTTAATGATCGATATATTGATTGGTAATTAGTCAGCTTCCTGGTATTTTGATATTGCCCAGTCTACCACTTGTTATTGGCCTCGGAAGGTAAATAGCTATGACTCAAGTGGGCTTGAAGACAAATACTGAAAAGCGGAAAAAGCGCCGAGTATTTTCTGAGTATTCAACATTGGACAATCTTTCATAGAGACTTTAGACAATGAACAAGAAAATATTCTAGTTGTTGGAACAGAGACAAGTTCCTGGCAATAAAAGCAGGAATCATTTATTCATTCTAGTAATGGATTAGCCATGTAACGTTTTAACTCAAGTCTATTGGCGTCTTTGTCTTCCACTCTTCATTTTCCCCAGTTCGTCTATTCGTTGTGATCAACGACGTCAGTTCACCGTCATATTTATCTACTAAATCAATCGTTTTGTGTTCAATGAATCTTAATTCACACAATTTAACCGATATTAGTTTAATAAATATTATTATAACACAGTTGAATGGACTGCTCCATGGGAGTTGGGATGCCACGGTGAGATAAAAACTAAAGTAAACATATCTCATCTCTACGGAAGACCAGTTTTAGAAAATAACGTGCTCGGATTTTGAAGATCTTTTCTTATGCAGTAATCGTTCGCATTATGAACCTATGCGATTCAATCCTATTTCGGTGCGCGCTATGCAGTTATCATTGGTATCAGAAAACCTTCAAGCGCTATGTTCTTCTATCAAATGAAATACGAGTTTCTTATCAATGACACTGATTTATATGCAAATTGTGATTTTGTTATGACAGAAATCGCAATGACAAACGACGTATATCCCAGTTTCGTCTTCTTTCGTTTACTTAATATGATGCCGAAAAGTAGAGCGTAATATTCCAATTCTGTTCCAAGTCATGCCCGTACCCGTACTAACATATAGTACATATCGACCCAGTTCACATACTCGACTATATATTAGAAATCTCGGAAGCTGTTTTAATAACTCGAGGTTGATTAAACATTCTGAGAACAAAAACCTTTTTATGGAGATGAAATATAAACAAGCAGGAATATACGGAGAGGATGAAATGCCCCAGTGGCGGAGTTGTGGCTCTATTAGTAAATACTATTACCCTGGTTGGTAAGATGTCTGATACACTTACTAATCGGGCAACCATGCAATCCTACTGCACATCTGAATATTTTATCATTACGCAAGTTTCAAACAGAGTCTCAATAAACAGCGGATTTTAAGATCCATGTTAAGTACATATTATGTACTATGATGCCTTATAGTGTCAAACTATAAGGAACTCTGCGATTTGGTCGGATTGTTCGGCGTTTTTCACCGACCCCGATTCTTTGGTATATTGACGAAGCAGAAAGCGACTAGAATAATATATCTCTATTGAATTTCTTCTAGATTTTATTTTTATAAAACGAAAGTAAAATACACATATTGTTTGTTATCTATGGTGATTTTTGCTGTCATCTGTTCTTATTTCAATATTAGTTTAATCTGATTCATTCACTCATTCATTGGCCCAGAAAGTGATATTGACCTGGTGAGAGAAATATTGCCCGATCGAAGGGCTGAGTAAATGTCAATCATGCTCAAATGCATCCGATCATCTCAGATCATGGTCTTTGGAGAGAGAGAAAGAGATAACAACGATTATTCGAACTGTGCAGCTTTTGATGCCAATTTTAACTAAAAGTTTTCATGATGCACAATTGATCAACTACATTGTAGGATTCAAACCAACCAAAACCAATCCACCAACATAGAAAATAGACTTGAAATCTGCACTATACCGACCTTGTAAGTACCATGTATGTAAGTTTAAGTCTGAAGACATAGAACAAACAATTGGTAATCCTTGTTTTGATGGAACAATATTTTCATTTTAAAGAAGCCTTTTATATCAATCAAAACTGCCGTCAAGGAAAACTTAATAATAAACAATATGTACTTGTAATGCTTGCAGAGCTACTCTAATGTTCTTAGAATCTCAGACTAAGAGTGTGGCTGAAAATAATGAAAGCGAGTATCATGTAAGAACACCACTTTCTTTCTGTATTCTGTAATTATTCCTTTATTTCATGTACACGTTACAGAAATTCATAGGTAGATCTGTGAAAATATCTGATAAAAGTTTAAAAAAACATTCACAGTTCAAACTGTTCAATAGTTGTGGTGTAATTTGGGTATTTATTTCCTTAATCAAAGTCACTCCTATCCGATATGATCGGCCTGACTAAAAGACCTTTCTAGGCATCTTATTGATATTCCAAGAACTAAAAAATGCCTTGAATAGATATGCACGCCTCGACTGTAGAATACAATTTCCGTCATTACAGTAGTCGAGCTCATATGCAAATAAACATTTTGGAGTTGAACTTAAAGGTTACTGCAAACCAGTAACAATGTACCATCGAATTTTGTTGATGTTTGATCATGTCACGCTGCTTTGCTACGTTCAACTATTAAAGTCATGGTGCATAATAGCAGTAGCATTTGTATTTCAAAGAAGTTTTGGAGCTTAAAGATCGTAAACACGTACTGTTGTAGAAATTGCCAATCAAACTGTCGACGAAAACAAAAAACAAGATCTGTGTAACTGGTGTGTGAACTGAAGATAGAGTTCGTGAAGTTTGAATATTGATTTTGAAAAGTGGGTATTTCTTTCACAGCCATTACAATAATTACACTCAAATCTTTTTGACATTTTAACTTCAAGGTTTTACATTTTTAATTCAACGTTTTTATCTTTATCAATTTTCTTTCCTTAACTTGAAAATAGACAATTTCCTTTTACCGTATTGGATCTGATAGATTGAATTGGTTTCTTGAAATGTTTTTTTGTTAAAATATTTGGTATTATTATGCAATACCGTAAAAGATTACTATATGAGTTGAAACCTAAGCTCAACAAGGCTTATTAAAATAGTGATTGTTTTTTTTTATCAAAGAATATCACGAGATGTGGAAAATAACCTTAATAACAGAGATGATCTAAACTTTATATCAAGAAGTTATGCTTTAAAAAATAAACTCAATGTTTAAAATCATTGAATTAAGGTTATATTTACTATTTGGTATCAACAACTGTAAGTATTTCGCTTCACAACTGTTGACTCTCCTCTTTCGAATACTCAAACCTTCAGTTGTAAATCGGATCTTCGGCTAATACATCGATTTTTCAAATTATACCAAGTAAATAACTACGTTTAAATTGTCAATGTCAGAGGTTGCTAAGACGTATTTTGTGCGTTGTCACACTTTAGCAAGAACGTCTCATTACTATAACTTCTGCAGTCTTCATATTCCTCGTAGACCGATTTAAATTCTTATAGACAGGAATATGAAGGCGTGACCGAGACTACATGCTTGTATGAAATCTAGATGCCATTTTCACAATTGCTTTCCGGAGTATATTGAACATTCTGGGGAAATATTCTAAATATTCACGTTCTTCCGGGAATAAGATCTTACAGACGTGCTGTTGGTCAATATGATGTAAATTGGTCGTATTTGATGAATTAAACTAGTGAGTCGGGCCAAAAACCAAGAAGGATTTCGCTTTTATTTGTCAATTCATTACCGTTTTTTAAATGGGTGTTCTTGTGACCTTATCCTTTTCAAGGATTGCAAATTCGGGTTTAAGTCCTAATACTGTCATATATCAATAACAGTTCTGATTATTGGGCGCTTTCTCTGGCTGGTCACAGAGAAATAATCTTATTAAATTGCGGCATATTGTCTTTAAAGAATCCATGAAAAGCTTACTAATCTATGTTCAAAAATATGTTCTGATAGTGAAATATCGATTTCAAGTTTTATTGTATTTATATAGATATTCTTTGGATTTTGATATTTGTTGTTTTTAAAATTCTCATAATTGATATACTTTACGTCAACTGAACAAAAGCATTTCCAAATATTTTTTAAAAGATAACCTTTTTTGAGCTCCAAGACTAATAACTCGTAAAATTACAACTGCTGGTTTGAAGAGATCGCGTCAGGTTTTTTGTGAGTGATTTGCACCTATTTGATTTTAACCTGTCGAGACTCTTCAATAATGGAATACTTGAGTAGAAGAGAAGAATTTCCACATGTAGAGTTGTCAATCACAGAGTCGAGAACAATCAACGGTCAACTCTCTTCAATTCTTCCCATTTTCTACTTCCACACTGATGAAAACTCGAGAGCTTTTAATGAAAGAGGTTAAGAGCCTCCAGACTAGAATCAGAAACTATGGTTCTATGGCCCCGTGTAGAAGCCCAAATAGTCAGTAATGTACAATTCATTTAAATGTGTCATTCATTTTTAAGATGTTAAAACGAAGGTAGTAAAATTGCGCTCGTTTGTGCAAATGTATGAGGCCTTGATTGATGTTAAAACCTCGCAGCTCTGACCATATGGAGTTTTTGAACAGACTATCGACGCAAAACTACCTCCATTTAGAACTATGGTGACAAACCCTGGATTGACTGCTATTCTGTTAGTCAGGTTTGATGCACGTTAAGTTCGACATCTACCAATGCAAGAATATGCGAATGATGCTTTCTCTTCCATCGCATGCCATATTGACCCTTAAAGTGTTGCCTTTGTGTTGTTGGTGATCAAAAGATTGATATAGGGCTGTCAATACTCTCTTTGTGTCAAATATTCCCAGATTTACAAAGTAACTCACTATTGATCCTGATAGTATTGTTGCTACTCAGATACATCCACAAATCGCTTCCCATTGCTTGTTTAAATAGATCGATTATCGATTAGCTCAAGAATCAATCAGAGCTTATGTTATTCTATCTTTGATCTGATTTCAATAGGTTATTTATCTGGCCATTGCTTGCCATGATAGAAATGATACAGAGTAATATGGTCATCAATACCTTTTATTCCGAGCCATTTTCATACAATTAAATAGAAAACATAACATGACCCATATGATTAACCTTAAATGAAATGAAATGGGTATTAATTTCTAATTTATCTGTTCTTTATAAAAGACTGGCAAATCTATAGCATACAGCGTAGAGGAGGAAAATACCGGAGACAGTGGCATTTATTTACTCTTTTCGGTTTCCGATTGTTGAGAAATCATCAGCATGGACAGCATGTGGCAGACGGGGCTTTAAATTAACAAATATTAACAAATATAACCATTATTCAGAACGAATCTTGTATAATCAAATATTAATTTGCACGATAATAGAAAAATGATTGTTAAGTAAATATCTCATCGAATTTAATAAATTTTATATTACTTACAAACTAAATGAGCGAATATGTTAAAAAATGATAAGTGAAAATTTCAAAATATATATAATATGTTCGTATAGATATTGTGCAAAAGTATTGGTGATAAAAAGGTACACTTAAAGCTAAGTGTACAATTTGCCTAAAATATTTTGAGAGATAAGGATAACATTAATAAATTTGTGGCTGAGCGATAGCATCCGTAAATTGAAATTTAATTCTAATCTGAGTGATATCGAGGTTGTATAATGACATTAGACATATTTAAATTACTATCATTTTACCTTTTCTATTTATCTGATTCAATTTGACAAAGTTTGGGGGAGATGAACACATTGTGTTTTGAACTATGTAAATTATGGTAATTAGTCTAACCCGGGAGTTGATGTCAGTTATTCGCGGGTTGGTTAACCACTTTAATCATCCGTATCTATTATTTCCGAGTTTTTTTTTACTTTCAATTTCTCGTTCCGTAGAACAGTCAAGAATAAGTTTCAATCACCTAGGTTGACCTGTTTCCAATATCCTGTGTTTCAAAAATCAATGGGGATTAAGGTTCAACAATCAAATTGTAGTTACAAATATTTTTGTAATGATTTTTTTTTCGACTATTTTTATTTCGAGAATGTCGATTGTGATCAACCCATGACTGCAGCTAAATCCATCCAAAAAGTCAGAGTCGACAGTTAGTACATTGATATCGATATTTCTTTATATATGGTCGATATCAGAAAGATGCAAGAGCTGATGACATTGTTTAAAGTCACTGTGGAACACATTATTCTTAATTAAACCCGACACGGCTCGATGGAATATTATCTTTATCATCAACATTGTCTTCATTGTCCCATAGATTTACCTGAATAATTCAACAGGCTAAGCGAGTTGCACCGTTAACTCTCTAACGGGCAGCAGTCTTCGAAAACTACTATAGCAACAGGACAGAATCATCCGATTGAAACAATTATACCAACTGTACTAGGACTAGCTCCAATTACCTATTTTGTGATATTAGCATACGCTAGAAGTGAACGTTAACTTGTCAACTACTAACCACATAGTTTTCTACGGCGAGTTAAGACATATGACATTCATAATTATGATAACTGGATTCACATATTGGATACCCGTCATATATATATTAGTAATCATAAACGGGTCTCCAATACATGTATCTAGTTCTCATCTATTAATAAATGTCATATGAGCCTATGTCTTCAGCTCGTCGTGTAAAACTACGTTGGTTGGTATTTGACAAGTTAACGTTCGTTGTTTAAAACTTCTCTCTGTATTTTGTAACATTTTTTTCATTAATACTGCATTTTCAGTTGCTTGAAAACTAGAAGGAGTAGGCACCTGTCAAAATTCCCGAGTATATACCCTACGCTCTCAGTGGCTGTATCCAATAGTACAATTAGTAGTAGAAGAGTGAGACGTAAAACTCTGTTCCATTTAATTTTTTGAATAATATATATATAAGATACATCGTCGTGATAGATCGAGAATAAAAGCTCTATCCCGAACAAGCTATCTACATTATTGATCAGTAGGTGAAGTAAAAACATAATTAACTTCATTTTTATTTGACTGTGAAGTTTCGCTAATTGGTCACGTTAAAAGAAGAACATGTTTGCATGATAATTTTATACAAAGAAACAAATTAGTGATCAAAATGTCACGGATAGATATAAGATTGAAGTTCAAACCTGCAGGAATATATAACACAAGTAGAGTAAATGCTTAAAGGAGTTCTAAAGAATATATTTACAACTTTCTGTTCTGTCATTGTAAAAATCTGGCCGTTTTGGTTCATATTGTTTAAATTGGTCTCAGATCAAAGACTTTCTTGAAGTTCATATTGATCATTATCCAAAACCGGAAAGTTTTTCTTAAAAAACCTTAACTATTGTAACTGTATCTTCTCTAAGGATCTACATTATATATCTCATATATTATTCTGTCTGGAATTCTCAAGAATGCGCAGTCATCAAAGATACAAGTAGAATGTTGAGATATTTGATGTTTCTGATAATTATTCCACGAGATTGATTAATACTTGATGAAACAAAGGCCGTGTCTGATTCAACTTCTTGAAGCAGGGTCGAGTTTGATTCAAATCGTATGAATACAATTTACAAATGTCACGTCACTGCCACATCAATGGCACTCGATTTGTCAAATTCATATTCATACAACAAATCTGTTTAAACTTGGAACTCTTGAAATAATGGAATTCCTCCACAAGACACAGTCGGTTAATATTTAACTTCAGTTGACCAAATATGATTACTATTTCACCACCTATCACTTGACCTTCACATTGTAAACAGAGGTCAGATATTCCATTGACGAACCAATCAAATACCGACAAATCAATAGTTTAAATATTGACCAATCACGGCTAATCTTTTAAACCATCTCACTTATCTGTCCTGGATACAATCTTGATGACAGAATTTCTCTTGATTCGAATTTCTGTTCTTTTGGAAAGTTGATAATGAAATTTACAAACATCGTTGTCAAATTTGGAGAGATATTAGAGTATCAAATTTATATCCATACTAAATGATCTTCAAGATTCTGCTTGGCACAATGACAATTTGCGGTCAGAGGTATTTATGTGATAACGCACGAACCTTTAAGTAACTTTCAAACAGTTATCATGTGGCGTTATATAAGTGAAATAAATTCAAAGCACATCAAAAAAAAAAAAAAAAAAAAAATCTTTTCCGATAGAATGGAAAAGAGAAAAATATCCTTTTTAACCGGTAGCTGGTCTAAAGAGTTCCATGTGTCCAGGAAATCCACTAATGAAGGGATAGTTACAGTTAGATTAAAGTGTCAGATCAGAATGTTGACGAGCTTTCAAAGTTTCTTTGAATCAGTATAATAAAACAATAAAACCATTTATTTTAATAAAAAGCGACAGTTTATCTTGATATTGGACCAGTTTAGACACCTACCACCCGTCTTTACTTGACCTATCAGATCCTTATCGAGCAGTGTAAACTTATTATTACAATAAACGTATAAGTCACGTCAAATCTCATCATCCTTATCTCGTTTTATCACGCCCGCCATCTTGATTTCATGCTGGGGTCTCGACATGACGACAGGTGATGCCAATTAGACCGTCACGTGACATGGTTTGTTTACATGCTATGCTATATATTAATTTCTTCCATGCTGAGGTACCCTGTTTGAATATGTATTCAGTTCTAATGAAATAGGGATCAACATTGTTAATTAGATCTACACAATCAAAGATGGCGTCTAATGTATATTGACAACCTGTTAAGACCATGTTACAGACATTAAATTTTAATTCTGTTTTCAAAACAAATCAACCACCCACTAAGTTTTAAACTATGAATAGAACGAACGAGGAAAACTGACGTTATATATATATCTGCAACTTCAAAGGAATATATGATTCATATTTATATTTCAAATGGTTTATTTAATACATATAATATTTCTATTACAACCTGCTTTCCACTTTTATTGCCATCTTGAAAATGCTTTTAGACTCGTTTCATATCAACCTGACTAATCATTTTGGTATCAAAACTGTGATATGATTAAATCAAATACCAAGATAGAAGTAACAGAAAGCCTTTTCACAATAACAACATACATAAGATTTCAGCGTTTCATCATAGGTCAGAGAAAGACTGATTATTGTTATTCACTTTCTGCACTTACATGTTTATCAGATAGTATTTGAACTAGTTGTCGATGACTAAACAGTGATGAACCTTCAACAAAATACATCTGTATTTATCACAATTAGAATTCGGAATATTTAAAACGTTCGTAGCAATTTATTTAGTGTCCATGTATTTAGGAACCATTAACCTAACCATGGGTCTCATTTGAACAGTTTTTAACACCCAGAATATCGTTTAAAATCTCTTTAACTTTGATTTATTCCCAGTCTGTTCACGTCTGAAATTCTATCTTGTAAAATGTGACAGACAGCATCTATAAATCTTCAAACAGATTCCACAAAATTGATGCCGCTTGCTTCATTTGAGATGGTTTCCTTTGGCCTCAGAGGATAAATTATAAAAATACGTTTGTCATTTGGAAAATTATCGAAAAACGGAAGAGATCTGAAGACCTTTCAATTCCCAGTGATTATGAAGTCATAGAACTGTTATCAAGAAGATACAAAATCGTGTGGTATTTTTCAAGAAATATGGATACATTTTTTTTTTGTCAAGATGGAAGGACATATAATTTGTGAAACGGGAGGTTTGGGGTATACAGTATAAGATAAAATGATTTGTCCGAGTATCTTAAGTTCACTGGCAGTAGAATTTGTTTAAACAAAAGATTTTATTTCATAAACCCTACCTTAAGGTATATAATGGTAAACACTGTTTGAGATATTAGGTGGGTGTTTATTTAAAATGAGTTAAGTAAAACCATACTGTCTAGGCACTGACTGCTATAGTGCCAGCACCAGTATATAAGAATATTGCCGAGTAGAAGGTCTGCCCGGGGCATATTCGACTTAAGAATTGCTAAGAGATAGTAAGTGTTTGAGAGAGTCTCAACAAGAATTTGAGCTTGAGGGGTACAGTTTGTTTGTAAAATGGTTCTAGTACAATTGTGTAGTCATAACGGTAAAATCCTTTTTTAAATTGTCTAAAGATATCAAAACTCCTGGGGAAACAGATATTTATGACTTCCATGGCATCCATTGTCAAACTTTGTAATGAAGCAGATAAGTTGGAAAGCCGAACTTCATGCATTCTATTGACTGGATCGGAAGAATTCCCAGTAGGTGAAAACCATCAATTGTAAGAAGACATTATTATTTTCGTTTTCGGGTGCGGTACCAAACTATCGTTGTGCTGTCAGAAAAATATGTACGATACCAGTAATTCATTTGAAAGAGCCTAGTTCCATGGGATTGAAGCATTATTTCGCTCTTAAAATCAACAAGAATCGACTGTAGTCTACCCAACTTATGATAAGATTAGCTCTTAACAAATCTAGGTTGTGAAGAGAATCATTCTAGCTCGACCAAGTAAGATAACGATATCACCTGCAATCAAACAGAAGTATAAACAGAGTTTCTGAAAAACTTGAAAATGACATGTTTGAAATACACTTGCCACTTTCAATTAACTCTAAACAAAGTTTTTATCTGAAATTGAATAATCCCACACCCGATTCACCGAGATTCAGAAATGTGTTCTTTTCTTGCTTTGTTTTACAATGCTATCTTTTGGTTTTGGCAATATAAAACTGTTTGTTTAATGTAAACTGTGGTTTCAACTAACATCTTTTTATAGATATTTCATGCACCGAGATAGAATCAAAAGAATATGCAATCTATCAAATACAAATTGTTTGTTATGTAGACGTCCCCACCTGCAGTTGTATTTTATGCAATTATGAATTTCATTCTCAAAAACCTCGATAATTAAAACTGCCAAGGCGTGTTGAAGGTTTCACATTTCTGCTTTCACCAGTAGCGAATAAGAATAACTGTTATAAGTTTCGAACGCGAATTGCGTTCCGTTCCCATGACCACTTTCTTTATTCGCATCCTTGTGTAAATGGTAGGTAATCGCTATGTTGTGAGGGGACCTTATGGAAAAACTCAAGCGTATATCGCCAAAGTAACATATTTTCTTTTATTCATATATGAACGATAATTAAAAGGATCATTAAAGGATCATCTTAGACATCTACTTAGATAACCGGAAGAGATATTTAGATGGGATAAGGGATAACTCTTCCTAGTCATTCATAAAACAGAAAATTAATAGAATCGAGACGTGTGGCCATGAATAACAATAAGAATCATGGCCCTCGAATCACAATATTTTGATTATTAATTGACTAGATTCTAACCCTGAATAGTGAGGGATGATATATCCGGTAAGATGCATGCTGGGATTAAACATATCAAATTTAAATTGATGAGAGCCGGGTGTTAAGAGATATCCCCAGTAGACTTGTGATTATCCTGTCGATAGGCTGTTAATATTGGCAGGTTAAGGGTTAATTTGTTATGGTTGTTAATGTGTCAAAATATCACTTATAATATCAACAGTGATCGCAGTAGAATTTGGTAGGTAATGGGTTAATGTGGTGGTCTTATGATGTGTTAATTTTCTATATGTAGACGGTCAATCTGTACAAAGGCATTTGTTTCTTGATTTTATTCCTCACTCCAAAAAAAAGACAGAAATTCTGAATTCTGTGGGATAAAGAGAAACTTACGGTCCCGCCTTTCCAATCATTTTTCGCCATCGCTGAGGTAATACCAAAAGTACTTGATTCAAACCACCCGCAGTTGTCTAGCTTCTTCGGGGACGATTTAGACGATATACAAATATTAAAGTAACCTACTTTCGAACTGATAATCTTTGAGCATAGGAATGCACAAGTATCATAATTACTATTCATCCTTAATAGGTAAATTCACATTTATTAGGTTGTAATAATTAACGAGCCTTCCAAAAGGACAACCTAAGTGATAAGGTCTGCTTTCCGGAATTCGTTACTTAGAAAGTATATACATTGTCCAATTTGTAATTGCAGCTGTTTCAAATGAATGTCCGCGGGGAAATTAAATCGTATCATCTAAAAGAAAACTTAATTTTTTAAGGCTAAGATTCTTCAACATCTTAAATGATTAAATTTCATCATGTAGAACAGACTTAGCATAATGAGAGGCTCAGCTGTGACTTCATGGCTTCAATTGTGCTTCTTATATAACCCAATTTACATACTACTTCCTTAACCCTTTGTCTGCCTGCACGCTCATTATCCATATCATACTTAACATCTTAACCCTTTATGGACGGCTTTTAATTCGTTATCCTAGTTAACCCTTTCGACCCTAATTTGATGCTCTCGTGTCCAGAACCACATGTGTGCTTGTTAGAGAAATCTACTTGAACCTTGACTGTCATTCATGACATGACTGTTCTCTTGTATAATTTTCGGAACCATTATTTTAGATGTAAAGAATGTTGAGCAAATTCACTAGCGTCAAACACATAACTTAATAGTCTGCAATAAGAAATGTTAAAACATTCATGAAATGACTGTCATTTTTCTAACTCACAATCGCAAGTTGATTATGTTCAAAAAGCATATATAATCAACCGAATCGACATTGATGACTGACACAATACTAAAATGAATTTAGTTGAAATTATTTCTTAAAATGACAGTTATTGCTTAACGCTGTGTGAATCGAGAATGTTGAGGTGCCATCATTAGCCCGCTTGATGCCAAGGAATATCATTAGTTAGCGACTGATGTTCTAATTTTAGTTTATTCTCCAGCACATTAGCACTGTAAAATGTTAATTAAGTAATTATGGGATGTCACAAGTAGAATTTTGAGTTGTTAATTTCATCATTGTGCACTCTCCAAAGCATTCAAATCAAATGAATGTCAAATTACTTGATGACCAATCCAATTAAAGAAAGTTTGTCACATTTGTAGTGTCTATATAATATATTTAGTTTGATATACATTATTAATATTGTATAAGATATTTTGGAAGAACGTGACTTAAACACCAGTAATTTTTAGAATGTGTATCAGCGAGTTCAACATCAAGTCGTGAATTTCACTTTGATTGGGGTGATCTTAAAAAAATCCATTAAAGGCGTCAGGGAAGATGCAAGACATTTAGAAAACTGAAACAATTATTGAACCGTACCTGGACTTTGATATATTGTTCTGACCGAAAATTGTGTATGTTTAAAAGTATGATCAAAGGTGGATTGATTCCACGGAGAACTAAAATAATATTATAATAGGACATGATAGAGGGGGATAGAACAATTATTTTTTACGGGACAGACTGTCTCAAATTTAAGGGAGGGGGCAATCATTAACTGTAAATTTGCTGGTTACAACATCGAGTCAGAAGGCCGAATAAAGTAATGATTTGTTACTCGGGATCTTGTAATGATTTCTCTATGGTGTTGGGTATTATGCAGTTAAACACTTCTTGAATAAAATGCCCGACATATTCTAAATATGGTTTATATTCTGCACCACGGGGTTTGATTCTAACTTTCGCCTCATTACCTCTTCTCAACAGATCTTTCAAATTATCCGCTTTGACTTCTACACATTTACAGAATTCATTGATTCAAGGCCTTGTAAATGGAAAGCATCAATTGATGGTTGGTAACGATTATCGAAGATGCCAAGTTTAAAGGAACTCGACAACTCTATAAAACCTAAAATCTATTAGCTTTATGAACATAGTCAGCGATTGGTAGCATCAGGTTTCAGAAATGAAATGAATGGAGTTTTACGTCTTACTGCTCTGCACCTGGTGGGCTAATGAAGACGGTTAATTTTCCAGAAGTGTGAGCATAACGAAGTTAATCACTAACGTGGCTAATAGGTAGCCCTCTTATTTTAAAATTTAGATCATTGAGGTGTAAGTAACTGTCTTCAGACTACTATTATGTAATTTACATCTTAAGGGAATAGTCTTCCACGTCTGCTCCATTTTAATAGAATATCGGACAGTCGTCTAAGCTCAACAGTCAACTCATTTGCCAGCGGAGAACACACATCTATTGAGCTTAACTTTACCAAGTTGTGAAAAAAATACTTTATCTCTAAGAATTTTTCCTTTAAAGAAGAAAAGAAAATACAGTTGAATGTGGTATTTATTCTATTACTGTCAGGAATCTGTTTCTCTACAAGACTAAATGAATACCAGCAATTTTACACATTTATAATAAATATATAAAAACATTTATTATAGGTTAATAACTCTTCTCAGATTTCACAGTTATCTTCATAACTCTTTTCAACGGGTGTACAAATGTCAAAGTTGCGTTTTTGTGTTACTATTACATATAAACCAAGAATCGGAATTTGAATTAGTAAAAATCGTTGGAAATCTACGTAATTCGGGCATTTAGTAACAAGTGGTAAGTTACCGTGTCCTAAATTGATTCATTGGAATAAATGCACTAGCGGACAATGGGATCCGCAATGGATCTCTGGAATGCCTCCTTGTGTTATCATGACATCTTTCATTGAATAACCAATTTAAGTTGGTATGTTCGGAACGCTAGCTAGTACAACAGTAGTTCGTTTAATATAAACCGGGAGTTAAGGACATTGTTACATTAGTATCGCTTGTCCACTTGAATTTCCAGGCTAACAGCAATGGTTATTCTTGCCTAGGCGTCCATGATTTATAGAACGAAATGATCCGTCAGATATTCTCACCATTATTTTCTAATTACAACACGACTCCAGAGAAAAGGTCACAAGGGTCAACGAAACTTAATTAACTACAACCAACCAATCAGAAATAAATCATTTCTAGACGTAATTATCCAGAGATTAAAGCAGAATAAAGAATGTTAGAAATTTGATCTGGGAATTCAAGGCTACAGTTTTCTTGATAAATTTATATTATATTTTGAAGATACAAGATCAAAGTTCTTCAAGACAAAAGACAAAAGCAATGTTAACCCACATACATCATATTCACCGATTATATTGTTAAATGAATATGCATGGTTCAGCAAAATTCGCCATAGTTTAAGATAAAGTTAAAGGGGTTGCCACTCTTCGTACCAATAAACGTTCTTGGAATCTTCGAAGAAACTGATAACATCTGTTCAAGGAATGACTTAAATGCATTCATTGCATTAAATTATTAGCAATTTAGTTGATCAGTCACGTAACAAGATAAATTTCAGCAGCAGAAGTGAACATTCACTTCTGACTGAAGTCGATACCCGCCAAATTTACTGCTGGTTATATCTGCTTCCTGTCTTTGTGATTACTCAGAGTGCAAATTAACCGATCAGTGGGCGGCTCAATTACACTCGGGGAATAGAAACACCGCCAATCATTTTTAATTATGACGTCATTATTTTTCAATTTTCTGGGGAGCTTCACGTTTTTTTAAGGAAATAGTTTCGCCATAAATGAGTCTTGGTTTTTATACAATTTTAAGTTCATTATTTCCTTTAGATGCCAGACGCCGTTTAGAATATTTAAGAATTAAATACCGGTTTGTAAATTTAGAATCTGATTGGGGAGACTGGCATTTTTGATTGCGTAATAAAATTGTAATATTTGCATAATTATATCTGTTACAAGACGGAATACATCTTAACCAAGAAATCGGGTGCTCCATAAGTGCTCAGTGAGTAATATTGCAAGCTGTTATATTTAAGGGTGTTTTTTGGAATAAGATAGGCTACTTTATTTTTGAACAGTGGAATAATGGCATTTCACAAGGCGTGACGTACTTCGTTATGCATGTTTAATTTGGCATTCGCCTGTAAGTGACATCGTGAGCTTTTCTATGGAACTGTTATCGCCCTCGAATATCCTGTTTGTTTTTAATTGTCAAATCTAAAACACACCAAACAAAGGTCAAGACATTTTGGTATTTTTCTAATTTCTTAGGTCAATCTCTTGACCTTTCCGCCATAGTTTATTGGTGGCAGGAACAATCTACATCCGGTTTCCATCTTAAATTTGGATTTAATCAACAAACATGCTTTCTTCTTCCCGCCTTCTGCCATCTTAAAGAAGACAGTCTGACTAACTGGACCTTATGAATCACATTATGAATCCATTCTGGTAGTCTTGCTGCTAAGATAAGAGGAGAACCCGTACTCGTGTTCATACCAATGAAATTGTAACATTGCTGTTGTTAGACACTTTCAGAGTTCATCTACGAATGGGTTTTACCTCGTTGCAAGATACCTTTCCCGGACACTTAACAACTTTAAAACGTGGAAAGGTGTTTTGTTCGTAAAATAAACAAAACTATTATGCGATATTCTGTTTCAGCAGATGTATTCTTTTCATTTTTTTTAATTAATTCACAATTTTGTCAGATGCGTCTATTGCTTCCGTTAAGAGGCGATGAGCTTCATTCTCAATTTCCTTAAAATTATGAAATTATCTTTGTACAAGAAACAGCGCCATTTATCATGTCCGTGTCAATGAATCGCTTATTTCCTGAATACTGCTCTCCTCGTGACTAACAGACACAAATCATTTCACACGTCCTTCCTTTCACCAACAAATCATTTCCATTCCGTTCACAACCTGGTCAAACACTGACCCCCAGGTTAAAATCTATTATTGGTTTTTATACCCACATAATTATTTCCTCTCGTTCACTTATACGTGTTCATAAATCACGTCTTATTGATTGAGTCTACGCCTCCTGTACTTCGTCTGGTTAATCTAGTCTATAGTTAAATCGGCTTGGTTTTACATAGTAATTGAACGTTGACATGGTGTACAACTTTAAATTGTTCATAGATCATTTGTATTATAAATGAGAACCTGTTTGATGCCTGTATTACCAATTCCGGTGTAAGAGGGAATTGAGAGTTGTGTCTTTTGATCACATGAAAGACAAAGACGAACTTACTTATACCGTAGATATTTTACAACTATTAACGAAGATATAAAAAAACGTTGATCTTACTTTAACCACGTTTAAAGCAATCTAAGTTAATAAAATGTCCCCTTAATAAAAGTCTACATTAAGTATATCACGAAGAACAAAAAAACGTTTCAAACCTTCATATCAACATTTCTTGTGATGGCTTTTTTCAGTTTAGATTAAAAATCAATATTTAATCGATTATCTCTTGTCAATTATCTATTGTTGTTCATGTCAAGATTAACATGTAAGGTTTAAAAATTCAACATCAACTTTTATAAGTAAATCATCCGACTTGAACATTACAAATTCCCTCAGCTGCATAAAAACTCTTTGTATGATAATCGAGATTAAATGATGTTTCACGTTCAACGTCATTAATATGTCACTTCCGTTTTGATTTATTACCCAGAATACCCTCATCATAGCCTCGTTATGATATTGATTTTTGCCTTCATCACCCAGTCATTTCACTCTTCGATTATTTTCTTTGATTAAATTTTCTAATAAATCGTCTTTTAATTTGTCTGAATATGAAGAATTATGAAATTGAAAATATCGCTAGAATAGATTCGACAAGTTGTTCAAACCATAAAGAAACAATATCTACATGAATTGGAAAAACGTTATTTTGGTATATGGGTACTTTACTTTTATTTTACATTACATGAAGTATCCGTTCTCTTTCTCTAGTAAATCTAAGATGAGGCAATGCTGCATATCTTTAGATTGTTATAGGTTTACTAAGTGTCTATTATGATGTTGATATTCTAAGTGATGAGACCCACAATAGAAATTAGGGTGGTTGACAGGTACCAAGTTACTATTCAACAGAAGGCAGTGCACAGGGTTAAAGTGGAGTTCACTATTGTCACTGCTAATATGTTATAAAAAAAAGAATATATAGTTCTGCCAAGTGAAAGTTTTATTAATTGACGGAATCTTGTCTCGACTATAAAATCAATTGGGTTAGTTCATAAGTTTGCCAATAAATGTTTTCCAGTTCTACTGCAGTCATGAACTAGGAATTTCTTAACAAAACGAAGACTAGATCATGTGTAAGGCCCGTAAAGAGCACGAGAGTTTAAATTTTCATTTTAACACTAGTCGATAGTCGATGACTATTGTTATATGAAATGATGATAAGGATCAGCAAATGTTTGTGGCTATTCCTGGCCGTGCAATATGTCACTGGTTTCATTTCATTGTTTCATTTTAAGTAAAGTTAACTTATTGATCTTATCACCAGTCTTTTAAATCGATGGTTTTATTCATTTATTCATCTGTTATAACCTAATAAGGTAATGATAACTCTGGTAATCCCAATCTGCACGTGAGGTATTATAGATTTAGTTCTGGTGTTAATGTTAGTTTTATCTAATTTTGGTAATTGGATGCACGTGCGTGTATGTTTGAAGAACATTAGTATGACCTGTGTTAATTGTATAAATTAACATAATGTGGAATACTGCCGGTTTAGTTAATCAGAATAGTGGTACAATCTTTACATAAATTTTTCTACACATTATTAAAGTGATCTACAAAGTTACTGCAACAGGTTTCCATGTCGATGGCAAATCTTGTTAACAATGTATCAGGTTCAAACAGCAGACAAAAAATTAATATAAGCAGTCGTTCCTAGCAAAGGGATATTTAACCGAGAGAGAATAACCATTCTGCTGTTTATTCTAGTAAAGTTTTTAATCGTACCTGTTTTCTAGACGAATTAACCAAACCTCAGGTTATGTTTGTAATTTGAGACCAATGTTATGTTAACAAAGCCTACATTTTATTATTTGAGAACAGATTGGGTTTTATTTTACTCTTAATTCAGGTTTTTAGCTGTATCAATCTGTAAACATTAGTTCATTTGATCGTTTTGGAGATTTTTTTTTTTGCTGTTAAACATTTGTTGGTTAGATTAAATTTCTTTTAAAATATATAGAGCCCTAGTCTTATGTTAGAAACAGAAGATCTGTTGCCATGATTGTCTAGTCTTGTGATCAATATGCCTCACAAATTTGCAGAAGCAGATTCGCTTCGTTTAACTCCAAATGAGCTTTCTTAGTTTGCTGAATATATTTATATTATGTATCTTCTAGTTGAAAAAAGACTGTAGTAAGTTTCGTTCTCGAAATCTTTCTAGAATGAACTGCATTTGATATTATAATTATAACATGACTGTTTCAGTGCAGTGATTAGCCATCGAGACATTTTGGAAAATTATACATTCTCAATGTTACTCTTTTCACTCTGCACTGGAATAACTCATTTTACAAGACTTAGTAATTTCTGTGCTAAACAGTATTTCTCCAGAAGAAAGGAAATAGGATCTGATTAATGGGGGAAGGAGACTGTAATCATTGAATTAGTTTCCGACTCTCCTGTCAAGAAGGTAAAATTATACTAGTGAAATCAGAATTGACCTACATTTGGGATCTTTAATTATTTAGATTGGTGTAAAGAAACATAAATCACAAATCCCTAAATGAAGAATATGTCAGACTTATTTAAGATAACCATCAATGCTGCCATTTTATGAATGTAGAAAGTACAAGCATTATTCTGATGACTGGTGTTTCGGGACTAAAATCCTCACCATGGGTAGCCAGCCATAGTAACTTTTCAATATTAAACTTTGGGTTAAATACTTAAGACTCCTGGATTACTGTGATGCCTTATAGCAAACCGTTGTGAAACGCCTCGTCGGTGGTCTAATTATACTTTCATTCAACACTATAGACAGATTACTAACACAACTTTTAACTTTTATAATCGATTTTTAATAAGTCGGTTCGGGGAAGAGATGGAAACTTCATGACGAAATAGCCCAAGAAAACATAATATGTATCTGAAAAAAAAGGATATTGAATGAAACCATATGAGATTTCATGACCTAGGTTCTTTTTTTTTGCTGAATGGGCGAATAATGACAATTATAGTTTCACAATGAACGCTTAAAGCATACTGCAAGTATTTCAACAAGTTACGTGCACGCTTAGGGTGCAGTATACAACTAGTCAAATATGATAAGTGACACCTATCTGACTGCTGTAGAATTGGTGGCTAATAAAATATATTCTATATATTATATAATAAAGTTTAACATCTCACTGACCAAGTTCATTCATGGTTTACCGAATAGCAATGCCAGTGGGCTATAACCAAAGATAGACAAAACCTGGCGTCATTTAATTTTATACGTAGACGAATACAAGCTAACTAAAGTGCAAAGCAATTTAAACCATGAAAGCATCGTAATATGTCTTCAAAGAAAAATTTCGTTCAGCAGTTTTACATTTAGCTGTACATGGTTTAACTTTGCAATGTGCCCGCAGAAAAAAATCCGAGACTATAACATAATTTTAGGATTTATGAATCGTTGAAGCGGAAGCACCTTATCTCTAGTAAAAATATATAATTTGTTTTACTGACTTGAGAAAGGGTAGAAAAAAAATACCTCAAAGTGAAAAATAATTCTGTCTCCGTTTTCTATTTCTTCAACTTAGATGTACAATTACTATTTATTTCTAAAGGTATAAATAAAAAAATATCCATTTATTCAGTTGTAAACATCAAAGGATAGCATGGTATGCCGACTATATTGGCCTGTAGTCGGCATCTTTGATGTCGGATTAGAGTGATTTAATATTAGATTAACCTGTAATGATTTTTTCTCGACGTCAATATTTAACTGTTTTGAATTTGGTTTAGCTACAAATTCTTTTTCATAAATTAAATATTTCTGGTTATTTTGAGATTGATCGACATCTAAATCAAATAAATTTCTTTTCAGACGTTTTTTCTTTTTTTTTTCTTTGTTAGGATCAAGTCTGTTAAGAAAGCAATTTGAATGCACCAAATTTTGCTCAAATTTTTTTCTGAACACAATTTTATGATGAAAAAGTGTATACAATTTTATGATGTATATGAACCTGTCCTATTCACAGCAGTACTAATAACGTGGGAAAGATGCATTAGTGCATATCACATCGTGAGTCTGCTCGTCGGGTATTGAAAAAGGTACACTCTAGTTCACCATACCCAAAATATGGGTTTTGACCATGGTCTTACTATTCCGTATTAAACTGTGCCCAATACGACTTGTTAAGTAGCCGTTAAGAACACAGCGTATAAAACGAGTGGTCGATCTCTCGACTTTTAAGTAACGAACAAGCTTTTAACTGACTACGATCTGTAAGTAGAAACATGTTGTATGATTACATGTGGTATGAAAACATTGCTGTCTGTAGACCAATACATTATTCTCATCTGCCTCTTTACAATACCTCACTAGTTCTATTTTGAAACACATGAATAGTTTTCTCGTGTTACCTTGTTTTATTTCACGTTTCTACAAAAACAACTTTTTCTTCACTTCATTATTTACAGTAAAGTATCAACATGATTGCCATGCTAGACTGTACAGTCAAATAAAAGTTCGACCTCCACTGTATTTATTAGAAAGTGTAACAGAGTAAAGTCCATAATCCCATAGGAGTGGTGTCGGTCACTATCTTAAACTTCGAGCTTTGCAATCATCGTCATTGTTCAGATCAATGTACCATTGGCCTCGGGTCCTGCAATAATAATTACCCTGCATTTCCTTGCTATCTATTATAGCTGTCAAGATCGGAATGTATATCGGATATACGTATAGCAGTATGAGATTAGCCCAATCAGTTAGCCTTGTCGAAGTCAGCGAGGCATCTTCCCTTATTCTCGGAATAGTATAGTTTACGGTCTTTTCTATTTCAAATTGCTGATGGTGTAACTCAAAACAGACCAAAACTTTGTTCATACCGTACCTGTTTATATACCATGTATTAGGGGTTATATATAAATATGGACGTGTGGCGATTACATTTAAAATAATCTTACTGTGTTTCTAATTACTTCAGAGACGATTCCGCGGTTTGAAGTTTACCAGATCAGGGGTTATTGAGGTTCTGTCTATAGATCTATCGCTGTATCGTTTCAGACGTTTTTTAAAGGTAGAAGCATACTGCAACTGGTAGGAGATTGTAGAATAATCTTCAAAAAATAATAATTCTCATTTCAAGGCTCACACTTCCCTACCACGACGGTTACAGCTCCTTGATCTACCCTCAATCACACCGTTTACAGTCGTAACCAGATGACCCACTCATCGTCTGTTAAAACACTGTACATGTCACAATACTATGTTATGGTTACTTTAGTGACAATTGGGGGAAAGGTGGGTGTTGTTTGGAATGTATCACTCCGAAATCAAACTGTTTACCTCCCCTTGTTGTTGTTGACGTTGACTGTCGTCTGTTTGTTAATACAATCGTCTGATGATGACAAATTTCCCACTATTTACACATTTCATCAAACGAACTAACAAAAGTTCAAGACAGAGTTTACATATGATCAACAACTTGAGTAAAAAATAACAAGGTTCTTTTGTCAAAGCTGGCATTTGGGTAATTTGTGGAATTTTAAAACAAAGACAAGATGGTTTCTAAGGAAACAAAACACTAGCATTGTTGAGACTTTAATCTTTTTATTTGGCACGCGCAACGGAAACGCCACCTAACGTATTTTTCAGATTTTGGTAATTTGAAATATTTGCATATTTATGTAACGAAATTTGTGTTCAATTCTGAAGATATAATAAGGATCGGTTTTAGATTATTGTAACATTCATTTGTTTTTGGTTATGTCCAATGATTGTAAAATATTGTGAAACATCATTAGGTCACAGGTGGAAAATTTACCATATTCATAGCACGTAAAATATTGAACAAGTGTCGATACTAAGTTACTGACTTGATAAGTCCAACAATATATATTATATGATATTCATTTAAGACTGCGTAAAGCATAATGCAGATTATTTGAAATCAAGTAATGCGTAATGCAATAATTAGATAACGACCTTCGAAACAGCGTTTTCAACGTCCTTGGCATCCAATATTTGGAGTATATACAATACAATCAATGTGTTTTTATTTGATTTATTGCTACCTTGTCAATGTATTAATTTTTCTTGTAAGAGTTATTCTATGCCTTGACTATATTCGCTATGCAGTCTGTTTCAGATTATCGCAAAGTAACTTTGCTTATATAAGAAAACATATGAATGCTGTAGTGTGTATATTTTGGTTGTCGGTATTGTTTAAACTATGTAGAGGAACTATTTTGTGTTATTCTGTATTGAGAATTCTTGTTTACCATGGCAACTAGATAAAAAACTAAACTGTTTATTTATTTCATCTCTTTACTTTTATTTCTGCTCCTTTTCTTCTTTCGTCTGCTACAAGTCTGCTGTTGTCATAGTTACATCAGGTATAATTACGTCATTGGCAGCCGACTGAAGCAGTTTGGAATGTATTTCTGTTATTCAAACCAGTTGTAGAATAACGTATATCTATCAAACTTAAAAAACGAGGGCCTATAATAGACAGAAATATGAAATATTTAGTAATAAATATAACAGTTTAAACATAAGTAAAACACTAGGAATTCATGCTAATCTATCATTGCAAGAGAAATATTGAAACCTGTCCAAAATATACAATTGTTATAATGTTCTACTTATGAAATATGTATTTCGGCGCTCTTCGGAGAATTCAAAACGGTATTGAGTTTAATATTCTACCATCAGAAGAAGCAGTTATTCATTTTAATTGCTAATATTCCGGCCACATATCGTTAATCACATGTCCTTAGTAAAATAGAGGCGAACAACATCTCACCTGAGGGATATAGTTGCTTGCTCTGCAATCTGAAGTTTCGCTACCGATATATTATGACATTCCACTCCCCGTATACAGGTTGCATACTGGGTGGACATGAAAGAAATATCATTCGACAGTTGAAAATCACAAAAAAAATAGATTTATTCTGCAGTCCTAACAAAATATGCCTTATCGCACACTGCAGGACGTTGTCGAATTAGATGCAGAAAGAAAGAAGAGTGTTAAACATAAGTTCTTGATATATTAATACCGCGTATTTTATATTATAAAATGTGTTTTGTTATCGTGTGTTTTTAATTTAAAGACTCTTGGTGGTCTAAAAATGAAGACATCGAAGATTTAACTAAGCTGAGAGTTCTTCTTCTCACTCATTAAACCAGATGTGATGAAGCGAGAGAAAATTCTAATCGAGCAATTTTCTTTGTTATTAGACTTGTTAAAAGATAATAAATCCACTAAAAATAATTTGTTAGTACTTACAAACCTATTAGTTTTCTATTGAAATAACCAAGTTGTTTCTGTGGGGTCGGATCCTGAAGGTGTGGGTAGCAGTAACTAGTGTGCCCTATTTTAATGCGGTAAATCAATTATATGAATTTCACGTACCATCTGATCAACTGGTTGCTCTTATGAAAGTAAGGCTTTTTATGAAGTGGAAGGTTTCCCATAATAAACGATCGTTCCGGGAATAGACCACTTAAACAGTGTATTTTTGACTTTTCTCTCGTGTCTACGGTGGGAGACGAAGAAGTTTGTAGCGGACAACCAGCGTCTAACGAGATCCGGGTGGAGTAGGCGTGGATAATTAGTATAGGTTTCCGTACTCGGTGTGCATTTTTTACTATTACCCTTGTTTACGTAGTTTCCACATCTGCCTCTGGAAGTTCCCCACAGCGTTTCCATTTTCTTGCACAATTAGATTTAGAATACTAAAAGCGGAACAACAAAATTGATTGGTTGGCACTTCAACACCTGTTTCAAAGTTACTTATAGAAAGAACTAATGAAAATTACTTCCATTGTAACAAAGAGCTTAGTTAGTCGAAGAGTCTAATAGGATATTTATTTAATGATAGCAACCAGTTAATCACCGTTTTCCAATATAAACTAGGAACTAAAAACCTATACACCGGTAATGAACTAGTTTTGATTTGCAGACAAGATTGATTGACTGGACTAATCTAGACTATTGTAGATAATGGAGTAATTTACCAGTCTTTTCATACCTCGTTTAACCCTAGTTAACCGTCGTCTGACTAAATCCCAGGTTTATGAAGTCACCGACAATCAGATCGTTATTTGCAGGCAACCGGATTAGCAGACTTTATTTACGTGGTAGTTTGCGTGTCTGCAATTCCTAGTTTGACTATTATTTTCAGGAAACTAACAGCCTGTAATTTGGAGATCAAATGTTTCAAGATAATCAAAACAGAAAATTCTAATTCCTTAAGATTCGCACTGTCTTTTTAATGTTATTTATATTCCAAGGGGGGCGATCCAATTTTAACCAAAAGATCATATTGTATTGCTGTTTATTTGTTTTAAACTAGATATAATTTATATGTAATATTTTATCGTTTCAGATGCTGCCTGGACAACAGACATCGACTTCATGTTTTCACCGGCAAGGGCCCATATGAGTGACATCCGTGCAAGCTTCAACGAATCAATGGTCTTCAACGAAACTTACCACGTGCCAGCATCCAGAACGTCATCAACTGGATTACCCAATGGCTATTCCGTGTCTATTGCCTTTGTTAATTTTAGTGCCGCTCTTTTAGCGTTGACTGTTAGATATGCCGCAGTATTCTGGTACACCAATAAAACATTAACGTCCGTATTCGCGCTTCAACTTTTAACTATGACCTTGACCTCCATATTTGACCTTTGTGGATTTTCTGTGTTATATAAAGTATGTTATAATAACCCGTTATATCATAATATCACGTTGTCTTTGAGTTGCAGTGCCATAGTGACTTTATATCTAATGGGAGGGTTTGTCGTTCTTGTCTCTACAGTGACCATCTTCGAATACGGTTCAATGTACTTTCATCAAAAATTCAAAATTGTGGACCGGAAGCACAATCCGGAATCTTATGTGAAACAAACATGTATAGTCCATAGCGGTTGTCGTGGTTACATCCCTCACACATGCGCAACTGTCTGTTTAGTCTGTATGGCTATTTGTAAAGGACCTATAGTTTTTGATTTAGTGACCGTATATCGGTTATCCAGTGACAGTTTAGTATTGACCTGTGTTATTGTTGATGTGTGTTATATGTTATTCTGGATTATCGTGTGGTGTGGTTTAACTGTCAAACAACAATGGAAGTTTAAAATCTTAGATTATGTGCCTTTGAAGAAACCAGTCTTTATGATCGGAAGTCGAGAGAGCATCATGAAAAATCCTACTTTCGATTCCAAACGACTGGAAATGGATATGTTGAATGTTCCGCGAAGTAGATCACCACTTCCGACTTATGATGGGATTCTAATAGAAACACACGAGCCTTGTCCGTCAGAGGATGACATCACCACTGAAAATTCTGAAAATCCAAATTTCAATGAGACATTTTCGACTGATTTGGATTCTTTGCCTTCAGGCGGAGCACGCAGAAAAACTTCGCGAAAAAATGGTGCGCGGGTAACATTTCAAGACACACGGACCAATAGTTTATCTGTGGATGACCGGCGTGCACGTTCTCGGAGTCGCACACCTGTCATTGTGGAACCGAATCATGTGAACGTTCAAGTTGATGTACACACTCCAAACAACGCACAGAACAAAAACACGGAGGACATAGAACAATTAAATCAAACACCAAATGTGCTATTGCGTCAGAACTCTGGATCAACACCAGTACCACGTGACTTCCGGAACAGTCTTGGACTTCGTGAGAATAATCTCAATAATACGTCAGCGTGTAGTGACGAGGCGAGTTTTAGTACAATTTCTGATCAACTACCAACTTTAATGTCATCATTTCGAGATAAAGTAAGAGAATCGTCTAAAGCTGCCAATAATTATAAAGAAAAACGAAACATATTGGAAAGCTCGGGCTCTTTCGGAAATGATGCTAAAAAGCCAAATATTGACTCTTTAAAGCGACGTGGCAAAGGTGCAGATCACCAAAACGATGACTCGTATTTAAAAGTGAATTTAGAAAACTTAGATTTGAAAAATCATATATGTGACTCGCCGTTACGTGCCGGTGTGACCGACGGACCTATGAGACAGAACAGTAGTTCTGGATTTAGTGACGATAGCAAGTGTAGTTCGTTCAAATCTCCAACAGACTTATCACCCTCCTCAAACTCTTCAATAAACGGAGGTTTAAGTCCCGAAACTGTTCCTACCGGAAGCAATAAACTGACTAATGGTAGACTCGATTATCAAACAGATAAAGATTATTTATTTCCCAGACCCGTCCATTTAATGAATAAAAAACATGAAATAGGCAGACGTGATTCTGCGAACTATTCCCTGACGTCATCACAAGATACATCATCCAACGAATCAGATCATGGGCAAGGCGGACTATGCAGCCAAGTATGACGTCATTTATTCTGTTTTTGCGTGTCTATTAATATCATTAAAACATAGAATTTAAAGTTTTGTGTGTTTTTGTGTTTTTTAGATTTTTAAAACATCATCTTGCATGCATTTATAGCAAATATTAACTCTGTGTGGAATATGTCTTACAGTTATTATTAAAACACAATTTGCAGTGTGATTAAACCCATTTTACGGAATGTACCTTGTTTCCCTAAAATATTTAAAATCCAATAAATGAATCATTTTCAACAACTAGCTTTCCAAAATTTACATAATATATATATTTAATTTTATTTTTTAACCAAATAGGTAAGATCACGTTCATTTGCTGATACAATCCCAAACACAGAAGAAAAAAAACGTTTGTTTACGTCCTAAACTGTATTATTATAATTATATTTTGTAAATTTGGTTTGTTTTATAAAAAGAATGAAATGTTTTGTTTACATGTGGTTTTTTGTTTATGTGCCATTTGCTTTGTGTGATATAGCCTAACTCTATATTCAATCGCATGGATTTCTCAGACAACCTGTATAGATGTATTTTGCTTGCATGTACATGTAATTATATAGTCGAGCATTCCTTCGTTGAAAAACTAAGTGGAATCAGACTCTTTGGTCCACCGTTTCAAGTCACCTCTAAGATTTCATACGTGCCTTTTTGCTTTTCATATTTTAAAATAGCCAACTTAGCTTATATACAACGACATTTATATTGATATAGACTTAGAACCACTTGCTAATAGATCAATTATATAATAAGTATGGTACCTTCTACGAAGAAACAGATGAAATTGACGTTTATCTTGAAATGATGTAAATGGCGATTGAAAAAACACTGTACAGTTGTATTCCAGTTTCAGTATTACAAATAACACAACGCATAAGTTCCACTACGGATATGGAAAACTGTTATATATATGAGCAGAACTACCAATCTCGATCATCATATCAGTTCTTCGGTACAGGGGAGGTAACTTCTACTAAAAACAAAAATAAAATGTTACAGACCACATTTAGTTTTTTGCCTTGGTAGATTGGAATTGTGGTTATTGCCATGCTTTATTCGAATCCGTTACAGTTGGTTACCCTTCAACCTCGATGGGCTGAATGTTAGACAGGACATTGTTCTTCCGTATTGGATTTAATTCTGATCAATGTATAATAAAGAGTTTATTATCTACCATTAATTGAAATAAGATCGATTTCTCGTTAACTTAAGGGAATCACTCCGAGTAATTAAGTAAAATAAAAGCTGTTGAATATGTCGAACTTTGACTGTTTCTTAAAATATTTTTCAATGCCAATCGATCTTATTACACGTCGTTTTGTAGAAATAGCTTGTGATGTGAATTGTGTTCACATTTATATCATTGTGCTTACTAACTTTGTTAATGCCAGATGCAATTGTTCCATAACGTTGGTCGATTCATCTCTTCTGGACTACATATTTTCCGTTAAATGACCTTTTAAGAATAAATGCCTTGGGACTTATTTTATTTGTGGCCAGGCGATGAACAATTTTCTTCACGGTGTAACATGATATAACAATTTTTATGATTCAAGTCACTGGCTATGACGTATCTTCTATGATACAAATTCATTGAAAATTCAATGCATAAAAGATGTTCGACTAATTGTGAATCCATTATCTAATTTCATTCTTCAACAAAACAAAAAAAAATATAGTTCATGAATATTTCATGACAATTTCATTGGAAAGTATAATCAGATAACATGCGGTATATCGTCAATAATGGCCGTATATCGTAAGATATCCTTGTATAGTCGATTTCAATGGTATATAGCCGATATCTATTGTATATTGCGTATATCGGTGGTGAATATCCAATATCGATGGTATATCGTCAGATATCCTGGTGAATATCCAATATTGATAGGATATAGCCTATATATGTGGCGAATATCCAATATCGATGGTATTATATCGGTTGTACATGTGTACATAGCTTTTATCGGTGCTACATACCACAACACATGGCGTTGGTATATGGCTAAGTTGGTATGATATGATATGGTCAATGTCTAGATCATTAATATCGGACATTATCATTAATACATACTCTGATACTGATAATATAATCTTTGTATAATTTTGAACGGTGTTTCAGAATGTAAGGCATAATGATGAATAGAAAAATCAAATGTCTGACAGAGGATTAATTGCCAGACTATCCATTTATTTCAATATCAACTATCTAACGCTATATTTTTATAATGAATGAAACAAAGAAGGTAGAGTTTTCTTCATTTCTAATGCAGCATTTTCTCTTCTTTCAGAAACAGAATGGAATCTTGAAAACCACACCTACGACATCAGTTACCACGCCAATTTCATCTCCGACTATTCTTTCTTCTTGAAACGTGTCCGAATATGAGAAAGGGGACTAGTTAAGTCACGGAGGATGGAAGTGTGGACTCGGAAACTGTTTTTCTGTTTAGTATTTCGCAGCAGGACATTTTCAGACATTTGGACGAGTTTAAAGTGTGTTGAATGATGTAAGAGAGGATATATCATTTTTGGATTGTTTGCCTGTAATAAGAAGTGTTTTGAGAATATCTCGTTGGTTTTAAATGATTTGTCTCAATATACTGACATTTAATCCTGAATGATAGGGGGTATTTCTAATGTAACCGGATACTAACAGTGGAATTTATTTTCTGGCATATATTAATACTAATATTGGGTTACTAATACTTGAAACATAGGGCTCTCATGCTTGATGCTGAACGCTTTGATCGAAGCAATCCCACATAAATGTCTTCTAGCTTACACCTTATTGTTATATTATCTCTATTTAAAATCTTCTGAGTTTGAAGATGCTACTTGATGTTTCGGTAACAACCTTCATGTCATCAACTTTGAATGATCTAGATTCTCAAGCAATGTCTGAATAATTAAAAATATTCAAGAAAGAGTATTTGGTATTGAAATGCATACAAACACAATTGTGAACCTCTTTTGCTTTCAACCCCTATTGAACATGTTTGTTCATTTACGAGGGTATGGATATATTCTAAATAATTTATTAATAATTGTGACTGATATTTGTATTTCATTTTGCTTGTTTGTTTGTTTTTATGTCATGGCAAAAGATTGACTGGTGCTTTATTTAAAGATTGAAAAATTAAATTATTAAGAAATTTTGTTTTCAACTGTTTTAAGGCAACAAATCCGATAAGAGTAACCTGGCCAGGGGTAGAATAAGACCTAATGAAGATGTCTTACAGTTATAGCTTTCTGATAGTGACAAATTTGTAACACAATTTATGAGAATCTTTAATTTATAAAGGAACATCTACACTACTACTGCCCATTAATGTAATAAAAATCAACTATAAATGAATGCCTAACATATAAATATATATTTTTTCCTCTGTAAGCTAGCTTTGTATGTTACCTCTAATTAAATTGCTGAACCGAACTCGCGGTCCTGGAACCGAAAGCCTTTCTTTTCTCGTTCAAAAATTTATAGAGAACCAAATGAAAGCTAGCTTTAAAGCCGGTTTTTAAAACTCAATAGAAGCGCAAAAAGACAGCTTTTTCCCGCTCGAGAGTAGAGGTGTACTTGTTACCCTCTAGATCCCAAGATTTCTTTTAAAGGGACACAAAATTTGAAAATAAGGAATTAGAGCTTTAGGGCGGTCAGTTAACCAAATATATAGTCAAATTTTGCATTTGACCCCTTTGACCTCTAATTTCAATATGTTGCATGCATGCAGCATTGGGAAATCGAGTAGCATAATATGAACTAAGTAGCCTTTTGAGATTACTTTTGGGACTCTACAGTTTCCTGCCTAGACATGGCAGCTTCTTGTGGTAATCAGAAAAATAGTTTCTTGGGTCAACTCCAGCATTTAAACATAAGTATACATTTCATTTCGAGCACGTCCATTGCGTGTACCCTCAGACACATCACTGCGCATAAGATCATTCTGACTAGGCTCCCAGTTTTGGTCATTTCCATCATCCCAGCCATCATTTTCATCCGTTTCATCTGAAAATTCCTCAAACTCACTGTCATCAACTGTTACATCCGTTAAAACATCTTCAAAATTTATTTTCTTGCTTATAGACATCTGAAATAAAAAATGAAATAAAAGTTAAATCAACTTGCTGAATTATCTTTGATTACCAATGTTGCATTAAAATTCAGACACTGACTCCAAAATCACAATTTATTTTATCTACTCTTTATTAGTGTCAATATATTCTTAAACATATAAGTTCCTACCAGAATTGCAATTTCAAATGATATTGATATACAAAAAAACTTAAAAAATCACTCAATTCCTTACCTTCAATCACATTTTCCATTTACCGGCTCAAGTAGCTTGCTTAGTGAAGGGTCACATGATCAACTTACTATAGCCCAGCAACCTCTATATTATTATTATGAAAGAATATGTTGCATATCTGCAACTATGGTATATAAAGGTTGAATTTTGATATTTAGAGGATTTTGTTTTGTAAAAAATTTCATGTTACACTTCTGCAACCGTGGTACCTAGATGTCAATTATAATGTACGACTTTTTGATCGAAACTAAAGTTGTACGGAAACCAGATCAAATTTTGTGCAATAAAGCGACCTTTACTTTATATTTCTCAGTGGAAACGCTGAATTATCAAAATGTAAATGTAATAATTGACCACACAATAAATGTAATAAACAATGATAATTTTACGGCAGTAAAAAAACAAAACTTAGAAACTTTTTATATGAACACAGAATAATGGGCTAATGAAGACGGGCAACGCCATGCAGTATGCAATGTCAAGGGATCTTTAACGTGCACAGTCTGTAGCACACGGGGCCTCGGTTTATTGTCCCATCCGAGCGACTGGGCGCTTTTTCCATGAAAGTAACTCCGGAAAGTTGATCTCGACCTTTGTCGGTATTGAACCCTTGAGTTTTAGGTTAGCGGCTAAGCGAGCAAGCGTAAACTCACTGAGCCACCGCGGCTACCTATATTTCTATAATGTTCCAAGTATTCTAGCCAAATTGTGTCATTTTCGTTGTATCAAGATAATTAAGAAATTATAAAGTAAACAGAAGTAAAAATATTTTTCCTCCAAAAAGCCGTTATTTCTCTTTTAAACCAGTATTATCGGACAGTGTTCCAGTGACAGTAATTCCCATCCGAAAAGGAAAGAACGGGTATCCCATACAATGTAGCAATAAATATCTTGGAATAGTATTTACGCCAAAACTTGTGTGGACGCAAGCTAAAGATACTCTTATAAGCCAGGCAAGTAAGGCACTCCTGTTGATAAAAACTGTTGGCAAAAAATGTCAAGGTCTCCCTATAGATACTGCACTAATTTTGTTCGACAAAATGATAGTTCCAATCCTTCTCTACGGTGCAGAAATCTGGGGATTTGAATATTCACCTAAAATCGAGCATTTTCAAATCCAGTTCCTTAAATATGCCCTTAAAGTGCCAAAACGATCTTGTATAAATGCTGTTCTCGGGGAGGTAGGGCGATATCCACTGTTTCTGCAATACTCTGCTAAGTGTATTAAATACTGGTTAAAACTATTGAGCATGGAATCGTCAAGATTACCCAAAAATATTTATAATATGTTGTATACACATGATATGTATAATCGTATAAATTGGGTATCTGGTGTAAAGAAACTTTTATATACTTATGGTTTTGGATATGTATGGGACTGCCAGTCTGTCGGAGATATTGACTGTTTTATGTATGTCTTTAAACAGAGAATTGCTGATTGTTGTCGACAAAACTGGCATGAATCTTTAAGTAAAAATAATCTACTTTCTTTATATTGTACATACAAAACTGAATTAGAACCTGAAAGATATCTATTTAGTAATGTTAACTTTAAATATATACAAGCTCTTTGTAAATTTAGAACTGGTGGGACCTCCTTACAATACGTTAAAGGAAATTGGGAAAATGTAGAATATAAAGAGCGCATTTGTCCATTGTGTAATCAAAATAAGGTAGAAAATGAATATCATGTAATAATGTCATGTCCTTGTTACCAAAGCTTAAGATCGCAGTATTTAAATCAATTCATTAAATTCAACTGTTATAACGATTTTAAATACATCATGTCCAGTAAAAATATAACAGTTATTGAAAACCTAGGCAAATATATTTACTTTGCGTTAAAACAAAGAGAAACATTATTGTAAACAATATAGCTAATTAACCCCAAATATTCTGAAATTTCTAGAAACTGATTATGCAATTTTATAATTTATATCTTGTATTTCAATGTTTATAATTTGTATTATATATTCCTTTATTATTTACTCGTGATACACATGTATGTTATATATTTATGTTCTTTGGGCTTTGCCTTGAAACAATAAAGTTTATTATTATTATTATTATTAGCAACATCCTGTTAGAAGAAGGACAAAGAGCCAGATGAAAATTTGTTGCTTTCATGAACTCACAAAGCAGTTCAATCACTGAGACTTAATTACTCTTTATTTCTGCACCGTTGTTATTACATTTATGGTTGATTGGGTTTTACATCAATGGTGGGTTTTAGGTATAACATTTACCATGGGGTCTATTATTAAATTCGTGGTTGATGATTATTACACTTATGGTTGGTATTACATTTATGGTTATTTTTGTTACATTCATCGTTAATAAAACACTATCCATTAAGCCCAAACAACACACGAATTTTGTCAGAATCAGAAGTGTTATATTGCAATCATACAGTTCAGGTTAAAAAGGACAGCATGTAAATTATTAATTATCGAAATATTGGAGTGACTGAAGACTATCTCACACAAGTAGCCCACGCTTACAACTTAAACAGAACGTGATGGTGTCACATGTCCTTTGTATCCGTATGAATTATAGATTTCTCAACCTGAACATAAACCACAGACTCTATGTGTTCTAGATGCGCATGAAAGAGCGAATGATTTGAATAAAATATTGACACCACAAGTCTCACAAAAAGACACGACCCTGATGAGAACGCCGAACTGATCGAACTTTAATTCTCAAGTTAAACTAGTAGGTATTGTATGCCATATTACTCATCATCTTCCCTACGAACGCCGGATTCAAATATAGAAAGTATCATGCGACAATCCTCGGCAGTTTTCGTTAACCTGTCTAGGTAATAAGGGTGAATTCGTTTGTCTTCTTTAGCGAGACTTTCTACTTCCGTATCACTTCTGTGAAGTGATAGTAATATTGCGACTTAAATATAGTTTATATATTCCATAGTCCTTTGGAACCAATCCATAACAACATAGTCTTTGTTTACAAACACATGCGTGTAGTCCCGAATAACCATTCTCTGATATTAAAATTACTAGGATAATAAATTATGGTTGTCATTTATTACTGTGAGACGATGCAGAGCGCTAACGTAACTTTATTACTTAGGTTTCGCTCATGATTATATACGGGATGACAAATTTAAGATGGCCTCTAGAATCGACATTGTGACTGTAACAAAGTCAGGAATTAAACTAACACATTGATCGCGAGTTTCATAAATTGTCTATTGAGCAATAGGGGGTACGAATAAGCTTGAACATTTTCGGTGATCTCTTGGAGCATCAGGATATAACATCACAAGATGTTCTAAAATATTATTTATTTCGCTTCTTCAGTAAATTTGTAACATCAAGGTGTTCTGATTTACGATAAAATAATATAGTAAGCTGAAAATCAAGACAAGTTTAATTGGGGAACTCCGAAAGCACACCTGTTATAAACTCGTAGCAAAACATTTTACCTTCCAGAAGGATAGTAACATTAATTAATAAAGATAAATGGGCCATTAGAAATGTAGGAAATTTAACTAAGATTCTTGTGATTTCCCAAAAAGTATCCTAGTTCATTGCTGTTCTACTTGCTGCAGCCCTCACTATGCTTTTCAACACCCCAAAAACTTGTGACCGAGGGCTCCATGTTTGATACGCCTATCAGACATGCGGAAAAAATAGTAATTGGACACATTACTTGACCATGCTGACAAGGAGCCAAAAATCAAATCAATTAGATGGAATGTGCCGTTTGCCGTTAATCAAACCTGTTCGGGATTTTGAGACTTTATTTCATCATTCATTTTGGTGCGCATGCCTTACTGCGTTTTATGGTATCTTACACCTACCAAAAATACTTTAAACCTATCTACAGATTTGCTTTGGATGTATTTACTAGCATGTAGTTGGGCGTATTTTGTCGTGATTGAGAAAAGCAAAACCTTTTTAATTTGAGGTTTTATTAGCTCAAATCAATAATGCCCTTTGTCCAGTTTCTGCTTGCTCAATATGCAGCTTTAAGTCCTTCACTCTTGCTCGATTCAAGCTTTGAATTATCAATTTATTTGCAAATAATACAATGTGTTTAAAATTCAAAATTATTTATTTGATTAAAACTTCCCATTGAATTGAACACGTTCATAATCCATCGCTAATTTATTTATTTTTCTACAATAAAATGAAAATGTATAGGTATAATTTACGGCTAGAGAAAAGCATTTTTGAAACCAAGTATAGTGCATTAAAAGTATTGAATCAATCTATGGTGAATTGTGTTATATTAATTTTTTTTTTTTTAAGATGGGCGATAAAGTTGCCTCTTGATACAATATTCATGACACACACTTCTTTAGTCCATTTAATAAAGGGCATAGGATCTGAAAGTACCTGCAAGAAAATAAAACAAAAACATATATATATAGCACATTTTTTATGATTTAGATCGATACTGCTCATAAGTTAACAAAATGTCAATAAATTAAGTAAGAATTTTATAAAATATAAAACAACGGAAACAGGAATATTAAAATCCGTCTTTGTCACAGTTTTTAATTTACACTTTCGTAACGCTTTCGTAATGTAATGCTTTCGTCCAGAACCTTTTTATTGAAAATGCCACTCATTTACCTGGTATTTTCTCCATAAATATCAATTCAATCAAAAACGCGTCTCATATGGGATTTTGCCAAACTAACTTTTACTACAACACAGCACTAACCAACCTATTACTACCTATACTAAACCCCTAACCTTCCATATACTACCTATACCACACTACTGCACACCTTATACTACCTATACTACAACACTAACCTTTCCTATACTACCTATACTACAACACTAACCTTCCTTATACTACCTATACTACATCACTAACCTTCATAATACTACCTATACCACACTACTGCATACCGTATACTACCTATACTACAACACTAACCTTCCTAATACTACCTATACTATAACACTAACCTACCTTAAACTACCTATACTACAACACTTACCTACCTATTAATACCTATACCACAAGACTCTTCCGCCTAATATTATTTAAAGTGCAACACTAACATATGTTACATATACTACAATACAAACCCACCCATGGTTTTACGACGGAGCAAGAGCGCTTGCGTTCGGACCCGAAAGATGGTGTGCTAGGAATTCTGGAGAAAAACTAATCTAACCATCTTGTAGCTCCACGATATCTAGTACCTGTAAAGCGAATATTTTAGACGAGCGATTGTCATACTTTGAACGGGTGAGAAGATAGGCCAAGTGAGCCACTTTTGGTAAGCTGTGGGTGCTGTAGTTTGGGAACGCTCAGCAGGTCTCAAACAGGCGTCCATCGGACAGCACGACGGCGATCATGAAAGGCAGGGAATATTTAACAACTCAGCTGCTGATTGGAAACCATCTTGAAAAATTGAAAGCCTCCCCAAATTAATTAGACTACACATTCACGCATATACATAAATTTTGACCTAATAAAGAATTATAACAAAATTAGAATCTTACCAAAATTGGATCTGTTTGTTCATTCACACCATTGTACTGAAAACCACGGTTCCAAGATCTTCCAAAGCGGCAATACTTTGATCTAAATACGTATCATAAAAAAAACATTCTCTTCTCAATGGGTTGTAGGCAAATGCTAAACAATTGAAACTGCTTTCCTCCAAACATGCGCTTGCACATTCTGATTTCGACCTTGGGCCGAAAAAAAAATTAACATATCCCAACGTTTGAAAATCTTCTATCACTAATATGTAAACTCTTGACCTTTGAGCTAAAGTGAAGTGAACGATTCCAATGAATGCAATCAAGACCACCAACACCCATCTCACAGCCATTGTAGAAGAGCAATTGAAGGATCATTAGAAAATGGCTTATCAAGTATACAAATGACTGATTCGATAATATTATTTATTTATATTTCTTGCTTTGGTGATTGGTTGAAATTTGTGCCAACAAGAATACAAATTTTATGTATGTTTATAACCCCCCCTCCCCCTTTCTCGATTCCTGACCCTTTCCTCGCATTTTCCTCGCCCTTAACATCCGAGACTCAGACAGCAACTGCATTGACAATAATTCCCAACAACTCGGGACCACAGATCCATTGAACATCAATAGCAGCAAATACCAGAGTGTCACAAAAACTAGATAATTAACTATGGATATTGTGACATACTTGTCAAGCACTACATAGTACGAAGCCCTCTTTATACGATCACGTTAAGATTTACCAACATAAGTAAGAGTAGTCGTATAAGAGCTTTTGTAAACGTAAGCGCATATATCCCAGGAGTACATCTGCTTATGTGAGTAACATTTAGCCGAATAATAATCTCTCATTCTTGTTATTAAATTCTGTTATTTTCAGAAATCCTTTATCATTCCTTTTTGGGGTTTGTAAATCCTCATATTTAACTAATTTTAAGTCTAGATTGGAATTTTATATCTGAAATTTGCATTTTGCGTTTCATTGATCTTTGTTGTTTGCTGGTATATGTAGTTGTATTATGCTAAAAACTATTTTAAAAGAGATATATGGGGAGCTTAGTGAGTTAGACGCTTGCTCGCTAACCTGAAGGTCCAGGTTCAATGCCGGCAAATGTCGAGATGAACTTTCGTTTTGTTCAGCCCGGTTTCCCCTTGTCAGAGATGCAGGACGGAGGGGACTGGCATGGAAAAAGTGTCATTCGGATGGCCTCGTCAAACCGAGGCCCTGAGTGCTGCAGGCTGTGCACGTTAAAGATCTCTCGACAGTTGGATATCGCAAAATGAGTAGGCTAATGCCGCTCTCCTGCAAAATTTTCCTCATTTCATACTGCATGGCGTTGCCTGTCTTCATTAGCCCATAATATGCAGAAGAGTAGGACGTAAAACTCCATTCATTTCATTTTTTACAAGAGATATGATAAAAATCAAACAATATTGGTCTGTGCTTATCTTGGTAAGAGTTATACCCCTTAAATAGCTGCAGGGAAAATCTCTGCTTTCAAAGATTTCTTTACTTTCATCAAGATTTACCACTCTTCAAAAATAAATTCACCCCCCCCCCCCCCCCACACACACACAACCCACCAGGAGTCTGTGGAAGGAGGTGTTTAGAAAAAATATATCCTCATTCATGATGTAGTAGTTTATTAACCATAACTACAGTCTTAAATTATAGTATTGATCGTAAAAGTCGGTTACAGTTTTAGTTAGTCTTATGGTGATACATATTTGTTGTGCAGTGATCATTAAAGATAATGTCACGCGTGATTTGGACTTCAAGTTAGCGACTAGGCTGCGATTATGCCCTGACCTCAAATTATCCAAACGCCTGAATTGTTTTATTTATATTAATTTGTCTTGCACTAGAGACTCTAAGGCAGTCTGTAATAAATATGTTTCACACTACAGCTCTAACTCCAATGTAAAATCAACGTGTTATATGTGATCGAATGGCATAATATAATAAAAACAACAAAATTTTATTTTTTTCTCAAATATATCAGAATTTCAAATAGATGAATTTTAAAATAAAAATAACTGAGCCGAATAATTTGAGAGGAAAATTACAACGTTCCAGACAAATTGCCAATGAAAATTGATAGAAATGAATGAAAAAAAATCTGTTGCTGTCAAAATTCTGATATAAAATGTCGACTAATTATTGTAATTATTGAGAAAACTGCGAAATTATGGTAAATTTCAATAGTCGGTTTACAAATTAAAACTTTTTCTATGTCTGAGTTGTTTCTATTCTTAAAAACACGATTACAACGTCTTTTCCACTTTCTTTAATTTACCATAATCTCGTTTCTTGCCTGAATAAAATTCAATTATTCCAGAAGATACAGTCTGAACTAATTTTTTAAAGAATTCTGATGAAAATCAAAATTCAAATTATTTCAATTATCATTCGCGTAATCCGAGTAATTTGCAGAAATATTTCTGATTATTATTCGTTTCATGTATATTCTTGTATAATTTTAATGTTAAATTACAAATGTCACTTTGTGGAAAGATTGTCAAGTCGACTTAATTTCTCAGGTTTCACAACTGTAATGACATTTTACAGCACACTTTGACCAGAAATTTCATTTAAATTCAGTTTTCGATGTTTCGCATTTATTCCTATTTACGTATCACTAATGATCTTAAAATTTTATCATACAATATATGTTGACAGTCACTAGCATACTAAGTATTTAATCATATATATTTTTTCAAGATTGATCAGCTACATGTGATGAATTCTATAATTGAAGTCGTAATACTTCGTCAGTCCAATAACATAGATGATGCAGTTCCTGGCAAGACCATCCGACAAACCAAGGAATCAGTCGTACTTTGGAGATCTCCTGATTGTAAATATCTTTACCTCAACTGGTCTGGAATTACAAACCAGATGAATTTTGGTATTTTAATGAAGAACAAAGTTCTGGTTTTTTTTCTCGGCCAATATTATTGGGTTTATCAGATATCAAATCAACGTTTTGGATGATCTTCTATATTACTTGTGTTGAACGACGCATCTCAAGTGAAAGTGATATGACTTTACCGATAAAGTAATCCAAGGGAAGTAACAGGAACGTTATTACATTAGCGAGATAAACTCATTCCGCTAAACATTTTATGTAAATGATAAAACTAATTTAAATCGTGTTAATTTTAGAAATCCTTCCTCCCCAACCCATTTTGTGTTTTTTTTTTTTTTTTTTGCGTGGCTATTTATATGCAATTTTTGGTCTAGATTTGATATTTGACGTGTAAAATGGCATTTTCTTTCCAATTTTGTGAGTAAGGCGACGAAGGTTTATTCTAAAAATAGTAGTTTTATGTGCAGTGACTGTATGTGCAGTGTTAGTCCAGTGGATGTTAATAAAATTTAATGGTCTACTTTCAGTTTGATTAGGTGACGATTTAAATGGTCTTCATGATACTGAATTTTTGTCTCGAAAATAAGTACTGGTAGGCTTTAATGAGACATATTGGAAAGTTTTCTACAAGATTTCTGGAAAAAGATATAAAAGGTTGAATTTCGCGATTTAACAACAAAGCATAATGGCAAATGAATGAGTCCTGTTTAAGTTCTTGGGAACTAACTAACAGCTAATATGGGATTTACTTAATATGCCTACATTGCGACCCACATACGGGACTGGTATGTAGTGTAATAATATTGAAGTTTTGATTTGACATTGATTAAGTGACAGCTGCCAGCTAGATTATTAATAATTATTTAGCACTTGGTAGTTGGTCGGTATGATCAAAGTAAATTACCAACAGGTAGTATTGTAGTGACCAATGTCTATTGATTTGCTGTATTCAAGATGTGTGTCCACCATCATGGGTGTTCAGATCAATCTTCATTGACAATGAGACCATATCCTTAATTCATATAATGTTTTTCAATATTTTAATCTGTTAAAAGTAAAACTTTTTAAATAAATATATCTTAAGCGACATGACATCTAGGGGTAGAGATCAGATAATATAACAAAGCATATTTAATTGTGTACTACTCATAGGTTTTCGTGAACACAACGTTTCAATAATTTACATTGTCAGTATCAGATCATCCCATTCAATACAATTCAGGAGTAGTATAGGCCTACCATAAAGAAAATTCTGTTTTTTAATTCTAGGATAAAGGCTTATCGTGCTAGTCGATCAAACTTAATAGTGTTGTAAAAGGGTTTTATATCTGATTTTAACATATATTGCTTTTATATGCATCTTTTTGCCTGATACTCATACAAATTAAGAAGCCTTTTACAATTCATTCAACGAAAGAAACCAATGCTTCAAGAAAAAAAAATTGTTTTTATTCCGACCATAATTGTAAACGAGAAACACAATTTCGTTTGATTTTAATTTTATCTTTTCACTTTTACATGTGATATATGATCTATTTGTGTGGCGAAACGGGTTGACTATACTATAACAGGCGAAGCGATGTAGATCATTATAAAGCAATCCAACTTTAATCGTTAATTTATTTGAACTATAAAATGGTAAGAGAATGGATTTTATGATAATTATTAACATATTGTACTGTAGATTTCAGTTTACTAAGTGCTACTTCTACCAATGTCATGTGCACGGAAATTTATCGTAGTGGCAGAAAACAGTCGTCGGTAAATCTCCTGGTTGCTATACAAGAAGTCGTATTTAAGAGTAGGGCGAAGGGCAAACAAGCATGAAGAAAAGAGGCCGTTACGGTATGTGCTTCACCAACAATATATATTATCCTGACACTGATATGGTTCCTTCTTGACCACCCCCCCCCCCTACCGGCTTCTATGATTCATGATATGCAAGATGATTGACACACGAAAATATAATTGATACGAATGAGTATTTCAAATTCGTTTATTCCAATTATGCACAATTCAAAACAAAACAAACAATTGGATGAACAATTATTAATAGTCACGTGATCAATCATGTGATATTCATTCAACGATAAGGGTAGAAAAATAGAAGCATATTTTATAAACCAAAAAAAAGAGAATAAGTAAATTGAGAATCTAGAGTGAGCTAAGGGCTGTGTGTGCTCATTTGAAAAAAAAAAACAACATTATTTTTATCGAAAAGAATGCACGTGTATGTCTATGTCCTCATGCATTGCAAGCGTCTTTGGATCACGACACCAAGCAAGATTAAGGATAATAGCTTACAGGGAATCTTTGAAAATTTGAGTTTTGCTACAAGGGCGATAACTCGATATCATCTAACTACTTCTTAACCGGGATATATACTACATAAAATACACACGGATACAGTTTTAACATCTTTTAGTCGACCATTGACGCCTTCCCTTAAAATTCGTCGATTATATTAAATATACTAGTAGCAATAAAGTGTTCTCAAAGATCATCGAAGTCTACATTTTTAAGATCTACCAAATTTTGTGGTCTGAGCTTCCTAGATCTTCAATTTCACAGTTACAACACAAAACAAACAAAAAGCTATCTTGGTTCAGTAGAATATGACCCTCCAGGATTTCCAGACTTATCATTCATTGACATAAGAATGGCGTTAGTGGTCGTCAAGACATAAAACTTTTTATAATAACACTTCTTTTGGCGCAAATCAATTAACAAATCTATACAAGATCAACAACAATCGATAATAAATAGTGAAAGATGAACAATGTCAATGACGATTGGTGGTGGGTGATAATGAAATTTCATTTGAATTTAAAAAAGAATGAGAGGATAAAGTCAATGAAACACAAATTAAACTTGCTTCAAGTACAAGTTATACAAATTGCTTTTGATAAGATTTTAATCCTTGCAAAATCTGTCATACAAAACGAAAAAAGATCAGCAATGAACACAATGTTCTATTATCTCCAAAATGACAAGCTTTCAATATGGATACGCCCAATATGAAATATCAAGCAATATTATATAGACCCTAAAATGGAAAAATCGCAGAAAAATATCTTAAGTAAAATAAAACTGTTCGTGCCTTCATAAACAACATAGTTTAAAACACCCCCTGTTGCAGTCTGCTAAATGCTATTCGACACATCAAAAAAAAAAAATTGGCAGAGTTTTAAGTTTGCTCATCAGAGGTACTGCAGTGTACATTGATTAAGGGATCTAACAGACAGGTTGATCTAATGACTGAATTCGCCTTCATTAACATTAATCACATGTACAGTCTCACAACAGAGTCATAAAACCTACACAGCAAAAGGGTTCGAATAATTACGATGTTGGGCATGTTGTGTATGGAAATCGAACATAAAATTGTTAATAGAAACTTATTTTCGCTTTTGATTAAGATTATAAGCTTGTAGCATGCGTTTTGAATTTGTACTGTACTTAAGTCCTTTTCACAAGTAAAAAAACTTTCTCAACTTTGTTTAGAGTGCTCCATTTTTGAAGCTGAAATTAGCGAAAAAGTTTCGACAGGGATTATAGATAGTCATAAACGAATAACGGTATATTAATTACAGACTAAAAGACAAAATAAAACCACGTGCAGCATCCCAGAAATAACTCTCCACTACCTGTTGATTCTAGACCTACATACCTATTACAGCAAGAACAGAAATAACCTAATTAAATCAGTGTTTATGTTTCCTGCCTAAACACAATTACGTCTCTTTTCGTTGACTATTACACATTCTATACAACGCAATATATTGAAAAATTAGATAAACAAGAGCCATATTAATAGTTTTTTAATATCTGATTCAGATTATAGATGCTTGTTTCAGAAACGGCTTAATTTCAAGTTTAAGTTATCAGGATGAAAGAATTAAATATGCAGCTTAAAAATAAGTAAAATTATGAGATTTAAATATTAATCAAGACATCTGTTCCAACATTTCAAGGACCTTGATCGACGTATTTCCTTCTGATCTTTTTTGTAATTCACAGATCTACATATTGAAACTTTATTTTTAACCGCCGATTCTTGTAGGGCCGAAAATGAAGCGAAAACTTCTAAACTCAAGGTGTCGGTTTACAACATTGATAATTCAATTGATTATAAGTTATAAAGATTTTGTAACCTTAGTAAATACTGACTGTGGCAAAATACAAGGCAGGACTTTGTCAAACCATTGGTTTATAACATTACTCTAATACATGCAGCTCTGATGTGTTATGGAGGATTTCACCGAATTGATAGAAAACAAGATATTGGCACGATGCATATTATGGCCTTGCATTAAAACAAGTATTATGCAGAGTATAATTATATTGCTAAGTTAAAACAACGTAAGGTTATTGCCATTAGAACTGATGGATGCGAGTGTTTTACATGTATAAATAAATATTTTCCTTCTTATTTCATCACCGAGAAAAGCTAATTTTCATTACTGCCACAATCAATTAATGCGTAAAATAATGAGATTTTCTAGTAATTCATTACCTACACCATTCTCTTAATGAACAAAAATGGTTCGCACATAATGTGCAAAATTGTTAATTGAATGAAATTGGATTATATACAGGATCGATGGTTTGATGGCAAAGTGAAAATTTAACAATAATAAACCAGAGCTTAAAACAACTCCAGTATCATTTAGTCTGAAACTTGTCGATGTTTATCTCTATGGTCAAAATGGTCGAATGAATATTTTGAAGTTTTTCTAACTGCTTTCTAAAATCTTCCAGATTTTAACGGTTTTAAAACATTAGAGAGGTCTTACTTGGTGCTTCCTATTTTTTATAAAAATATGTGCAGTTAGGTTGGGTCTGAGAAACCAATTTAAAAGGAGGTTTTAAATATGGTAATATGACCGTAAACGGTCCGAATAAAAGTCAGCAAGTATCAGACCAAATGTCCGCGTCAATAATGAATATTGGTTATGATCCACAATACATGTAACGATGAAACAAATAACCCTTACTATCAAGGGCAATAACTCAATAATATTACACACAGCACTATATCAAATTGATGTTTGGTTGACAGCAGTTTCACCATCAGCAACTTTAACATAAAATGTGAACCTTGATAACTATATTTTACCCTGAGTTGTCCCCCTTTATCACAGAGAGCGGTAAACACCTTGTCAATCGAATCACCAAGAATTGTTTCTTCTTCTCCTAAGGTCGATTGGGGCGCCAAAGCGCAATCTTTATCTGGAGTGGCGCAAATAAAAGTCGTTGAAATAGCATAGCACTTTTCGTTAATGACAGCGGAGTGACTTCAGGAGCAAGTTTAAAAATGAGCCCCATAAGAAATATTTACATAACAATGCATTCGTCCAAGCTTACAAAGTCATTTCATTTCTTGATAAAATACGACGATCCCAGTCCGTATCGGAAGATCGCAAACCAAGACGTTGAGTCACAAACATAAGACGTTATTACGGAATAAGCTCACTTCTTAACAATGTACACGGGTCGTCATCAGATGAAACGTTATGTGTTTTGTAACCTGATTAAATATGTGTGCTTATGTCATAATGTCACCCTGTGTTTGTGATTTGTACACCTCACTTCTGATTATCTTTCAAGACATAATATATCAATGCGTTGAGGTTTAATTCGCAGAATAAATATCAGAGTTACCTACTCTTGAAGATCACAGATATCTGTTGTAGCACTTTTGATTTCATCACAACCCCATTTCGTTTTTTTTTTTACAATTATTTTTCACTCATCTTCCTTTAAACAACAATAATCGGATGTTAAGAAACTGAAGTGCGAAGGTGATTGTTTTCTTTTAAATCGTTATAAGCAGTATTGAGCGCCTGGGTGGTCGGGTCGAACATATCACAATTTGATCTATCTAGTCTTAAAATCTTTTTGAAAGCGGTTCTAAAGTCTCTGTTGAAGTAGGCATATAGAATTGGATTCAAACATGAATTAAAATATCCAATCCAGAACAAAATTGATCCTAGGATTGGTGGGTACGGACATTTTTCACGGCACATGGAAGTTATAACATACCACGAAAAGAAAGGTAGGAAACATAAAATAAAGGCGCCCATTATAATTCCTAGTGTTTTAGCAGCTTTATGTTCACGTTTCATTCGCTTTCGTTCGAATCTCTGAGCGTCACGTTCTTGAATCGAACCATTGCTATGGTTACGTTCACTTCCTACACTATGGCTATATTGCATGTACACGGCATTTGATTGGATGAATTTTTCCTGTTTTCGCGCCTCCATGTAAATTTTGGCATACACGAATACCATGATAGTGCATGGAATCCAGAATGACACGCACGACGACACTCCAGCGTACACTCTGTTGACAATAAACAAACAGGCATGATGGTCACTCTCAAGTGCTTGATAGTTTTCACTAGTAGTGTACAATTGTGATTGGATGGGAATATATGAAATCAAGATGGACGCTACCCACGTGACAGCCAACATGATAGCCACGCGTGTTTTTGTCATTTTAGTTTCGTATTGTAATGGATGTAATATGGCAATATAACGATCCATGCTGATGCAACACAGATGTAAAATAGAAGCCGTGCTGAATAACACATCGTTAGCATTAAATATATCACACATAACTCTACCAAACAGCCATTTCTCGCTGATTTCATTGAAGGCGTTGAATGGCATCACAAGAATCGCAACCAACAAATCAGCAAATGCTAGTGATACTATAAAATAATTTGTTATCACTCGCAAGCGTTCGAATTTCATTACACTCGTAATCACTAGCAAGTTTCCGAACACTGCACCAAACATAATGGCAACCATAGCAGTTCCCTTTAAAACTAACAGAAACATATCGAGTGAATCGAGTTCCTGTTTCGCAGCTGTATTATCAGACTGGGTCCAATTCAATGTGGTATTTACTACTTGTGTTACATCCATTCTGTAGTCTGGTAGTGGTTCAAGTTGTTAGGTGAGGATGATCATCATAACATTTTGTTTCTCGTTCATTTTGATTCTTTCACCTGAAATTATAAAATGAAAACAAATTGAAGACAATTAAATTCAAATAAGTTGTGAATATTGACTTGAGTCTGATACAAAAGAAACAAGTGTTCGCTGATGTTCAGCAGTGAGCTGAATCTTATCAAAATAGCCATCACAATGTATAGCGTTTATAAGTGAATCATATTTTCGATTCCATCCGAATACCATAAGTATATTAAGATAGGTAAAGCTTTCATAAATGTACAACGGATCAGCACAACGGATCGCAATAATGATCATATTTATTTGACAAAACACAGCAATATATAAATTAATGATAGTTTCAATGTCTTGTCATTTTACCAAAGAAAATTCCCAACACACACTGTTTCAATAGAAATAAAATCCACCTGTGTAATAAATACATTACATATTACTTCAATTGAAATAAAATATATCCTTTCAGAATAAAAGTCTATATATAGAACATAATTGTCGAAACAGACAACCAGCACTTAAAAAAAGTATTCAAACAAGTTCCGATTATTCAAAATAAGACAAAGTATAATTCAAATAATTCAAATTATAATGACATTATCGGCCCGGATCATTCAAAGTCACAGAGAATATAAATAACGCAATCGATCCGGATAATTCAAAAACACTGGAAATATAAATGACACAATCGATCCGGATCACTCAAAATCAAAGAAAATTAGAAGTCAAGGTGACGTATTTATGTATTATAGATTAAACGATATACTACAATACCTGTGTTAACTGCAGTTTGATAAAAGTAAAATCGACATTGACTATGCAGGGTACAGATGGTACTCGTCAACACAGTTATCATCATAGATTTATTCAAGTTAACACCGTAGACAATACAGCTTTTAAACACAATCATCACATGCTGTGTATTCTAATCTTAATTCCTGTATAATACTTCAAGATAGGTATACAGATAGGTATCCAAATAAACAGAAGAAACTTCACATAAGGAATTGGTATCCCACAGGATCAATGATACACTTTCACTTCTCGACTTGTCTAGCGGATATTTAACACAACTAAGACATGTGACACGCTCAAAGTATATTGAGATAACATTACAATATATAAACTTACATATTGACTGGTTTGTTTGTACCCGGCACTGATTATAACATTACCTAAATGGAAAACTTCATAAAAAAGTAGTAAATGTATCACTTATTGCAAAAAAAAAAGGCTAAAAGATTGCATGCTTGCTCTGTGAAAAGTTCACTAGCTACTGCAAGTATGTTGTTTTTCTTTTCGGGTTTCATTTTGCGGAAGAATTGGCATCAACAAAATCCTGTATATGCGCAACGTGGTTTGATTAACTACATGTAATTAACACAATACTAGCTGGGGTTCCTCACTAGATAGAGCTATGTTGGCAAAAACATACAGCATCAGATATAGTGTTATTGTTAAATATACTTCTAAATTTGATCATTATTGATTCCATACTAAAAATAAAGTCTGATATGTTTTATACTATTATTATACAATAATAGATGGAATGTTCGCTATACCACAGCTGAGTATCAGATTATTTATAGTAATAAACCGTAGATTGTGTCACCCAGCACCTGTTGAGTTAATCGAAAATCACAAATGAACACTTAAAAGGGTAATTTTACAGTGAATGAACTGTAATTAATACACTTGTACTTCGATTTAAAGGGATACAGTGCTGTTTGCTTTACAAGCCATTAGAACTATATTTTGATTGTCTTTTGCACAATTCAGTTTTTAGTTAACCATTGCATTTTCGTGTATATTCAGCATTATTGATAAGCAGAGGCAAGGCTGAAGGTGCAAATACATGCACTATTTTGAGTATTCATTCTACATAACTTATACCTGATGTATAATTTATCAGTGTTTCTTGTTATTGAAAATATCTATAGAAAAGATATTATAATCAGAATTATTGGTTAAAACTATTCAATTTGGATAATGTGGCAAAGGTGTTAGTAAGGCGTATCTCTTAAGTCGACAGCAGCATATTTACATTTCGAGTGTTCGATTTTTAACATATTGTTTGATTTCATAAATATTGAAATTGCCAATAACAGCAGTGTATTTCGACACTTGTACAATAATCTATAGAATACATACTTCAAACTAATATATAATAATGAAGGAGTGATAAGACGTGAAGTAGGCGGATAGGTCAACAAGGGAGGTAAATACAGTCTTCACACATTCGACAAGCACTCGCATTCATTTAAGGACAGATAACTGGTATGGTATATTTTGATTTAAATCAAGTGTTGACTATAAAAAGATAAGTGAAATGATATTGATTCGATACGATATGTTTCTTGTTGATTCTAACTCTATAACCAGATTAAAGAGATATATTTCAACAACCTTAAGGCAGTCAAATAATTCTCCCAGAAATTCTTATATAACATTTACTACATCGTTACTATCACCTCACTACTTATGATTATAATGATATTTGGAGATGACGACTTGATTAAATTATAACCTACATAAGACTTAACTCATAAGTTGCCATTTGTTTTTCAAATACAAAGTCATCAAGTTATAATAACAAGACAACCCTTAAGAATAAACCTCAATTATTATTATACATGGACGAAATTTATAATGACTTAGGATTTAACTCTTATGTAGACTAATTAACAATGAACCGGCAAACCCCTCTTAACCAACCCTTTCTATTGGTCTTGTGGGGTCCTGGTTTGGAAGGGTTTCACAGTATATTATGTAATATTCTATTGCCAGCGTCTTTAATTATTGACAGACTGGTGTGTTACAGAATGATAAAAGATTCTTTCTGTGAAATGTCCTCCAAATAATTGGTAATCGTAAATTTTTGTTGGTCTTTTAAAGTTTGTTTATGATTGAAATGTTGATTTTCCACCCCAAGTGCCCTTTGAGTTATTAGATCACCCTGTATCAACATATGCATGTTAAAGTCTAATATTTAACGTGTTATATCTGGTACAACTCTATTACCTGCTGACAGTTATAGATAGACTGTAAACACAGAATGTCTGAAGGCAGAAATCTGTTTTCTGCTAGCTAGGATGCAGTATCAAATAACTTTAATATATCAAATAAAATAGAATAACGACAGATATTAATGGCAAGTAAACATGATCGTCTGATGCTACAAAACTTATTATTTAAAAGTTGTTAAAATGTCGAAGGTTAATTCGTCATAAATGTCATCTATCGGTTATTAAAGACTTGCATTCCTCGACAGGCACTTTCGGTTATCTTATAATGTGTTGGCTTAATTTGTACTCCATCTTGGAATTAACAAGAACAAGACTTGCACTTCAAATATCTGGAGATTGTGATCGCGAGCAGTGATTCTATCTAAGGTTATCATCACCAACTTATACGCATAATTTGATTTGGTATATACTCGATGGGTTATGGAACATTTCATTACAAAAATATATATTAATAGAAAAAGGGAAAAAAGGAAGACTGCTAAATGGACAACTACTTAGGTTCACAGTTAATGATCCTTCCTATCAGCCGATCCTTCGTCAAACCTCTAAGCATTGATCTTTCTCGGATTATCCGTACCCAATGACAGTTGGAACGACTATAAAAGGCACAGGTAACTGTAAGAATTCCTAACAGGTCTGGGTTTAAGAGGTACATATTAATCTTGGTATGTGGGTCAAGACAATAACCTCTTACAATTAACATCACTCAGTAACTGTTTTTAGACTATCATTACATGGGTAATCTAGGTTAAATGGTAATCAGGGTGGTTAATTAGTCAAGACAATAAGAGATATATCTATTCAGTGAATACTGATATAATGATGATAATAAAAATACATTCTATTTATCTACTGTTCTGAAATGATTCTACTGACAGAAAGAATTCTTTAGAAAAGTTTATCTGAAACTATTGTCAACACCTTGTTGTTTATGTTGGTTTGTTACTTCAGTTACTTCAATATGAAATATCTTTTCTCAACAAACATCTTTGCTAAGTCAACGCAGAAGTCACTAAGTCACCAGAAGCGAGGACTGTTATCATCCATATAGTATGTAGTTGCACAGAAATTTCAGAAATGTGGACAGTCTTTATTATCCAATGCTTTCCCTCTAATTGCATAAAATCAAAATATGTTGGTTTTGAACCATATTCGGATGTTAAGAGGTTCCACTTGAAGCATAATGGGCTGCTGTGTGTCAAATCAGTTCTGCCTTTAGTAAACAATTCTATTAAACTAATTTATCATAGAGGACAATAACATTATGAATTACTTATATCGCTTCGTCATTCATGGATACTTATCTCATTGGCACTATCTATTACAGTAAATTAATTATGATTTACCACGAACAATCTGGATCAGTTGGATCTCAAAACGCAGTAAAGATAGCACAAAGAAGTAAGAACAATAAAATGTTATTTTTCCATTGAAAACACCTAAAACTAAATATCCGCAAAATAATACAAGTTGCTATAGTAAGGAAAAGCAATTAAAGATATGATATTGAAACCTTACTCACTTTAAAACTACATATATGTATATAGTATTGTCCTGTCGTCTAACGTTTCGGCTAAATGCCTTCCCAGAAACACCTCCTTCCTCCTTCTGAAGAAGGCATTTGGTCAATATGTTAGGACAATACTATATAGTTTTAAAGTAATGTTTCCGTGTTCAAAACATGTACATGTACCCCTTCTCCCTACTTTTTTATGTTCGTATATGACCGATGAAAATATTTTAATAGCACTTCTTGTTAATAGAAACATTCCATAATTAATTCATCAAAACTGTCTTATATTGATCTATGATGACAAACATCAAACAAAACCTGTCTGTGAACATCACACAGATATCATCAGTAAAAACCTCAACATGGAACCAATCAAAATTAATTAATGCGTGTATCTTATCATTATTCACATATTCTTTTGGATTTTTCTGAACGATACAGACAGTGTTGAACTTTATCTAGATGGTAAATTTTATCGCTGTATGTTATGTTTTTGATTCTATTTTGATACACGCCTAGTTATTATCAATGTATGTATAAATATTAAAAAAGTGTACAGATTGATTAATATAATTGAACCCGTTTATTGTTCAGCAACAACATGCACTACAAGGTCTAAATACTATGTCAATGAATATAATTATATCATATGGAAGACACCTATTATTTGAGATCAGTGCAGGAATCAGTGCTATCTAGAGCAATCCATCTGGAAATAGCAGGAGTTGTTAGTCTGTCTGACTTTGTGTCCTCAGTATGTGTTCAGACCGAATACACAGTTGCTCTTTATATTGTACTTCAACATTATTGATCAAAAGTCAAAATCAAACTGGTATTTCTAGGTACGCACAAGGCAATTATAAAATAATATTATTTAATATTATATTAATTATAGATATATATTGATTTCGAAGTAATTTCCCTAAAACCCAAATCTTATACTAAACATACCAACGAATTTTGAGTGATAAAGTCAATAATGTAGTAGATCGCTTGTCCTACCTCTTCTTCTGAAAGAGCACACCTGTTACCTCTTCATTCGCATTTACCAACCCGAAAGGGGTGAATGTAGAATTGTTCACACAATGGCTGAATCTTGTAGTGTTAGGGTGTATTGAGACGAGGCTCAATGAAAGCACTGGCCTAGGTCACGGAACAATAGAGATAAGCTTATTGATTTGTGCGAGCATTAATTATTAGTATAATTTAAGTTAAAAAGACGCACGCACAAGCACGCACACACATACACATAAACAGATACTAGTGATATTATAAAATACCACCGTAAAAAATACAGAGAGGTCTTATAAAAGACCTACCTCCAATAGTAGATAAAACTATCCATAGTTAAGAACTCTGAAACTATTTGATTACTTGAGAAGTTGTCGTAGGTGTTCAATATAATATCTCTCACCTGTTAATGAAGTATGTAGAATGGTCAAGGTGTTTGAAGATAAACAACTGAGAACTTTATCTACAGTTTAATACCCATTAAAGATAAATTTACCTCAATAACTCACAGAAAAATAACAGTTTACGTTACGGTATGTGAGTGATACTAACAGTTGGTCTCTTGTTGTCGAGGGTACTGATATACAACATAGATTGAGGAAAACATTCCTTATTCTGAATCTGGATTTTCTTCTCTCTCTATACGTAGACAAGCCCACAAATTGATAACATTCTATAAGATGAAAAATGACCTTGCTCCCCCATATCTTTGTTCTCTTGTCCCTTTTACTTCTTCTCAATCTCTTTCTTACTCACTTCGAAATCCCGAGCTAATTCGACAAATTCGATGCAGAACCTCTTTTTATCAATCATCTTTCTTTCTCCACTATTAAATTATGGAACGAATTAAAGAATGAAATAAAATCGCAACCGACTCTTTCTAAGTTTAAAAATGCTATATATATATATTTATATCCATCCACAAAAAAGCTGTATGATTATGGTGAACGTCACATGCAAATCATTCATTGTAAACTTCGTAATAATAAGAGTAATTTAAATTTCCACACATTTTTAATGCATATTAACGATAATCCTCAATGCTCATGTAACTTAGACCTTGAAACCTCTGAACATTTTTTACTTTGGTGTCCACATTATACACCTATCCGAACTAACACTATCCATACACTGCCGGTATTTTTTCAAAATATTTCATGTCTTCGCCATGGAAATAACGACCTTTCCTACAGCCAAAACAAATTTATATTTGAAACGGTACACCATTATATCAAAGCTACAGGACGCTTCAGTCTATGAAATCATAACACAGGGACTGGATTTTTTTTTTTTTTTCCACCACCATCTTTAATGTTCCTGAAGGTTAAAATAATAATGAAAATTGTATATACCTGTGCCATATTGTAATATTGTAATCATATTTATCTAAAGGAAGCAAACTAATATAAGTCATATGGCTTGTTTTTGTATCCTATTGTCTAATTGCTGTATTTGTATGTTAATATGTTAATAAAATATTGTTTAAATCAAAATCAATCTACTTTAATAATAATATATTGTGTACCCTCTTAGCCAAAATATCTGCCTATCTTTATTATTATGTTATTTAATCAGATTACGTTGTTTTGGTTCGTTCTGCGATAAAATTGCTTTCGGTAACACGTGTAATGAATAATATTGGAGTTTTAAAAGGTAACGTTGAAGGCCAGAAAGATTATCTGTATATTAGATAGGGAATAATAAAAACAAGATCCAGGTGGAATTGTCTATCATCGCCAGACATAAATCATATTTCTTACTGAGTGACGGGGAAAATAAACACAGCTCTAGAGAAATATACCAGCTTAGACGTATTTATTTTGCTGTAGTGAAAAAAGGTGAGACGGCTTCAATTCGTCGTACATAATATACTGGGTATGAAACCGAACAAGCCTAGAGACGTTTTAAACACAAGCCGTTAACGCATGCTTACTTAAACAGAGTTCTGATTTTCTCTACATAAAGTTTGAGTTTTATTCTGATAAACAGTATAAGGATTTTGTTGAAACCAATATCAAAGGGCATAGGGTGTTACAGTACATTATTACTGTTACAATTGCCCCATTCCTTTTTCAATAGAACTCCTTTATTTTATACTGCATGGTGTTGTCTGTTCACAATAACTCAGTCAAATGTGTGCCTGTAGAAGCAAACAAATGTAATTCCATGACAATCACCAGTGTGGCAGCACTAAACATCCACCAAAAGCCATCAATAAGAAAGATGAACTGGGAATATGATCGTACCCTAAACCTGAAACAGTCAGCTATTCGTAACATCAAAAACAATTTTCTATACCTACTGATTTTATCTCAAACATTGGTCTCAGTAATTAACCCGAGACAAGTGATGAGAGAAAAACTGAGAGGAATTTCATCAACAACTGGAAGTAAACTGATCATAAATCAACTTTCTTCCTCATTCTCTGACTATTGTGGTATTCTACCTGATAATTTTAGATTCCTGCGCTAAAAACACCTCATACATCACTTTATAATGAGACATGCATACTTCAACTTCAACTTAAATAGACATATAAAACCAACTCAATCAATTTATAATAAAATAGGCACCCGAAATAAATTATATTGCCACAAAAGCAAAACATTGTGTTTTAAATATAGAACAATTACCACGGAACCTCAACACTATCCAGAATGAATTCCTCAGCAACATATTTATTACTAGTATGCAAAATGCACCCTAAAACAAACTGAAGTTTATCTGTTTGAAATACCACATAAATCATCATTTGATTTACCAGTTACCTCCAATTTAGTTAATAGTTCAACAGATTTTTCAGCTATATACCCATCTACTGACGGGCTTCTCATCGGCAAACAATTCATAGAACGGTATCACGAATTTTCCCCGTTTACACCAACAATATAACGAGCGTGCCGAGAACGGTTCCAAAATAATAATTAAAAGGTTGACCGCTCTCAGACGCGTTCTAATGGAACTCTAATGGAAATAGGTAAATATAGACGTCCGTAGAACCCGGATCAAAACAAAAATGACCCTAATGATGATCAAATTCCGTGGGAAAAGATGAAGGTCAGTCAATTTGTACACGCCGCGCAGTTATCTGTTTTTGCCACGCTTTGCGTTCACATCACAACAATTTATCAAGTCCGGTCTGAGAATCGATCCACGACCACCTCTTCGAGGTGAAACAGAATTGGAACCGTTCCGAGAAAACTCGACCGTTTACATTACACCAAATTCATCCGTACCGTTCAGAGAACCGTTTCGAAAACGGATTATTTTTTTTTAGTGTAAACGGGGTTAATGACTACTACTAGTATTGTGTTCATGGGGTATACTGTCTAGGCTTCTTATTGTATTGTTCTTCTTATTGATCATGTGATATTCTTTTTTCATTCTTCATAAAGCACCCACATTCATGTCAACAATCATCTGTTAGGAATTTCCCAGTGTCTGCAAGCCCCAAGCAACCCAGAATCTTCACGCAATTCAATAATCTGTTATGTTTATTTTGGTTACAAATGTGAAGAAATTTGATCAAAATAAACACGGAAAAACTCATTTACTTCATAGTTAGAGATAACATTGTAAGATAACATATTCTATTTATTGAAATATTTGAAAATTCAATTTAATTTATTTTTTATCAGACAATCTCAATATTTAAACGTGTATATAAGTTGAATATATTTAAATTAATATGCGTCAGTCTTAACTTGTTTTAAATTATTATCGACTGACATATACTTATATATATAACAGATAAGCGCGTTCTAACTCAGCACATCAATATATGTGAATCTTTTTTTTTTTTTGATGATTGTCTGTCACAATTCGTTGAGCTTGCTGTACGTATATATTCATGTAGGTACGATGGGTTCAGGTTCGGATTCAATTTATTATCTTTATTTATCTTTAACGAAAATCTTAAGAACAAATTGCCATTCTTTCATCTTTTCCACTCTTTTTTTGCGGAAGTCTTTTGCCAAAATCAATTTTTACCATCTAAAATACTTTGGACTGAACTCAACAATCAAAGGTAGCTACAGACCATATCTATGAAATCATCGAGAACTGAGGTGTTTATATAATTCTTATCTGAATAAGAGAAAAGACAAAAAAAAACTTTCACATTTATCATAAAATTTCAACATCTTTAGACAATGTTTACTGTTTTGCTGAACGCGTCATCACATTAATCAACATATTGTATATGGGATAAATGGACAGTTAACATGCAATAATGTGTTACAGATCAGATCTCGTTTATAATTCCACTGCAGTTTGCGAGTTTTTTTTTTAAATACCTCTTACTGCACTCGTTTAATGCTCACAGATCAGATATTAATTCAAAAGAGACCAGCTTGTTTCTAATCATTTTAGTCTTGACGACCATTCACTTGATATCACCCTTACCCCAATTGATCGCATAGAACATCGACTTGCCGGAAGCCCGGATTGAGACATTAAATACAGAAAGACATATATGACTCAACATAATGCAGGCATAGTACCCTTTGTCGTCCCCTTCAATACAACCAGTAACAGAGCAAGCAAGATAGTTCATGCCCATTATAAGAGTTATCAAGAGAAATTCCCATGTTAGCAGAAAATGATAGTCGCATATTCTAAAAATCAGAACTTATATGACAATCTTGTTCATAGCAAACTAAAGACAATCTGCACATAACAGGTACCACAATACTTCTCGCCCATAGGGCGACTCTTTATTTTTTCTTGTTTCAGATGAGAAAAGAAGAAAAATATCCAGCAGACCTTTTTATCCCAATTTCTCAATAAGGTATTTGTTCCCCGAAATTCAACAAGTTTTCGCCCATAAATGATGCAGGCTGGAGAGACTAACATAAATTGTAGAATCAGCGAAATTGTTATTTTAGCAAATTAAGCGAAAACAATGAAGAATGTGAGAAAATTATTATACCTCTTCAATCTTCATCTAAATATGACAGTAATTTTTAATATTATTTGAAGTGAAATGGACATCAATAATATATAACAAATAGACAAAGCCTCAACATGTATTCATCAAAGCGTCCCTAACCTAACATTCTTACCATTACAAATATGATTAATGCATTAAGGTTTTCTCGTATTTGATACGACATGCCTTTAAGATAGGAAATTTATCAAATAACAAATAGATTAATATCGAAATCTTACCAGACAAATTGAAGAAAAGACGCCAAAACAATTTTATGTTGAACATCTCGCTTCCTATATTTATATTTTATATAAAAATTCAATTCTAGGAAAATGATGATTTTACACTAAACCTGCCTTTCTGTAGACAAATAAACTTTGAGAAAAATCATAAATTATTGGATAGAAAACATTAACAATGGCTTTAAGTAATAGAAGGTTGGTTTGACCTTCAATTCAACATGGTGACAAACTAAAACCTAATTTTACTTTTCTCTGTAGAATGTTGCTAGGATTCTCAAACATCAGCGGTAAAGCAATCAATCATTTTATTGCTTTACTTCCACTAGCACCAGTGACAGGTACCATGTTGCAGGCTGAAGAATATGATTTTAGTTTAATTCCATCTAAGATATCGGTCCTAATAAATTCAAAGTCTTGGATAATATCTGAATTGCCTGGCATGTAGAGTATGATTATATGTTTACTTTTTAAATTCAACGATTTGTACTTTTACTAGGTATTGAAGTTTATCACTAGGCGACTATCGCCAGTAGAGTTATGCCAAAAGTGTAATCTCGCCTTTTGTTTTTGTAAATATACCACAGATAACTATTCCCAGTTGCGCAACATTATCGTGTACAATGTGATCCCGCCTTTAGTTTTCTGGTCGATTTAGTTTAACACCACTATCTGTCACTATCCATAAACGGACTCAATCTACCATCAAATTCAATTATCTTAACACCGTGAAAAATAACAAATATTAAAATTCATTAATAGGATAAGAGATATCACTTTTTTAAACTTGACAGTTGCCCACCAGGGTTCAGAATACATTTACATCTGAATGGATCACGGTTTAAGGTCAATTTGTTTAGTTTTTGTAAAGGTTTTTACCTGTTTTTAATTCTGCACCTGTTTATTTTAATTCCGATTGATCATTGGGCGTAATCAGTTTACTAAAGAGTGTTAATGCATAGAGATTTCTGAACAAGGTAAATTCTGACCGTGACCGTGGTTCAATTTGCAACAAAAAACAGGAAAAAAAATTATGGCAGGCTGATGCTTATCTGATTAGTAGAAAACATTACAATTTGGTATCATTGACCAAAAAGGGCCGCTACATTTCTAAAGAATTAAATTTTATCTTCTGTTTTAGTATACAGGAGCCTTGAATGTTAGATCGAAGAGTAATATACTATATCATACTTACATATGGGATTATACCTTGATCAAATTAAGTACACTCAAAATAATGTTTCACTTTCCACAGTTCATCATGATCTATTTAAGATCAATTATTATCATTTTAAAGAATTATTAAAATTGCTATACTTATACATTTACATATTCTTCCGGGTTTAATCATTCACACGAGTTCACATGTGGATATGTTCTTACGAGTATCTTTATCTGAATACCGTACGAGCTTAGCCAGGTGTTAATATGCACGAATGGTTAATTGAACAATTCAAAGTGCATCCATTAAATATCCAAGTTCAGTTTCATAAAACAGGTGGTTAACACTAAAAAGGTTCCACGTGCTTTCTTCATTCACAAAATTGAACACCACTCATGTGGCACACCTATAGACTACATGAATGGGATACTAAAACCTGATATTTAGAACATTATTAGAAGTACCTATCCAAATAGTGGAGTTTGATTACAACCAATAGTAAGCATGAGTTGATGTAAAGACTTTTCAGGACTTCCCCCTACTATTGTGTTTCTAAATCCGGCTTCACATTTAAGTCCACGGAATTATTATACATGCGATACACAACTTAAAAAATAGACACAAATGCCGCATCCTACTATATGACGAGGAAACACGTGTACAACAGTCTCCAGAATTTCTGTTTACATGTAATAGCCCTTACACTTAAAAAATATCCTCTTTCATTTTTTTCTCCAAAGTAAAAAAGTAAAAAACAATTCAAGTAAAGTTCGTTGAAGTTGATATTACAACATTCTATACTCACACATGACATCCTTGTTAACTAATGCACTTCTTTATAGACACGCTAAAATACAACTTCAAATATCCGTATCGTAATCTACTCATGCACTACAATCTTTGTGGGTTCAGCTGTAGATATGAAATTACACTTTTAACTAGATACATTCTTTGAAAATCTCGACCCGTCCGATTCAACCTGAATAGATATTGTTCGTGAACACTTGGAGTGACTATATGAATTGAACATAAAAGTGTTGAGAAGTGAGAGTGGGGCGGAATGAATGCAATATAACAGATCAATTGAATATTATATTATTAATCATTGGTCAAGGCTATCTTAATGGAAACTTAAACGTCTAGTAGAAAGGTGTCTTAGATTTGTCGATCTGCCAACCATTGTGAAGATTTCCAAATCGTTTGAAACATCTTTTGGCTGAAATTAATTTTAATATTTTGTGTTTTTTTAGTGTACCAATCTAAGGCTCAAATGTACAAATGTTACAATGGTTCTTTTAAAAATAATACAATGTACGATAGACGTTTATCGTGAAAACCTCCCGGAAATCAACAACGATTGCAATGGATCTTTTTCTGGTCCATTGTCTGATATATTTTCCTCTCCAATGAACCATTTGAGTCGCTTATATATGCATATTTACGAGTTGGCTAACTCACAAACCAATTAACTTCAGTCTTTTTTTATTTGTTCATCTATTTTTGATATTTTGTACTAGTCAAAATATATCATCATTGCTGCTTCATTGTATATTCTGAAGCTGTGTATATTTATAATTACATGTTGGAGGTTGGCAAAACTAACACACCGACAAAGAACCATGACAAGTGATGTTCACGTTTTTTTTTTAATTCTTTACATTTTGCATAATTAAACGTATATCATCAGTAGGACTTCATTGTTTATTTTGAAGAGTAATGTCAAGTTTTAATTATTGATACTGTCAGGAGCTGCTATAGGTGTAGGTCAAGGCACTAGTTTTAGTGTAAATAATTAATTGGTATTCTTAGAGTATTGGTAAAGGTGATTACTAACCTACGGATGTGACTAACGATATGTTACTTATTGTTGCATGCAGAGGTTCGATGAAGTGAAAAATAGACTCAAAGAGCTTCTTCAAACACGTGAATAATTACGATTGCAGTGTATCAGTTGAATCGTTTGGTTTTCTCTGTGAGTATCATTAATATTGAGAATAACATATTACTTTAGACTGAACCCACAGACTTAATTATAAAATATTCATTACATTTTTTACTAAGATGAGAAGTGAGTGCACTGTATTATTACTAATAGTACTCCCCAAAGCTTTACAATCACATTCTTATGGTAATAATTCTTTATTAATATTTTCAGAACACATCATATAGCAAACGGAACATTAGATTTCCTTTGCCCGTGTTTAAACAAAAATAACGATACGATTGGGCTGTGTTGAAATAAAACACACTTTAAACAAACAAGGGAGATAATTTTCAGGTCAATTTCGATAGAATGATAAAGTTCTCGAGTGGTCGTTCACAAGTGCTTCAGTCAAGTGTCGCATAATAAATATTAATAAACTAATAATACTTGAGATTATTAATATCTTTTTTAAACATTTCACTTATTAAATATCACAAGTACCCTGTTGAACGCCCGTAATAACCGACATAGGCTGTTATAATAGAAAATAAATATGTTTATTCAAGTGTGATATCTAAATAAAGTATAAAGGAATTTATTAATTATCACGCTCCTTCTACTAACAGTAAGAAACAGTAACGCCGTACAGTATACAATGTGCAGGAAGACTTGGTCGAAACAGCGGAATGAGTATCAACTGATCCAAAAAGCATAATGTATGAAATAAGATAAGTAGTTGAGTCATGTCCTTTGAAAAGTTCGTTTTAAACACACGGAATGACCAATCCAGACTACAAAATTGCCTCTTTATCATACTAATATTAATATCTGGAATCGAACACTTCACTGGATAATCAAACAATCCCAATAATACTGGATAATATTTCTACATCTATTGACAGATTGGTCAGTCTAATGTCCAGTGTATCAATGGGATTATAAGGGTTTTACGTCCATATTGACAGTCTTTTGTTAGTTTTTATTATTCATACTCTATTTATCCTTTATTTGATGGACACCTGAATTAAAGGTCGGACCATACAGTTTGATCGAAATGAAACTTGCAGTGGATGTTAATTTTCAATAAATTGTGGACAAACAAATATGGGCCTAATCCAAGACATGATTTCAGGATAGCGTGTTAAAAAAAAATCAGGGGAGAAGCCCACCCAACTTAAATCGGCGGGCCCCTACTCATCTAGTTACCATTGCAAGTATACGCAACAACTGAGTTGGATTATAGTATTATATATAATGGCTTTCTTCGAAATCTAGCTCCAACTATCCGAAGCCGTATTCAAAATGAAAATCCCAAAACAACAACAAACAACCTACGTGCAGAAATCTCAATTTCCGAGATATTATAGCTCTTCTACAAATTGCTTAATTGATAATATAATAATTAATAATTGAAGGTGAAAATTATTATAACAACCAAATTTATCAATAATCAAGGTTTTTATGGTTGTTATTTCTCCCACTATAGCTTTAGAGGTTTAAAATTACAATAGAACATTAGTATGTCCTTTAAATGCATTGTTTGCTTCTACGAGCAAAGTACTCAAAGCTTTAAATAGTATCACTGGAACAGGATAAGTCTATATAAGAAGACACAATAAGGAGATTCTACAGGTTGTTGTTCTGATTACTATTATTGATTAGTATGGATTGTTTATTTTCTTGGTGTGTACAGGTTGCAGGTTCAGGTCAACTCGGATGGGTTACATATACTATTCACATAGAAAAAATATAAACACAACCAAGTATCAGTTATGTGACTGCCAGTTGATAAGCCATTTGCCGAGGTATCATCAAACCACAATTATGACATTAAATGGACAGCTTGGATACAGCACAGTTTTTGTATCTTAAGCACAACAATTTCCACTAGGATATTTACAAATCATTAGGTTACGAGGATCATTTATATCAATTTGTTCTTAGTCAAACCGCCGCTTAGCAATGATCTTTCCCGTTTGTACGTAACCATTGGTAGCTGGACCGACTGGAATAACGAGGCGATGTATTCAAGGTCATCAGATCTTCACACACCGACCGCGAAAAGCATCCATGACCAACATGACGTGTTCGAAGACACTTCAATAATGACGCTATATGCCAATGCTTTGTCGATAGTGCTACAGTCCGTCGCCACTTTGAGGGAACTAGTGAGTGAGAATGTGACATTTATCTCTACTTTTCCTATTATATTTCACCCCAAACAACATCACAACTTTAATTAGCTCCAGAACCGACACAATGTTAATGGTTAAATAATCACCTTTATATAGGACACTGGGGCACTATACTGTTTTTTACTTGACGTAATGACTGATGGATTTCCAATATTAATAAGCCCATAAAATATATGGTCTCAAAACAAGGGTTTCAATTGTTCAATATTTCTGATAAGACGCAGACCAATAACTACAGGGAAGCAAGGGAGTCTTAAAAAATGAATTGGTCCCCTAAAAAAATACGACAAAAACAGGTATGATAGACATATAAACTCAAAGAAATCGTATTACTTATAAAATATCACAACATTTAAAGGATCAACTATGACTTTATATTATAGCTTCTATTAACTATATTTGGACTTAGGCATTCTTAGGCCAATAATTATTAGTCAGACTCGACGAATGGTTTCACTTCGAATGAAAACAGATAAACACATATCATAAGACGAAAATAAATGTTAAAAAAATGTCATCAGTCATAATCCTAAGACTTCACAACAAAACTGTAGGACAATCTTCAGACGTTAATTTGTTTTTACATTGGCTTCTCCTCTCTTCATTTCATTTGTAGAAATTTAGAGAACTTCTCATACCGATAGAAGTCTAGTCTTATACTGTGCTGTTTATCACTCCAATTAACAATTTTGAGAAAATGTTTTTTTGTAGTCTGTTGCAATCAATTCACTGCTCACTGCATGGTGTTACAAATGTTAACATCGTTATCCAATACATACTATCCGTGATAACTTGATTTCATTTAACAACGACTAGTAATTAACGATACAGACAAACTTCATCTTACGTGTTGCATCGTCTAAGATAATTTCAGGATCTAATTTCCCGATTCAATATAAAGTGATATTCTCATAAAATTCAATATCACCAATTTCTTCTTTCATAAATATTTATTCTACGAGTATTAAGTGTTGATTGGGTAAATAGACTATTGTGAATGTCGACAGCCTCTGGGAGACGGAGCGATAGTCTATATACCCCCCTGGGGCACTGTATTGATAACGTGAATGCTCTGATCTGGATAGTTTATTTAGTATCAACAAATCAAGTTGTTATGAATCTATTCAGTTGCAGACTTCCCATGGTAAAAAATAAATCGAAGTGAAGTAGACAGTTGGCGTAAAAAGAAATTTCTGTCATTAACCGTCTCTTTAGAGAGCAAAAAATAAATTGAGTTTTGTAACCTGATATAAAAGTTCATTCTAATCAATGTATACTATTCTCATGGAGCATGTAATACATTCATTCATAATCTTAAAGAAACACCGTTCATCAGCATATTATCAACATCAGAGTTTCTTATGACGATAAGAATATCATCGTGGGTTACTTGGTGCAAACGCTTAGCTAATCTAGTTTGTATATGTGACCATCGTAAGCTTCAATCTAACGAAGATCTCAAGAGTTAAAAATCAGTTCACTTCTAATTATATTCTAGTTTTATATTAATATCTGCTATTAATTCATGCTTCATCTAACATATCTTTTAATTCCCTCCCCTCCGCATCAGATCAACAAACTGACTTCTTTGTATTCTTCTCACTTCCACTAGTTTCCACCAGTTCATGAATCACGAAAAGTAAGTCTAGTGTAGCCATTTTTGTTAAAAGAATTGGTATCTTTGTCTCGACAACAATTTCTTCAACTACATTGAACTTTTTCGCTTGACGAAGTTCTATCTTACAAATCACAGTAAAACATCTGAACAAGCTGGATTAAAAACAGATGAAAAGCGAGCAAAGATTCTTTGTCAATAAATATCAATTTGTAATCTAGAATTGGTGACTATTTCCAGTCACAGGAAGGAATCCGGGTTGATCACATTACTAGACAGTGTTTATGAATATCAGACCACTTCATCCGTCATATTACTCAGTCGGACTATAAGTTATAGTGTATAGAGACAGGAACTCTGTCAAATTTAACAAGACAATAAAACATTTTATCCATATTTATAGACTAAGAAGAATCGTTTAACATTATGGATTGAATGTGGAATAAGGAATGTCAATCAAGGAGAAGAAATGTCTGAAAATTTAACCACATTCCATTATCAATCGGAGACTTATCTTGACAGACGCTTTGTTCAAACGCCTCGCTTTCTGGGAATTGCTTTTCATTTTTTTAAACTCTCCTTAATTTGAAATAAAAAGATTTTTCCCTCCAAATTCACAGTTTGCTCAGGCCGAAAATAGACTTTAGGTCGACAGAAACCTGGCAAGCTATATTTAGTTTAATTAGAATATTGCGTAAAATAGACGTTTTAACCTGGTGCATAGAGAAACTAATACGATGTATAATTAAGTCCTCAGAAAATGGCGACGCAAAGTTTAAAGTCCGTCAAGGGACTTTAAAGTCAAACATAATTAAAAAGAATAATAATATGCATCAGGCAAGTTTTAACGCCAATTTGTTTGTAACCTTAATTTGAAACCTTGTTACCCAGTATTCCTAATGTCCTATACATAAAGAAATAAGTTAAACAGAATGTATGTGGGTGTCCTGTGTATAGTGATATTCTAAAAAATATATGAATTTGCGAAATGCTAGAGTTGAACTATGCAGACCATCCAAGTGTCAGTCTAAGATTTAATCATCAGTTAATAAAAAGTTAATAACTGTCCAGGCAAAACATTGTTTAAACAACAATAAGAGTTCTAGGGAGTTAAAATCATCAGATGTAAAATTGTTATCAGAGGGGAAACGTTGATTATTGATGTAAGAGTTACAAGTTATACAATTACTGGTGATATTTCTAGACCAGATATGCTGAATACATCTGATCGTCACTGATTCAAAGGATACATTGCAATAACACAAAACTGTTTGACCAACTGCATTAAGCAAAGGGAACTATCAAGATCGTCGGGATTGATTTTCTTAATTTCATTATTCCCTTAAGTGATCATTCGCGTTTAATATCGAAAACTTTGCTTAAACTGTCTCGCTGCTAAAGCCCCTTTCCAGATTAAGAATTTTTTTTTTGCTTTTCTTTATTTTTTTAGCATTTATCTATTTGGACACATCTGATTCGGAAATAAAAATATAGTTCACCGCTTCAAGAAGTGGGAATAGCAGCTTCGATCATCAAGACCCTTAATGTCAGATACTTAGCAGACAACATAAGCAAGGTCGCGGAGCTACTGAGACAAGCTGCATCCCATCTCACTTCAATTCCGAGCCTTTTCCTGAGCCAGAAAACTATGGAAGACAATCCCTGCCAAAATTAATCATTCTTAATGCTTAATTCGGTGTCAAACATTAGTACAGTAAAATCAACATTTATACGCTTCATTTGACATTTGTTCGCTAAATTCATAATTTGTTGTTAAAAATTTATCATTCGAATAAAGAAAATTACTGAACAAATTAACGATCAAGCCGAGATTTTGAGATATATATGGTGTCTATACCAGGAAATGTTTTGAAAAATGGCATATTTTTGTATAGTCCACAGTGATGGTGGTGGGACAGATATTTTGATGGAATTGGCTAAATCCCAACTACATGGTTTCTCAGAAGCTCCGCGACCTTATTTTTTTTTTGCGATTATATGATGTTCGCGCCCCCCAAAAGTTTTCCGACATCTTAGCAAAGGCTGCAACAATCGAACTTAAATTGGAAATTGAAAATATTATGCATAATAAATTGTTGACCCAAATAAAGAATTATCATTATTATTAATTGGTGGAGAAAATTCATTCACCGTCTGTCATGAAGAACAAGACTATAAATTCTCCTGGGAGTATTTCTTAAATGATTTCTATTTTTTAGGTCACGTGATGGTCATGTGATGAACGTAAAAGATACGACAAAATAGATATGACAAAAGTGAAATGTAAAAAGAGAAACTGCGCGCAACGGGGGTCTGTGACATACATCTTATGTAAAAGTTTTTAGTAATATTATATTCTTCAAAAACAAGAGTGATCTTACCGTTAAACATAAAACATTTGTTTTAAAACAGATTACTTTAACAAAAGCAGTCATATGTTTTTTGACATTAAAGTATCTTGTTTTATTACACATGTCATTTGACGTATTACAATGGAATTAGACACTTCTTCATTGCATCTAATTATGGCAGCTATTCCCTTCCATAGTATAAACTGTCCACAAAAAATTAGTTTTACATCAATGAGCAATTTTATTTGATTGCGGTTAGTACAATTGAAGTTTTTAACAAGAACACGACTGTGGTTCTTATAACATTAAAATCTTCGTGAGAATTTTATCAAAGTTTCATTGTCTATTGACAAAGAACAGAACTTTGAGATAAGCCTTAAACATAAAGAAATCATTCGAAATAAATTTGAAAATCTAAAAACGTAGCCAATTATTGTGTCATTGGCCTCCTGGTGTTTGTTTCCCGCCATTTCAATGAAGAAAAATGATATTCTTGACACTCACCAGAGACCACTCAATTGACACAAACAATATTGTATGTATTGATTTGAATAAAGCTGGCGTTTATCATCATATTTAACACGATAATAAATCAAAACAAATCTTTCCATTTCCCCGTATGTTATTTTAAATGCATATTACATGATTCTTCCAACGGGAATTGCGAAAATCGCCATCATGCAATTGACTTAGTGAAACCAGTAAGTTTAAGCTGTGAGCAAAGCGCAACATAAAACGGTTTATTAAATTACTTTCTATTCACAGGACCATATATTGTCATTAATATACACTCTTCTTCACAGTAATATTTTATTTCCTGCTGCCATTGTATCCGTTCGGATCGTTAGTGCTTTTAGGGCATTTCACTTCCTTTATATCATTGAACTACTTTAATTTTCATATTAAATTTAATGAAGAAAAATCAATACTGAATTATGTTTTTCTAGCCCTAGTTATAATCAAAATACGAGGCCTAGATAAGTATTTTTTTGTACACGATAAAAGTCATAACAGACGTTAATAGTATATTATGTTTAAGAACAATCTTTAGTTCTGTAAATATTTTGAAATAAAGGATATGACATTTAGATTGTATGAATCTAAAAGATAAATACGCTTATATAACAGATAATTTGTATATAATATATTGGTAAATTCTAATGTAGGAGACTACACCAAGTTTCATTTCAATATTTATATTCTTTCAGAACCAAACTATACATTATGGAAAACATTAGTAAATCCTCTTAAATAATAAATATTTTAATCTGTTGGTTTTAAAGCTAAGAATTTACATTTTCAAATAGATTTAGAAAGCAACCAATCTTTACAGCAAACATCTTAGAAACCAACTGATCAGCCAGTAGCATATAGATAAACAGTGAAATCCTCTCCAAACCCATAGGCTATCGGACCCGTGATGAATGCCGGTTTGGTGGGTTTGCCGGTTTAATGGGTTTTATCTCCTATATGTATCATGTGAATCGGCCGGGACTTCAAATATGCCGGTTGACGGAGGAAGTCGCTTTATAGAGAATGCGGTTTGGAAGGAAACGGGAGGTGACGCCTGTAGTAAAAGTTCTACTTTGAGAAATGGCTTGAACATACGACCTCCTTTTTAATCTACAAGCTTTCTTCGCCAACAACACTTCGACTCGACAATTTTAATATTGGATTTATCTCGAGAAAGGAAATTAAAAATGGTTTAAAGCAAATAGGAACTCTTCAAAAACAACAACAATTCGATGATTCCAATTTAATGGGTTTATGTTTTGTTGACGGATAGTACTAATCAGTCCTGGGAATAGAGAGCAATTGGTAGGTTATGAGATTTCAATGGACCATATAAACATAATCCAATATCCTACAGTTTCTTAGAACGCACCATTATGAGGATTGTGATGTTTAAGTAAATGAAGATAACACAAATTAAAAGACGATATATGACCAAAGTATTATTAAACACACTTTGGGGAAAGTTTATTTTCAGTAAGTGCATTTATATTGTATAGCGTTCTTTTAACAATTTAACAGTTTAATCTATTTCTTGGATACAATATACAATAATAAACATAATCGTATTTTAAGTGCTATATGTTCTGGTTAAAAATATTAAAACAAAACCAGAAACTCTTTGTGAGTAGTACATTATGATTAATGTGCTTTACGTTGAGTTTCAATGTCAATATTTGGAGTAAGAACATCGAACAAATTGAATAATTGAAGGCCTTTTTTCAATATCAGACCAAATTTTTAGTGGATCACACACTCTTGATTCTATTTAACATCAAACCTTTTTTATCTTGAAATATTGTAGAAATCTTATCTCGGAATTATTACTAGTCTATGTTACTTTGTTTCGACCTATATTCAATTCGTCTTGGGGAAAATTAATATAAAGTACCAATTTCTATTTTCGGTCAGTAATAGAAGAAATATAACACGCCTATAGACTATGGACCATAGATTAGTAATGTTTATTCACAGGTATCAAATTATGGATATACTACAGTTTCATCCTCAGCAGCCATTTTCTGTGTGTCAATAGATACATTATGATCTGATGTCTCAGAATTGTTCGATTTGATTCTTGGTCACCACCAATCGAGTTATATTCTATAGAATGTATTGAAATATCGAATGTCCACTTTATAATTCGAATAATATTTGAATTAAATATTTCTCATGTATATTATACAGTGCAATGTACGTCAAACGAAACGGAAATTAAACACGTTGTGAAGTAATATAATGTCTGCCGAACTTTGAAATATATGTCTCGGATTTTAATTAAAAGAATTGTAAGAACTTCTTTCATGTTATCATTTCTAACGTAATAATAAGTTGGAAAAGAATATGAACTCGCTAGGTCCCTGGGATTGTAGTTCATACTATCAAGTTACTTTTATTCCAATGGACATTGATGTTTAAGTATCAAATTTATTACTTCTCATAAAGTAATGTAATCGAACACAGTCTTCCTGTTCGATATTAGTATTTTTATTTCATTTTCTCGAGTATTCTAACATTCTTTAGAAAATGTTTTCTAACCTTATTAGTTTAGAGAAAAACTACATGCCGATCAATATTCAATTGGCGATATAAAAAGACTTAAAATCGCTGTGCACAATATTTTCAATATATTTTTCAAAATAAAAAATATCTGGCATGTACCAAATATAATCTAAGACATGAAATCTACAGACAACTAACCTATTTCAGATTGCATCCCAAATAAAGTTTGACAAAGTTTATATAGATGACGTTATGCTCTTTTACTCTATCATTTGTTCAATTTAATATTAACCACTTTATGTACTTTTGACATCAACTAACCCCCTTGGGTTGGATCTAATAACCAAGTAACTAACACAGTCTAATATTAGGTTTTGATATAATTTAGTAGGAAAGTAAATATTGAGACAAATAAAACTCTCTAACTTACTATTTCACTACAGACCACAGTATTTATATTAGAAGAACTATCATTAATACCTTGTATTCCACTAAACAAACAGAACATGAGAACAATTTTATATTCCCTGTTAACTTGGCTAGCAATATGACTAGGACAATGTTCAAAGTAGCCACCGACACGACTAATTTTCTTTAAAACAATTCAATAAAAAATGTCCATAGGAGACTTAACTAATTTTATTTTTGACACTTTTCAAATAATAATGTCTATGCCCAATGTTGCGCTTGTGGATTAATTACAGCCAAAACAGGACTGGCAACTATATTTAAAATTACCTTTACCCAAGACTGGCAACTATGTTTTAAATTACTTTTCCCATGACTGGCAACTATGTTTAAATACTTTTACGCATGACTGACAACTATGTTAAAATTACTTTATCCATGACTGGCAACTAGTTTAAAATTACTTTACCCATGACTGGCAACTATGTTTAAAATACTTTTACCAAGAGGAACTATGTTTAAATTACTTTTACCAAGACTGGCAACTATGTTAAATAACTTTTACAGAGACACTATGTGTAAAATTACTTTACCATGACTGGCAACTAGTTTAAATTACTTTTACCATAGCAACTATGTTTAAAATTACTTTACCAAGACTGGCAACTATGTTTAAAATTACTATTACCAGACTTAACTATGTTTAAAATTACTTTTACCCAAGACTGGCAACTATGTTAATAATATACTTTTACCCAATGACGGCAACTATGTTTGAAATTACTTAGCCAAGACTGGCAACTATGTTTAAAATTACCTTTACCCAAGACTGGCAACTATGTTTAAAATTACTTTTACCTAACTGGCAACTATGTTTAAAATTACTTTACCAAGACTGGCAACTATGTTTAAAATTACTTTTAGCCATGACTGGCAACTATGTTTAAAATTACTTTTACCCAAGACTGGCAACTATGTTTAAAATTACTTTTAGCCATGACTGGCAACTATGTTTAAAATTACTTTTACCCATGACTGGCAACTATGTTTAAAATTACTTTTACCCAAGACTGGCAACTATGTTTAAAATTACTTTTACCCAAGACTGGCAACTATGTTTAAAATTACTTTTACCAAGACTGGCAACTATGTTTAAAATTACTTTTACCCAAGACTGGCAACTATGTTTAAAATTACTTTTACCCAAGACTGGCAACTATGTTTAAAATTACTTTTAGCCAAGACTGGCAACTATGTTTAAAATTACTTTTACCCAAGACTGGCAACTATGTTTAAAATTACTTTTAGCGCAAGACTGGCAACTATGTTTAAAATTACTTTTACCAAGACTGGCAACTATGTTTAAAATTACTTTTACCCAAGACTGGCAACTATGTTTAAAATTACTTTTAGCCAAGACTGGCAACTATGTTTAAAATTACTTTTACCCATGACTGGCAACTATGTTTAAAATTACTTTTACCCAAGACTGGCAACTATGTTTAAAATTACTTTTACCCAAGACTGGCAACTATGTTTAAAATTACTTTTACCCATGACTGGCAACTATGTTTAAAATTACTTTTACCCATGACTGGCAACTATGTTTAAAATTACTTTTACCCATGACTGGCAACTATGTTTAAAATTACTTTTACCCAAGACTATGTTTTAAATTACTTTTACCCAAGACTATGTTTAAAATTACTTTTACCCAAGACTGGCAACTATGTTTAAAATTACTTTTACCCAAGACTATGTTTAAAATTACTTTTACCCAAGACTGGCAACTATGTAATTACTTTTACCCATGACTGGCAACTATGTTTAAAATTACTTTTACCCATGACTGGCAACTATGTTTAAAATTACTTTTTAGCCCCAGACTGGCAACTATGTTTAAAATTACTTTTACCAGACTGGCAACTATGTTTAAAATTACTTTTACCCAAGACTGGCAACTATGTTTAAAATTACTTTTACCCAAGACTGGCAACTATGTTTAAAATTACTTTTACCCAAGACTGGCAACTATGTTTAAAATTACTTTTACCCAAGACTGGCAACTATGTTTAAAATTACTTTTACCCAAGACTATGTTTAAAATTACTTTTACCCAAGACTGGCAACTATGTTTAAAATTACTTTTACCCAAGACTGGCAACTATGTTTAAAATTACTTTTACCCAAGACTGGCAACTATGTTTAAAATTACTTTTACCCATAGCATAAACTCCTAATCGACCCCCAAAATCGTGACCAGATTCATTAGATAATCAGATATACTTTATTTATATAAGCTTTAATACAAAAAATCCACATATAAATGCATATTATACTTGTAATGGTTAGCAAGTTGTTTTAATACCTATCAATTATTCTCTCTGGGTGTTCTTTAAAACATAAAATAGAAGACAAACAATCAACAAGGGTTATATTGATATTCAAATGATATCATATTATGGTGATTGTAAGACAAATGGTATCTTATATTCATTATATCACCAATCGGTAACATAAAATACAGTTATATTACAGCCATAGGACATTATTAACATCCTTTCATTGAGATCATAAAATTTCCCAGACAAATATTACAAAGGGAATGATTTTATGATATTTTGAGAAAGTATTCATATTCTAGATTCCTCTTCGACGTGAACAAAAACAGAATATAAAAACTATATGATTTCTGTCCACCATTAATAAAATATTTTGTGATGTTCTTTAGCACGGTTGGTAAGAATAAAAGCGTTGTTTCTATACAGGATGTCATTTGCTGTATGTCGGGCTAATGGGGGTTGTGGGTAGAGATCTCGATCTTCATTCATAATTCCATTCCATCCAGCTGAAAATGGTTAGGGATACTCCCGGAAAGAGGTTTGGACTAGGACCAGCTTGTAGAAAAGATACTTAACTTCCTTGTAAAATATAAGCCTGGTTACTTTCTTTCTATCTTTTTAACAAAGGGACATTATTCTTACGTTTGGTTGAAACAATAAGTTATTACAAATGTGTGAGGTAAAGAGGTATTTGTTTAAAACAGTCCTCTAAAAATAACAGTGCATTGACTGAACTAAAGGGTTCTCTGGGAGATATGAAATATTGATTGAAGAACAGTCATTGGCTTTAACGATCTATCTACCAGACGTGTCAGTCGGTCAGCAGGCGTATTACCATCAAACATTTAGTAATTTGTAACTTTTATTTCCAGTTCCATTACAATGGCGAGTACTTAGACTCATATTACTGGAGTTTTAGTAGCGTATTTATTGGATTTATTCTGTATCTGGCCAATACTGAGTGTCAATTGGTTTAGTTTAATTCAATAGCCAGATTGATAAACAGCCTGGTTTGTCTCAACTCTTTAGCTCTTCTTCTCGATCTTATACATCAATTTTAAATCAGTGAGTCAGTAGGACTTTTCAGTCTTGTAACATGGCTTGTACTCAAGTCATTAAAGAACCAAATTATGATGTAAACGGAACAATCACCGCCTACGTCTGTTGTTTATACCTATTAAATATTAGATTGTCGTTTGGAACAATTTGACCATATTTGCTAGCAGTATAAAATAACAATGTACGCACGTAGACTTATTATAATAAATTGGTTGATACCACTATTGTGGATCAACCTAATTTCCAGTATCCAGTGACAACATACAATTAGCTACTTGGTATTGTATGGAATTGAACATCCCACTTTAGATAATTATTCCTTCGGCCCATACCTTACGTTTTGACCTTAATTCCACATTAGTATTTATCATGATGTGTGTGTTGATTCGATTGTATCAGCAGTGCGGACAGATATGTTAATATTGTGTGTTTGTCCTGGTGGGCAACACAGTTCTTGATCAATCTGATCATGAAGGTGGATGGAGTTCAAATAAATTCAAGGTTTTCAGATCGAGGAGAGTCAATGATCGGAGATTAACATATCAACTTCGAATTCTGGGTTAATCATGACAGATTAAAGAATGGACTGCCATCAATAACAGAGTACCGTATAAACAACCGCTAAATAGACTAATGAAATACGCAAACCGTCTAAATTCAGATGCAGTGGTTGGATTGAGTGCTGATGGGATGTCTGGGGTTGAATCATATGGATTGTTATTTTCTTCCCGAACTAAAGAAAACTACCAAAAAGAATAACTACATGTCATTTGAATCCAAACATTAGTAACGGGACCAATAATAATTGTAAGAGTTATAAACATCGTCTTCGTCTTGCTCACTCAACTTCAGATTTTTAATTCAATAAATTAGAAAACTGACACAGTTTCATTAATTGCTTCTTAGTCCGAACTTATAACATCGTAATAAATGACAAGCTCTTGTAACCCAATTTTCTATCTGACACTGCCAATTGAAAAAGAAATGTGGGGTCAACTTCCAGATAATTGATGATGTTATTCCATTAGAATGTTGACAGGCGTTTCATCAGGATGTTTGCTAAAATAAATGTTATGGTTATTGACCAGACGGAGAAAATATGGCGGGAAAAAGGCCTGTTTACTATCGAATGATTCCTTAATTCCTGGTTATACATCAATTACTTGCCGCCAGCCACCGAATTGGGCCATTGTAGACACAATAACTGTAATTAAAAGAACATTGTCGATCAATCTAACGCCTGCTACAGAAAAATTAGCTAAAAGCAAAACTGAAAGTAGACCAAGATCGATTTATGCTTTCCATATAGAAAAAAATACTTAAATGTGTTTAACTCTAGTAGTAAATGGTCTTTTGAGTGCAATCTTATACAGATTAATGTGTCATATAGGAACCACTTATTAGTGTAGTATGAGTAAAGCCTACGAACTCAGTTACCTGCTTTAAATCGTATGTTTCAGACCAAAACATTGGTAGAGACAAATACTATTTTCAGTGCAACTAAAATTTATATCCACGTGTAGAATAGGGTTCTACATGATCAATTCATACAATTTCCAAACAACGAAAAATGGGAAATATCGGTCGAAATCCGTTTAAAATAAATAACCATTCAATGAGTTCTACCATCTTTCAATGATGCTATTCCTAACATGGATCGAATCATTTAGTCAATACGACGTCTACCAAACGCCACATGGACACATTGATAATTCCTGGGTATATTGACTTAAAATTGTCTTTATATATACACAGGAATGATTGGACTAATGGACACAAGCATGGTAAGAGTAGTCTATCTAAGGGAGAGATCTGGATGGTCGACACTATCGAATTGGTGAGATAGTCTGTAAAACATGCCCTGCTGTAAGAGAGTCACTCGGCACAGCAACACATCTCATGTAACGTCTAAATGATCAAGTAACCTTAGATTAAAAATAAAGGGGGTTTCTTTAGAAATAAATTTTGTAATGGAATGTCTTATTGGTCGGGTTGTTGGCATTTCCCACTCACCAAGCAGACTCCAAGTCCGTTGATTAAACACTTCTTGTAAAACTTAATTAAAGCAAGAAGGTCTCCATGTTTTATTTGCTTGAGGTCGCTGCGGTCGTCCATGTATTTCACAATCACTCTTATCAAAGCCAGAACCACTGGAAAAAAGTCTCTTTGAAGTATTAATATGGCTATGTAACTACTTTATGGAATAGTACAAGCCAACATGATTGAAAACTACAAGATATTTTGTTTGGAAGTCGATCACGTGCAAGAAACTCTTTGTTTCAGAAATAGGCTTGTTATTAGGATCCATCTAAAACATGGATATTAATAATCAGAATATAGAAGACTGCACAAGTTGATAACAAATAAATTGTCCACAAAGAATACCACAAAGAAACGAAGGGATATTTAGTGATGTGTCCATTTAAAGTCATAAAGAGTAAACATGGAAGCATTTAACAACACTAAGGATGCTCCAAAACAAAATTGTACTTGTGTTCACCGGTTTGGTTTTTAGAGCATTGTTTTTATATTTGTTCGCATTATTTATTAAAGTTTCAACAAGACCGACTGTGATTTGTATGATTATGCTATCCCGATTGATCTGGAAATCCATCTATTAGAATTGAGTAATTTTCTTGATTGTCCTTGAGACCATCCAGACTGATATAGCATCATTCAATTGATAGAAACTTTTATCTGAGACAAGGGAAAGCTAATTTTAAACGATCTGATGAAATGTCAAGAAACTCTGGGTGCAGAATGATTACGCAATTCTGATCGATGAGTTTACAAAACCCAATGCCAGATCATATTCATGAACAGTACTGATTTCGCATTTTTGACTTCTTACTACGTGGTGGTATGAGTTCGAAAATTGACATTCGATGGCACAATTCAATTTAAGGACTTTACATAATGAATAAATGGGTTATTTCATTTTTAGATTAATCGTCCTACACTTCTTACACGGACAACCGATGACGACTTCGGCGAAAATACGAACAAAACGTCGGCGTCTGATACGAAAATGCGAACAAAACAGCGGAGACTGAGGCAAAATACGAACAAAACGGCGACGACGGAGACGAAATAAGACTGCGATGACTGCTTCACTGAACTATGAATCATACTGAAAGTTACAATTCTGACGTTGACCTTGTGATACAATACAGTAATAAATGTGAAAAGTCACTAAACACCATTCTTATCTTGTGTTATAATTATAAGATAAGAAGTCAGAGTAAACTAACAAACCATCAATTAGAACAAAATTATTCAAAGCTATCCATAATACTACATGCTCTACAATAGAATAGTTGGCGAAATCAGTAGCTGCATTTTAACTTGTCACCTAACCAAGATGTTACCCCAAGCCTCTTTCAAAATATACAGATCGACTTTTCAGTCGTAGAATTGTGTCAATTACCTCCCCTCAATTCCACAATTACAGGCCGGAAATTTACCCTTCTAACAATATCAGTTTACCTTCAGAAATTATGAATAAATAAAGAAAGTATTCTGATTGTTAATGGCTAATTCTAGTCGACTAATGGTCACTTAGTACAGCTGATCTTTGATTAGAGACTTTCCGCATCATGTTGATCTTATAAAAACAAGCTAAAAGTCCAAACGTTTGTACAAGAGATCGTCTGCAAGAGTAAGTTTTCACAATCAGAAACACGATCAGAACAGCATAATAATGTTTTTACCGCAATGAACTTGAGAGTTGCATGATAATTGTATTGAGAGACATAGCACATCCGAGGATGGTATCTGATATAAAACCTTGTTCCCAATCTCTCGATAGCTTTATTGTGCTGATTTATCAAAGTGACGAAAACTTAATAATTTACTAGCTTGAACGCATGTACTTGGACAAGTCCATGTTGACCTACAGCTATGACCTCGAATCGATGAGGTTAATTTTCCAATTGGATAATTCAATCAAAATATGTTGTACTGCTTCATCGGCCATATGTTACACTGCTTGGGAAATATGATGGAAATAAATAGAAAGGGTTTTAATAATACTAATCATAGCTTTCGGATATAACGTTACACAGTGTAGACGGATTTTTACCTGTTTGAGGAATCTTTAACATGTCGTTCCTCGAAAAGCAATCGTCGTCACGCAGAGAGACCCTTTTTAAAAAACTTGAAGTACGTGTACAAGTTAGAGTTAATTAGTTTTTTAGTTATGAATCAATATTTACCTTATTACTAACAGATTAGTTAATATAGTGATTTCAAAGAAAGCATTATAATTTTTTTTTATCCATTAATCTCATGTCTACCCGTAAGACTGACGTTATAACAGGAACACTTTAAGATTTTGCTTGGAAAATATCGTATCGTACTTATTTGTATTTTGCTATACGTCTCCTCAAATAACTGAATTTGATTTTAAGCGTTCTGTCGGAAGCTGGACAGCCACTTAAATAGATTTCCTTTTAGTTAATACTCTTAAAGGGGCCCAGGCTTTATTTGTTTCGGACAATCATCCGACAGCCTCAAACACATGAAATCTTTTACTAAGCTAATCAGAAATAGTCTACAGAGCTTACCTTTGAAATTTGAGCCTTCAAATCCATGTGTATCCATAATTATCCGTGTTTGAAAAATCATAATGTCGTAAGAAATTACGAACGTCCCGCCATATTGGAAAACGGTTCGTCTTGATAATCAAAGAGTTATCCTTCCCGTCGTGCAATAGCGGTCATCTATATAAATAGACCACAACGCATTTTCAATTGTAGACTTTGTCAACAGGACACACAATTTTCAGACTGACTGGAGACCAGCCGCGTACAGCTCGGAAAAAAAATGAAAAGTGAAATTTTTTGTTTGAGGTATATTTCAAGGTATTTTGCGATTTTCTTAGAGCTTGAGTATTTCTGAGGACTGTTTAAATGTAACAAAGGCCCAAAACGACCCCTAAAAATCAAGCCTGGGCCTCTATAAATCAAATAAAACCCAGAGAATCAAATAAAACCAGGAGTTTGTAATGGTTGACTGAGGAAAGGATGATGCTCATTTGACCAGAAGTGATGTGGTTAATAAACAATAAATAATCCCCATGTAATGTACTAATACAATTATATATCACTGAATGTTTTATACCGAATACAAGATTGACCATACTTAATCTAGTACTATTAATGTCTGATTTCAATTGCCACCTTCCCAGCCATGAAAAAGGATTAACATCTATGGTCGCTGTGAAGCGTGAAGAATATCAAGACCAATCTTATTCATTGATAGAATAGAAAAGTGACCAATGGAATTAATATCCATGAAATTACAAATTTAACAAAAGTTCGGAAATACCGATACTGCCATAGAATTTGAACAAGTCACATGACAATGGAAAATTTAAAAAACACGTATCTAATATATTAAAAATAGAAAATTTGGAAACACTATCTATTCAATGTTGGTACTAGTTTTAATGAAATTGAATTCTAAATGAAAATATTATAAAGAAATTTTTGCCTTACCTTATATAAAACTTGTTTTCATAATCCACGAAGTCGCTTAAAACCTGAAAGATAAAAGAAAAGATAACAATCACATTTCACACAGTTTAAAATATCAAGTTTAATTATATTTAAAACCCATTTTTTTATATGGTTTTACTGGCTAGGTTAAACAAACTTGTTGTATACAGGTCATTAAAATCGAACATTGTTATGATTTGCTCTTATAAACACCCTCGCCGGCACTGAGAAATAAAAGGTGGCACAACCCCGACATTTCCTAGTATGTTGTTATCTAGCATCTAGTCTGTTACACAGCCAGGTTGTGATAAACGGTTACCTACTGCTTCAGTCTGTCTGTTTTTAATGATACCAGATAGAGCACTAGTCGCTAGGGCCACCTCTTTTTATTCTAGAGTGACCACGATCATTAATGATTCTACACGCATCTGGTGCCATGTCAAATCTTGAAATTGGGTTGAAAAGAATAAGTAGAGCTGAGAAAATTTTATATTCTCCTCCACAGAAGATAATTAGTAGAAAATTAAGCGGATATCTCGACGAGACGAGAATTGAAAGACAATTAGATAGATAAATCTGAAACTAGTTGGCGAAGCGTTGGTGGAAGTGAAAAGTTTAATATGAATTTACTGTCTTATTGGGATATAACCAAGATTAGGCTTAACATTTGTGTTTTAATTACGTAACGTTATGGCCGAAGGTCAGAATCACCTGTAATGGTTTGACTGATGTTTTACAGCAATCGTTTCACAATCGGCTTTCTTTAATTATAGTCGGTCGTATTTTAGAACTGCACTAGTTAACGATGCACATGATTTGCAAATGGGTGAGTAAATAATTTCAATAGAGACAGACAAGAGTGCCCAACATGTTTTCAGAAGATGAGGGATATCTTACAATTCTGCATTATTAAAGACGAAAATTATAATTGTCTCATACACTTGTGCTGAAAACAATTACCCCCCCCCCCTTACCGCCTCTCCACCTCCGCGAGAATCGGAATCTGGTTATTGGACTGAAAACCAGTAGGATTTAGAAATGAAGAACTTCTTTGCTGCCAGTATCTGATGTAATGAGAAATGACAATGTTCAGACATCAGAGTAAAACCTATAAAATATATGAATTGATTTCTATCAAACTGTGTAGACGTCGGGTCTTTGGCCTCTATAATTAACATTTGACAACCATGTCAGATCCTTTCAAATCATGCTTTCCTCGTATTTAGCATTTGTTATATTCCAACATAAAGACAGTCCGAAAGTTTGTTAAAGAGTTTTCTAAATACTACTCAGCAGTCCATTATGAGATCTAGATATGTTTGAAGAACTTTGGTGGTTATACTCGTACCAGTATATAAAATGCTCGGGCATAAAGTAGTTTCGGAGACTAAACATATTTGTGAATTTCAGGCTCATCTCGTGTTCATTTTGTCACACTATTAGCTCCTGTTATCACCTAATCAGGTGCGTAATTATTGCAGTAATATTTGTATCAAAACAAATGCACTTTGATGATGACTATAACAGCACGTTTTCTTGAATGTTGGTATTGTAATGCAGTCTGTCTCGTGTTTCATCCATTCTATTCGTGCTTTTTATAACAATTTGATGTCTTGAACTAATGATTTTTGTGAACAATATATTACTTTCATTTCTACTTTGACAGGAAAATTATACTGATACACTCGTAGTAATTTAGGTTTCTGTTTCTGGACTGAATCATATAAACTTTCACCGAGAAAAGGTCGTATTGTCTTTCACCTTAATGATTCTATCAATATACACCAGACTTGTATTGCTCGGGTTGAAATTGCCTGTTGCGGCTGGTGCCGTCTGGCCTAGGCTGGTGGAGTCAGATGCTTCAGAGGCAATGATCGACTTGAGGGTTGATCGCCTTTTTTCTGGGTAAACTATTTCATATATCTAGTCAAGTTGTCTTAAATGGATACTGAAGACACACTTTCTTGTCATGTTTCGAGTCAGAGCTGACGGACAGCAATGTGTCTGTGCTTGAGATACGACATTCCTTATAGTAGATAATACATCTAGTAAGGTTGTAGTTAATGATAGTATGGCTGTTTGACAGAACAATGTTAAAGTTTGACATTCTTCATAAACCAAACATGCATTCCTAATACAGTCTATTTGTAAATAATAAAAAATTGAATGATTTCAAGGTCCTGAAACCATTTGACTGGTTGTTCACTACGTTTAGAAATTGAAAATAAGACAATTGTTTCCTCTAATAACACACTGACTCAATTAATATTTAACAGGAAGGTAGAATTATGGTACCTGATCATGCAAAATATACATATACTTGTCCAGACAAGTTTTATAGCCCATGTATTTTAACAGAATGGCCACAGACTCATTTTTAAACCGATTGGAAGCACTCTTATCAAGTTCTGGTATTTCGTATTTTGGGTTTGAACAATAACCTACTTCATGAATATTGGATATTGTCTTCATTATTATAGTAAATAGGTTTTTATCAGGCGATGAATTCCAACAAGTATCAGAACTGGGCTATTAGATTTCTTGATCTAATTTCAACAAATCCATACAAAGAAATTATTTTTGTTTTAGGAAACTGAGTTTGAACCGCTGAGAGAACTAGATAGACAATGTGTCATTTGCAGTAAACCATAATTTATGGGAAATATGCGCAGTCCGCATATAGATATCTAGCTGAATGAACCTTACAGAAGTAACAGGATCGCCACAGTATCGTTTCAGAATATTCAACACCGACGTTGAACAGTAGCAGGTTGTTATATTTCATACATGATTCTAAGCTGTGAGTTATTGAAGGGCAAACATACTACTGCATTAAGGAAGTTACAGATCTGGTCATTATTGGCTTAGAATGTCCATCAAAAATCCATCTCACATGTTGTACAAATAGATGCAACCGCAGAGTAGCATCAGGTAAAGGTATCTGGACATTGTAAAACTGCTGGCAATCGATACAAGCCAAGTAAATAATCTTATTCCTACTACATTGATTGTTGTATTAATGTAAAATGTCAACCAGTCTGTTGCTAATCATATCACTTACACAATTCCAATTATCTATTTTCAACCTTGATCGTCTATCTTTCATCGTTCATTGAGTCAAGTATCGGATATAGTCACTGTAGTCAGTCTGACTTGGTGAATACCTTTCAGCTTCTCTGATCGTTGTTTCATGGTGCAGGGAAGTCGAAACAAGTTCTGCTAACAGAGAGGTATGCCAATCTTTGCGCCCAGAGTAAGAATTATTTAAATATGATCACTGGGAACAAGACTTGTTATATCATTGAAGTCAGTTTAACTTTAATGGTTGGTGAATCTTTCATTTTGGTCAGGGTAATGGTAATTGGGTGCTTATGGTCATATTAATCGTGCGATTACCTTCTGTATTGTAGTGATCTAGTAGGAACACTGCGAAACTAGGTCATTTCGATGAAAGAACCATACGTTGTTTTGAATGAGGCTGGTATGGCAAATACGTTTTTGGAGTTAGAAATAACACTTTAGAGTAGTTCTATAATATCACAATACAAGAATGTAGTCATATAAAGTGTAATTTAGATCTGCGAAAAGTTACTGAAAGGCTTCTGAAAGGTTGCATGCTAACTTTACTTTGTTATTGTTATATCCAGTACAATATTTGTTATATCTTTGACGGAATATGTAGTTGTGGAAACCAATAATATTTAGAAAACGAGATTTGTCTGTCGATTAAAACACCCCCTTAATTCAGAAAGCAATCCATTAATCACCATGAAAAGCAATAAAATATATGTTTCATGTAACCTCATAAAACATTCAACTTGTATTGTATCAGTACGTGAACTACTGGCGTCAGGTGTCAAATATATAAAGTTTAATAAAACATTACAAATATATATTTTATTTCCATGAATCCGGCTATTTCTCTGGCTCGAATCGATTATATCCTCTTCCAGACGACTAGTATTTCCTAGACTAATACTTTTTCAAATTGTCATTCCAACATTCAACGTTATTTTCAGGCAAATTATAAATTATGTCTACAAGTTCGGTTCAGTAGATGGTGAGACAGTGTAACTGAGATGCCGTTTATTGTATGCACGTTACAGATTGCTCTACAATTAGCTGACCGAGTAGATCTTGTCTATTTCAACTGTATGACGATATAAAGGTCCGGATCTTTTATTTTTCATTATTATATAAATATATTTGACAAGTAAGTGTACCAATAACTAGTTTCTAGAAATCAGACTAGGGATAATTATAATTAAACAATATTGGAGAGAGTTATAATAAATAGATCTGGGGTTATAATAATAACATTTACACTTGACTGACTACAGACTTATATTAACTTTCATGTTGATTTCGTTATTAATATCATAACTAACATTCATTCATTCAATTATTCATTTATTTTACCATTCTCTTCTAATAAATATATTCCTTTTTTTGCAATCTACAAGAATTCTTAGAAGAGTTGAGTCAAGATTATACATCGGTTATTTAGCGTTTGCATTTATTTTTATGTAATAAATCACCTTTTCAAGTGTCTGTTAAACACTGCATTTAGAACTCAAAGAGGTCTTGCTCTTAGTCAAGTCAGTCAATTCCAGTCAAGGATTGCGAAAGTCGGAAAAATGGTCCCTGTTAAGTTCTTTACACTACCATAATGTTAACCAGTTCTTAATCCGGATTGGAGCACATTTGCTTTTATAACATTTCTGTATCATATGCATTTCTTTAATTTATTTTTGGCCTCAAATTATCTCATATATTAGGTCTTTTCATAAAAAGGTACATTTTGCTCATTTCCTATCATTGCATAACAGCAATGTACCATCATGAATTCACTAATTCTTTCTTTTAATTTATCCTATCAAGTTCATATATTTGGTAAAATAGGCAACGATTGGAAAAGGTTTGAATTCCATGTCACTGACCTGACTAATGAAAAATAACAAGTTTTTGTCTAGTCATTAATGTTATGAAGTGCGATCTGAATTCCGACCACGAACTCTTTTGTTATTTCAGCCGATCAGAGTGAAACGTTGAGTGACACTTATCTTCTTCTAACTGCCTTCTCATTCATTCATAATTAATGCTCTCACACATTCCACAATTAATCCGTCATTTATAGAGTTCAATCATTGACTATTCTACATCTTCTAATTAATCCGTCATTTGGTTTGTCTAATCATTCCTTTGGTTGTCATTTTAGAAAGACAAATAGTGCCCTCTTTATATCAAATAAACATAAAAAGGCGGACACATGTACTATTTTTTCTACATCAGCAAGAGGCTGATTAGATTTCCAATCATAATAATTTCCAATTGCTTCTGACAAATTGTTATACGATCAGAATAAAGAGAGAAACATACACTGCCTCATGGTAGTTAAACAGTTACCTCATAGTACACTATATGCCCATCAAGCACAGACAGTGAACGTGTTCTCAATCTGCAAGCAACAGTATGACTTCCAATTTCCAATTTCCAAAGTTCATTCGCAACTATGATACTCCCAATTTAAGGACAAGCATTTGGTATGATAGCGCGAAGAAGTTCGTTTCATGGAAACATTGATGCTGTTACTAAACATTATATACACTATTTACCATTAATATCTGCTGTCAGCAATCAATGCCACAAAATCGTATTACATTGTCCTAAACTGTATCACATCTTCACAATGTAAAGCTATTTCATACACTACATACACATATACACTGACTGCAATAATCACCTTGCTCGTATCATGGACTTTTGTTAATTAAGGATTTTATTGGATTGAACGTTAGCAAATACACCAAAACAAGGCCATCGTCAGAAAATCTCACAATGCAAAATATTAACAACCTTTCTGTTGAGTGCTGATTGATTGTGATCGCTGGCGTACAATCCAATTACTTCGCTGCATCCCCGCGAACGATAAAAAGATTTCTCGGACAAGATTTCAGAACGAAGTTCGTCATTTCTTGGAATTGTAAATATTGCTAAATCATTACATTTGTTTTTAATTTCCTATTTGATAATGATAGCGTTTGATACCAATCATTCACTTTGGTCAATGACATCATGACGGGGTCCTAAACTATTACTTACTAAAATTCTGACTGTCATCGCTAGTTATATCAATGTTGTTATAACTCTGGTACATTTATTCTGCAAATATTATCTATTAAAATATCAGTACCTTTTATAACGACTTTAGTTTCACTTCAGCATCGATTTCTCATACATCTCAATAAACTATTGGACAGCAAATCACCACGAATATTATGTTTTTTATACCGAAGGATTTTAATATCCTGTTGCTCTAGTATTATTTGGGTTAAAAGTCAATGTATTAACGATTTTAAAACTCCACTCTTCGAACCCGAAAACTCGACTGAAAAAAAACAAGATCTATAGAGTACTAGATACGAAGCCCTCTTGGCTTAAATTTTTCAAATCTGTGTGGGTGTATTCCTTGTGTGTGGAACATGGTTGATTAAAACGGATATTGTCAATTTCAATTCATTTACTAGTAATAATCCTCACAGCTTAAGGAGCTGTTATTTTGCATAATATTTGTGTGCCAAAGTTCAGCCTTTCGTGACAAAACGCCTCGAACTAATAGTGACCGATATAGCAAATATTAAATTCCACCAAACAATAAAAATTCAATATGAACTATGTAAGTCTATTTGTACGAAATGCAATATTTGACTTGGTGTATAGGTGGATTTTTTATTAATTTTTTTGAATATTACAACGTATAGGTATTAGAAAATTACGATAGACCAATGTCTACCTACGTTTCTTACTCGCTTTAGGTCCAATATTACAAATTAAAACTCCATTTTCAAAACACATGCCAGTTAGAATGTGGGCGATTTCTTTAAAAAAAAAAGCAACATTACGTGTATCATTTGTCAACTTTGACAAACTGACGTTTTAATTCCCAAGATAATTTATAAAACCGAAATCATTAAATTCCATAATACTTAAATATCATAGGCCACATGTTACCAGTCCCGACAATATTGAGTTCTAACATTTGTCCTTAGGAGCACACTCGTGCAAACTTCATGGGAACTTAATTTAGGGAATGTGACCGTATTATCGTATTGGGCATCCGATACTAATTTACATTTGGTCCAATACTTTAGGCTTATGTACAAGAAACTGTGCTGGCTATAAAGGTTCAACAACATGAAACAAAGACTTGCTAATCCCATGTGTGGTTACAATCAGTTTGGCCCCAATACCAATATTGGAAATTGCTCCCGAATATAAGCGAGATATAATCTGAATTCAATGACAAAACGAACTCTTAAGCCAAAGTAAAGATACAACAACCACGTGCAGATCACATCGACTAAGGAATATGGGGTTATGATATCGATACTGGACCATTTGATGTATTGTTTATATAACGATTTAGAAACGCAGCAAGACTATTAATATTGTTACTGAATAAGATTCGTCATTAATTTGTGGGATATATAAGATTTACTGGTGCTTTATTTAGCAACAAAATGCAGATTGTCATAGTTTATTGGTTATCTGATATTCCATATTTCTATAATTGTGTTTTGGACAATCGATGAAGGATAACATGCAATCAAGTATTAATGCTTTTCGACATGCTAGCAATATTCCAGATTTCTATTCTATTTTGAGATCCAAGGTTAAAATCAGAATGATGAGAAGTCTTGTTATCATTAAACAATAATTTGTCTTAACAACAGTAAAGATAGAGGATTTGAGTCGCCTCGCTATAATGAACGGTTTGAACGCCTACACCATAATTTTACAGGTGACAGGACTGTTGATAATTCGACACACTTGTTTAATGTAACGCCCATACTCGGCTCAGATGATCTTGTAATGATTCTCCTAACAAAGGGTTATTTTATACAAAGACTTATTCAAGCGTATTTAATTGGAAATATGCGAGCATACCTAATTATCATGAACAAGTATACGATGTTAGTAATAAATAATAGGGGATATTAGTATAATCATCCAGGACCTAAAGATAGCCCGGGACATGTGATTACACCCGGATCTGTGTGCTACACAAATAATCACTCAAGGACATCACGACCAAATGCCAAATATTCCCGTTTTAAAGGATGCAAGTTTGTCTCGACTAAGAATTGTATAATGGTTGATTAATATTGTGACTGACGAAGGCTCAAGATGCTTCGTTAGTGCTCTTGGTGCGACATAGGTACACATTATTGTAAGCTACATACTTATACTAAAACGAAGTCACTGCAGCATAGTGTCATACAAATGGTAAGCTTTGAACTAAAGTTAGGTCACTGCGACATAGGTATAAATAATTGTAAGCTTTGAACTAAAGTGAGGTGAATGCGAAATGAGTCCTCATAATTGATAAGCTTCATACTACAGGGAACTAACTGCGACATCGGCTTGCACTATTTAAGATTTGCACGAAAGGGAGGTCAATGCGACATATGTAGATATAATTGTAAGCTTTATATCGGAAGAGAATCACTGCGATATCGCTCATGAATTAGTTTGAACTCCATACTTAAGGGATTATGATGCGACATTGGTATAAACAATCTGTATGCTTTAAACTAAAGGAAGGTCTATGCAATATAAGTATTCCTAATGTAGGCTTTAAACTAAAGAAAGGGTTATGCGACATACACATAATTTGTAAGCCTAATGCTGAAGAATGGTATATACGATATAAATAAACGTTATACATAAGCCTTGTGCTAAAGAATGGTCAATGCAGTAAACATAACTTATATGAATGGAAAGACACTGCGACAGATATACATTATATATTATCAAACATAAGAGTGTATCTACTTGAAACTGTTAATTAAAATGGCAGTATAATTATATTAGACATGTTCCCAACGCTAAATCAATCTTTGCACGAAGTTGACCGGCGTTCTTAACATTCCAATACTGTTCGACATTATCATTCTATAATATCTATTGATCTTAAAATTAGTTAAAGTGGATTTCAGATAGAGCATTCGAAATTGAATAAATGTATTGCATAAATATGTTACCGAATAGTAATAGTGGTCCAGAAACTGCTAAAATGTTTACGATTACGCAATACTGGCAGAACTGACTTATTTCACCACTGACTTACTCCTTCATATGAGGATTCAGAAGCCTTTTCTATTTCCAAGCGTTATAATTCCCTCAGAAGAAAACCGTCAGTTCTGCTCAAAATCGTCAAAGATAATCTAGCTTTGTAGCAAATCACTGTGACTTAATCAAACAAACACGGAACAAACTGTTAGTTATTGGATTAAAACGATTAACATTCCACAATCTATGCTTTGTTAAAGTATGTTCCACGCAGCTTTCGTGTATGTGTTTCATCGTTACATATAACATTGAAAATACAAATAATAATTAACATTGAAAATACTTACGTATGTTATCGACTTATCCCACAAACTTGTGAACAAAAGTGTACTACTGTTCTTGCAGCATGGGGTTAGGACTTTATAGATTTATCCAAACCGGTCTATATAAATAACCTACGCAGAGATAATTGAGATAAAAAATGAATTGATAGGGAGTTGAAAAACGACACACGCCTGTCAGTAACGATACAATTATGATTCTTAAATTTATATCAGTATTGAAATTGTTTATCAGCCCGGAATATAAGATTTTAATCCTTATACAATCTTTTGAAAGCCTATCTTAGTATATGATACGCATTTAACATCCGTTTCAACTAGCTAATCCCTGTTCAGTAATCAGCAAACGGTCTACACTTCTATGCTGTAGTGGGAATATCCGGCATTCACTGGTAGTTAAAAGTTAAATAATCCTCTTTCAACATCAATTAATCAGTCATAAAGGTTTAAGTTTGAGTTATGAATAACAGCATTGTACAACACAACCATAAGCATATTACGATATAATTTGTATGCATAATGTTCACTGAAGTAACAATTGTTTCAATACGGAAAGTTCTCTTTTACAATAAGGTGATTTTATATATTATCCAATATGATACACTATCACATACGTATAAATATTGGTTTTCCAAGTTCATAATATTTGAAACATTGAAACCTGAAATTCGAGTCGTTATTTCTAAAATCAGTTTTACAACCTCTGAATTGGTTGACTATAATATCAAGAATCACACTCACTCTGCCACTACTGATAAACCAGGTGTGTCTGTTATCTATAGTATTGAATTGGGCTGTCTAACTTAAAACAGTAAATAATATTGAGATATGGTCGTAACCCGATAATCACATCCACTGAATTCAATCGCACACGATATTTGTCATTTTTAAGGGTAACAACTCACTCAACAAATAAAATGTGTCTATGTTACTGACACTCGGTATAATATCCAGGAGTGATTGAACATATTCTTAAAACAAGACATCATCGTGTGCACAGTCCAATACTGACAGTAAGCACTATATCCAAATAGTAGTATTTGTATTGCACTAGTAATCAAAGCTTCATACTGAGTCTTACAAGTCTAATATCCTACCTTACTGTACTTAATGTTCATTTGTCCAATCACTAGATTGGTATAATAGACTGTGTGGTATTGGTAAAAGCTTATCGGTGCCGTATTCACATCAGTAAACTTAACTAATAATACTGTGTTCTATACCTAGATCGCTATCAGCTTGGTTACCTAGAATTATACCCAGATCGCTATCAGCTTGGTTACCTAGAATTATACCCAGATCGCTATTAGCTGGGTTAACTAGAATAATACCCAGATCGCTATCATCTAGGTTAACTAGAATTTTAGAATTATACCCAGATCGCTATCAGCTAGGTTACCTAGAATTATACCCAGATTGCTATTAGCTGGGTTAACTAGAATTATACCCAGATCGCTATCATCTAGGTTAACTAGAATTTTAGAATTATACCCAGATCGCTATCAGCTAGGTTAACTTGAATTTTACCCAGGTCGCTATCAGCTGGGTTAACTAGAATTATACCCAGATCGCTATCAGATGGGTGAACAAGAATTATACCCAGATCGCTATGAGGTAGGTTTAACTAGAATTATACCCAGATCGTCATGAGCTAGGTTTACTTGAATTATACCCAGATATCAGCTGGGTTAACGAGAACTCTACTCAGATCGCTATCAGCTAGGTTAACTAGAATTATACCCAGATCGCTATTAACTGGGTTGACTTGAATTATACCCAGATATCAGCTGGGTTAGTGAGAATTATACTCAGATCTCTATCAGCTAGGTTTACTTGAATTATACCCAGATCGCTATCAGCTGGGTTAACTAGAATTATACCCAGATCGCTATGAGCTGGTTAACTAGAATTATACCCAGATCGCTATGAGCTGGTTAACTAGAATTATACCCAGATCGCCATCAGCTGGGTTAACTAGAATTATACCCAGATCGCTATGAGCTGGTTAACTAGAATTATACCCAGATCGCCATCATCTAGATTAACTTGAATTATACCCAGATCGCTATGAGCTGGGTTAACTGGAATTATACCCAGATCGCTATCAGCAGGGTTAACTAAAATTATACCCAGATCGCTATCAGATGGTTTAACTTGAAATATACTCAGATCTCTATCAGCTAGGATAACTTGAATCATTTCCAGATCACTATCATCAGCGGGGTTAACTTGAATTATACCCAGATCGCTATCAGATAGGATAACTTGAATTATACCAAGACTGCTATCAGCAGGATTAACTAGAATTATACCCAGATCGCTTTCAGCTGGGTTAACTTGAATTATATCCAGATCGCTATCAGCTAGGAAATTATACCCAGATCGCTATCAGCTAGGATAACTTGAATTATTCCCAGATCGCTATCAGGGGGATTAACTAGAATTATACCCAGATCGCTATCAGCGGGATTAACTTGAATTATATCCAGATTGCTATCAGCTGGGTTTACTAGAATTAATAAAAGGGATTTGTAAGTTAAATCCTGGTTTCCAATATAGTTTTTGTACAAACAGTACACACTATTTTTTTATGTTCTACATTTCGTATCAAATGGTAGAATTTCGTGATTCCATTCCATAATCCTACTTCAATTTAACACCGAGCCTGCCGCAGACATAAACGAAATGGTTCAAAGGTTCACTTACAAGGTGTACTTCTATCTTTCCCCTACTTCGTAAGGTTTATAGCAAATGTTTAAAAACTTTTACAGACATTTCCTCATTCCATTATACAACTATCAAACTTACATTGTGTAAAATGAATTACTTCCCTAACTAGCCACACTATGATACCACAATATAAAACACTAAACTTCCTGGCTTTAATTCCGGCTTTACGGGAACTCTTGTACATTTAAAGTGAGAAGAAAAAAATCCCTTACTTACATTTTTTGGTTTTCGTAAAATCTCCGGCCAGCTAAATCCCGATATTACATGGAATCTGCCAGTTCTAATGAATGTTAACCTCAAACCAAGACAAACTAACACTAGAATCATAGCCATGAGTCACTACCGCCTTGTCTCTGTTTCTGTCATCAGTTTATCATATTTTTTATTAATAAAACAGTTGTGAACTATATTCTTTTCTTTTAAACTACATTTGTCATGCTTCAGTTTCAAAGTATGTGTGTTACTATGCTGTGTTAAGATATTATCTGTATGTTTAACCGAATTACGATGACATTAATGTCTTCGAGGTACAAACTAAAAATTGACCATTGTATAATTGCGCTTTTCATCAACTGCTATGAATTTTGACCACAATAGAAATGGAAACAAAGGCTACTAGGCCTGTAAGCAGCACTGAGTGTGGCAACCGACATTTTGCACTTCTGTACTTTGAAACCGGCGTCGGTTGGTCATTCAATTCTGAATAAATGTAATAGTTAATGTAGCATTCAGAATTCGGGTGACTGAATTTCACATTCGAAATATTTTATATTTGATTTATTTGAGTTATTCATAATAAGCTATTAAACAGCTGTAATAACTATTAAATAAATGTCATAGTCTAATAATTGAGTCAAATATTTTTCTATTAAGTCAATGACCAAAATTTGACCAAGTTAAACAATTTCAAACAAATAGGTCAAGATGTAAATGTTAGAGTAATGGTAAAAAATCAAAGCTATAAACCACACATCCAGAACTTTTGAAAGTAACAATTACAATTAGCATTCAATTTCTATAGGTTGCTCGCGTAGAACAGCGTTTATGATTTGAATACTAGATACAGATATAAAGAATTTAGAACTAATCTTATACAAAGTAATACCTCGATTAAGAGTATAAAATTTATCCTGCACTATTTGTAGACCACAATTGATTTATTTTTGTATTATTTCACATTTATTAAAATAAAAAATATCGTACCGTTTCTGTATGCAAGGAGTGGGGAATTAGTTATGTATTCCAAATATAATATATTGTTATTACTATTATTATTATTGTTCTGAGCTAGGAAGGTGACATATATTTCGAGTTGTAGTGTTATTACTACTAATAATTGATTAAAAAATCAGGTAACAGCAGTGTGGTTCCACTGAATAATCCCATTCTAATTTACACTCAGAAAAGAATGAAGTTTTACTTTTAATGGTGTACTGCTGTTTTGTATGTTACAACCACGTATTATCATACTAAGAGACGCACGAGAAAATTTAAAAAAAAACTTGCCAAGAAGGGTTAGTTCACTGAAGAAAAACATTAAACGAAATGAAATGATTGGAGTTTTACGTCATACTCTTCTAATGGGCTAATGAGACGAAAGGCGCCATGAGGTGTGCAGTGAGGGAAATTTTGCCGGGACAGCGACATAGCCTCCTTTTGCGATTTCCGAGATTTCCGATTTATGTTGGATTTTTGCTCCTGCAACTCCTTATCGTTGAATCCCATCTGTGGTAGTTTCTTTATAGTCCCATTTAATAAGTGGGCATTTGATTATCGTCCTATCCAGAGAGAATACTATACGTGAAAACTACTTGTATTAAATGGTACGGTTCAAATTACAATACATGTAATTAATTAACTCACAGGGCCGAAATAACTTAGTTAGCGAGAAAATGTTTCAATCAAATATTACATTGAATCATTCGAAGCATGAGTGACTCGACAGGATACAATTGATTCTGCACTGAAATCATTACAAAACCGGATATTATCAATCATAAAAAATTCTTGTCGAATACAGAGCAGAATATATCATTAAGGATTAAAAGAGTCATATCATGTAAATTTCAAATCTGAACCTATTTCATATATATTTCACAGCAATAAGAATCACTATAATAGAATTATAATATACGTAATGTTTTTTTCAAGCAACATACTCATATATATCAATCTCGGAAACAGAGCAATTGTAAAAAGCAGTCGGAAGGCAAGCAAGGTGATGATATTATGACGAATTTATCGCCTGACTGTACTATTACTCGCCTGTCAAGCCACAGCCATGGTTAAAATAGATGAAGATGTATTTCTTGCCAGGTTCAGCCTCCAATTTTTACTATCGATTGTTTAACTGTGTCATTTCTCAATACATCAGTTACCAATTGTGTCAAATAACCAATCAGATTGTTAGAACAGGGTAACGAAGATCGGGAAAGCCAGTTTTTACAGTCCGGACATTTAACACTGACATTTTAGAACTGGAGATTTGGACCGAAGATCTAAAGAGCACAAATATTGTGAAGTTATCACATATGCAACTTGTTCTGTTAACTATTTGTATTATATTTGTAACGTTTGAAGGAGCAGATTCTGTTGTTGCCTCCAATGTTATTTATTTATTAATCGTTAGTTGTAATATTAATACATGATCTAAACGCGCTTGCTTTGGTCACTGACCTGAAAACCTTTATCAAATTCATATATGCTTTTCAAAAGGTACATCAGTGATTTCGACCGGTTTGACACCCCCGGGTAAAGGTCAGAAGTTTATGTCAATTGCTCACAAAACATGAAATGGAAACATCAAGCAATGATTCATTAAAAAAAGGCAGTTACATCTCCTGGTTCTCAATTCCCAGGACTTTCAAGTGTATCAACAAACCTAATAAGACATTCATTCATTGATACAAAAAGTTCAAAGACTTAGTAAGAATTCTTTTAAAACACACCTTTGTTTAATAATAAACACGAAATGAACGTGCGTCCGGAAATGAAGCTCGCGATCGATTTCTCTTCTTTAGAAAATAAAAACTTTGAATAAAGAGCAGGATATGAGGTTGTTTAATTTTTTTCCAAACTTGATTCTTTTTTACGCAATATATTGATAATAAAACATTCTCTTTATTAGAAAGCTATTTCTCATTGGAACCTTTATGAAACGTGAAATAACTATTAAAGACTATGAATGATAGGTTTTATCTGTATACAGTTTGTCCCGAGCAATGGAAGGAACGACAAGCACTTTGAAAGACTTTCCTTGTGCCAACCTTGTTCTTTATTACTTGTAACAATTTACATTGTGTGGATTTTGTGATTATTAATTTAAGATCGGTGGTGGCTCACCTAAATTGTTTCCCCTATCTATAAGATAAATATACACAATAAATAATAAGTGTATTACGTAGCCTTCATTTCAAGAGATTAATAGATATTCAATATTAACATTGGAATAGTGGGTGTAAAAATTCACAATAGTGTATTACGCAGTGTTTTAGTAGCGCACGAAAGAAAAACCACCAAAAACATGGTGTTTCTTGCATGAACACATTCAATAATGAATTCATAATATACATATAAAACCGTCCGTATATAATGAATACGCAGCCATACCACACCTTGCTTAGCAACTCTGGGTAGGGAAACACTTGGTGCATTACAACAACATGTTATTCAAGTGTTATTGAATGAATATCAAAAGATAGGAAGTAGGGAGTCGCCTGGTGTTTTATAACAATTATTATATTATCAAAAATTAATATGATAACAATATAAGCATAGACCCTATATAATTAGTCAATAATAAAAGTAACGTAGTCCCACTGCTGTTGGTATATTCCAGGTATGTCATATTTTTCATGATATCATAATCCCTTTAATATAAAACAATACAAAACAATAGCTTTTGTCATAAATCAATAAAAATATAACCAAGTAATAATAGAATATAAATGAGATTTTAATCTCCGTGTCCTTTGTTAGAACTTCAATTAAAATATTTCAAACAGTTCTTTATGATTAATTTAAAATTAAACCATTATCAGTATAGATCTATTGACTATATTGAGCATACATAGATTTTCTATGGAGAATTTAAAATGCAAAGTTCTTTAATTGAACCTCGTCAACTGCTTATTTGAGTAATAGCCATAACAACATAGTTAAGACGTGAGCGCGGACCTATGAGAGGCCCTCACGTGTAAACATTCGTCAACCATTATTCCCTACAGTACCACGGAGTTCAACCAAAGGAAATGTGTACAGAAGATTAAAAAGAAAACAAAGCCTTAACTCATACTTCACGAGATAATTAATCCCATTTCACCATTTTCTAAGCTTTAGACAGCACTAGTTACGGACAGAAGCATTCGCGTTGCAAAAATATGAATACTATTAGAAAATAGTTATGCAAGATAGTAGTTGTCGACCAAACACCTTGATTTATAAATATCAATAAACCATATAAAAGATCACAAAAAGTAAAAGAAGGGGATTGCAAAACAGCACATTGCCTAAAGCATAACCTATTTGTTTGTTGAACATGAGAAAATAAAACCCAATTTCATGTAATTAGCTGTACTCTTTTAATTCTGTCTGATCAAGTTAAGCTAGTTGTCACATTAAATGTTTGTGTTCTTTTCAAGTCAACAACTAGTCTAATGGATCACGTGATTGGTGTATACTATTCAGTAGTCTTGTATCCCGGAAGTAAAACTATTGAAATCTGACCTGAAAGAAACCGGAAATGGCTAATAGATTTCGTGATTGATTCAGATTTTTTTTCGATAATTGACGACATAAATCGTCGATTTGATCACCCTAATCGACTGGTTGATAGATAAAAAGAGATCGGCACGTAAGATTATTACTCAATTTGCATGTCTATATTTCGCACAGAATACGTTTCTGAAATCAGTAAAGCTGATTCTAAATTTAAATTTGTCGAGTTATCAAAGTTTTGCTGAAGTATGTTCAATAGAAATGTCTAAACAAATCTGACCTGTATCCAGCCGTTCTATTTTGTCAAGAAATATTTTAATACCATTTTGTCATCTTTTCAGGTAACCCTTTAACCAATACATATAACAAAATTCCAAAACCGATATTCCTATAGTGCGGCAAATTTGTTTCTAATAAAAATAAATGAATACAATTTAGAATACAAAACTAAAACGGAATATGCCCTACAATATCCTTACTAAATTATGGTGATCATGTACCAATATAACACGAAATCTTTTGGATATTAAATAAGTTAAATGAAAGGTTGGATGAAAAGACACAACATTCTTTATCTGCCCTGTATCCCAATGATCTCGTACTTGTGGAACTTCAAGAGCACCACCCAGTCGTTCTCTTAACTAGATTCTCAAACACTTCAATACGATTGCCCGAGTGACGGCAAAACGTATAAATTATCAATAATCATGTACCAAAGCTATGTCAATGATTTTTTTCCGAGAAAAGAAAACAATGCATTGTTTTATATAGATTGTTGTTGAAGACTGCCATCGAGGATAAAATGTATCTATACCAATTATTTATGCACGGAAAACTAAACATTGAGTATCCGCCTTCATTTTGTTGATGGTGGTTTTTTGTTATTTTGAAATAAATATTGATTTAAAATCTAAAGTGCTTTTAACATATAAAAAACAAAGCGATGTTTTAATTATAACCAGAATTGTCAAGACAATATTATCTCAATATAAGGCCCGAAGAACAAAGAAGAATGTATATCAACGGATGTGAGATATATTAAAAATAACGAAATGATAATCAACTCGTATTGCGTATCCTAGCTTTAAAGAGACAGGTTCTTTAAGGCTCTTTAAGGCTCTTGGTATATATTTGAAAAATTTATATCGACGATTGATTAGTAACGGGACTGTGCTCTGGTGCCAACTCTTATAATACATGGCCATTCTCAAGAAAACGTTCCCAAGGTTTTTATCTAAGGCCCATATAGATATGTCATATAGACATGTTTCCCTTACCAAGAAGAGTTTTTTATTAAATCAATATTTATTTACATGAATAACAATCAAAGGTTACAAAAGATAATAAAGGATTTAGCTTATTTTAATCTATTTCCCTATCATCAATGATGATTTTAGTCAAAGCTTCCAGTAGTTCAGATGAAACAGTGAATCATAACTATGCGTAATGTTCGAATACGTTGAAAGATTTCTGGAGATTTGGAAATATCAAAGAAAGGCTTATAAAAAGTACCATTAATATCCATTGTCTTGCCTAATGATGTGAAAATGTTTCCATGGGAAACAGAAACAAAAACCATTACAAAGATTTTATTTATTATGTCCGAAACATATGTCACGACTTAAAAAAGCGTTAATGTTACCCTCAGACAACTTCATTATATTTCTTACCTCAATTAGACTTCTCGCCTAATATCATTGGAATATAATATAAATACGTAGGACTTAAAGATCAATAGACTAATTTATTATCTATTTCTGAAGTCCACTGACTATTCTTGTCCTTTGGAGACTTTTTATCTCCACTTTTACTCTTACTTTGAAACAAAAGATCTGTGAATCGATTAGGATGAATTGTAGTCTACTAGTATTAAAAACATACTTTAATAACCAGTTAACTTAGGACATAAGCGTAGACCATTCCTTTTTTTAGAATATTAGAAATATTTGCTAAAAGATTGTCAAAGTACATTTTACTTAAATGCATAGATTGACGTCTTACTTCCTCCAATGCCATTGCGTTATCAGGTTGTGTTTGAATGAATAAGACTCATGTGGGCGGTGTAAATTGAATTATAGAGCTACAATGGTGCTTCATTCTGAAATACTTCCTCATTTATGATTGATATACTTCCTCATATAAAGACTCCTTTTATAGATGCTACAAATGTATTGCACATATTTATTTTGTGTTGGATTCCGGTTTTCGTTTTGAGGTTCTGTTCGTTAATATGTACCTAAAATGTGTCCGAGTTCCAGATTATTCATCTACATGTATTTAGATTGAACGGCGCAGCAGTCTTCACAATCGGGCTTTCGATATTTGGCATAATCTTGTGGTTGATAATCGAAAATAATAAAAACTCTGTCTGTTGTCCTTTTATTTTGAAAATCTTGTAATAAACTTTGATGACATCCTGTCATTCAAGAGTTCGCAGTTTTCAATTTCAGACAACTGATCTGTGTTTCTATTGAAGTCGGATAAGAACAAACTTGTTATACTTGTTGTTGTCGTGCATGTATTTATAGTTCGGATAGTTAATTATAAAAGTGTGAAGAAGCATTAGTGATGGTAAGCCTGTCTATTATTACTATAACAAGTCTTCAGTTTAAAAAGCAGTTAAATCATTGATTTTTCAGATATATAGTTGCTAAATGCGCATTATTTCTGCTTGAAAGATTTTACAAGATTGTGAAATGTTCAGGTATATATATGGAAAGTAATTTAAGAATCTATTTCTCAATAAGTCGATTTTAATGACAATATCAGCACTAAAATTAAAAATACAACTTCATAAAACCTAAGGGTTTAGGTGACCCGGGTTGTCACATCAAAACATCATTAAACTTAACTAAATAAAAAGAAAGATGGAATAAATATATTTTCTTTTCAAAAATATAGAGACAATTTAAAAAAAACAAGCAAAATTATCATAAATACTGCCTTGAGATTGGCGCCGGTTCGAATACTCCTGCTGATGCCAAACTAGGAATATATTAATATCTGTGGTAGATGGGCATACGATATATTCTCATTTTGTCTAAACATGTACAACTTCGTATCACTATTTATTTAAGAGAAAATACTCAACTGGTTAATGGACACAAATATGTTTACAATATATTGGAGATATAAGTTTTTGTTTGATTGAAACGCTCAGAAGAAATTAACCTGTGCTCCATGAAAGGTATGTCCAATTTAAAGTTCAGTTAAATATTGTGGCAACAGGGGCTGGTATCAATTTACTAATACACCACATAGTGTACTAGTGAAGGCTAGAAACTGAAACCTTCCCTAGAAGGACTGTGTCAGTATTTTATAATGTGTTCCAAATATAACACAGATATCATAAAATACCTTCACTTGTGGGCGAGATGGGTGAACTAATATATCAGTTAATGTAAATGATATTATTCTCAGTCTGAAAGCTTTAATGATACAAAAATTATTCTTTCAGCTTAAAAAAGTTTGTCTGTGCTATTGGTTAATAATCAAGAGACTGAAAGCTTGGAATCGTAGACCGTGACTCATCCTGTCTAGATTAATTTATTTTGATTTTATGATAGATACTTAATATTGAAAATACATTATATAATTCTCATATCCATGGCCTTATACGTGTATTAATATTACTGGATCACATCATTGCATCATTAACTGTTTTGCAAAAAAATCTTATAGTTCCCAACCTTCTAAAACAAATAATGATACTAGTTTTGGGATATGGTAAATTGACCTTTTTCTGTATAACCATTTATCAATTTGCTACATGAGCGGTTTCAAGAACGGTCTGGATCAGACAAAATAAGACGTATGTTCTATTCCATTTAAAATAAATCTACACGATATCGTTTACAAATCTTCTGTGGATGAGGTTTCGACAATTTAACTCGTAACCGACTGAGCCATGCCAGTGTAACAGAAACATTGTTCTAATCCAGCATACAAGGGAAATATTGATGTTTAAACTATATTACAATATAGTGCTAATATTTATAAAAACAAGTATAGGTGATAGTTGTAGGAAACTAACAACTTTTAAATGTTTTAATTTTCAATTAAACCTTATTCTACATCAATACACTGTATGAGAAAGTTATGTTGGGTTTATGATAAACATTATAATAAAAATTTCTTTCATATATTTAATCGTCTATTAATTTGTATTTTCACATTCAACTTTTAATACGTCCAATTCAATATAAAATTTATGTCTTGTTGATAAAGCTATATGATAATGCGACAATAAAAATTTAGTATATATTTTGATTGCCAATTCTTATCATTTATCAATATTTCACATGGCGATTTGAAGAGAACCAAGGGAGAATCATAAAAATAGCAATCAAATGGCATAACAGTGCATGCGTGGGAGTGTAAAAATAAATATTCCTAAAATCAAGAAAATATTGTTGAACTTATGAAGATTGAAGATCCCCTGTAACCAATTCTACAAGAGAACATTATAAATTCAACGTGTTGGAAGAATTAGTTTGGTGTATCTTTAGATGTAAACTGTTGATAAATGTGAACTTGTCTACGAGTCGTTAAGTTTTTACAAGGACAATTTATAGGATTTTCTCTTATCCAACATTACCAGCCATTCGTTACACTGCCAGAACTGTTTTTCTTTAAGAATTTATTGGCTTATTTCACCATAATAACAGTTTATTCTGTGTTTTTTATGTTCAAGAATAACACAGCCTAAATTAGATATATCATTTTAGCTAGATTGCAATGATTTACACTTTTATTAAATATATCAACCAAAATTTATCATAACGCACGATCAGCGAAAATCAACGAAGAATTGTCTCCAGACGATTAATTTTTGTTATCACCAATAAAATTATGGTCTTTTAGAAATAAAGTCACAACTATAACAATCTTATTATAAATTGTCATATTATCAGTATTTGATTCGATCAACAACAGATAAATAACGTTTAAATTTACAGATTATCAGGGTTTAGTTTGTAATATGTGCAGTTTGATATTAACTATGTATTACCTATTGCGTTCAATATCCATTTATGCGTTTTCGCTATCCGTATGCGTTTTGTCTTAATGTGTATCAGTCTGTTTTTTCTTTTTGAAATACATTGATGCGTATAAATATGATCCTGAAGGTCCGTTTTTCTAATGAAATGAATGGAGTTTTACGTCCTACTCTTTCTGTTTCAATCTAAACTATTTTTACAAGTCCTTCTAGCTAGCATCATACAATGTAGGACATTGCTTTACTAGCTTAATGGACTTTTCCATTTGGTCTACAGTCAAATTACCTTCTAAGGCATTTTAAGGTCCTTCTTGGGACTTTTGAGGAGTTTATCCTTTGCGATCCATAGCACTAACTAAATTATCAAAACCTTGGAAAACAATGACCGAAATTAAGTAATTTTACTGTTACTTTCTCCGGTTGTGCCCTGTTGTGCCCCTCCGTTAATGACAACTAATCTATTAGAACCAGCTACTGAACCAGTATTCAGATACAGTACATTTCCGTAAATCACAAACCAGGACACACGATGTAAATGTATAAAACTATGTCCCTGGTCGCATAAAGAACATATCTTTATTGTATTGCTTGGTGAATTATTCTTCAACTCTTGGCAGAAGCGGTGCCAGTTTTCTTTCCCGAATTCCCAGTGGACAGTTAGATGAAATTCTTTCGGTTAAAAACATCTAGAAGTTATAAATTAATTGAGCAATATAAAATGTTGGTTTTATAGTGTAGTTTATTGTGCTAAATGCTTCTGAAAACTCGTGAAACTAAAACATGACCGGGAATCAAATAAACACCTACAGAGGTATCTGGTATCTGGATGTTGTAGTGAAATTTGTATTTATCACACTAACTATTAATCATGGGTTTAATACCATAACAGAACTAAGGATAAGAATTTTAATGACTAGATTGTTTTTGAAAAGAAAACTAGAATAATAAATTAGTTCAGTAAAAATTCGAACAGGAGATATTAAATTTAAAGTTTATTGTCCTCAGTGAAAACTAGTTTTATTGACTTTTAATTAATAATATTAAATTAAACTAGATTTTGTAATTTCATAAACATGTTTAGAAAATAACATCATAGTTATAATTGTTTACTTTTATTTGGCGTAATTGTTTTCGTGATATCGGTATCAAGCCAATGCGAATGTAAATCAACACTTGTTCTTGCTGCATGTACTTACATAGAACCATAACCCAGTTGCCATTCATTCAATCACCAATACTACACTCATTCATTTGTTCATTCATAAATATATATTGAAATCTTTAGTTTATTCTTCCATCTAGTAGACTAAAAACTGTCGGTTACATGCATATTGTGGGTTTATCAACATATTGTAAGCTACTGCTACCAGAGATTGAAAATGTGGTGGTGGTAGTAAATTAAGCTGATATCAAGACTAGGTAGTTTTTATTTTGATGGCATTGAAAATGTCAATACTAATCTTAGATATATCATTTGAAACAACAAATAATAAATGGACTCACCTATGTTCATCTGTTTGAGATTGATTATTAACTACCACGAACTTGATTAAACCTGAAATAATAAACACAGAGATTAAGAAAAGTGAAGAACCTGACAGATTAATGTTATTATATAGATACAGTGAACGGTTAAGGATCATTGATACAGGAATTTTTATATATATAAAACTAGACTAGATTGAAATTGAATAAGTAAACAAAGAAATAACGGTTTGCATAAAGAAACCTGAAATCAAAACAGTATATTGGCGGAAAAAGAATATATAAGTGAGTCAATATTTCATAATGAAAAGTGGTATCAGCCATCGGATGACTAAAGAAATTAGCATACCATGTCTGAGGCCAAATATGGGCCAACATCAAACAAAATCATACAATCAACAGAAATATAAACCAAAAAACATTTTCAAGACTGATAAAGTGCAATTTGGCTTCAGTTTCATTTTAAATATATGTGTAATTGTCACCAAAGAACCTCTCTTGAGATTAAATGTCATTCTGCTTCTTGGTTTTCTGCAATGTTGAAAAAGATTGAAAAGATCGTACAGATGTAAATTCACATGTTTAGACAATAGAAACTCAACTTCAAAAGAATGCCAAAGTACAAACTATGTTGATAAACTATCATGAAGGTCTCTGTAGGAAACTTTCAACATTCAATTTAATGTTTAATGTGAAAACAATGATAATTTCAAAACGAAGGTGAATATATCAAACCAAGTGCAACATATCTATATTATTTCAAAGGCAGCGATGTGTGAACTTTTCTAAAATGAGAAATAAAGGTTTTTAAAGATTGGCTTGATTAGTACAGCATATTCTAAACAAATCATAAATTGAAATTCAAGATGGAACGAATTCAATACACCATTGCATCATTATGATATAATTCTATTGGTGTTATCAACAGAAAAACTGATTCTATCACTCAGCATATTGCTACCGGAATTCCGATGCGGTTTATATGCCAAGGACAAATTTACATCTTATCATAGAGGGCGTTTCCAATGGGCGCACTGGAGAACTGAATGTTCACACTCGAAAACAATACAAATGCAGTTTATGAACAAAAATGAAAATATGGTAAAATAAATAAAAAGATGGTCCCAGAGGACGACCAGCAACAACCAGAGATATTTAAAAAGTATTTTATGGAAATTCAAATACAGTTTAAGATAAAGCTTCCCCATTATTAGATTAGTCAATATATGTCTTTATATATATCATACACATAGAATAAATATTCCCAGGGTAGAATTGATAGCATCCTATTGTGAATTTGTTCTAAAACAAGAGACAAACTAATTTGTTGGGTGGTAGTGCGGCTACCGAAGATTCATAGAATCGAGTCCATGTCACTGGAAAAACGAAAACACGTACATGTGAAGCAGTTGTTACTCATTCCAAATGAGTTATCTGCTGTATAACTGCTGTATAACTGTATTGCCCTTTATTATGGCAACCAATGGTACTGTATGTTAGGAATATTGTTAAATCGGCTAGACATGAGCCGCCACGCAAAATGCACAAGATCTCAAACTCTGTTTTTATTTTCTATGCAGACTTAATAAAGCTATTCTATGCTTCAGTTCGCTGGTGCATTTGATATGTGTTCGCGTTTAACACACGGCAAAATCTCGTCAATCTATACATTTCTGGATCGAACAAGTCTCGCTTCATAGTTTTATTCAATTATTATTTTTTATTTTTCTAAAAGTTCTAAGGTTAATGATTATTGCTATGTTGTTTTTATTCTGTTTTGTGAATTTATTTGATTTGAAATGATCGATGGAGTCAATCGAAACTTATCGATAACACAATATATGAAATACAAGACAATCTATATCTTAGCTTTGATTGAACAATAAGACATTTCTTTTTATAAATTGACCTAAAAATTATGGATTGTATACATCCGCATAGTTTAATTTCAATTTATTGTATGGAAATCATTTCATGGTATCTGTTGCATTATATCTCTTAAAAGACTACGCTTAAAATATTCCATTATTATTTATTTTTTATTAACTAACAGCGATAAAGAGAATCCCAAACTCATCTTGATATAAAAAATATCACCACTCGTCGATTAAATTGAAAAACATCGGCGTAGCCTCAGAGTTTTGCACTTATCGACTTGTGATATTTTTTTGATATAAACAAAGACTCGTAAGATATTCTCTACACACTTACTGATACATTTTCTTCATACATGTATATGATCACATGGTGGATTCCTTTTTGAGAAGACTATTAACTAGCAATAGCAAGAAATTGAGTGCCGATGAGTGTATGAACTCAAAACTTCTGTCAAGAAAGTTTCGATTGTAATGTCTTGTAGCATATCAATAACATCCGATCAATTGTTGAAATTAGAAAACACAGAAATCATCTCGAATCTAAAGACCCAGTGAAGTTGAAATAATATTATTATTATAAATCCAATACTGAAACATGAGAATCATTTTATTCGATTTGACAACAAGTATCTTAGTTATTATATTTTAGATTCTCTCTATTGATCTCTTCTTTTCTCAACTGTATTATTTTTAATTAAAGAAAGAAACTAGCTTTAATTAATACCATTACAATCCAAGAGTTAAACATTTATCAAATCAAATTATTTCACTAGTGACAGTTATGAGCATACCTAGAAAATCTGCGTATGGGTTTATACAATTATACAGCTACGACGGGTGTGGCGACACGCATGGTATGCTTACTCTTCTAGACACCCAATCAACTTTTCATTATGAACTATTTACTCACATATGATTGATATGATTTCTCATGTGAAAAGTTCATAAGCTGAATTCTTTATTTCGTCGTTGGATTTTGGGTTTCGTTTTGCTGTTTGGACCGTAAGTATCCATTATTGGTTTATTTTTCAATTTGATTTTAATTTTGGTTTACAGTTCTTCTCCTTTAAGCTCGAACATAAAAAACATACATCGCTATTTTATGCCTTTATTTTTTTATTAAAGCCTAGTCTCTTTAATATGAGAATGTTTGAAAACATACTTGTTATTTCTGTAGCAGTCATTGTTCACAAATCACTTAAAACCGACAGAACTTCAGATCAATTCACTTAATTATTTATTCAACTGCAGTTTTCAGTTCATTACTAGATTCTATTAGCTCTACAGACGACCCTACAGACCACAGTTCTACATCACTGCTTTCTGAAGGCGTAATTCCTGCAAGTATCGTCTTTTACTATTTCTTATTGATCTTCTATATATAAAGGTATTATTATTTCTGCCTACTTTCGTGATTAGTATCAGAAGTGTTTGGATACTTTTAGTCCATTTCCGGTGTTGATGCTACTGGTTTGTGTACTCAACAACAATAGCCTTCACAAACGAACCAAACCGATAAATCAGTCTAAATAGTTAGTCAAAGTTTATGATCGTTGAAATGCCGAAGTCTTCGGAAACAGTCAATGATTCATTATCAAAATTATGGCGAGTGTTGGCTAGGTAGACAAATTCAACCTTCTTACTGGCTTTGAGCACATTGATTTTAGGGAGTCCACTGGTTTTGTATTTATTATTCACAGAGAAGATGTCCACTTCTGGTGGACTAAACTGAACCGTTACCAAGCTCGTTTCGTTACCCATTATCTTTCAGCACAAGCCCCGAAACATTATGGATAGAACTGTTGCAATAACGCCGATACCTTTTGGAAGGAAATGAATGCACTCTGATATTTGAAGGCTATAATAGAAAATTTGAAATTTACCTCGAAGCGTATAAGCTAAAAATATTTGAATTTTATGCTGTCTTTCATGTTATAGTAATCGCGCTGTTCAAAACGAAACAAATCGTTATAGATGCAGATACAGTTTTACACCCATACTGTTGTATGTAATTTAATAAACCTTTAATAATGGTTATCAAAGCCTGGCTATATACCCCCTAGCTAGTCATCTAAGCCGAGGACTGTGAAACAGTTCGTTTTATCTTTATAATAGAACAAGACAGACACTTCAATCTGAATGGTTCCACTTTATTATCAGGAGGAGTTCTGGAGGGTTTCAGAAGTAGGGTTTGAAGCGAGTCATTACTGCTAAAATTGTCTTAGTCGATAGGTTCATTTTCGTGAAATTGTCATTCAGCTCATGCCCTTGAGACTCATATGCGAATTACAGAGAACACGTAAATGCATAACATGATTGTCAAAGTGAAGTGAAGGAATGCATTCAGATTTTGACGAAGCTATATAAGGCAAAATGAGAAAACGTTTGTCTCAATGGACACATTATTTCATAACTAAGAGCTTTAAATCACATCCAGGTATGTTTCCGAATATAAATAGTATCAGCATAATTTGTCAAGATAAACCTGAATGTGCCTATATATCTTCACCCTATGATAATGTTGCCTGACTGTGTCTCTTGAAACATGGTTCTTCTCTAATTATTGAAATTAAATATTTATACTTATTTTCTAAAATTAGTAACAAAACTGACTGAAATAGATTAGAATGGGAAACGGATGTTAATAAATACTTAAACATTTAATGGAAAGTATCGTTAATTAATATAAAACTATCCTTTACTTTAATATGTTACGTATTCTATATTAACTAATGTCATACGACACCTTAGTTTCCTAAAACATGCACTATACATTGTTCTGATTCCAAACAAAGTAACGCAAGACTATTCGTGTGTTGTTTTGTAACATGATTTTATGATTACAGCTTCTGGCTTCTGTTACACATTACTAACATCAATTAAAATTCCATAACATAATGTTATGACATGCATTTTTTGTTTATTGCAATTACTTCTAACATGAACATTATAATAATTTCATGATGTACATCTAAATATTATGGTGCCTTTAGCGTATCGTGTCCAAATCACACCCCTAGTCGGTAGAACTTCCTGGAGGCCGTAGTGATACAAGTGGGGGAAAGTATTTATTCATTACTAAATATTGTTAAATAAAAATATATTTTCAGCCAATCCAATCAAATCAGCAAGATAGGGGTTGAATAAGACCATAATCAAAACCCGTATTCGGGAAACCATTCATTAGCTATACTTGATACTATTTCAATAATGATGTGTACCAAAATGGACAATATTCTCAATTCTGCAAATTCAACACGAGGTAAACCGTTTTGAAGGTCGGTAAAAGATACAGATGCTCTGACTTACATTTAAAATTTCATGTTTTTTATAGATTAGCTAGAACGACTTGATCTTTACATGATGAAAAAGCTTCACTGTTCATGATAAGGGTTATCTTTTACTCTTTTCCTCTTCTATTTTTAACTCTTCATATCATTTATAACATGAGGGGTACTGAAATAATTTTCATGTTTTTTATTATCAAAGGATTTTCTTTAAGCCTTATTTTATTTCATCTGATATGATATAATTTATATAATTTAAGTCTGGTATACAGCTTCTGATGATGAGATACAGTTCTAGTCATATTCATCTTTTATGAATTTAAATTCTATCGTTAAAAGCGATACCATATAGATACTATATAACAGAAATTGTATGTTTTCTCTCCAAAGACTTGAAATTGAATAAATGGAATTTGCATTAAGTGACAAGGCGAGTAATGATTTGAATCTGTTCCGATGTGCTGCTCTTCTTTCTTTTTCTATATGTCCTCAATAATCTGTAAGATTTTGCTTTTTAATAATTAAATAATATTGGTACATCGTCAGTAAAGTAATGAAATGATTTATGTTTATTTTCAGAAGATTGTATAACAAATCTATATGAACCTGCTTGATAGCTATTAGGATATGATGACAAAAATATTTAACATGTAGATACAGTTGTATACATGACTGAGTTTTATATGTTATTAGAATTTCTATCTATAATGCGGAGTCATGGTAGCTATAAAGATCATGATCTAAAGTACAACTGACTTGTAACTGATAACACATCCGGTTCATTCACTAGGAAATTGTAATAAAAGTTGTGGAAGAGTGATAACAAGTTTTATAACAACCTATAACTTTCAGTCTAGAGTACTATATTAACTTATATTTTATGGTTCATTTCTTATACTGGAGATTGCTCAATAAACTGAACAGGTTCATTTGGGGTTATCAAATCAAGGTTTGGGCCTATCAGTTATAGTCGACATCTTCTAGGTTCACGAAGCTTATATTTTCATCCACTTTTAATAAGTTATATGTTATCTCGTCTTTGCTGGTGAAATTTAACTTTTCTTTGTGTATCTGATTGAGCACTCTCTGCCTTCCTCGAATCTAGTCATAAACCCACATTTCTGTACTGAACTGTTCACTTTTCTACAGAACACTCTTACTACTGAGAATGGACATTGGAATGTTAGTTTCATTTTCAGATATATCGAATAGAATATCTGATAAAAATGAAAATCATACAAGGTTAACCTACCAAACAAAACATAAATGCTATTTTAATCTACAGTTCGTTCTATATTTCCGGGTCAGTGAACGTACAAGGCGTTGCCTGAAATATTAAATAAAATAACTAGGTCTATTGATAATTACAAGATTTGGGAAAATCAGCAAATGGGATTGGTCGCTAAATCCTATCTGTCAGAGCATGAGGTCTTGACTGTCACTGGTGTCAATTGGAAATGTTACCACCTTCTCGATTCTATAGTGTTCTCAAAGCGACCCACAACAGATCGCCAACTCGCGTACATGTTCAAAACAAACGTCGTGATTTAGTGAATTAGTGACCACAGCAAGATGTCTTCAGTTTCCTACTCTTCAGTAACCACTCGACCTTTTAACCTTAAAACCTTAATTTTCCGGTTGATCACATTATTCGTCATGCCATACTTTGTTGGGAGCGTTGAAAATTCAGTTTCAGTAGTGGATGGTTATCAATCATCGTTAGCAGGTGCTTGCTTACATAGATCAAACATGAACAGAACACAGAATTCGATCATGGTTACTCTTTTCGAAACACCTGATGGTACGTACTTAACTATACAATTATTGCTCCCGAATTTATCATGCTTGGAAGAGATTGTTTGTTAATGTGTGGGTTTATTGAACAAAGCAAAGTAAAAGTGATAGCAGGTTCAAATCATAGATCCATCCCCTTACAAAGATGTTCACTCATTTCTCATAAAACCAATATGAAGAATCTTAAAATAATTTAACCTTTTCCTAATCCCTTATTAACCGGATAAATTCTGACACTATTTTAACGATCTGCAGAACAATGCAATAAACATATTTTATTGCTGTTTTCATATTTCGATCGACCATTTTCTTTGAATTACAGTCCGCTTTCATGTCGCAAAAGATTTCCAGAATATCGTGAAGCCATTAATTTGACAAATTCTAGAATAATTGGAAGCAAAAGTGCTCCAGGGACTTGATTTTTTACACAAAGATTTAAAACAGTTGGAAACCAATTTATGGCTTAAGTGTTGAAATTAACAGGCATTGGAAGTTTATTACGATCTGGAAAATAACAGATGATTATCAACTGGAATAATTTCTTCTAAAAATGTCATTTATGGATAAAAAATATGACAGATATTTGCATAATTTCTCTTGATAATTTCTTTTCGTGTGAAAAACGTCTAATTCTCATAAAGATCATTTCTCAAACTTGGAAAGATTTGATTTTGTGTTTTTATTTACTTACTTAGATAATTAGAATGTCGATATTACAGATTTAATTAAATACATTGTGTAAAAAGTAATCACAACGATAGACAGATAACAGCATATAAAGCATTTAAATTAAATTTTTGGAAAAAGTTTTATTCAATGTATTGAATATTATATCTGTGGTATTCCCCCAGTGTTCAATGATATACCTGCTTTACGAAAGCTTTCACGTAACTATCTATAAAACTTTGTCCAGTTATGTTGAATTTTGCATATTTAACGAAAGCGATTAAATATCTATCATACATTTTAATATTAGTAATACAGACCATACCTGTGATTATGGTCTTAGAAGATCGGTTTTCGTACATTGCTGTCTTCAATTTCATTAAGTAACTGTAGAATAGACTGTAACGGAGACAAAGAAATTCTATTAGATTCTTCTTAACAAAGATAACGAATTAATTTCGTCCAGAACAGTTTTTTAATTGGCCATTGAAACTTCTTTATGTCCTAATGTAACACTTAATAATACATTTAATTCTTTTCATGTACCCACTAAATTACATGGCAATTTACGACAATTGTTGGAAATAAAAGAATACTAGGCGAGAATGAAATAAAATCGAAAGTAGACTAGTCTGTATTATCCAGTTGTAACGCCAATTGAAAGGTTAGTATTGGTAATAAAATCTCGACTACAGGCAGACAGTAGGTGAAGTAAAGTAGATAATTATGTAATTTGTGAAATTGTCATCAAGCCTAGACTACACTGAAGTCTAATTAAAATAAAGAGATTTGAATTGATTGTGTCTCTACTTTAACGATTACTGGTATTGTTACAGGAATTCTTGTCTTGGAATTATGAATTCGCAGATCTTGAAATTGGCAATGTTTCACATTTGGAAAGCTCAGTCAGGAATATTATCAATTTCAGGTATACAATTCAAGTTATATTCATGCCAATACGAAGACGATTTATCAGATTTTGTGGTCAGTGCTTTAGGACACGAGCAAGACGTTTCGGACGATATGTTTAATAACTAGCATTTGTATACTTCAACCAGAAATGAATTGGTTAACGTTCAAAACAAGTTATGGTCAAATTGTTAGTGACAGATTCAAATTAACTGTACAAGACGGTAATTAAAATCTCTCTCAATTTAACACCAGTTCCAAAAATACTATATACCCTAATATAGGAAATATTTTAATGAGTTTACTCGAAATGTCGAAAGTAGAAAAAAGGCAAAGACTGTGAACTGCCCTACTATTAGCCAGAATTTCTTTTGTACGTATTATTTTGGCGATGCGAATACCTCGATAATAATTCAACAAGAAAAAACAAATGAAAACAAATATAGTTTGGATAAAAAATACTATTTAATTGGCAGGTGATTCACTATGTAGAGATCATCCATTCTGTTGTTGTCTAATACAGCATCAGTCATTGTCATTCATGATTTAAATTAGTTCAGTCCAATTCAAAGTAAGATACATCTTTTAGGATGTAACGATAATTTTCATTAATAGTTATTAATAGTTTACTACTTCCGGTCTTTTGCTCGGAATGAAGAACATTTAAGTACATTTGAGAAAGACTATTGAAAAATCATTTAACTTGAGATTCTATTGGCTCATCTTAGTACCTCATATAGTTCTTGTTTCAAAGGAAACCAGGTGTACCAGGTTATTTCATATAAATAATTGGAATAAAATTCCGTAATAAATTTCGATTCTTATTCAGCTAAAATATAGGCTTATGCTAAAAAATTCTAAAACATCTCTATAGGATTTTATAGATAAAACTGAAATCGATACCTCGAGATAGGGCCCTTTAAAACAATTCACATAGTACACAAACTTTAGTACAATGTACAATCTGCTTACAATTCGGTTTATGTCCATGCCAGAACCTCTCCTTTACGAATAAAACTGTAACACTTTCTATTGAGATGATCAATGGAGTCATAATAGCCTGAAGACACGAGGGCGAGCTGTGTATAGAAGTATTGGGTAAGGTCAAGTATTGATAGACACAGGGCCACGAGTTTTATTGATAGACCACAGGGTCATGTCAGTTATTGATAATATTTATGATATATCTGACAAGACGTGGTTTATTTAATAAACTTGAGAATATTATTACGAAGAAATATGATATACTCAGCTTCCGAATTCATACTGATGGTAAACGAATACCAATATAATCCATACCCACACACTATATGAAGTAATTGCACAGTCGTGTGGCATAATTTGTGGTTTCAAATTTGGTTCAATATCTAGTCCTCACCAAAACAATCAGTCCCAATTGAGACTATCTATTGATGTATCTGTTCATGCACAATTTAAAACGACTATAACTTTATCTGAAAATGTGTTCATGTTTTAGGCGTTTGTTTATAGTATCACACATTTCAGAACCTCATATGTCAGTATTTATCTAATCTATTAATATCAATTCCTAGGATTCGTTTTAATTTTGGTCTTACAAAACATTGTTTTAAACATCCAAAAATATTGTAATGAAATCCTCATTCTTGCTTCTGGCTGCATCAGACTTCATTAAAAATTTGTATTTTATGAATTATTCTACCAGAAAATATCAAATAACGAATATAATGAACAAAGGTACAGAAGTCAATGAAGAAGAAAATGTTGCACAAATACCTTTTTTTGGACTTAAACAATATTAAACTCCTTAATCCAGAACGTTGGTGTTTTATTCAAAGTTTGTCAGTAAAATCTGAAGCTGACATATAATACGGATAAAATAATTTTCATACGAAATGTTTTTGAAGAAGTTATGTTTTTGAAGAAGTTCCCACAAAGCAATCAAGTCCACTTCTGTCCAGTCGAATGAAAATCCTTGTTTTTATACTCAATTTTACAACCGATTTAAACCTCTTCTCCAGACAATGCTAGTCCCGATAAACCAACTTCCGTTTCCGGTCAAGACATGAGACACCGGAAATTGTCATATTAAGAAAATCTGGTTTTATTACCTTTCTATAAGATTACAATACTCGTTACTTATCTTCAACTAATCTCTCTGTATGTTGACCAGAAAGCCAGTGTTGGCGGACCTGAAGTCAGACGTTAAAAATTTTCTAAGCCATAATAGATAAACCAAGTACTAACAACCCAAACCACACTTGTATATGGAACTCAGTAACTGCCTTAAGTTAGTATTTTTGCTTTATGAAGATCTTTTTGTATTATAAGGATCATCTTTTCGTATAATCATCTTTGCCTATTATCATCTTTTTGCATTATCAGCATCAAAAGAAAAATGCTGTGTCTACATTGATTTGAGTTTTCTGAATTGATTAAGTGTTTCTATTCAGCATCTTTTTGTATTATCAGCATCATCTTTTTGCATTATCAGCATCTTTTTGTATTATCAGGATCACCTTTTCGTATTATCTTTTGTATGATCATCTTTTTGCATTATCATATTTTTGTATTATTAGAATCACCTTTTACTATTACCATCTTTTAGTATTATCGTCTTTTCCGAAACTGGCCATAGGTTTACGGAAATCAACGGTAATCAACGGTAATCTTCGTGAAAAGTCGACGTAAAACGGATTAGGTTAATGAGGTCAAAGATAATACAAAAGATCCTCATAATGCAAAAATACTAACATAAGGCAGTTACTTCATTCCATACTTGTAGTATACATTGCGACAAATTTATATACATACGTAATTGTGATAAACCTAGATCTCCTGGCAATTGAACCGTGTAGAAACGCTTTTACTTAGCCTACATCACTTCATAACGTCGGGAACAATTATTTTCCACGGAATGTACTTGAAGTATTTACCGGAAGTGACTTATAACCAGCAGACAATCTACAACAGAATATGTTATTAGGACTGTTTCTATTTCCTGCACATCAGTGGAATTAAGTATATATCTACCAATTTTATCCAGTCAGAAATATTAACTTGATGAATAATGCTGAAATTGTTCTGACGGCTAGAATCAGATAGAATTTCCTCCTAGACACTGTGTCAGACTAGTCAGCTAGTTAAGGGTGTTCATCGTTGGCAGCACTTCCGGTATTAGAGTAAATTCATATTAGTCATTTTAATAATGGTGCTTGTCGTGTTTGTACTAAGTATGTTGTTCTGACACTCTTTGTCAGCTCAAGAATTTATCTTGTAAACAGGTCATGAATAGCAATATGCACAAAAACCTTAGACAGGCTATTCCTATTCCATGGAGTCGCATCTAATACCAGCCAGCAGGCCACGTAGTTCACAATGTGCAAGTAGATACTATTAGTATTACTGGTGCTCTATAAACATGTCATGACGCAACATGTAAAAAAAAAACACATTAACACTCTTAACACGTATTTCGGAAGATTTCTTCAGATTTGACAAGATTTGTACATCAAAGATGTTGTAATCAATAGTTTGGAATGAAGTAAATAGAAACTGGATTCTAAATCTGTACCAATGATGGTTATTGATAGAAATCTTAAAGAAGTTGTTTGATCAGGGGGACTAGAAGGATTGCCATCGACCAGATCGACAACTTCTGTTAGACATCTTCAATTGAAGAGAACTAGCATTCTGTAGCCCACTTAACAGGTTATGTACCCCATTCAACAACCCCGAATTGGTCAATGAGCCGAAGGTGATTCAGATTCTAGGAACCAAACTAAACCTTGAAGTCGCAACAAGAAAGATAATTCAGGATTATCTTCGTGTACCAATACGAGTAATTGTCGCCTTCTCAGCGTCGTGGCAAAATCCACAAATCAGGGTTAAACAAGGCATCGAAGCAGGAAACATGAGCATAATTTTATCTACATTTACTAGTCGTTGTATCTCGGTGAAAAGCGTTAAGCAGAATTGTCCACGGGCAGATACATCAAATGTAATTCTCAATTGGTGTAATATTATTGAGCCAAATTTGAAACACGTCAAGAAAACAGTAAACAAGAGAGTCTGTATATGGTAAATCGATAACAAATGTTGAAAAGTTAGAAACATCCATGGCTGAGATCTAAGAGAACATTATATTAATTAGTTTGTCATTAGAAGACTATGCTGATAGAATGTACTGAAGAAATTAGGCCAGACAAGCTCATTAGCCTTTCAACTTAATATATTTTACTAATTTGCTCTTCAAGACACAAACTATACGTGCTGTTTTTCGATCCGAATGAGAAACATTGTCAATATTTTATCAGACAAATTACGGATCACCTCACGAAATACACGTTCTTCTCCCAATTTAATCTAAGGAGTTACTAAAACGATCTTTACTCCTAAAGTAATCCACAAAAATATGTTATTATCCTTACTCCTTCACATCATCAAATTAATAACAGTAATTATTACGGATTGATTGAAGATTGCCAACACTGATTTTCAGTTCATTACCGCAGTAAGTTCGGAATGTGTCTAGATTTAGAGTGAACAATGTCAAGCAGCTTAATAACCTAAGATGAATAGTGTAAAACGAGGACTTGAATTAAATTGAAAGTGTAAAATAAGTATTTGGATTTTAAAAAAACGTGGTTATTGGTTGTCTGGATTAATTATTATTCCCAACATTTGACCTTCAATTTAACCCCACTCCCATTATTATACAAGTTAGGTCCATTCATATTCGAATCGATTTACTCAATCTCTTCGACGATCGTCCAATTTCCCAAAGTGTCATGATATGAGAAACCAAATATTATAAAGTAATAAGATTTTTAGAAAAAAAAACATTCTTGTAGACAGTTTCTTCGATTTATTTGTCTGAACGTGAAAGAATTTTACATTTGGAGTGTTTAAGCATACTGATATATCGAAAATAAATTCTGAACTATGTATCTATTTTATGTGCCAATGTTTAAATAAGAAATTAATTCAATATCCCGTTCAAATTATCAAGGAGCCGTTGACGCGGACCATAGAGTAAGCACTAAATAATTTCTGTCACTAACATTGCGTTAAATCGCTTAAAAGGTTTGGAATACATAAATGCCATTTAATTTCATGCAAAATGTTAAGATATAATCGAACATAAAAGCATGTCTGTATCAGATAATCTCTTTAGCGTCAACTAGATAACTCTCCGGAAGTACAAGTCAACCGGATACACTAATCCCTCCGCTAAATTATTTGTATCGTGCAGAATGTCTGCAATCTGATCAATATAAACTTGTGTATTTAATGGAATTAAATTGAAGTATTTTCTAATCTGTATAGGAGCCGTGTTAAGTTAGTAATAAAACTGTTTTAACTCAAATCTTATTGATGTTCTTTAACAGATGTTCTTTAATTCCAACAACTTACATATTCAATCCAATTTACTTGTTTTTTACTTCAAGTCAATTTGCCAAATTAAATGTCAATAGAACAAGCAAGAATATTTAATTTGAATCCTAACAGTTTTCTTCGATACTTTTTATCTTAAAGATTTTTTGACGAAACAGAACGCACTTTTTAAAATTTTATGAAATCTATCATTATCATTCATTTATATATTCAATAACTCTTCTCTTAAGAATCGCTCCGTTTGTTTTTTGTTATTTGTTAATCTTCATTAACTTTCAATTGACGTAGATGACATTTAACTTCCAATAAATGTCTATTTCAAACAGTTTGAGACAGTTGAAGACAAGATTATAAGACAGTTTATTGTGTGAAATGATTTAGATCTTGTTTTCACTAATTAAGATATAATATTATTATCAGTTTTACTTGTCTTTTACTGTTTAAATAAACAGATAGGTTTAACGCCCTGCTAGTTTCACACAGCTTCCACATCTTTTTCTTTGCAGCATTCATTTTAAAAATCATTTAGCATTGGGAAATAACATGGAAAACAAAACGTGTTTTTTAATGTCATGAATTGTTATCAATGATCAGAAATGGTGTTTTTTCGATGATAAAAGATTTTAGAAAAACGTTATTTGTCATCATCATCAGGAATTGTTGTTTTGCGTTTTAAATTCGATATGGAACAATCAGAAAAATCAACGAGATAAATAGATCGTCAAAAGGTTAAAACTGGGTTAGGTTAAAGGTCGTTCGAACAGTCCGTATTGAAGGGCAGTGTTAGACCTAACTCTAGTGGTTACATACAAAGCCAAGAGCTAATAAAAACATTCGAAACGAAACTAATAAAACACGAACGAAAGTTAGGTCTATATTTTAATTAGACTGGTTGTTTAGCAAACTGAGAATTTAAATTGAGCTAATGAAACAATATACAACTTGACTTCATGATCCGATGTTCATTGATATAGGATTATAAAGAAAATAAGTTGAAATATAAAACAGAATATACTTAATGTGGATGTTCTCGACAGTAGATTGATTTTGTTTTAGTTTAGAAAAAGATTTCTGGAAACACTGATTGGATTATAGAATGTAATTCTTTACAAACACAATAGTCCGGATATAGTCGAGCCAATTCTTGTCTGGAAAAAGGTCAATTTAACGAAGCGAATGTCAGCCTTTTATCGCTACTATTCTACTGGAAACTCGGCAAATACTGAGTTGTTGATTAAAGGCTATAAAAATATCAGATTCTATGTAATGTGTCATTCGCCCGTGAATATAGCTGATATAGTGTAAAAGAATTAGCCGTATCCTTGATTCTAAACTAGAATAGTTCAATACAGACGTGTTTTACAGCCATATATTCCCCATGGCTTGTGCTGTATAAATATTGAAATTTTCATGTCAATTTTTACGGATGAGCTCATTTCAATGCAAGTTTGCAGATATGGCCAGAAATGCGTTAAATTGTATTGAAAAATCAATGCATAAGATCGGTAGATATTAAATCACATATAGATTGAAAATAAAATCAAGAGAGCGCAAAAACTAATAGGAAACAACATGTTGTGAATGGCTAATGCCAGACAAATGGTATTTTAAGCCACTCGAAATAAGAATTTTACAAGATTCTAGATGTTCTGATTGATTTTACTTTAGTGAAACAACCATAGAATGCATGTTTTATCAATCTATGTAAGCAAGTTACGAAACCTAGGATTTAAATTTAAGTGAAAACTAGTTTTCAAGTTCCAACATAGTGGCTACAGATTTTATGGCTTAACACACAATAAAAAATGGTTCCAAGTTTCAAAACGCAAGAGAGGATTGCTCAAAAGAAATTTCCAGGGGAGAGGTGGGAAGTCCACAGACCCCCACCCACTGTACAGATAATAATAAGCTTTGATTTCTTTGCGAAATCCTTGCGAATACTGCCTACAGTCATTCGTTTTTCTATGGGAAAAGATTCCGAAACTTTATCATTCTCATATCGTATAGGTTAGTCTGTACGAATCAATTCCAGATTGACTATCGTTAATCATCAACGATCTTCTAGTATCTTCTAAATTAGTCTAGGTCACATTATTTTACCCTATAACAGCCTATTGACAGTGTCTATTATCGGGATAAAGGATCTAAATAATTGGTTCAAGGATTCGATGAACTTAAGCTCTGCCCTAGACCTAGATATCATCAACTGGGCACTACTGATTTTAGAGTTGTATTATTATCCAATTAGTGGGAAGTAATAGAACTGCTATCAAAGAATCAAAGAACCTCGGGAATAATTCTGGCCTATCTTCACAATGTGAAACTATTACTAATTTATACCTTGACTGCAATAGTCACCTTTCTTGTATCACGGAAATCGTAAATGACATGATTTGGTTGGAGTGTACATTAGCAAAAACAGTCTATGAGAAGCCTCGACAAAAAGTAACAATAAGTCATAATCTTTATAGTCATAGAGAACTATGATTTGATGTATTCACCGGCGACAAACAAGACAACTGGATATTGCAGTCAAGGTATAAGACGGAATTCATAATAGTGATATTGTGAAGCGGTCATTGGCCTTGATAGCCGAAATTCCCAAAAAAAATGTTCCCCAGCACACAAATAAAATTAAAATTAACTTGATTACCTTGCCACAGGAAGGGAATCTTGTCGCATTAAATGTTATTAGTCTCATTTACAAGTAAGTCTTGCTGGTAAAATTGTCATTCAAATCACACCATGTCAATGGAACTGTGGGGAGGACACTTAGTAGCCTTGTCCCAATTCATAACATTTTTCTCAATCAATTTTTTTTTAGTTCGTGAATCTGGAATCTATATTAATTGTTTTTTCGCGAAATGGTGACATAATTTATGTCTCTTTTATCGTTATGGGTACTTACAGAGAGCTGGGTCTGGAAAACAAGATATCGAATAAAGGGGCACACTGTAGATGATTAGTTACATGTACCTGCAAAATACAATGGTTTCAATCAATTTTTGTTCGTGAATCTGGAATCCATGTTAATTGTTTCTTTTGCGAAATGGTGGCATAATTTGTGTCTCTTATATCATAATTGGTATTTACACAGATCTAGGTGTTGAATAAAAGGGCAAACTGAAGTTGATTAAGTTACATTTACCAGCAAAATACAATATTTTGACACAGTCTACAGAATTATACAAAAATGATCCAAGATGTCAGACATTACAGTAGTCACATTTACAAATCACTGCTAGTGTGGTAGGCACAATGAATCAATGAGAATGGACAGCTGATGTCAAGGGCGTATCTAGAAAATGCCTATGGGACAAGGGGGGATAGGAGAAAGATGAGAGTTGTCTCCCCGTGACGAGGGAGATACAAAAACCTCTTGAGGCCGTCATCAAGAGACCAGAGGTACGTTCCATGCTTGCCGTCTAAGTACATGGACATTAAATTAAAACTAAAAGTACATCAGAACACAGAGGAAAGCACGTGGTTATAACCGACATGTTACCCAGACAAGATGAAATATGATGGAAGACGACCGAGATACCATTAGGTTGAAGACTAAGAACTATAAATTGTATATTAATTGGTATGGCAATATGATAAAACTCTACTTGGATGATAAATGATAGCGGATGATTTATACTGCTGTTTAATAGTAAATACTTCCTTCAATATTAGCTATTGATACGATCATGATAGGTCGAGATCTTTAATTTGTATTCAACAGACACTAATTCGAAACGCATTACGCGACTCTCAAAATGTACTTTAGTAGCACTGCCTTGAAGCTGAAGATAGAATTCGCCTATATACAGAACTATTGTACTATCGGGGCGAATTAAATAGGTGCCCAAACCATACACACAACGACAAAATCTCTCATGACAAATCTCAATCAAGTGAGGTCTGCATTGAATCAGCACCGTAACGTCGATTATTGGTCCCATTATGAGGGTGCTTTTTAGCAGGGCTGTCTTGTAAAAATGTGCATACATATTTAAGCGCCTACATCCTGTAACAGTATATTTAGTGTAGGCAGCTATTATTTTTATCTTATACAAATCTTTAAAAATCTTTTTCATTCCCTGATCAGAAATGACTTGCCAATTTTGACCTTTGGTAATCATGTTAAACTAATTAGTGGTAAGTAATTACCATAAGAATACCCAGGAGATAGATTCCGAACAGAACGAATGGAGTATGAACTAAGCTCCTTAAAGAACACGAGAGATATTACATGTACTTTAGTTGAGCGTGGTTGTAATCACAACATATAATTGAAATTACGAAAACAGAGGCCGAGGTGAAACTTCGATTTACATGAATAATGATGATCATTAAGATTTCTATAATATAAGGCCTGCATCTGTGAAGAAAAATATATATGTATAATTAATATAAATAATTTCAGGAGAAATTTCTACCGTGTTTTCGCCTGAAGCACAATGAAATGGGCAAAAGACACAATGGAATGGGCTTCAGCCACAATGCAATGAGCTTTAGGCACAATGAAATGGACTTTAGGCACAATGGAATAGAGTTTAGACACAATGAAATGGGTTTCAGCCACGATGAAATGAGCTTTAGGCACAATGAAATGGGCTTTAGGCACAATGAAATGGACTAAGAGAATTTTAATAGCAAATAATGCGGATAGCCCTTCCGTGAAAGGAAATGAAATAAATGGCGTTTTACTCTTCTTCACCTAAAGTCAGCCCCTTCAACCTGCATCACTGACAAGGTTACGTCGGATTGAATAATCCCAAGGTATGATTTTGACCTTTGCTGGGAGTAAACCCTGGACCTTCAAGTTAACGAACAAGCATCAAACTTACCGAGCCACTGTTAAGGAGGGGATAGGAATCAGATCAAAAGAAATTGAGTGATTTGTTGCCCAAAGTGATCAAAACACTGAGCAGTTTCCATTATCTGCAACTATCAAGCAGAAACTCCTTGATGAAGAAATGTTTAATATCCTGATGCGTGAAGACATTTGAAGTCCTGAATGTACTGTATTAAATACGATAAAGGTATGACTATACGATGATATTCTAGCCCAACCCACCCATGGTTCGATTTGCCTTCCGATCGTGGATTTGGGAAATTCAGAAATATCACAGAGCTTTAGACCATTATAATTATCCTTTATAATGAACAGAAATAGCCAACTTAACAAAATATATCTCTTAATTTGGAATAGATTTGCTAAAATATACAGTAATGCATTTAATCCCAAGTTAATATAACAGAACATGCAATGTAGTCATAATTTAGTCTGTCTCGACAACATGGTTGAAGGGAAAAGGCCAGATGTAGAAAGATGGATTACCTCTCTGTCTGATGTTCGAAGGTCAAAAAAGTTAATTTAAATAGATGATCAAAAATAGATGTAAATCGGCTGCGAGTAAAATAGTTCCAACCCATTAATCATTGTGTTTCCTCTACTGTAGCTTTCAACATAAATTTCCTTTCTACTGAGCTTCATTCTCCACACTGTTGTCGATTTGTGTTTATTACCTGTGTTTTCTTATCCGGTTTAATAAATCAAACGTTTTGTGTCGTTTTTAACTAATGAATGTTAACTCGAACGTTGTGTACGTATCGGTATGGTATTTTGGTATAATACTGGATATGTTTAATACGATGTTCGACAAACTTGTCACTTGAAACAAAGCTCAATGCGTTTCTCTGTCAAACAGTCCTTTGTTTCGTAGCGGCTTGGAGTTTATTTTTTTCGAGTGACCAAACCAAATCGTTTTGTGAAAGCGAACAACTGAATACGAAACTTATCAAAGGTGCCTTTTTTCTTAGAATGAAAATATTTCTTAGAAAAGCCACATATATATTCAAAGAGTTAGGCTAATGGTCTCAGTTGTTATCTGAGTTAAATCAAGGAACTGTTGATGAATTTTCCATGTTGTTTTGAATACTACCATTAGAATCCAATTCTCTGAGCTACGACAGTGTGACTAGAAAGCTGTAGATTTAGTCCAGATAAAAACTGACCAAGGACATTGACCTGATTGTTAAGCCTCTTAGTTAGTTTATCAATATGGGGATCGCATTTAGGGAAATAGTTTAATTACCCTGGACAATTGGAACATATTATAGTAAGATATAGTTCATATTGTATGGTATAAAACTAATAAACATTATTGAAGTTCCAAGGTGGAGAGAACAGATTGTTAGAAGAACGGGATATTATTCCTTGCTATTAGACCTTCGGTGTCCAAAAAACCCTACCCCTAGCACATTTACACTATTTTCTGGCTTTCCTTCTCTCGTCAAAAATGAAATGTAGAGCCAAAAATTATAATGAATGCTTCGTAGAGGACAAAATGAATGAATATGATAATAAATTACGCAGGGCTAGTGACCTACATGAAGATGTGAGTCAAATATAACACCATTAGTAAAAGTTATTTCTATCTGGACAATATTACCATCATATCATGATGAAGAAATCCCAAACTCGAGTCAATGAGAACAGTCACGTTGAGAGCTATGTCAGAAAGTTGGGAAAATGACTATAAATGTCAATAGAAAGTCCCATTGCGACGGGGAATAGTTTAGTATAACTATCATAATCCTAGTATTGGTCTATTTCATTGTGATTGAGGTCCTGTTATTGGTCTAATGGTAATAAATGCCACTTCACATGAACAATAACAAATCGGAATCGGATTACCGGCTACCGTTTCCTAAACACTGAAACCGCATCTCTTTTTTTAACGAGAACCGTCACGTATTACGAATCGTTTCCGCTGAGTTTTGAAGTGACCTACTGTATTAGGATGTCCTAGTCTTAGTGGACGTATACGCCTATTTATAATATGCATTTTTGAAATATTTTAACACAGTTGAAAGTGAAGGTTGGAAATAAGCTAATGATAAAAAATAAAACCAAATGAAATTCATAAAACAAAGATCGCTCCCTCAATTTAATAATAAAAAACTCTTTATTTTACATGGATCAGAATTAGGCCCAATAAACAGGAATATGGTCCTCTCTAACATTCAGCCCATGGGGCAATACAATGGATAAAAAAAATATTTCAATATACAATTCGTTTAAATATACACAAATATATGTGCATTAAACAGATCTATGTTCCGGCGATCAAGTACATGACCACAAAAGAAATATACATGTGTTAAAATTAAATCACATTAAAAAAGAAAACGTGAAATTAAGCTTATACATTCTTGAACATATAGTGGCACGATTGGGTCTAGTTTTCTAAAAGATGCAACTACCATTATATACTATGTGATATGTCAGAAAAGTGAAAAAAAAAATCTGAGTAGCACTCAAGCTTTCGGGGTGTAATGATATATATAGCCAATTAGTAATAAATATAAAAGTTTCGATGGACATATTAAATTTCACCATCTATAACTGGACAGTAATTCACCACAAAACGACATAATTAGAAACATCTAATACGATATCTACCTACGCTCTGTAATTCTTTATTTAATAAAACAAAACATTGTTAAGGAATGAATATCTAATAAAACAGTTAAAGTATTTTTTATCAAACACAAACATGATGACATTTAAAGGGTATTCAATTCAGATAAAAAAATTTTTTAATTACAATACAGAATAATGATATACTCGTTTTTCTCCAACACAAAATGGATATCTGCATTCCGTTTCGTTACGTTCTGTGCTTGATCTTTAATGGTGTAGTAACAATGCAACATTAAGTTCATCTACCATTTAGTAAAACAACTTGTTGAATGCAGAGAAAGTAATGACAGTCAAACAGTGTTATGAGCATGGTGTATGTTCTATTGTTTTCTTTTCTATTGTGCATATTGTAACATTTAAAGTCGTTGGCTCGGATGGGCGAATTACAATTATAATTATTATTCATGTTAACTAGTTCTAGTATTTCTCTTCGCATGCCTATCTGTATTGTTCATGTCAGTGTAGTATGCCTTGTTATTGTCACTTTTGTAGTCACTATGCTTACTTACTCTCTAATGTCGCCATCTTGTTTTATTTACCAGAGTCACTTCACTAATAAGTCACTATTCTTAATTATTGTTTATTATAAAATCATTTGTTTCATGTTCCAAATTTGTATTTACACGTAATAGATGATATCTTGTCAGCTTCCTAGTTGAGGCATGGGTTCTTGATTTTATATAATAGTGTAAAGTATCACACTTGTCACATGTCGTGACCAGTCAATAATTTTTCCAGAACACAGATTAAAATATAGGCAATGTGCACGTGTGTGTCAAGCAACTTTAGGTAAGCCTCAGATAAAATAGAGAGTTTGATTGAACAGATTTTCATACTTAAGGTGTGTAATTTTATTACATCATTGTTAGTGACGACCACAAAAACCGAACCTATAACCTTTTGTTTGCACATGTTTCATATCTAAAAGTTATTAAATATATTTAAAAAATGTTGTCTTCTTTCTTTAAACTCTGGTGCGTGCACTAACAGATTCCAATGTCATCCTCCTAAATTTGCACCGTCTACATTAGCCCATAAGGTGCAGAAGAGTGGGACGTAAAACTCCATTTCTTTCTCCTAAATTTGCAACCACAGGAATATAAGACTGATAATGAATTTAATGGACGCCACATTCTGAAAATTTTTGTTATTAGGAGCTGAATTATTTCTTCAAGTACAAAAAAAGAAGAAAACTGACATCACATGTCATAAACATTAGAAAAATCTTTTGAAAATGATAAATTCTGACGCAATTAGTAAAATTTCTAAAATTGATTTTCAACGAATACATGCTAATCATTTTTGAGGATGTTTGAAGGAGGCTTATAGGTCAAAATGTTCCTTACAAAATTGTTATTCAATTCTGGAAATCCTGCAGTGTATGGTAATGGGGAATAAATAATAAATAACTTTTCACACATGTCGTAAAATTATACAAAATATACACAATTTCCGTCATTGCTCTTCTCTTCCTTCTTTGGAAAAAAAAGTAAAGTGTTGTTATAGCTTTCTCTGTTGTTAAATGTATGTCAATTTAACGAGAAGTCTCAGACAGAATATTGTTATGTACTGAGCGACTAGAAAGGGTTTGATACCAAACAGATTCTGACGTGGAACGTTTCAACAATAAATCATATCGCAAACCAAATTCGGAGCTTCCAGCTTTTGTTCCCAGCATGTTTAAATCCTCTCCTACATGGCTGTTTGGACAACTCATCCTAACAATGCTGATATTCCAGAAATGAAAGTGTTCACAAATACCCTCAAATTCAACAGGCTATATCTATGAATAACGCCAATATTAATCAAAGTTATCTCCACTACATGGTTGCAACAATAAAGAAGGATATTACATATTGCAGTATCTGGTCATGTAATTATACTGACAGTGTGATATTGAAATGGATAACAAGAGGCCAGAGGTTGATTCACTCCATCACTAATTATTTTATAAGTTGATATATTGCTAACTCTCAAAGGAGACGAATGAAACTCAGTGAGTAAATACTGTCAGGAGTAATTACCTGGCAGATCTCATCTCCAATATTCAAGTTTTATTTCATAAAATTAATTATGTTGTAACTGTCAAGCAAATCGTATTGGCGAGGGGAGGTAAGCGCTTGCTCGCTTGCCAGGCACATATTAAGAAAATACCTTCAAATGTGTTAACCCTGTTTTATGCTCTCACTGAAACAAGTGGGTGTGACATGGAAAATATGACAAACTGGCAATATAACCATGTTACTTGTGGGTTGTATCGATAAGAGTCTGTCCTAGCAAATTGTCTCTCATTGCACACCGTGTCATTAGCCCAAGGGGTGAGGAAGGAAATAGACCCTTGAATTGCAATGATGATTTTGTTCTATGTCAACCACCATAATATGTCATATTTAAGAATATACATAGTAAATCATTTACTTTTCGTGATCATTAATAGTTAATGTCCAAAAGTTTTTAGAAATGACATTATGTTTTAATCGCAAGGTAAATCTACTGAACTCGATAAACCTATTAACAATCGATAGTCTTCAACAGGTAACAATAAGGAATATATATTCTGATGTACAAAACCAAACCTGAACAAATAAAAATGACGATGAACTTCAACTTTTTGCCATTATTAGTCATTAAGTATACCAGGCAGCAGGAAATGTGCTACAGAGCGTACATTGAATTACCTTGTAAAAAATTGAACTTGATAAATGCCTTGAGGCACCTCCTAATCGTACTTTGAGACCTAGCGTTTGTGTGTGTCTTATTTGAACATGTTTTTGGAACAATACGTGCTTCCAGCACCTTGTATTATATCATTTTGAATAAAATTGATAGTATTATAATCAACACATAATAAAATCCTACCAGGGCTGCTCCACCTCATGGAAACTTTCATGGAATATGGTTCCAAACCGATTGTAAATTTCTACAATATACAAATACTATTTCTACTACGACAGTATCTTATATTGATTCTGAGATCTAAAACAGTTTCTATGTTTCGTCTAATCTGTCTAGTAATTAATACTAGTTTTAATTGATTTTTACGTCTCGATTCTAGTTCAATTAATACCACTCACTTCATTAAAAACTCCTTTATTTTAACACCATTGATTATCATTATAATATAATTGAATTAGCTTGACTTCTTGTCAACGGATGACTGAGCAGTGGGTTGTCAACACGAAGATTCACAGATGGAGGACAGTTTGCGGGGTTTGTTCTGCAGGTGTTTTCACGGCCTTACCATAAGAATAATCAAGTATCTGAGCACGTACACTGGTTAACCTCTATGACACACAAGTGATTTAAGTTTACAAACACATTTTAAAGGCATGTTACGATCTTGCTTTTTTTTCGCTTACTTCACTAAGTATTATTCACTGCCCCTTGATCAGAAGTGTTAGCATCCAGGACGTTGTAAGGTGACTAATACAAGACTATTTTATGGACCAGACCTGTGTTATATGAATCAATCGTGTGTTTTATGAATCAGACGCGTTTAGGTTCGAACAGACGCCAATGATACATAACACTGTTTGCCCAAACCGACAAGCGATCCATAGCGTTTGAGTACTTATGTTGCCTTCTACACTGACCAGATATTCACAAATCTGAAAGGACGTGAGTTACTTTTAGTCCTCAAAAAAATTTCGGTGATCTGGTTCTGCCTCACAAGGTGACTAGGTCTGTCCCCTCCCACACAAACAGCCGCAAATACCCAAATCACCACGTATTCATATGACCATACATCAATGATAATTATATATTTAGAACCATGCTATTATTACCTTTTTGAATTAACGGTGCAGAAAGATATTTAAGATAATACCCTATATTAACAGACATGGATATCAATTAATTATACTAGCTAATGATAGCCAAGATTGTAATATATCGGAATTTTACGTATTATTAAATACATATCTAATAATGATCATTGTCTTTATAAATGATGAACCTTGACGGTGAATGACCCCAGAAGGTCACAATGCCCTGCAGAAAGAACACGTATTATAAAGTCGTAATATAAGAAGAAGTATTTTTTAGTCGCATTTAGCCTTTTATTAAAGCCTTAAGGAGCCTGAGAGTTACTAAGTATAAAAGACTGACAAGCAGTGATTATACCTGACTTGAGTGTTTTCCGCTACTGTATTGAAAATATTGACTTTGTGTGAATTAGAGGGCAGCAAATACAGAATACTGTGGAAAAATTAACAAAACATTTTACATTGCATGGTCTCTGATCTAAGGTGCTTGATAAAAACACTCAAAAGACTCAACATTTAATGTGAATCTTCAGTAATAATTAAATTTTATTATGAAAATAGTTTTAGGCAGGTTATTAACTAAATAATTCAAAATTTTAAAGGGAATCGTACCAAATATCTTTCTCAAAAGCCACCTGTTTGACTTTTGATTATGTAAATTGTCTCGAACGTAAATGGAGAAATAATCGACTTCTAGTCAGTTAACTATGGTTTTGTTTTCATCAAATATTGTATATAACACTTGAACGACATTTAGAAGATGTACAAACCACAAATATTTTTTTTTTCGATCTATTAACGACACTTAGAATTAAATTGAAACTTCATGTGTTTTGTAACCTCATCAGAGAAGTGTGCTAATTCCATGATATTGCCTTGTGTTTGTGAATCATTGTATACTATATATACAGTTTCAGTAGTGCGTATTTCAAGAGATGATGAATATCTTGTAAGGTTTCATTAGGGTATTGAAGAATGACACCCGAGTCCTATATCTACAATAGAATCTACATCAAATATTGTCCTACCTTTCTTTGGAATCGATCTGAATTTCAATGATTTCTCTTGTTTCCTATATTCCTGAAATTAAATAAATAGAACACCGTTTAAATTGTTATTTTAGACAATAAACTGATAAAGTAAATTTATTTAATATAAAGTTCAGCAAAACCATACTTAACTATGTTTGCTGAGGACTTTCAAACAAAGCAAATTTGTGATAGGAAGGATGTCACAGCGCCACATGCCATGGAACTGACCAATCCGTAATTGTGTGCTTATATAATAATTATCAAAAGGAATTTCCTGGTTTGATATTTCTATTACTTTCGAAACATCTCTGTATCAGTTAAGATCAGAGCATATGACGTGCAGTTAACATGTAAACAAAATTGACGTCGGGAAATTATTAAGCCGTCATTATGTATAACGAAATGAGAAAGCAGACTCCCCTCGATAGCGTCAGCATGAATCTATCTAAGTCATTAATTTAAACCCAGTACCCCAGGTCGCAATAAACTGTACAGTTTAAAAAATTCAAACTATCTTTCTTTAAAAATAAAAATAAAACGAAACGTAAGTTGTGGTAATACAATTAATGTTATAATGGAAATTTTCTTTTAATATTTTTTACAGGATCAGGAAAAGATATTTTTCATAATTAATAAAAACGGATAATTACTAACGCAAACAGACAGGAATTGTCTGAGTTGTATTCCTCTGATACTATAGAATGACATGTACAATTATTAACCTGGATTTTTTTTATTTCGTCATAGGACAAGAAGAATTATCACTCTCTTCATTTACGTAATCAATTTAAAGCCTTAAACACCTACAACTCCGAAACATAAAATTACTGTTAAAAAACAGCTAAAGTCAAGGCGATTGTTAAGAAGTTTTTTAAAAATTGTATGTGTATCAGGGACTTATCAGCCAGACCTTTCTGGTTACTGCAATTCCACTTAAACTGAGTGATGATTGACGTTTTTAATCACAAAATTTGCTTATATCCCATAAGGCCCTTTACATTAGTGGCGTTAGTGCACAGTTTAGAGGATTTGCAGGATCCACAGATGTCCGGTTAAAACTGAAGCAAATTGATCCACATTGATCCTATCAGTAAACCCGATACACATACAGGTTTGTAGAAAATCTCTTTACAATCCTTCAAAGCCCAATGTGAGTAAATAGAATGTATGACAAGTTGACGTGTCATTGGAAGAAATATAACAGTTTGTCACTAATGGCACCATAGTTTATAAAGACTGTCATCTTCCTGACATTGATTACAGTTGGAATGGTTTCTGTTATTAACAGTCGTATCTACAACTACATTTATCAACTAATGTATTTCTGTATTGTAACGCTGTGAGTATTAAGACAGACAATTTACTTAAATGTTGCTTAAAAGGAATAATTCCTTTACCAGTTATAGCACTGTCATGGAAAATGAAACCATATAGTTGTGGACCTATAAACTTTGAACAAACCACGAGAATCATCTTTTAAAATTAAAGTGTTTCTTGGAATGGAATGTATAAATGCTTACCATGGCTATGTACAGCTCAATGATTTATTTCACTTTAGAAATTCAGCCATTGCAATAAATACGAACGTAATATTACATGGCTGATACTAGAATATAGATTTTTCTTGGACATGCACTGCATTTCTATCAGAAAAAATCGATTGAATAAAAAATGTATTTTTCTTTTCAAATTTCTCCCACATCAAGACATAAAGTAATTTACACTAATGTCCAATGTCACGAATGTCAACAAGAGTCTCTTACGCGTCTACAGACAATTACAACGCATTGGACCAAGTGATAGACAGGATCTTTTAAGAGCTGTTATAAGCAATAAAATAACATCTAATAAAAAAACAACTCGTCACAATCCTGCCACAACTAACACTTATAAAACTCTTTATAAAGTCAAAGTGCGTTCTGAAATCTGATGGATGGAAGCCTCCGACCTGTGTTTATTAGATATCAAAAGCGTAAAGTGCATGGACAATGTACAATAAATAAATAAAAATTTAACTTCTTAAAACGATATTTCAATACTTACTAATTAAAAATTAAAATCGTTGTGTCAAGTGTGCTTTAAAAAACATTACTTGTCAATACAAATGTTACGGCGTAATAACATGCACCCTGGTAAGCAATCTATGTAAATCATTGCTAGTTCCCCAGCAACAAACCTCATAAAAAGGGTAGGAAATTCAATCCAGGTAAATATAGGCGAATTTTCTCATATATGTGCATACTGAGTTCGCACTAACACGTCAAACCTCGATTTGATATTCTAGTTGAAATAAAGGGTCGTCCCTAATTATAACTATATCGAGATATAGATCTAATTGTGTGAACCAGGATCGAAAAAGAATACAAGTACACTCGTCAGGGGTTTATAACCTGTTGGTTCAAGTTACTGTTGGGTTCTCTTATTGTTTAAGAGTTAAATCAAGCTCTTACTCTAACCAATAACTGTCAATATATCTATCAGAGGCTGGATTAAAGACAGATGTTTCGGACTATGCACCGAATTCACAACAAGGGTTGAAATCGTATGAGAAAACCCTGGTCCCATTATATTAGTGATTATATAAGCCTAACAGTTGTGCCCCAGTGCGTATAGTGTTATGTAACAAGGATAAAATGAGTAAAAATTAATGCGAAACATTCTTGTCTTATGCACCTTGTGATCTATCTAAGATCTATTGAAGAATTAATGTGCAATAGTTTCCCATATGACAGAAAATTAAAAGGTATATTATCTATATAGGACAAGATTCGTCTGATTGATAGGAACAATATTATAGAAGAACAATACAAATATATTTTCAATGGTAATAAAGACAATATGAAGAACAATAACACAATAATAAAAATAGTGTTTTGTTAGATGTTATATTCATAACACTAATACTATACTGTATATAGATATGACGGATAAATAAAACTGTAGTAATTGCTAAGGACAGGTTTGGGGTCGTATTTTCTGCACTTAATATGTATATTTATTAACCAATAAACTGAATAATGACGAGCAGCAATAAACACAATTGGAGTTATCCATCTGTTTGAATATAATAATTCGCTTAGTTAATTTAAGATGTGAATATTGAGACGGGGCCGACAAAAAGCCAATGTGTTCTGAAATATGAATTGAAATTTTATCAGATACCCTCGAACACAATATGAAGCACATTAACTCAATAAAAGTCATAAGTTTCGAAAGCAACTCTCATGCTAGTGAGTAGTTAGTTACATTTGGTAGATATAACTACCTTCATTATTCAAACACAAATATGGAATAAGTTTTTCCCTAGTAGATAGTGAAATTTAAATTCCCAATGATATTTTCAGATTCATTGCAAAATCATGTTTTAATTCACTATGGGGAAAGTTCATTATGAGTTTATACATCGATACGACCGTTATCTTTATTGTGAGTTTTGCTTCTCAAAATAATTTTAAAAAATAACAAAGAGAAAAAATATTCATGACGACGAATATAAAGCGGTACACGCCGGGCTGGATACCATCTCATATATTCCGGCTAGAGTATGGATTTAAATGACGCAAATTACATGGAGGTTTGCAATTAAATACTAATTTAAAGATTAATTCAATTTGCTAGTAGAAAAGGCTTAACTGTAAGATTAAGAGTATTGAACTTGGCATAGAGCTCATTACTGCTCTAATGTGAACATTCAATGACACTTTACAAATACAGTTCTATAGGGAATAGTTAGTGAGCACGTTTATGATTAATAATCCGTAAAATAAATGAAAACTATCCCACTCATTTGTGGCAATGAATCAATTTTGACAAGACTGGAACCCTCGAACATTATTACCCTAAAAAAATAAGTCAGGAGACAAGATTATAAGGTACTGGAGAATATTGCAGAATCGTCTGGGAATTAATCGAGATATTCTGTTGATGGTGACTACAGATTAAAAATCTCAACAGAAATTACATCCGATCATAAGGGCAAAATGTCATTTAAAATTACATTACATTTACATCCAGGGAGCAAATATAGGGCAAACAAATTGTCTCTATCATTACAGTTGATTTGTAGCATTTGCAGACAAATTATCTTAAATATAACAGGCAAGCCATCTTTAATCCGGTTTAAATGGAAAATGATGATAGTGATGATCACTGATTTGTTATATAATTATTTAAAATCAAACTTTAGCTGAAATAATTTTAAGTCACCAAAACGGTTATATGTAATTTTAACTTCTACAGCCATACGTAAGCTGCTTCAAAGGCCTATATAACTTTCAATTACCAGTGTATGAAGAAGCTACATTGATTTTGTGAAGATAGCAGAATAACAAATTCATCAGATTAAAAAAGATCGTTGTATTTCGCATGAAAAGATGAATTCGATTGAACAAACAGCATACGTAACTTCATGGAAATAACGCACATGTCAAAGATTTGAATCACTTCTTTGACTTAAATAAGTCGAATTTCAAACAGTTATAATATTTCAACAAAGCCTTCAAATCACATCTGAAGCCATTTCTAAACCTTTAATTGTGGTTTGAAGCATGCGTTAGTTGAAACTTTATCGAAATTCGACTTTTTTAGTTGAGAGAGAAATTCAAAATAACTGTGAACTACGTTTGTGTGTTATCTGTAAGGATAATGATAATTTATTCAGTAAACAGGTCTACGACCCATAGATACAAAATAAATGAATTACTAATATATATATACAAATAGGTAAATGACATAAAAAATAAATACATAAAATTTATATCAATATTATAACTGAATCGATTAATTATTGCTTCAAAGACAATGTGTTATTAATAAAGTTGGAAATTGATAGTAAATGTGTTATCTGTATGTATGAACCATTCGTGGTTGCGTATGGAACAAACAGTCTACCTGCTGTAGAACTTATATGTCTTAAGTATGAAATAAATGCTTACAATTCTTCCCAGTACGCTCTTAGCGCTAGGACATCTTAGAAACAGAAACAAAATCCTAGGATGTCCTAACGCTAAGATTGTTTGGGCAATAAGGTGCAAGGTAGCTCAGTGCTACTGGTGCTTACTCGTCTTGACAGTAGGATGTGATATTTTATATGCTGTTTTCAAACAATTCCCAATAATATCAGGTTTATACTATTCTGTAGCTAAGTATATATTACTAGAACTGACGGCAGATCGATTGCCAGCTAATTTTAAATACAGTATTTAGTATTTATCATCTGTTATTTGTTGATTATGGGATCAAATATTTATAAACAGACGTAAAACAAGGTCATACTGGCCAACAGATGGTAAATTAATAGCACACACGTTGGAGTTGAAAACCAACGAAATACCTGACTGGTGAATATAGATGTAGTGCTACTAACCTTCAAATCACTGCTCAGGTAAGTCAGACATAACATGCAGAGAAAGGTGGTGAAACTATCAAAAGTAATGGAATTGCTGATAAGGAGGTAACTCAATGTCTTAACGGAATTACTGAGCGAAATCAGTAACTTTATCTAAAATCTAAAGAAACAGAATATTAAATTTCAATTTTTCTAAACAAACGCATTACTGTAGCTCAAAAAACAATTCCCAAAGCTTAAAATAAATTTTTTTATAAACCAATTTATTCTGATGTTATTCAAAATCTCATTATGTATCTTTTATTAACTGGTATGTTTTATATACTGCGTTTATCCAATTACTATTTCTTTTGGTAAAAAAGAGGATACATCTGAAATGGGTAATTTAAACCCATTGCGGAAGAGCAATGTTTCTAGATAAGAAACTTTTTAGCTTTATAAAATAATTAGTTATCTTTAAATCTTGTAAAACATACGCCCTCGGGAGATCTGTTTTAAAACTTTGTTGAAATATCGCATTTCTGTGAATGGTTAATACAAGTTTTTTAAGTGTCAGTTTTATTGATGTATTGTACTATATTGCCCACACGCTTTGTATTTTATCATGTCATGGTGTCCCACATTATCAACTGTATTATCATATTCACAGTATTGAATTCAGACGAATGAATCATTACCCTGCTCACTGACTTTATGAGTTCCAGTAATTCTAACCTGATAAGGAAACATGAAGTTTGGGTAACACGAAAAAAGCTGTAGTCAATTAAGAGTTCCAATGGAGAGGGAAGTCACGGGGAAGGGAAGGAAAGAGAAGGGCAGTAAATCGATAGTTTTTTTCAATTTTCTATAAAAACATTTTACCATTAGTTGTTCTGACATATAGAAGGAAATATCACGCAATGAGCAATATTATAAAGCGATTCTGTTTTCACCTTTTATCATTACATTAACACGTGTGTGGATACCCTGACAATGCAACAAAATACATTATACAGTTAATAATAATAATAATAATAATAATAATAAATAATAATAATAATAATAATAATAATAATAATAATAATAATAATAATAATAAACTCTTTATTTTACATGGGTCAGAATTAGGCCCAATACACAAGGACATGGTCCTGTCTCACAATCAGCCCATGCGTGCAGTGATAAGTTTATTTCAGAGAAAAAAAGTTACAGTGTAAAAGACACATAGGTCACATCACAGTTAAATGTAGTTGAATACAAAATGAAAGTTAAATAACCGCGAGGTAGATATAAAACTAGGTAAATTGAATCTGAAAAGAAACATAATATTTCAATTTAATTTCCAGACAGGTTCTGTTGACTTAAGACATTCTATTTATCTTTAATAAAACTGGATATTTCATTTGACTTTGTTTTACCCGTTGCATATGTCTGTGTTGTTTTCTTTTTGTTTATTTATCGTGGTTACACCAGGTTATTGTTTGTATTGACCGGCAAAGCATGTTTATAATAAGATATAGAACTTGTTGCTTCCCTGGGACCAGGAACAAGAATAAGTCAGTAATGTTAATCTGTAAACTAGCATATACTATTACCATTGTAATAAAAATATTTACCGTTACTGATGCCCTGGCCAAACTCTAGTAATAATAAACTAATTATTGTTACCCTCTACTTATCAATCTTAGTTCTAAACAACCAGCATAACATCAGTTTAACATCAACAACAAACTCTATAGCCACACACACCCACTAATAACTTATAATTTCACAGAAACTTGCCAATTTTATTTCACACAGCTACCAATAATTTCATTAAAGTTACACTTTCCTTTACCATAGTCAGATAAAGCAGCTTTCAGCATAAAAATATTGTTTATATTGTACTGAACCAAGATTATTTCTAAACACCTATACCTAAGTCCTTTAAGATCTACTCAATTCAAGCATCATGGAGTGCATTATTTTTCTACAATATAAGCACATTCGATTACCTCTGAAAATGTATTTTAAATGTACCACAAAAGTGACTGTTTCTCCTGACATAAAGTACAGTATAAGCACATTTGATCACCTCTCAACAAGTTTTTTATCGTATCGTATTATACCACTTGGCATAGCAGTACTTGAAAAAAATGAAATGAAATGAATGGAGTTTTACGTCCTACTCTTAGGCTAAGGAAGACGGGCAACGCCGTGTAAGGTGCAGTGAGCGAAAGCCTACTCTTTACCAGAAATTTCAGCATCATAAACAGCATCATTGCCTAACAGTTATAACACATAAGATTACCTTCATACAACTCGATCGTTCCTGACGTTTGTGAATGTTTCCACACTGGTGTTTCTGAACGTATAGCTATGAAGATGGTCCATCGTTGTAGAATCGTGATAATGATCGCCATCGTTATAGAATCGTGATAAATGATCGTTTGATGTTTATTACTCTAATCGGGACAAAGGGTATTAATCGTTGGTGGATTACTGTGGATGAAATCAAGTTATTTGTTTCTGATTAGAGATAAACAAGTAATTATATTCAACCTTCAAATTAGAGTCAAATTTCAAAGTTAACTTTACTGATCTTATATTCCAATTTGAAACCAAACCTCCAGGCTAACTAAATAGTTATTTACAATAGCATACTTTGATGGTATTTTAAATGATTAGTGAACGGGTTTCAAGTTCTTATCAGTTCATTAACGTTTGAAATTGTATTTGATTTCACTCTTTGTATTATCGTTTATCTGCAATTTATCTGTTCATGATGGAACAGCAACAATTGTTGTAGATATTGTAAGATAAATATATAGGTAATACCAGATTTTTTTAGTCATCTTATTGGGTTGAAACAAATTCTCTTTAGCCTGGAATTTCTCCTTTTTATTTGGAGCGTTTTGCTAATTGTTGCAGGGGAGTATTATATTAAATAAGTGTAAAAAGTTTATTGGGAATTAGATGTAATTTCTTATATCACAGATTTTACTTTAAATGAATACTACTTTTAGAATAAATACAATAAAATTTAGATATTCAATCTTGACCAATAAGAGTATATCTGATATATATACTCGTATTGGTCCAATTTAAGAATTTACAATTTATATGCATTCTTTTTCTTAGAGGTAAGATTTCTTCCATATATAATATTAACGCTGCTTTGCGGGAAGACTTTTATGGACTTGTTCCACAAACATAGTTTTATTGGTTTAGAAACGGTTTAGTAAATGATTTTATTAACTGCTAACAATAAATATCAGTACAACAAACAAATCGTTTCATTTGAAAATAACATTATCACTTTACAAAATGTTTATCTTCATTCACATTAGAGGCTTGGATGATTTTCTTTGAAGATTCAATAACTTCAAAGTGATCAAAGCGAAAAAATGGATTTCAATCTCGATTTTATCGTTTTTATCCACCATATATAATCGTTGATGAATTACTTGTGGTTTTATTTCTTAATTATGAAAAATCTCCTTCTAAATATTTCTTGATTAACACATAAAACATTATGTTTGGACGCATTTTCTTCATAGAAAACCGATTTAGTTCTATCAAATGTTCACTTTATTGCAATGAAATAGATTTGTAACATTTAAAAATTAGAATAATGAGAAACAATGATATTTAGGTTAATTCAAATAAAACCCTTTTGGAAATTGATGTATAATACAAATCATTTGAATGAATACACCCGAGATATTTGTGTTTTTGGTTGATCGATCTTCGTGAAAGACTTTCAAAGAATAAAAAAGAGGAGCGAAACTAAAATAGAAAACTCAGAACAATGATTTCGAAAGAATAGTGGTTCTGTCTTACACAACATGTACTTTAACTATTGAAACTTATACCTAAAAGAACATGTTGAAATTACTTAAAGATAAAACAGTCCTGAATATCATAAGAAAAACCAAATCAATTACCACCAAAAAGAGCATAACAATCCGGCCATATTTAGTGTAGTGAAGATATTTAGTATGCCTACAAAACTAAATGACTTACTACATGTATCATACTAAATGATTCTGTATTACGATTAACATTAAGACCGATATGTTAAATGATATGCAGTTTTGTAATTCAAAAATATCATTACATACTTTAGGATGTGAAGCAGCTGATATCATTGATCATATTGCTCGGTTTTATGTATGTGGAGAGCATGGTAAGTATTTGATAATAAACTTTGAGAACGTGTAATTTATCAATGAGAAAACTGATGTTATATTAACATTATATCAAATATCATACTGATTTCTCAACAAATTAAAAAAGAATGGTCGAATGGTTCAGACTTAAATAAGTCAACCAGATCATGGCTTTTAAAAGGCTGAATAACCTAATATAATGGAATACCGATGTAGGTCATACTGATTTACTGCAACAGTGATTGCCCATAGATTTGTTTATATAGTAGAGACAACATAATACTGAAACCAAATTAACTCCACATCTGATACTGACGAAATAAATAATACCAATCACTGGCGCATTTCGAACTAATTTCAAAAGAAGAACGATAACTGTCCAACGTTTATTTCCAGCCCACACCCATAATTTTCTTTTTTTCGCTGCCCCCCCCCCCCCAAAACACCCTTGAATTGTTGTGGAGAATTGTTGACATCTCCATTTTCTTAACGCTTGGGGTGTTGATTAGATATAGCACAACGTACTTGGTACATACAATTTGGAAATCGGACAAGAGAAATTAACCATGAAATTGGCTCACAAGGAGATATAAATAAGAACTAGACACTGGAAGCTGTGAGTAAGAGGATATGATACTCCAACTATTTCATGCTCTATCAATTTGTAATGAGGCAGGTAATGTGGTGTTTAGAAGATAAAAATGGACACTGGGAGGAACTGAAGCGAGAAATAATCTTTAAAGATAAGTCTTTTTGAAATTTCTTTTGGCAGCCTCTGTTTTTTTTTTACTTGGTACACCGAGAAAAACAGGTATGTGACTCACTGTCAAGTATTATTTCAACACATATCTCTAGTCTAGTTAATCCGATATCAAGGCGGATAAAACGTTTGTTTTCTACATCAATGTCATCGAGAACATTAACATTGACCTGGATGTGATTGAGGCGTCGGGTCGAATAACTGAAGATAAGATATAAATGATGGTGCTGTATGGGAGGTAATTACTGTAACTACACAAGTCAGTGTTGGAATAGAGCACATGGTCCTTTGATGCGACACACCGTATTTCAGTTTAGGTAGATGCAAGTTCCTGATTGCCAAGGTTTAAATGCTAAAAAGATCTTTGAAGTTTGGTTTCTTGTAAGCCGTTTCTTGTGCATGGCCCATTAAGATAGTAGACTCATCAGTGTAGCAATCAAGCTAGGAATGTGCGTCTTTAAGCACAAATGGTATCAATAACTAGTGTTCAGGTGGCCTGCTACCACCTGTCCTATATTAACCTACTCGTCTTAACCTATATTTAACATCAATACTACATTCAATATGTTTGATATTATACTGATGTGATATTTTCCCAGATAGAATGATCTAGTTGACCGCACCCAAACTCCCAATCGATATAATAAATAGAGTGACACCAGATGTTAAAGTCTTGTCTTACTGGGACATTCGCCAATCTGGTACAAATACCTGAAACTTAACACTTGTGAGGGCGAACATCCTTCCTTATTATTATTAGGACATTTATACGGCGTCATGTCACTAAACTCGGTCAGATACGCTGTACGATATCATTCATAAAACGCAAATATATGATCAAGTGGCAAATGAGTTCAAAATGTAAAAATATAAATATCTATAACAACAAATTAAAGGATTTCTTAAACAAAAATGTCTGAAGACGGGATATTTATGATTGGCAAGAAGAATTACTTCTAAAAACGTAAAACATTCCACAGTTTGGTTGCTTGGGTGGTAAAAGAAAGCTCACGGAAAGTTGTAGAGCTCCAGCGTTCTAGAGTCTGATTATTCTCGAATAGTTAACGGTTATTTTAGTTTGTTTAATAAATATTTAAATTCCTTACAGCAATGAGCTTGTTATGGTTTATAGTTATAGAAGCATTTGCTATTTGAAGTTTTTTTTTCTGTTTTGACGACTTTGTTTATCTTTTATTTGCACTTGTTGACTTAATATTCTTTTGTTGAAACTTTTTTAAATCCTGATCGAACAACAGAGCTTTTGGCACATATTGCATTGCATAAAATAATTCTACATTATAGATGCTATCTCAAATGATGACAGCAATAATTCTCTATTATACTCCAGTGTAATGTATTCTGGACTGCTTCTACTTCAATAGTCAACAGTTGTATCAATAACCTTTCATCTACTAACAACTATATCAACAGTTTCAATATGATAGGTATAACAGTCAATATTAGTATGTTGATACTATTTATATATCACTTACTGGCTCGTATTGACTTTCTGGAATCCGTGTCTTAAATGGTGCTACCAAAATCAGTTTGTCTCTATAGAACCATATTGGGATCGGAACATCGAACTATATTGAACATTGAGTAAAACAGTGAATATATGCAGAATTTGATGGTTATTTGTTACAGCTGGTATGCTTAAAATATATTAAATTTGGTTGAATCACCTTAAAATTTTATTCGATAATTGTTCTGGTTTAAATGCTATTGTTTATAATTTTGCCACAACAGCATTATGTGCCTTTTGTTTATTTTCAAAATAAAAGACTTTTTTCGGATTAGATTAGATGCCAGTCTCATCAGATATGGTTGATTAAATATGATAAAAAGCGTCAATGAAAATCAAAAAATGTATATACTTTTGGCAACTTTTGAAGCTTTCTTTGATTTTCATCTGCTACCCAATCGTGTCTTAGAAACTAACTTCAAATGTAGGACAATATCCATAGTAACCTCAATTGGTGCGATAAATCAACGTTTTTTTTTGGATTTCAGTAAGGAAATTAACAGTTAATGAACCGCTTAGATTTCTACTAGAAACTAAAGTTAAAACATGTAACTTCTTTTAACTATCAATTAAACAATTTGTATGTTTGTTTCCAATTAGTTAAAATTATTTTATCACTTTAACCTTCTTTGATCCAAGCGTATGATTTATTGAAGAAATAAATCACAATAATAAGTCAAAAGTATAAAAAAAATCTGGGACAAAAGGGTTAATTAGTCAGTTGCTTTTAATCTTTGGTGTAATGTTAAACATATAGAAACATCAAACACAACAAAGATTGCAATAATTGTTACTTTCTGAAACCAATACATTTAATAGTATTTGATTTTCCAAACGTAACATGTTTCATAATAGGACAACACTGAGTGCTACGAACCTGATGAAACTGATACAAGAACAGTGTCACTGGCAGTAGAATCAGACTGGTCATCACTGACTTTACAGATTAGAGATTCTGGTTTCATATATTTAACCAATACCTTATATGAGTTGATACATCATGAACGCTATGAAGTTTACAGTTGACAGCTTTAATTGCAATGCCCACAACTTACCCAATTCTGGCCTATTGGTATTATTAAGCCAATTCCTTGGCCCATTCATCTTATATTAATTAATATTTCACAGCCAGCGGCTTTACAGGTCTACTACCAATAAAACGAGTAGCAAACTGTTTGTCAAGGACTACTATTACACAAGAGTTTACTTTGTATAAAACAGAAAAAAAACTGTAAGCGGATTATGAATATGCATTTATTGTCAATTGATTTATATTCCATGACAGTGGTAAATATTTATTGTAAATAGCCTTGTGCAGTATAATACGATTGTTTCTAAATAAGATCGTCATATATTTTGATTAGTAGAAGCAGGTTCGGTATATTATATAAACTTCTGGTGTCCGCATTTAACAAATGGAATAAAATGATTATGTTTCGTCGTCCTACTCCTACTATAAGATGCAGGTAAATTGTTCAAATATCGAAAAGGCAAACCCGATCCTAATTGACTTACATCCGAAATCAAATCAAATCACAGTCATTTGATCTTGCCAAAAACAGAATCTTAGGTCAGAATTTATTTTTTTGTTTTTTTCGATTTCATAGGTGGACCAGGCAATAACGATTTGAAACGTATGAATCGATAGGAAGGCAATTAAATAAGATATACCAATAAGTGCATACTAAATTAGATATTTAATTACATACATTATGATTATACCATGAAAGTATTTTAAATTAATGTTTCAAATATTGAAAATTACGATAACGAAATATAAAATTCAACCTTTTACACGATAAATAAATTATAATGTTGGAGTGAAAATCGTCTGACAACATGCGATATTGTGAAATCTTGCTGATTTCCAGATTAATAATAAAACATGAAACAACTTCAGAAATAAAATTTCATCAGATAAATAGATATTTTAAATGCGTGGTTTACAATTTAATGATTATTGCTTTCAATTCCAGTTAGAATTTGATTCAAATGTAAACTAGAACATGGATTATCATGGTTGCTTATTATGTGTACATAACAATGAATCTAGATCTGAAAGCATCCAACCAACGCAATGTACACGAAGCAACCGCTGTGATAATCTGAGAATAAGCCACACTCCCAGTCAATACCGTCAGTCACTGTTTGTCTATAAAACTGTTAAAGATTCTGTATAAAAGAAAATCAACAGCATAACCGACTTACCAGCTAGGGTTTCGGCCTAGTTGGTCACAGTTATTACAACGACTGGCCTACAGGTCTAACTACAACCTCAAATACAGCAATTCAAAATAATTCTAGTCAAAGCACAGTTAGGTTGAAATTGGAAGCACGAAATAATCAAAAGATGTTTATCAGCAACTCCTTCCACGTCTCTCATCCATCATATTGTATTATATATACATGTATCATTGTCTTGGTTTACAATACCGACTTGACATGCATGGTTCTTCAGTCTAGTTTACAATATCTGTCTTCAATATTTCAATGATAAAAAAAAAACAACAAAGGAACTTATATATATGATCTTCCTTGTTGATATCTAAAGACACTCACAGCCATGCGGTGTATAATAATATTTAATTTAAAAAGAAAAATTGTCATACTTTTTACAGCATGCTGTGCTCAGGAAGACGAACTGGGAATTAAATATGGTCTTTGTGATTCGATGCAGCAAAGATTTATTTAAAATAAAAAATTCACAATAGGATGAGACCTTAATCCAACAGTTTCGTTATTAAATACGTTCTGTGTTACTTCCTAATATACCGAAACGTTGTTTGAAAGCAGAAGGGTAGGGGGGGAGTAGCTACAACTATTTCATAGCAATAAACTAACAATCTTGTAACAGAAACATCGCTTCTTTTAATTGGTTTTTAATGATCTTAAATCAGAGGTACTCAAAATAACACAAGTCAGAAATAACGTCAGCTGAATTTTTTACCCCGGCATGATTGGCACTAAATTACGTAGAAAGTAAATGTTATTCTTTACAGAGTACAAAAAGGTAAAAACAATTCTAGAATGTACGTTAATTATCAAAAACATTTTTTGGATTCTTTTTTTTTTTTTGTATAAACAGGCTGCTTGTTTGAAGGATCAACCTCTATTTGTAACTGAAAATTCAAGATCGTCTAATTCATTATAGTTGTTTTAAGTTCAACACATATTTTGTAAAATATCAACATTATTGTGTATATTTAGTTTAAGTAGTTTTCATGAATTGTTAACCAACCGATATACGAATGAAAAAAAGATATCTGAATTTATACCTATACCATGCCCTGTCATACTTCCGAAACAGTTTGGTTTTCATACATATCATACCATGCATTCCATTACATGCATTCGATATAAATATGTACATTACAGAGCAGAATTTTGAATGTAATTAACTAATTCAATCTGACATTGAAATATAGAACTACTAATAATAAGTGAACCCTAGAGTAAGTAAGAATGTGTGTGTGTTTTCATTAAACAGTTTATATTTAATTAACGTAAGTACAATAATAATTATAATATAACATATAAACTATATCCATTTTAAGACAAATTAGCTTTACTGAGATTTATATTGGATCTAATGGAGTAAAGGGAGTCTAATGAACAGCTGGAAATGTGTTATAATTATAAAATACTGTGCTTAAATTATACTAACAAAATATGCAATATACCATTTTTCATGGCAATTCATTTTTTTCACCTGATCACGATTGATCGTGCGAGGCGTACATTTCTTATTTCCACCTTCTGTGTATAAAAACAATCTGAAAGTCAAAGATACAACCATGTCAAATGATACTGGCATGTAAGTGTTGAAAGCACTTGCTTATTTTGGTTATTTCTAGTCAATACATTTTATTACATAGAAATCAAAAGGTGCCCAGCAACCGAATAAATCACGAAGAGAAACTAGGCATAGAGCCAACATAGTAGAGAATTTATTTAGATGAGAACGACAAGGTGTAGTACAGAAGACATGCACTATCTAAGGATGTCCAGCTTTAATTCAAACACTGGAATAAATCACTTCTTTATTTGTTTTACTACTGACGAATTAGGATCCAAAACACGTCAATTGTGTGACAACAACATTAATGTCGAGCTTCTGAAATTAACCCAGTGGTACAAAAATAGAGGATTTTTTATAACATAATTACCTTTTGACTTAAACCTATCTAAAGGTTGTATTATTCTGAAGACCCTGTGACCAGCCACACTGACCTGCTGATCTGAATAAACTAAAGACTGTCAGTCTAATATTTTAATAGACAATCGGTGACAGAATATTATTCCCGTGTGGAATGGATGAGCGTGTGATTCAACATACATATTTATACGCTATGCATAATCTATATCAGTCAGTCGCCCTTAGAAGACTGTGTAGGCACAAAGCAAATGAAGATGATTTGAAAAGAATTAGCAGGGCGGAACGAATGTATTGCAATCTGATTTGAATATCAACATGCAGATATTCTTTCTGTATTCAAGAGATTTGTTTATGTTAGTGTGAAGCTGGAAATGTATCAACAAGTGTTCTCATTCCAAACAAAAAAGGACTCAACAGCAATAAACATTTCGTTATTAAACACAAAACCGTATCTGAAATAAAACATCAAGAAACGTTTGCAGTTAGGATTTTTTGGACAAAGCTATATAGGCCACGTATCAATAGAAGAGTATGGCCTTTTTCACTGAGTCTTTTACTCATTTAAATTAGATCTGTTGATCAAATTTTCAGATAGTAAAGAACAGCGGAAAAAAGGTAAAATATTTCGTAATTCATAAAGTGACGAGTTAAGCCGAATGCGAAGAGTAAGTCAGTAGGTGGACAGTCACTTATGTAAAAATAATAATGTCTATTGCATAATTATCATATAGATAAACTGTCTATTATCATTCTCATATCATTATTCATATATTCATAACAACTTGTCAGAACCATTAACTTGTCTTCCATTCCGATCTACACGGTGTCGGCATAGATTATCGCCCTTGATTTAACCTACTAATAAAGTTATGTCCCTTATCAACATACATAACGATTTTGATCTGTAAACCAAAATCCACATATTTATACAGTTAATTATTGCCCTTGTCAGAGAAATAAATTGTAACGTCTTATGCCAAACCACAATAATAACATCCCTTGGTGTGAATACATAAAAACTCTTCTACCAGTCTCTGTTTAGGTTCTGACGAAGGTAGCAAATTAGTTGAGTTTCACAACTGAACATGATATTTAACCTAGAGGCGAAAAGGGAATAGCTACCTATCTTTATTTTTTAATACAATCTTGTATTCATTTTTAAATGAGATTTTTCTGGGTCTCTTAGCGGTTGATTTGCTGTCACTTAATAATACTGAAAATATTAAAATATCTCGATCAGTTTTAGATTCGCATGCTCTTTTTTTCTACACTACTACCTCTTAAAATTATTATATTGAGGTTTCAGTTCCAGGAATTGTTTATAAGATATGAGTCAATCTGTTAGAAATGGATAAGATCTCATGGTTTTAAAACCAGACATCAATCGACAATTTACAGTGAGTAAAGTAGTTTTGTTATAAAATAGTCTGAGATTGTTAACACCACAGACGAGTTATTATCCTAACCTTGTATCTCTCTAATTCAATTATCACCAATACAAATACCTTTTACAACTAATTCCCTTGCTTTTCAACATATTGCTTTCACTGTAAACCATTACTGTTTAATTTACATTCGATCTAGTTGCTAGCTAGGAGGCAAATAAGGAAACAGCAGTTAATACCAATCTTTAACAGAACACCGGTATAAATACATCAAGCTCGGTTCGAATTGCTGCATGTCGTACACATGCATCTCAATAGTAGAAATTATTTAACGGTACTGAGTTTTAAGTTAGGTTGTATATCAATATAACAGCCTCCATCAAACACCAGACCCGTAATATATAATATTGGTTATTAGAATTTTTTCAGGAAGTCAATTATTTTTTTAGGGAGGGCATTGCCCCTTTCTCAAGCAAGTATATTTTGCCAATAAAGTCATTTTACAGTCGGGTTTGACAGTGTGTAAAGTATATCTCTTAACACTGTCTGTTAAAGGAAATGGCTTTTTATAAAGAATGTGTACATGTTGGATAAAGTGGTTTCTGTAATTTAATTTAGGTGACGTTCTATTGCTGTACAGCTAAATCAAGCCAATTTTGTTAGCTTGTTATATCAGAATCAGCTCATTTCAATTTAACTCTGTTGAAAGGAAACAAACTGTGGATATTTTAAGATATCAACAGACAAAAAGCGGAAAATGTTAACTTCTTTTGAATAAAAGGTTAGCCCAAATATTGTTACAGAACTTTCAGCTCCTATATTGCTGTGTGAGGAATACATATTTTTGGGAAAATGTTTTTGCTTTTACTGAATCCACTCTTTAAACAGGACTTTCACACGGGGTTCCATTCGTTACATCGAAACAAATATGTAGCATACTTGACCAGTAACCTTGGCTCGCCTTGACACAACATTTTGAAGAGCCGGCACATGTCATACAATTAATAGAATGTCAATAATTCTAATTAAACAGGTGCCAAGACACGAAACGATTTTTTGTGCTTTTGTGCGCAGAGGTATCCAAGGAATGTTCTAATCGAATTGTACTTTTTTACAGCAATGTATCGTATTTCTATGACAACCGATAAGACCCATCATTATATTAATAAATATTCTCCAACAAATTCCTCAGCAATTCTAATATTTCATAATTTTTAAAATAAATACTGAAAAGATCGTGTTACAGAAACCTCCCAAAATAACCCAATTAATGTTTCAAAAGTTAATTCAATTACACCGATTGACTGGAAAACTGTGACTTATTATCGCGATTTTAATTGACGAGCGATAAGAGTGCCAGGGGTGTTTGTAATGAGAGATAGGCCAACTTAAAAATCATGTCAGAGGTGAAGTTCTACTTGGTTTGATTTCTGTAAACAAGTCTTGTGTTGATACTGCAATACAACACATTGTTTACATAATGTTTATAAACCTACAGGAACATTAAGATGCCTGTTATTATTACTCTTCTAAATGGATTAAGAAAGCACTTTTTATTGCGAATTATTTTGTACAAACATTCGTTGTTGGTATTTCTGATTTCTCTTCTTACCTTTACTTTTATGGCCATGCTTCAAAGGAGAGTAAAGTGCCAAAACAAGCCCAGACTGTTATATAACAAGATTTGCAAGGTATTAGTATAATAGGATTCAAAATAGGTATTTAAATGTATGAGTAAAATTGTGATATCAGCATCCGCTGGAAGCGAAAGTTATCTTGTCATTTACCAACGAACCTTATGTATTAGCTATAGACACATTCATCTTCTATTTGTCACCCTCAGAATACATGTATTTCAAACACTCATAAGGTCACTATGTCAAATAAGTATTATGTATTTGCCTATGCAAATTAAAACAATTGACCATTATCTGACGAGCATTTCAGACTCTGTGGCGCTGTATTTATAATGCGTATAAGTTGCTGTAGTATCGTCCCTCCCCGGCGTTAGTCTGAAACAAAAACCCAAGGGATGAGACTTGCATGTACCAGATTCAGTGAAGGTGATAATCTGTTGGTCGATGTATTGGTGTAAACCCTTCTACGAATATGTTTTATATTAAAAACAATTGATTAAATTAGAGTTGTTGAATTGTTGAGATAATAAAGTTTTAATGCATTAAATTTGAGAGGTGATTTTATCCACCTGTTCAAGGTAGTGATTGTTATTTCTGGCATTGTACATTCCATTGTAAGATTCTTTTAAAATATAGCTCATATATCTACTTTATTCCTATTCTTTCAAATACCTCTTCCTTACTAAACATCATTCAAAATTCCATAGAAGAACCTGAGAAGCCCCAGCGAACATCAGAAGTGCACACGTGCTAACAATGTTATTGCTTACTCGATATGTGTACTTGGCTAGCAATACATAACATGCAAGCCAAAGTAGTCGACCGACAATAAGGATGTACAAACTTTTATCTAATATTATTACAAACTAATCAATGAAATATGAAAGTTTTAAAAACAAAATAAGTACTTAGATAGGTATATAAATATAAACGTGCCACATTCAACGCTTTCAAGCCAATCATTTGTAGTTATTAATGAGCGAAGAATATGCATAATAAAATTCAAAGGTAAAATTATTATGAATAAATTGTTGAAACAGATGCTACCTGATTAACAATTCATACCTAGATCTATTGTTTACTTTATTGTCAGGCTTGTTATTCATTTTCTTTATTTAACATAGGACTTATTTTCAACGTTAATATCACCTATAGGTATATTTTGTTTTGGCGCTCTCATGTGAACACTGTCAACACAGACAAATTATGGCTGATAACAGAATCTACTATCATCATTATCAACTTTGCATTTAAAGGGATTACAGGTCTTGAAATGAACATAAAATTTGAAAATTCATTAGTAATCTATCCGCTGCCATAGATAACATAAAAAAAAGTATCTAAAAAACTATGTCATTATCCATAAAGATACATTTGATTATTGAAAAACGCTTAAGAAATTGATTAGTCGTTTTCAAAAATGATTTAGTTTTGTGAGTTTTCCAGATTTTAAGGGATACTGTTACTTTATGACACCAAGTAAGATCACTGATGAATATATACTCATATTGACCATTCTTGAGAACTAAAATTTTGTGTTCATGCTAATACGCAGTATCCCTTTAAATAATACGCTCAGATGATGTTAGGTGCAGGCTTTTAAATAACATTTAAATCTATTTTAGGACAAATTTGTAAGAAACCTATTATAGTATTATTAAAAAACTTGTAAAGCTAGATTTTTTAAATTTTACGGATGAAATGAGACTTACGTGGGAATTATTTTACTGAATGAATTTGAAATATTTAAAATGGTTCTGGTTGAATACATTATTAAAATACCTCGAGACACTCTGACATATTTACCTCGTAACGTAATATTATCATTATTATCACATTTATTATCATAGGTGTCTACATTGACGTCCGTGTTACAGGTTCTTGCTGAGAACATCATTGAAACTCCACAGATTTGAACTAAATAGTCTTTATTTTCAAGTTTTTATCTATATATTTTATACATAACCCTTTTTTTGATAATATGGTCTAATTTTAATGGTTTTATATATAATAGTGTGTATCCATCCGATATATAGATCACCGAATTACAGGAGTGACTTTTGTTATCATTCGACAAGGCATAAAAATACGACGTTGATAAGATCCGGTGTTTTAGATTTATTTCATTGACACGAAACGAAATATCATCGCGACCCACATCACTTGTTATCTTGCTTAAAAACAGAAAAACAAAAAAAGTTTTTGGCAAAGTTTAAAATTTTCAATTACTATAATGTTTATTGTGATATGTTGTCGGTAACAAACCGACACTCTCTGAATTAGATAACATTGGAGTTGAATTTCAACTAAATTAAATAGTGTTAAATAACAAGAAGGTCGGTACCCTTGGAGATGTTACCAGTAATATTTCATACCACACATCATCTTTATGTGTTAAGAGGAAGTATGTACCTATTTACCCTATTTGGATATAAAATGAAATCTCTATACAATACTTTCTAAATCTGAATCATATTACGAATACCTTAAGAAAATACAGTTGTTGATAAAAGGGTAACTGACTTTACTAAATTTGGTACATGCTTTTTTAATATTTGAGAGGTATACACTCCCACTTAAAGGGATTGCGCAGAGATTTTCTTAAAACGTGTGCCCCGGTTCTGTTATCGGGTGGTGAGGTCGAAATTAAATCTTCTGGCAAGCTTCTTGATTCATCAAAATTGTCCTGGTCGAGAACATTCATGTCAAACATTTTAGATAGTTTTTGTTGAATCACTTTGTAAAACTTCGTTTTATGCTACGCGACTAATCTAAGATTATGTAGTTGGCTCTAGAAAACCAGGCATTGTCGTTCATATCCATCTTAAATGATCCACGACTTAATCAACTTTAATCTACTGTGAACATGACTTAGGACTCAGGCTGATAATTCATTGCCAATAGTTTCCATGTTAATTCACAAAATTCCGATATGTCACTTGAACAATATTCTTCCGCATATAAAATTTCTCATTACCTTTTGAAAGAAAATGCAATTTCAGACATAAAATTCAAAACCTAGTCAAAAAATTAGTCCAAAATAGGCATGCAAGAACCCCTAATGGTAGGGAGATTTCTAAAAGAAGCACGGACTAAATTCTTAAAATATCATTAGAATAAAATGTTTAACTGTGTCCTTATAAGACAATTTTCAACATTTTGCTAGTTGATGTGATTATAAAAGATTCTAAAAAGCATTTGTTTCTCCTGGTATAGTGGGTTTGTCAATTTGAATAAGCTAAAATAAAGCTTCCATTGTTACCCTAGCGCTCAGGGTATTAATTGGAAAGCGATAAACATTTACATGCAATACGTGTAAGACAATAACAGACTATATACGTCATTGTTAGATAAATCAATGAGCAGCTTTTTGTTTCAAACAAATCGTAAACAAACTCGAAGAAAAAGTGTGAAAAGTTAATGTGGTTTTCAGATTGTTAGTACGAGATTAGTGTTCAGGGTAAGGATAGGTTAAATTATCTGTCAGAATTCATTCATACTTCTATAGATTATTTTACCTGATAGTTAACAATGGTGGAATGGTGTCGCTTTATCTCATTCCAATACGGTCAAATACCAATATTCACGATTCTTTTGTTCTATTGTAGCGGCCTTGTTTATTTAAATATTGAAGGCATAGTACTACCGGGTGTATATGTGAAATATAGAAACAGTATAGTTAAATACAATTTGACAAACAATGATAAAGACTCACGGGCACAATTGTTTAATAGAAAATTTTTCCGTTAAAATGATGCATCATTACATCGCTAATATATAAATGCAGGATGGCAGCAATATTCATAAACGTTGTCTTAGCATTTCATACGGAAATATATGCTATCAGTGTGCTTAATCACACCACTTCCTTCCTGTTATTAGTGTTGCTACATTAATTGGCTGTACTAGCAAAAGTCAATGAGGTTTTTGCTTTAATTTTTATAAGCCTGTATTTGCTGAATAGAAGTAATTATGATCCAATGTATGATATAAATACACATACATTCAGAATGTAATGGTAAATAAATGTCACTATCTATCCATTATAAACTTAGTGATATATTTACAGCTACATATGATCTCTAGGGATCTAGTATAAACTATTAACTATACATCAATACGCATGTTAAATAGGAGATTCATTTAAAGTCTACATTGCTATCAATTATAACACTTTATAAACCGATTGGCATCAACTGGTAACATTATAACAGACTTAATACAAAACCGTGACATTTCTGCAACCCCCATCCCTCCGGCAGTTTAAAATTTCTTATACCAGACAAAACCGTCTCATTTCTGCAAGGTGAGGAGGCGCAGGGCTAACTCTATCCCCCGACAGGTCATAATTTATCATACTAGACTTTTACAACACCTTGGCATTACTGCAGTGTGAGGGGGTGGAGAAGGGCCAACTCTGTCCACCGACAGTTTAAAATTTCTTATACCAGACTTCTACATTCCAATGGGAAACTTCAATTTGACAGCTCATGACTAAAATCAAGCGAAGAGTATTCCAGGAATAAAACTTTTCATTGACAAATAATTATAAAAAAACTTAATAGAATATAGAAAAATAATAGTATTAAATTGATCTCTTGATATATGACTTTAAACATTCCGACAGATGACTTCATTTGTCACAATGTTATCCTCTTATAGAAATTCATCTTATTACAAAGTCATCAAAAACATTTTCCTTTTATTGCACACAAATCTGCAGTGATCGACTGATCGCATTAACAAAGGCATTTTACAGGTAGAACTAATTGACGCAAACAGTACAATTAGGACAAATAAAGCGAACCAAATAATGACACAAATAAAGAATTATATTTCCTAACAATTATGTTTGTATTACAATCGCTTTAATTGACCATTATTTGTGATTGAAGACAAAATCATGGGATTAATTCTATTTATGTCATAACAAAAGACTCCTGATGTATATTGAGGTAAGAAATAATCCTAACAGCATGAAAGCTTTTAGTGCTATCTGAGTGGGATTTCACAAACAGTATGGTAAATGATAACACAAGAACACACAATTTTAAAACATTTCAAATTTGGCGAACAAAAAGGTGATGTTATTATCAAGTATATGCAGAAGAACTGAAAGTTCATAGTTTTATTATCTACGAAGTGTCTATTGTGTAAAATATGTATGAATACTGTTAGGGTTATGATCCTAAAAAATCAGATAATACGGTATCTGTATTATGTGCATCACGGAACCTCAAGTGGGATAAGAGTTAAATACCTATACAATAGCACATTTGGACAGTTTCCAAATTTTGAAAATATAATTAAAAACTTCAGTTATCTGAAGATCGCATAGTGCGCAAGTATACATAGTAACATGTTTCAAATCATGTTTTAATATTTTTAATTAAAAACTTTAAATGTGATTGTTAGATTGCAGTACCATTGTGTCTTGTCAAATATCAAGAGCTAAAGTACATAATGTCAAGTTGATAACAATTTCATAACGGTACACTACTTGAGCTTTATACACTCAAATCAAGTAGCAGAGTTCAAGTAGATATATAGTTGTCTGTTTTCTCAGCTAATGAAATATTGAGATACGGATTCCCGAGCATCATGGATGGGTTGACATAAAACATTTCATATGCCCAAGAATAGTATTTTGGTGGTTGGTGGTTATTCTTCAAGCGAAGCCTATATTCAGCCATAACTCCCGTTGAAAAGTCAGAATTCTCCAAAACAGAAAACCATTGAACACATTCTGAGAATCAATGTCGCTTGTCAGATAAAGTTTTTGGGGGTTGCTGGAATATTTCCCAATTCAAGACAATGGGAAATCGTCGTAAGCTTCAATCCATTTCTTTCTTCTTTCTCACCGTTTTAAAACAATCATTCTACCGCTTATTTTCCGTTAACTTGATGTTCATATTAGTGGACAAGAACCCAGCGTTGGGGCTTTGGAATGTCTCTCAGCACTACTCTTTTCCAGATTATCTAAGCCCCTCTACTGGTCCACAGCTCTATACACAACTCTCATAGATAATCTTTTTTTCCTTCAAATTCTAAATGTTTACGATGTTAAATGTCCACCTGTTTTATTTTTTATTAACTTTACACTGTTGTATCACAAACTTTCAAAAACATTCACAAATTATCTATTGGAGTTGAACTTAAGAAACAGCAGGCCTCCAGGTGAGATCAAAACACATCAAAGATACTGCTAGTTTACCTGATGAGTTTATTTATAGACAAGGGCGATAATTCTATCACGATAACATCACTGAATACTCAACTAAATGTTTATATCGCCATGACCGTGTTGGAATACTTGTGATAGTGTTGTTCAACCGCACCGCACATGTGGAAAACTTCTTGTGTGTTACACTTTTTTTTACAAAAACTTTGTTATTGTTTAATTTGATACTAAAGGACTGCACGTTTTCAATTAGATATGATGCTGATTTGACACTTCTTATTAACAAGAGATATGGTTATTGTGTACTCTATCTTGCAGAAGAATTGTCCTACGATTTTTTTATGGCTAAACCATAATGTATTTATTACCCAATAGGCTGAATGTTAGACAGGGCCATGTCCTTGTGTATTGGGCCTAATTCGGACCCTTGTAAAATAAAAAGGTTTATCATTATTTTAAGATTGGAAAGCATTTCACAGTGGTATTTCTATATTGCTCTACAATTGATGTATTAAGCACTATTTTAACATTGGATTTCTATATCGCTCTACAATCAATGTATTGAGCACTATTTTAACAGAGGTATTTCTATAATGCTCTACAATCAATGTAGTGAGCACTATTTTAACATTGGTATTTCTATATCGCTCTACAATCAATGTATTGAGCACTATTTTAACAGAGGTATTTCTATATTGCTCTACAATTGATGTATTGAGCACTATTTTAACAGTGGAATTTTGTTATGGTTTATTTAAATTTATACAATTCAACATTTGTTAAAACAGATAACAACAGTCATTTCAGTTTATTTTATCATCCTGTTGAGAGAGCGGAAATACGTGTCATGCAGATTATTAGCAAAGGACAAAATTCAACTGCACCATGTTGATAATTGTGACAATCACATATACTAGGTAATGAATAGGCCTGGCCCAGATCGGTCGATATATTTTGAGCTACATGAGGTCTAGTCCGAACTTACATACTCTAAATATCCTAACATTTTATAAAGTTATTGTAAGCGTTGAAGGATCCAAAAATATATTATAATTTTGTACGCGTCAACTAGTTTCGGACTAAATTGTATCAAGTTTATAATCACATAACAATTTTAATCCCAGAGAAAAGTAATGATAACCAATTCGCCAGTCGGGTCCGTTTAAATTAAACATGCGTTACTGAAGATAAATTTACAGTAAACTTCTCGGATTTCTCGGTTAAAACGAGCAATGTCATGGAGTGTGCAATCGGGAACCAAGCCTTTGGATTTTCAATAGTGGAGGGCCTTACGTGTGTTGTACAGGCCAGGGTCCTTGCTCGTCCCTTTGGTTTACATTCCTTTGTCTGCTGTAAGGAAGTCAAGATCGGTTAGTGAGACGTAACCTTGAACGCTTCAGAATTGCTACATGACAAACTACTGAAGTTGTGTATGTTGTAATACGTTATGAAATTGAAATCCCTGATGTAAATAATTAAAAGCTAACTGTCAGATACAGCAGTGAAATTTATCAGTAGCTTATCACTTATATCATACTAGTTTCAATAATATATACATTATAGTACATCATATCACATATGGACATTACTCAAATATTTAAAATACAGTATATAATACCACGGTGATAAAACTTGACAATAATTCTTGTTTATTAAATGATGCTGAGATTGGTCTGTACAGTAGACGTCAAACTGTGTTTTTCGTATTCCTATTAGGGTGCAAAAAGTAACATCTCAATTGGATATTTGTTGCCATGTTCAAGTGAGCATTTTCTTTAATGTTTTCCTTATATTTCGGTTTGTGAACATTCCAATTCAAGAGCCTTAATAATGGTACTCATTTAGGAATTATTAATATTTAAATTAGTGTATGAGCATTGATATTACACAGCTCTGAGATCATAGAGAGATCGAATTGTGCTCCACAAGACATCGATATTGCAATGCCTTACTGACATGGAGCTTGTTGCCAAAAGTAATACTTGACTTTGCATGGCTAACAACTCTTGTTCAGAAAACTATCTGTTATCAATTAACTTCACTGGTAAATGCAATAGATACATTATTATGTAATAACGGATAAATTAGAAAATCAAATACATGTATCTTAAAGAAAGCAAACTAAGTTCAAAACCGGTGATAGCCTAATACTAATTATCCATTAAAATGCCCTCTAAATTTAAAAATGTGAATTTCCCCATAGGTTTTTTAAAGTTTATATTAAATTGTAAATTTGAATATAACTTTCTCTCAATATCAAATTATAGATTTGATAAATAATAATCTTGGGGGTTCTATAATGGGGGTCACTTTAAATTAATACTTCCAACAAAAAGATGAAAAAGAATATTGAATCAGAACAGATGCAAAACATTAAATTATTTAAGAATTTGTTTGTGTTTTGTTAAAGTCTACACCGTTGTGGAAACATTTTAAATTGTAGGAACTTTTCGGAATATAGAACAGAAGTATTCCACAGTAACAGATGCTGATACATTTTAAAGATATCGAAGAGGAGAATATATATATAATAATGTTATGAAATGTGCAGTGTATTATGCAGTTTGAATCACATGACCCAATTGACAAGAAGAGGAAGATGAAAAACGATTGACATACTTACATCATGTATAAAAATAATTTGAGAAAGATAAGTGTTTGAGGATGTAAAATCAATTGATCAAATTGTCACACGCCTTACTGTACACATAATTAGTTCTATCTTTTATGTTATACATTGGGAAATATCACAATTATCTACATGTATATCTAAACAATTTTCTTTACCTCTCTGGGTTTCAAGCCTTATTGTGTGCACTTAACACTGTCTATCTTAACTCTTTCTATTTCATACATAAATCTAAAATAGACTTAGACCACGGAAGTCCAATAGACAAAGATTTTTGAATTAGACCATATTTCACTGACAATATATAAATAGTATTGAAGATTAATCAACTTTTCGAGTAATAGCGACACCAGTGCTTACTGTATTTGCCGTTACAAATTTATTGCACTTAATCCATCATGAGGAACACCACACTCAATAATGTATATTCGTAAGTAATTATTGTAAATGTAATAATTGATGTAAACATTGTCAAGATACTGTCATCATTAGCCAAATATATTTTGACCTCATGGGTTAAAATATGCCTACACTGACTATTCTCTGGACAGCTTACCACCAAATATTGTAGTTTACCTGCTGATAGAGGTATTCTGAAATATCATGACTAGGATTTTGTTGTATAAGACGGTGAGAGTGTAAAAGGAATATTTTTTTTTGTCGTTCAGAAACAAATGATGTATTTTGACAGTCGAAATATGTCACCATATTAAATAGATATAACTTGTAAGACTAGAACTTTAAATAAATTTTACAATGCCACTACGATCTTGAAATTTAATAAAAATGTATATTATCTTAAATAATTGACAGACGGGGTGTAAAAGTACAAAGTCTTACTTTAATGTAACTTTTCATCTATTTTCTTAAAGCCGATATCTTCTATATATATCAACCGTTATTCAAGTTGTATCGGGTTTTTGTAATTAGCAGGATTCAACGAGAATCAAGGGATAGTCTAGCAGACAAATTATCTAAGATTTCAAATTGTTCTATAAACAAATTAGAGATCGAATTTATGCTTACCTTGCTAATTCAATATTCCAAACCAAAATAGACAACAGAGAATCAGATATCCAACTTTTAATGTTACAATGCAGGACTGGTCACACTAATTGTTTATCTTCAAATGTAAAGTCTTGATTCTTTTAAATATTAAACTCACGCAGTAATCACTAGAACCATAAAGAGTGAATGTTGTAGATGTATAAACAGTGCCTTACTTGCTGTGAATGGAATTCTTAACAGTTTGAAAGCACTGTAGTTAATCACCCTAAGCCTCACAGTAACTGTTCTGTTAATAACTTTGAAGAGAAATGGACTGTGAGGCAAATAATGGTAATATTACTTCTTATACACCTGATGCCACACCGCGATTTAAAATATTAAACGATCGATATAAGATCATCAAAAAGTCAAATACTAATAATTGATGTTGTCCATATATATGTACCGATGTCACTCCACGATTGCGATGTCAGGAAACACTTCCATTTTTAAGGTCTTCTTACAAATCTATAGAGTAAGACTAAACGCTAGGCTTGTCTATATTGAACTAAGAATAGTGAATGACTGAACAAAGTTAAAGTCGTCAGCCTAACAACATAACAAACTAGCACGCTGGTTTTCCCGCCTTAAATAATTTATTCGTTAAGTTTCAGCTAGTTAAAACTTAGCGTGAAGTATTTTAGATGTGTATCAGCCTACAATAGTTTTAATCCACTGGAGAAATGAAATGTAACGTCCTAAACCTTCCTGCAACTTTCTGGTCTAATGGAGATACAGCCACTGGAGAGGAGATGAGCGGTAATCATTTACATTTCGTTAGGTAGTTAATCATAGGTGTTATATCTGAACGATAATCATGTACATTGAGTTAGTTCGGTAATAGTAATTGTTACGTTTGAACGGTGGTCATTTAAGTTTCATTTGTACGGTAATTATGGGTGCTACTTTTGTACGGGGATCGTATACGTTATGTTTGTACGATATTCATTGGTTTTACATGTGTACGGTAATCATGGGTGCTTCGTTTGCACGGTAATCTTGGTGCTTCGTTTATACGGTAATCATGGGTGCCAACTTGTACGGCAATCGAATTCGCCAAGTTTTACGGCAATCATGGGTGCCACGTTTCCACAGTAATCATGGGTGCTACGTTCATATAGTAATCATCGGTGCTACGTTGTGTGGTAATCATGGGTGCTATGCTACGTATGTACAGTAATCACGGGTGCTACTTTTGTACATGAATCGTGTACGTTACGTTTGTACGATAGTCATGAGTTCCACATGTGTAGGGTAGTCATGGGTGCTACCTTGCACGGTAATCATATGTGTCACGTTGTACGGCAATCATGGGTGCTACGTTTATACGCTAACATTTTATGATGACTGCCCCTTCCTTTCGTAACATGAAATGACAATATAAGAGTAAAACCCTACAAAAAAATCATTACGGATTTTAAAAATTTCCAAACCTTGAACCAACAATGATACACAAGGAAAACTTAAACTTCTCCTATATACTGCAATAGAATTATATGTTTAAAATGTAGGAGTAAAAAAATATGTTAATACTTTGTGTAAGTGGCTAAATTTATAAGAATTACAATTTACGACTTGTCACAGTTTTATAAGTTTTTAAACTTTTAATTACCGTGAAATCGAAGTGATAAATTGTTTCCGAGGATTGTTTTTATTGAAAAAGAGATATACTAAAAGACTGAACTTAAGTTTATTTCTTCACAACAGTAATGTTTCGCTACAAGGGAAGAAGTGTCTTGAATTTTTTAACTTTCGTCCACTATTGTTTATTTGACTACGCTTCATGAATTATCATTTCATGCATCAAGGATTATTGCTGGCGATACCTCTTTAGTTATTATATTCTACATTTTTGGGTGTGTTTTTCCGTTTATTAGTGGGCGGGCAGGTAAGGGGGGGGGGGTGGTGTACTATTCAGAGGTTTTTATGATAAATTTCGCTTTATCGAGTTTGTTACGGTGTTTCTTGGGTTATAATTTCTTTACAGAAATTCAACGTGACAAACACATTGTGGTGTGCATTAAGAAACACGTCAAATCTATAATCTTTATTTCTCAATTTGCTTACCACTTAATTTTACAAGCGATCGGTTATCATATGAAATAAACTTCATTTCGGCGAGGGTTGATTATCTTTACTGGATTGAAACACGGTTAATAGTAAGCTTCGATATTTAGGGAAGTATAAGCAACGCCACAGTGCAGTTTGATTGTTTAAAACCGAATTCATTAGCCCTTTATATGTGTAAGAGTTGGACGTAAAACTTCATTTCCTTTGATTGTTTTAAAACAAATTACAACCACCGCTGACTGAATTCTGATTAACCACTTCATTCCAATTACATCGTCGTTCTCACAAATTGTCTTTTTGTGTTTGCATGAATGCCTCTGGTTTTTATTTCTCCCAGAATAACAATAAACCTTTCAGCCTTAATTTCTTGATTCGATTAAACTGGTTTTTATTGCCACGATTACGAGTTGTAACAATCGAGACGAGTTTTTAAACATGAATATAGTGTACCACAGTGATTAACGGATAAAGGACGGATGCCTAAATTAAAGTGAACGTACAGGCCGATTTACTGCTCATATTGGTACTGATTTATGTCCTAGACAAAAGAATAAGACTAAGTGAAGTCATTGATTGAAATATTTTGAAATTTTTACAAAGAAATCTGACAAGAAAGTGTTCAATTTATCAAGCATCAAACATAAGAAAAGGATTACGCAAAAAATAAAATTAAGACAAAAAAAAAAAAAAGGATCAGACTGTATAACATGTGTAATTTGGTGTATCGAAGCTATTAATATTTTGAACAATTTTCTTTTAAGCTGACAATATATTTAACGTGTACATCACTTGATCGTCTAGCATACTGTGCTAATAAACTTCTGGAAATCGACAGACTATTAAGACAAGGTGTGATTATTTGAATTCTTGTCGACTTCATTATGGTCTGGTAGCCCGAGTTAACTAATCAAAGTTTATTATAAATACGCCAGATGGTTTCCTGGCAGATTCCGTTAAAACACTGCTGCTTTTTTGTCTTTTTTTAAATATCTTGTCATGTTAATAACGCTCCAACTAACGTAGACCTGACTGAGCAATAAAACCAAAATAAAACTCGTTTGCCATATATAGTAACTCGATAATGAAACACATGCCTACAATAACGGTGTCAGCCATTGCAGATATTGATTGCAATAAATCAACAATGGCTCTTCTCTGTTTCTGTTTCTCCATTAACAGGCGTTTCTATCAACAAGTTATAATTGATACTTGGTTGAAATTTGGGGTAAAAGACCTCAGTTCCATTCTACAATGGAATTCTGTACATACCATTTTAGAAAGCTTTTAGCCAAGAAGAAGGTTTTAACTTTTGATATCTGAATCTCAGTGAAAACTATCTTGGTATATTTGGGAGAGAGATTCCGTTTTGTTCGTTTTATTGTCCGAATGCTGTTCTCACTTTCAACAGCGTTTATAGTCTCAGCCCAACCACAACACTTATATACACTATTAGACATTTTGCGATGCCGAGTTGACAAATGCAATCGCAAAGTTCAAGATGTTCTGAAAAATAATCATCTACCAGGAGACCATCGCCCAGTTCTCTTTTAAAATGAATCTCAAAGTTGATAAGCGTCTCCAAAAACTAGGTTAGACTAAGGTGAACCAATTTTGGCAAGGTAAGATTTTTGGCTTTAGAAGGTGTAATAATTCCTACAGACTAGTGTCATTTCAATCAGATAGGGCGGGATTACTACGTCACAGTGATTGACACATTGATCTCAATACGTTAATACGCTCGAAAGACGTCTCGGATTGTCTCCGGATTTCTTGCGATAACATCTATCTACGTAAGAGAGAAAACTTTCCCACATTAGACTACATGTAATTGTATGAAAACAACAAATTGAATATACTCAATATGTATTTGAACAATTTCCAATACTATAAAATAACATACTTTTTAAAGTGATAAGTTAGCTTCTTCGCAATAATTGTAAATATCTAAAACAATGTGTTGTTCAATTAATACAATTTCAAGTTTTAATATCCTAATTTCAGTATATACTCATCGCATAACACGAATATAGAATTTATGCACAAATATAGAATTGGTACACGAATACTGAATAGATACACGAATATAGAATTGATACACGGATATAGAATTGATACACGAATATAGAATTGGAACAAGAATATAGAATGATACACGAATATAGAATTGGTATAAGAATAGAGAATTGGTATACGAAAATAGAATTGGTACACGAAACTAGAATTGGTACACGAATATAGAATTCATAAACGAATATAGAATTGGTATGTGAATATGGAATTGGTACACGAATATAGAACTGATACACGAATATAGAAATGCTACACCGATACATTGCATTCCATAAACCATTGAACTCTCAAGATAAGTGTGTTCGGGTATTTCCATTGCAAAGGGAATCTTATTGTTAAATCGGAAGTTTAGTCCTCTTTGTATTGTCTATAGATTCTATTGTTAAAACAAGAAGGAGGTCAGTAAGACGCAAATAGTATAAAAAGCTCGACCATGGAATTGGTATTCTTCAGAGAAGTGTAATTAGACCTCATTGATAATCTCATAAACCATAGGATTGAATAGAACAATCTTGATCTTTATAAATTATTAATCATTTTTCGTTTTTCCTTCCGATCGATCTTTCAATATTTCAGATTGAATTCAACACGTAATTAACTTTTTTAGTACAATTTTTGTTCAAAGTATTCTTATCTCTTTGTATAGCTAAATATATGAATTGGGACCCCTGGGGCTAGATTAGGTATTATTAGATTATTATATCTTTTGAAAAAAACTAGTTTCTGAAATTCATTGTTATAAGTGTTTTATCGTTTCCGATTACAATTCTCTTTTGACAATTGGATTATTTCCAACTTATTATAACGAGTATGATATAATAAATAAAGATAGCTTGCCAGGCAAGGTAACATACGCCCACTGGCAGCATTGAATTTGAATAATAAACTGAGCAATAACTCGAAAAAAAAAATTCACTGAATATTGAAGTCGAGGGCAAAGACTCAAAAACTATTCATGGAAAATCGTCAAATTCAAACTTGACCACCATCTTATCTATTTCAATACTCATACCGAGTTTGATCAAATATATCAAAAACAGTTGGTATGACGCATTATTTTGTTAATTCATTCAAGAATGTAATTAACTAATAGCTGTATGTATTGACAACTTTGATCTTTTCACACAGTAGCTTTGTTAAAAGTATATAAGCTTATATTTCAATATATCATTTGAATAGCATTCAATATGGTATTGAAGTTTGTTAAAAAAAAAGACTGTATGAATTGAAACTCCACAGCAAATCAGCAATGATCTTAGTCAAGCTTCTATCATGGCTACAAGCCGAAATTGATGTGTTTTTTGGTACTTCGAGTGTAGACTGACAGCGATAGGGGCAACCGTAATATACATCCAAACAAGCCGAAATTGATGGGTAATTACTAAGTCAAGGACAGACAGAGGGACGGACTGATGTACGGACAGAGGGACGGACGTGGGGAGGGAGGGAGGGATGGACAGACAGATGGACGGACAGAGGGACAGAGGGATGGACCTAATATACATTCATATTGTTTTTACTATGTCAAGGACAGACGTTTAAGGGCAGACGGACAGATGGATAGGGGCAACGGTAGTATACATCCTTTCCATATTGCTTTTACTAAGTCAAGGGCAATAACTCAAAATCCGTTCATTCGATAATTTCCATACATGCATTCCAAATTTCATTAAGATTGGATAAAAACTTTAGCCTCTATCGTGGATACAACCCAAATTTGACGCGTTTTTACTAAGTCAAGGGCAATAACTCAAAAACCGTTCATGCGATAATTTCCATTTTCGAACTTGACCGAGATATCATCAATATATACATGTATACCAAGTTTCATTAAGATCAGATAAAAACTGCAGCTTCTATTGTGGATACTACCCAAGTTTGATGCGTTTTTACTAAGTCAAGGGCAATAACTCAAAAACCATTCATGCGATAATTTCCATTTTCGAACTTGAGCGAGATATCATCAATATATACATGTATACCAATTTAAATTAAAATCGGATAAAAACTGAAGCCTGTATTGTGGATACAACAAATGAGGGCGGACGGTAGGAAGGACGGACGGACGGACGGACAGGGGCGACGACAATATACGTCCACATTTCCATGTGGGCGTATAAAAATAAAGTTTTCTAGTTTTGAATTTCAAATGACCTTCATTACACAACACTATAATTGATAGTATTTGTTTTATAGAAATATAACTGGGGCTTGATTTAATTAGTCATAAGTTCGCTATTTGTTTGAACAATCAAACCTTAGTCTCAGATATGGGAAAATCTAAGCTTAGCTAATCAGCCAAATCGCCGTGTGTCCATGATTATCCTCGTTTTAAAATTTACACTGGGATATATAGAAAATACATTTAATAGAAAAATTCTGTTAAAATTCCTAGTTTGACTAATTTAAGTGTATTATGCGAGTTTCATGCAGTTGATGTCCTTCTTAATTAAAACTATTCACATGTATTCAAGACCAAAATCAACCAATGAGAATGACGAACCGTGGCGTTGAAATAAAATCCAGAATCATGTATTAAGAAATATATTTGGTTTGATACAAAACTAAAATGAAACTGATTTTAGTGATAATTTATAGCTCTGAGGATTGTTTCTTGGTTTAAAGTATGTTAAACAAAACATAGCACCAAAATTGCGCTATATACATTAAACAGCACAAAAAGGCCAAATTGGGTCACTTTATATAAAAATATTGATCTCATGTAAACCTAGAGTATATTCGATATTATGAAATAGATCACGCAATGCACAAATCGACATTAAACATTTTTACTTATGGTGTAAAACAAATGTAATTGGTGTCTTAATTTTTTTTATCTTAATCTAACGGATAAGATTCTGAAAAATTCGTACATCCTATTTTTCTACTTATGATTAAGTTAACTATACAAAAGATAGCTTTGCGAAGCAAGATGCCATACGCCAACCAGCAGTTTTGACTGAAAGTAAAAATCATTGTTTGCATGTGTATTATAAAGAGAATACTAAGTCAGACACAATATTTAGGTGAAAAATTAAAAAAATACATAGGGATCATCTTTATATTAACGATGACCTACAGAATAAAAATCAAAATAATCCATACAGAGTTATTGCCTGTAGAGTGAGCACAAGTTGCACAATTTAAATAATACAATGAAAACCCGAATTTAAGTCAGACGCAATATTTCAGTGAAAAATTATCAGATCATTACAAAAATGCATAGGGATCATCTTCATATTGACGATGACCTACAAAATAAAAATCAAAAGAATCCATAGAGTACTGATGCCTGTAGAGAGAGCACGAGTGGCACACTACAGCCAATGAACAAAAGCAGACATAATATTTCGGTGAAAAATTATCGGATCATCACGGATGAAAATCGATAGGGATCATCTTCATAATGAAACTGATCCGCAAATAAAAAACCATAAGAATGCGTAGAGAAATGTAGCCTGTTGAGTGAGCACAAACACATATTATTATGTGAACGGAGGGACGGACCGACGGGGCGATTACAATATACGCCCCAAATAAATTTTTGGGCACCAAAAAAGGCAACGTGGAAGCAGCCTGTAGTCGGTAATTAGTTAAGAGGTGTCAGTACCATGGCAAAATCCTACAATTTTTCTCTTTCCATTATCGCGTATATTACAGATAGTTTTGGATTTATTTAAAGTACTATCACCCTTTTAAGGCAGAATTCATTAATAATGCATAATAGAAATATAAGAAAACCAATATAACACATAGAAAATTGGAAATACATGGTATTTTAGTTAGACTTAAGTAAGAATTAACCTGCATTATTTCATTAAAAAATAGCTGAAGATAAAACGTTTTTATATGTAGATCATTATCTTAATCTGTAAGCTCTTTCGAAGTTATAACATGCTATAACAACCACACCCCTTACTCCTCCCCACCACCCCATCAGCAGTATTGACATTTCCTTCAATGTCAGAAAACTAGACCCAGACAAATCGTGGTGAAACGTAGATATCATATCCACCTACACCATATTACTTGTATTCCAACCGTTATTTTAAGCGCTAACCAAATCTCTAGAGCTTACAATCTGATCCAGTCTCACCTGGGGCTTTATATTATAAACACATATTTAACCTTCAACCTTTAGTTGCTGGATACAAGGAAATACCAGGCCTGTCATTAAGTCACAAATTGAAATTGAAATTGGATTAAAACTGGCTTGAAATATCAACAATAGAAAGCTGATATATCAGGATTATGAAATATTACCACGCTGAATGATATGATAACTGTCATCATTGTGGAATGATATCAGATCAGTGTGTATACTCCCGGCTATTTTACCTATAGGTAATAAAATTTAATATGAAATGAAATAGGAGCTAACATGAACTATGAAATAAATTGAAATGAAATAGGAGCTAACATGAACTATGAAATAAATTGAAATGAAATAGGAGCTAACATGAACTATGAAATAAATTGAAAAATAAACTAATGAAACGAAATAGGAAATGAAATGGGAAAAATAAATGAAATAGGAAATGAAAAGAAATTGAGTGAATTAACGTCCTACTCATTAGCATCTGACTTGGTTATTAAAGGTAGGGCGATTGAAGAATACAATGAATTCTCTACTAAATAGAATACGCCTAACTTGAGTGAAGGTGTTCAACCTAAAACGACAGCGACTTAGGGGGTGAAACATTGGTCCCCATAAAATGTATGCATATGAATAAGCTTAGGCTGGTAGTAACCTCTCATGTTTTGCACCAGTCTGAAGTACACGTATCGAATGTTTATTGTCCCTTCCAAACGATATTATAGTGATTGGGCGTTGTCTGATGTTTCTTAATGTAGAACATGGTATTTAATACACCATGTTCTGAGATAGCAGGCTAAGAAGTGTAAACAGTAGTTAAATAATGTCGACAATTAAAACTAGTGTTAATTATAATTAAGATAATATATACAGTTTATTAACACGATAAGATCACTATTGAACAATGTTATATGTCATCAAAATAGAATCACTTCCTTTCATCTTTATCGTCCTCTGATTTCAATCAACCATTATTAACTTCCCGTTTTCATGTTCCTTCTGATTCGTTGAATTGTCACGATAGGAATCATGTTCAAAATCTAACAATAGAGTCATTTTAGTCCATTTTCTAACAAAAATACTTTTCATTTAAATGTCACGATGTAAATTTATAGAAATATTGTGTAATAGTTGTGGCATTTTCAATCTCGTGTCCCATCCCAAGTGAATTAATTTCGAGTTGTAACACGTTGGATGTGTCAGAACTTGTCTTTCGTTTGCAAGTCTATTAGTAAAACTCCCACGTTTGGCACCTGAGTTTAAAAAGGAAAATTTGACATCTGGAAAATTTTTCCAGGTTTAAAAGAACACTATATCCTTTGGATTATTACTTCCCATAACTTCCTATAACAATAGTTCGATGACTTCCTTAGCGCATGATTTACTGGCTAAATAAAAAGAAGCATGATCTATTGGAAATTATATTTTCAAACTGTATCAGACCGTGTCACTTCCTTATGCTCAAACTTCTTCAGGAGAAATTTCTTAAAATCTCTGTCTCTATCAGGATGGCAAACGTAGAAGTAAAGAAACACCTGTTCAGAACAAATCTCAAAACAATGAAATATTTTGTTTTAAAATCCTCTCGTATAGTAACTTAATTGAGATGCCCCCATTCAGTCTTCAACGAATATATTTCCAACACTGAACTCGCCGTTCTTCATGCTCATACAAACAGCGTTATTAAGAGATTAATCATAATGCTAGCTGTATCAACATGTGACACGTCGAGGCTGACTCCCACCTGTTCTTTAAAGCCTAACAGACTTATTGATGAATAATATAGATATTAGGTGTACCAATATCGTCATACAGAATGACATAAGCTGAGCGTCGATTTATTAACCTCAAAACTGAAGTTGCCTTGATCAATAGACAGTCACGATTTATTGGTTGGTTGGTTATACAACATTAAATTACTAATATTAATTTTTTTTTATAAAAACACAGAGTAAAAAAAAATCAGAAATGTTAAGGGTAACAGTTTATGTGATGCCTCACGCGAGAGTCGTGTGCGAAACAGTCTTTACCACACGGTAACTAGTCACACTAACGACTTTGTTTGTAGAAAAAGTGTTTAATAATTTATTGGAGTAGATCTATTTTAAGGTAAAATTGTACAATTATAATTGTATATTCAATTCAGCAATTAATAAACATCGGTGGCATTGACATTGTACTGAAGACTGAGCTAACAGATTTAGTAATGAAATAAATGAAGTGTTACGTCGTAACTTTCTGTTTCTGTTGGCTGTGATGAACCAACATGGTATGATAACGCCTTCTCTTTTGGGTGATCTTTAAGGGCCGCTCAAAGGTTATGGGAACTTCCTTGATTCATTTGAACAGAGAGGCGCGTTTTATTCTATTTCGAGTTTTAAACTTGGTAACTCTATCGGTCAAATATAAAATCTTCTGACCATCTATTTGTCCATCTAAATAAAGCATACATGTAAAAGCAAGTAAGTTTAAATTTGAGTGGAAGAGTAAGTTTGTTAAGAATTGCCGACTCAGCATGTCTGTTAGAAGGTTAATTATGCCTTTCTTTATTTGATATCGGAAATTGACTGCTATTTAAGGAATGATTGGGATAATTCTTTAGAATGATGTCGTGTTCTGTAAGACTATTAAGCAGTAGTAACATGGTGTTATGTCTACAGTTGGTAAATTTACACACCCTCGTGCTTCTTTCTTCATCACGCAATCATATAAGGAAATTAAAGAACTCACGGAGGATACCATTTATGTAATAAAATGTCTTTCGTACAATTAATATTGCAGTCATTCAACTACAAACAGACCACTCAGAGTACTGTCCGAAAACAATGTGTTTACCTGTTATCCTGTAAACCTGTTACATGAGTCTTTCAAAGCCAGCCGTCGTGCTGCATAATACTATATATCCAAAGAAAAGGCGATTTCAGCTATACAACTGTGTACTAACTAACAGAAACTTAACACATTTGGAAATTATTTGAAATACCATCCATCCACCCAACATTAGTCCCAGCAGTACAAATTTCTGAATATATAAACCAATTTGCTTTCGATGAGTCGTCGAGAGACACATGCTTGCTAATGAATTGGTAAAGCTTTGTCTACACGATCAAACATTTGTGAGAGTTTGTAGCATTTGGATTTCGAGAGGTGTATAAGTAAAAAGGCGTAAAGAAAACAACAGCAACTGTGCATGTTAAATATCCATCGACAGAATAAATAACATCTACATTATAAACTTTGCTATTCTGGCAATATTGACCTATATTAGCAAAATCCAAAGCAGGAAAGAAAAACGCAGAAGCCCATGTTACTGAAATAAATAGGAAATTATAATATGATGTTATAAATTATGTAGATAGGGGCGTTTATCTCTTATTTTCCAGTTGACATAAATCATTTAGTTAAATAAAAATAGAGTCAATGGGTTAAAGAAGCATTAAAAATTAGGAACATTTTCTGGAAAGGTATGGCATTTATTTCAATACGTGTACGATTCTTAGGAATCATTACTAAATAGATATATCTTTTAGAATTTATAACCCTGTTTTACCCTAGTCAGTAGAAAAGATAGGTTCTTATACGGATAAAGAATCTAGTCGTCCGAACGTGACAGCCCCGTGAGTCCGTTTTGGAAATTATTTATTATTTATCTAATGCCTTTGACCTAACAAAATCAGTGCACAATGAGTAAAATCCTTAGTGATCCATACTTTATATGTGCTGGAAAGTAGGATTATAAACATTATATTATTAAGCATCGTTTCACCTAACCCTGGAATTGCCTCTTAACAAACCTCGACTACTGAGTACAGCACAGTGTGACATATAAATAAATAATCACACATTCTTTCAACACTTTATTCTCTTAAAAAGCAATAACAACTAAATATACTATTATAAGAATTATTGACCTTTATCGTTCTAGTTGTTCAAATACTACAAACAAGTCGTAAATTATAAAATATAAGTTAATAGAATCAAACCAAATCATCTGATTATCACCTCTTTTGATATTCAATAGAGAGGATGACAGAAAGGGAAATACATATGACAAATTGACAGAAATCGCTATTTCATAACCATGGATTCAAGATGGAACGGAATGAAACAAACGATGGTTTATGTCTTACTTCTCTACTCCATATTCAAGCTATTGAAGGCGTGCAACGCCACACCATGTGAAGGGAGCAAATGTATGTCAGAACAGTCACCAGCTTACTCTTTTCGACTACCAACTATCGTTGTATCTGTTGTATCTGAGACTTTCACAGTCTATAGCACACGGGGCTTGGTTTAAGAAAGACGTAACATCTTTAAGAAGAGAGCGATAAACAACTTGCTGATGCATCCTAGAAAAAAAGTTAGCCCCATGTATACGATTTCGCCCAAACATCCAGGCAAAGGTCAAGATGAACCTTTGTTTTTTCAGGCCTGTTTTCATCGAGGCAGGTAGAAGGGACTGACATGGAAAAAGCGTCTTGTCTTACGGATGGGCCAATAAACCGACGCCCCGTGTGCTACAGGATGCGCTCGTAAAAAACCCTCTACAGTTAAAAATCGCAAAGAGAGTAGGCTAATGCCGCTGCCCCTGCATAATTTCCCCCATCGCACGCTACATGGCGTTTTCCGTCTTCATTTTCCCATAAAGTGCAGAAGAGTAGGTCGTAAAACACCATTCATTTCATTTTAATTCTTACAAACACGTTAAAGAAACCATCGACAGTTGGTAACATAAAAGGAGTCGACTATTTCATAAGTTTACAGTGAGTGAAATGAAATGAATGGAGTTTTACGTCCTACTCTTCTGCACATTATGGGCTAATGAAGACGGACTGAGTGAGTTCGAGATCGTTATGGTTTGGTCTTGTATGTTTGTTTTAAATCTGATCTAATTACCACTTACGGTCTGTTTCCCTTCAGGCAATTTCCATTCAACCATTCATCTTTTATAATTTCATAAAATTATCATTAATTTGCCGAAGACATGACAATAATTTTAACAGACTACTCACTGATTACCTTGTCATGACCTTTACCGGAAGTGCTTTTCTATAATTACCTCCCTTGATTAATCTCGAACAAGTAAAATTGTACTTTAACGCGATCAAATGTGGCTTCTGGCAAATTTTTTACAACCTGCTTGTTTTGAAGAACAAAATCTGTTTCGTGACATTTTGCACCATCCCATAACCAATATCACACCTGATGGTCTAGTGATGTGGAGAGATGATCATTAACGTATGTTTACACACCAGTGATTTAATGAGAACATAAGAAATTACCAAAATGTTGTTGTCCATCATATTCACATATATCACCTCATGAGGCTTTAGTAGAAAAAAATGTCGTTGACAGAGCAATCTACATGAGCAAAGATTAACACCAGATAAGGGCAGTTTCTCTTCGAGTCTTAAAGTTACATGGTCGACCAGAGATCTGTTACACCATCATTTGTTCTACCAACGCGACATTTGTTTTTATTTGACACCTACACGTTATCCGCGCATAAAGAAATCTATTTTTGGAACCGATGCAATATTGTGTCTTAATATTAGCGCACAAATTTCCCTAGTCTAATTTTTTATTTAAAATCTATAAATTTGTCAAATTTCATTTGAATATTTCTGGAACGCTGTCTGCCAATTTACACTGAAGTCGAATCTTAGATTACTTTCCGTAAAATGAATTAAAGAACTACTTTACGTCCAATTTACTGCTAATTGTCTGTTGTAAATGCGCTGTAAGCGGAATGATCAATTAGGTCTAGATGTCTGTAAGTAGAAGTGAAGGAGAGAAGAATATTAGGGCCTGAAGGGAAATTATCAGATTCATTGACAAGTTGTTATTATAAAGAATTCCTAATGCTAATACTCATACACAACTATAAATACACCACAACTAAACAGAGAGACGGCATGTGTGTAATTGGGTGGGGCGGTATGAGAAGTATTAATTGGTTCCCCTAATTAAGTAAATTATATTACATTTTAGAACAAGTAGTAATATTATAGTTGATATTTATATATTTATTAAAAATATTATATATCATTATTTATTCTTTAATTTCTATCTCAATATCATTAATAAAACACAGAATCGTCTGCAACCAAATGTTATACTGTTTATAAAAGCAATTACTTTTCAATGACAAAGTCAACAAGTCATGAACATTGACTTATAATAGGTTGATTCAATTAAAATTCGCAATTTCTACGGTAAACAGAAATATTTCTAAATGTAGAGATTGGGAAAAGGTGACATTTTGTTCGTAGTTAAAGGGACAGATTGCAAAATTTTCATTATCAAAAACATCTTAAATTTTACCTTAAAACATCTGTAAATATGCTATGTACTTGATTAAACTGAATAAGTTTTAAAACGGCTTATTAATAAACAGTAATTGTTTTAGGAAAACATTAACTGTTGAATTTTTAGTTAAATATGTAGGTAAGTCCAATTTAAATATTTCTCCAGATTTCGGTGTATAGTTTTTATATATTTGAGCACAAAAATATTTCAACCTACAGAAAAACAGAAAACCCATACTGTCTTTAACACTTATAAGTAAATTTATTTTTGACGATTTAAAAAGAAGAGAATTATATCTTGGGCCAGTATCCTAGAAATACTGGACAATTGAACTAAATTTAAAATTGAATTTCATGACTGACCAATCAGATGAATAGGATACTAAAATCATCTTAAGCTCAGTTCACACCTCACTGTTTGGTGCATCTGTAAATATAACAATTTTTGTAAGTTACAAAAACATAGTCACACTTCCAAAGACTATCAATTGTATAAGTCCATAAGACATGGCCAATTCTTTTAATTAGTGCTTCAGGAGTATAATTGGCTTTCAATAACATACCAGTATTTCTTAATGTCAGAGACACGTGTACATTAGACGAATTTGAAGCACCGATTTGTCTACATTTCGAGCTGGTTGCTAATATTTAAATGTTTATTTGTGAAACATAATGGAGATTGTTTTAGTATTGTAATGTTGCTGTCACTACTGTTATCTGAATAAACCCAATCAACGATTTAAAACACACTATTTGAGTTCTGTTTGTGTGATAACTGATATGATCAAGTTGACTTTATTTAGTAGTTTAAAGTCACAACCATTGTAGTCATTAAAGTAATTGTTGCTGTATACGTTCACTATTATATAATGCAAATTAGAAAAACTTGTATCACTATGTTTTATAATTGCATTTTAAATTATTTATAAAAAGAAAACTTTTTAGTCGAACTGCTTTTAGTCCAATAAAAAGACACCTACACGCTCCATGTATCTAAAATACATAGAATGAAATCGAAGCGGTAATGATGTTTCAATTATTTTCCTGTTGCCGTCGCCTCGAGTCGGAAATTTCCGATTGCTTCTCAATCAAGGTTCAATAATGAAGTTTTCTCTTATTTGGCTCGCGTATTATTACGGTGTCAGTCATTCACTGGCGTCTGAAACGAAGCGACAATAAGGAGATTAGCACTGACACTGTAATTAGAAAAACTCCTGTGTTCAAGTCATTAGAGGTTTAATTTACTTCCGTTGCTTCAAATCAGTTTAATATCTTCAGTTTATTCCGACGGAAAAAGTATGCGAGATGTCAAAGACCTAACTTGAAGCCTTCCACTGGAACAAAAACAAATAGCAAGGATTTTGCATAAAACCTTTGAATTGTTAGGGAGTGGAGTTAGTGTCCACTATATTGTCAAGGGGATCTCACCGCATCAATTACTGAAGATGACCAATACAATTGAAGGGAGAGGTGTGGGTTAAGAGTATAGATTGAAGACGAATAAGAAATTTGAGAGTTGAAAGGGAAGGAAAGAAGGACCAGTGCCAGTAGAAACACCGCAACCCCCATTAGTGGACAGAAACCTACTACCACGGATACCAGAATCATTCTTTAGGCCCATGCTTTAAATTTATCAAATCCCATTTCAGAAGTGATTTCAAGACTTAATTGAACGCTTCGCTTTTAATAACTGGTTGTCTGCTTTCATAGAAACATTGTATTATTTTGGTTAACGGTTAGGACTGTTCTATTAGATTAATTATTTAATTGAAATGCTCTACTCTATTATGTTCCCCGATTTGTTTTCGGTATGTGAACTATAAAGTATGTGACACCGACGGAAGATGACGTTCTAATCCATTTCCGGTGTTTCTACTGTCCGGAAACTACATGTTTAGAGCCTAATGGTTAAGTTCCTATGGATATTCCCGTTCTGAAACGATAGTCTCTTACTGGTGAGTCCATTGTCTTTACATGTGTAGCGAACTTCCACGCACAATATCAATAATAAAGCAAATACCCATGTATTATCGTATTACCGAAGTATCACTTCAATCATGAATCACACCCACAAGAATTATTGAAATTTGCGCTGTCAGCATTTGCAGGTGAAACCGTGGGTACTGTCGATGCACCATGTGGTAAATCTAGTCATAGTCCTATCCCTCTAAAGAGGCTGGGAGGGTTCTCCAAAGACAATTTTGATTTTGTGATTTGTGATACATATGTTGAGTCAAAGTTAAATACAAATACCACCTCTCCCCCTCCAACATAATATATAAAATATATGTAGCCTGTAAAGCAAACACCAGATATACATAATATTTTATTGTTTACTAGTATTAATATTCTGTATTATAAAGATAGATGATACAGGTATTTAGTTATAGATACTGTTTTATATTATTAGAGTATATCATATAAATACAAATTTCGTAAATACTATTTCATGAGATGTCATTTCTGCAGGGTTCGTGTAAGGTATAAAGTTCTGGCTAGAAATCTAAAATATTGATTTCGCGCTTACCAACAAACTAAAAAAAAAAAAAAAAAAAATTTAATTGTTGTAAGTTATCTGTCTTCGTTAGCCACACTTTTAAAACAACTCCAATGTCATTTCAGGTGACATGCTTCCGCAGTATTGTAGATCACGGGGTCCAGGTGGGGATTTGTTACTTGTGGCCCCTCGATGCATAATTATAAAACCTGTTTTTTAGAGACACTGATATTCCTTTGGGATGTTATTGCGATATTAACATGGAGTTTGTATTGTTGAATCTAAAAGGTTGTTTCAAAAGAGGTGGCAATTGTCTATATCAATATATATATATATATTTTGGGTTTTGTCTTTTGTTCAGCTCATTAAAATATTTCACCCGTCCGTCACTTCCTGTTAATATTCAAGAATCAAACAATAATTAAGAGTAAGACTAGGAAATAAAAAAGAAATTTAGAAACCAATATAGAATGATGGTAAGAATGATTATTGTATATCAGTCCCGGAAGACTCACGGATCTGTTTTAGTCTAATATTGAACTTATTGTATCTTTGTTCTGTTGAAATTTAATTGACCATGTCCCAGGGTAATTAGATGAGATATTTTAGAGGTAATGTTAATTAACGGTGATATGAACCTGTGGGACAGTTGTAATGTGTATAAACAGAATAAAGTTTGAATCAATCGAGATTGACGATATCATATCATGAATTATACTGTGATCTCCTAGGGAAATCGGTCATTAAAATAAGTCAAATAAATGGCGTTCACTCACTCAACCTAGGTATTAAACGGGCAACGAATCAGTGTACAATGGTGAAATTTTGCCAGAGCAGAAACATTTCCTTATGTACACAGCCTATAGCACACAGTCCACTTGTCTTTGAAAAATAACTTATATTCTCGACCATAATTAGAAAGAATTTAGGGCATCTACAATTGTTTGATAGTTTCACAGGAACATCTATAAGTTAAAATTATTTTCTCGAAGGGATAACTATCATTATTCTAGGAAACTACGTATTCATAGATAAATACTCCCTACCAAAACTAGCCCTTGAATCAGCCATCAAATGAAATCACTCGTTATAGACGCTCAAACAACGAAGTGGTGACTGCTTTTGTTTTTAAAAGAAATGCTACCTCTGAGAATTGACAAAATATTCATCAATAGAAAACTTGCTGCCATAAATAACATAGCAGAATCTATATATAATCCGATAAATAAAAAAAGGGAGTATTTATTCATAAAAATGCAATTGAGTATTGAAAAACGCTTAATAGCTTGAGTTTTATATATATTCATATTGACCATTTTTGAGAACTTAAATTTTATGTTCATTCTTAGACGCAGTATAACTTTAAGGTAACCTTAGGTGCAAGAATAAACATGCCGTTACATTGATATATTTCACACAGACAGTATTCAAAGCATCATTTTCCTTTCAAACTATTTATGTACCGATTCAATAGTCGAATTAACCGCGGTGTAGGAATTGCCTCTAAGATATAAACATATTAAATGTAATAACTACTGCAGATTGAAGGCTACAGCTTTAAATACAAAAAGTCTAATTGGAGATATGGAATGGATAACGAAGCATAATAATATAGAAAGAAATAAAACTAGTAGATAGTGCGACTTAATGAAATTACGGTTTGCTGTTCAAATATAGAATTATCTGATCGTGAATCGAGAGTTTGATAGATTCTTATCTCTTCATACTTCATTATTGATTTTATTTACTATTAAATATATAGGGAGATAACTCAATATCAAGCACAGTAACTCAATATAAAGGGCAATAACTAGTAATCAAAGGCCGATAACTCAGTAATAGAAATAGAAATTGTATCAATGCTATTAATAAGTAGTGATCAATTGGTAGGGTTTTCAATCTGGGGCGATAATTTGATAATTTTCATATTTACCATTTGGAGGATTAATATATAGTCAAAGAGGGAATGTGTCTAAGCGTGTATTTGAAGAAGGCAAATCAAATAGAATATGGACATGTTCTTATGTATATAATTTCATTTGTAGAAGCAGTTGGGATGTTGATATATTCAAATCGTTATTAATATTATCAAAAAGGATTTAATTAGGTTATTAAATAATAACCGTCTAGATATTTCTGCATCTTAGATTAGATTTAAAAGTTGTATATACTTCATGTTTCGTGAAATTCTTCAAATTATTCAGGTGAAAGTCATCTTATCCTTTTAACATGTTTGAAACTGTGGTTATAATAGTGATGAACTACATCAGTACTTAAAGACTAATTCATAATTTTATGAAAATTCCGACCTTAACTATCGAGGAATTCGTACTGTGGAGAAACCAATTGGTTACTATTTCAGAGACAAACAATATAACATACACCGGAAATATTCTTAATACCAATAATACACATCAAACGTTGTCTAAAATGAACCAACATTATCGAATAGATTACGCTTCCGGTTCATAAAATATACTTCCGGAAGTGCCTAAATTTCAAGTGGTTTTATATTATAGATTAATTATAATTAACAGAATCATGATAAAACTTGCAGATGTTTTAGAAGGAATTTAATGATATAATTTGCCTGCACTTTTACCGGAGGTTCAAATATGCACACCTTGGTTTATAGAGTTTGTGTCCGACTTTGATCCATATAGCGGTTGGTATAACCTCCACCAATTCACTTTCTAACAATATTATTTTATGAGTTAAAGCTCAATTACTTAATAACATAATCTTCGAACAATTAAATTTAGGTACACAATATTTGTAATAATTAACGGGGTAATGTGCACATATAAGATAGAGTAGTTATCTCTACATTGCTGCTCAATAAAGGAATGATGAAAATGAGATTCAGACTTATACTGACATGGTGTCAAAAAGGTGACGAGAATAAAGATATTAATGTTCGTTCTATTTCCATTATCTTAATCCGATGAAAGACAACACATGTAAATTTGAAAATAAACGTCAATCTGTACCAATACATATGACCTTTAACCTGTTTGATTAGCTTGAGCCTTGATAAGATAACATCACATAATGATAACACTGTATAGTATTCAATGCAACACATTATTTCAAGGGGTGTGTGGATCAAAGATTTTAAAAATTGGTTAATTTTTGAAACATCAACAAGTGCACTTTCAGTTTCTCTTTGAAAACGTCTCTTGTGATTACTGTGTATAAGAGGCGATACTGATGTATATCGTAATCATTAACAATTGAAGATTCTGGTGCAGAACTGATGTGACAAAATGCTGTGTGGTTCTCGATTTGTATGTGAATTTAACATCTACGAGCTACAGACTGGACAACTGGTATGTAGCCGTGATTACCAAGTAATCAAAGGCATCTCTTGGTGCCTATGTGTTCGAAGGAGCTTTATTAAAAATAATACCGGAGTATTGGAAGATGTTATCCGAACAAACGATGAGATTTTAGGACTGCCATTGGTCATACCAAGAAAAGCTATCCCTGTTGAACCATCAAAAAAAGTCTCAAGATTTCGATCTAAAAAAAGAGTACACTTTGTAGATGAGTCTACCGACTCCGATGATGACGACCACAAGTGTAAGAACAGCTTGAACGTAAACAGACGACCTTCGGAGAACATAAATCCCAGAAAAAACAGTTCAAATGAATACTTCAAAAGCAGTTTAAAAACTACTAGAAATGTGTTTACAAAAGGAAGCTTCGAATCAGATGATAATTCTCGTGATGAGCCAGACGCAGATTCTGACTTTGGAAACCAGTATCCCAGAAAATTTGAAGAACGACGTAGCCTTCAATCCAAGCATGTTGACAAACAAATCAGTTCTGATTCGGAAAACGACTCTGAAATAACTTTCCAACCTTTAAGGGGCTCTCGGGCGCATGTGGTGGATAGACAAAACGGCTTCGAAAACACCAGCAGTTCGGAATCAGACGATCCTCGAGACAGACCACGAATTTTACAAATTTTAAAAGGAGAAATTTCGAAGGGTAAAAGTCGATCGTCAAGAAATCGTCGTTATGGACGAATTGTAAGAGGAAACAGCTCTCCAGATGAGCAGAAGAAAACTTGTCTAGATTTTTATTTAAAAATGAAAGAATCGATTCATGGGAGACTCAAACACTGTACAGCAAATTTTACCTTGGACATCGTCAATAAAAACCGCGGAATGAGAAAGGTCCGCAAATACAAATACCAGACGTTCTTTCCTGATGACGTCAGTGGTTGGACGAACGTCATCACGTGGAATGACTTGACTAATCGAGACAACTGCTTTGTTGATAAAAATGGCTATTTCCAAATAGAGGCTGCAGTGATTGTGTTGAATACCAAAATGCTGATAGAAAGAATTAAACCGGAAAAACTTGAAACAATCGTTTGATGAGTTTGCATTTTCGCTAATTTAAAAGGTGATGGGGTAAATCGCATGTAGTATATTTAGAATAATATACCAGTTTGACATAGCGTTAGTCTGGAAGTTTGTTTGGATAAGAATTCCATTGCTACGAGTAAAACCAACATACTAAATGATGTTAAAATCCCATCTGTTAAAGAACCTTTGTAGTAAGACAATAGTATTTGTTTTGGTAATATGTTTTACACTCTCTGATATTATAAAAAGTGTAAGTTTATTATTTCTGTGAGATTTTTTTATATTTCGTATGAAGCACTAGGTAAACTCGTGTTTTGGTGTTCAACCCGTGTCATTTCCGAATCTATGTTAATTAACTATGTTAATTAGTAATTATAATTCACCATTTATATACATATATTACCATGTTAATTAGTTGACACCTATTAGAATATGTCCGATTTTCTCCTCGTGGCTAAATAATACACTAGCGAGGTTGTGAATGCCATAATTTGATTGGGTTATACGCAAACGAATACAACCAGTCGCAGGCTGTTATCACGATGTTTACAATCTTTCTGACGAGGGCTCTGATTGTGTATAATAGATAGCGTACAACCCCATCAAATCGTTGAATTCGGTGATTGTAGATCTTGTATTAAAGGGGCCCAGGCTTGATTTTTAGGGGTCGTTTTGGGCCTTTGTTACATTTAAACAGTCCTCAGAAATACTCAAGCTCTAAGAAAATCGCAAAATACCTTGAAATATACCTCAAACAAAAAATTTCACTTTTCATTTTTTTTCCGTGCTGTACGCGGCTGGTCTCCAGTCTGTCTGAAAATTGTGTGTCCTGTTGACAAAGTCTACAATTGAAAATTTGTTGTAGTCTATTTATATAGATGACCGCTATTGCACGACGGGAAGGATTATAACTCTTTGATTATCAAGACGAACCGTTTTCCAATATGGCGGGACGTTCGTAATTTCTTAAGACATTATGATTTTCAAACACGGATAATTATGGATACACATGGATTTGAAAGCTCAAATTTCAAAGGTAAGCTCTGTAGACTATTTCTGATTAGCTAACCAAAAGATTTCATGTGTTTGAGGCTGTCGGATGATTGTCCGAAACAAATAAAGCCTGGGCCCCTTTAAAGATAAAGGGACGTTCTTTCCCGATGACGTCAGTGGTTGGACGAACGTCATCACGTGGAATGACTTGACTAATCGAGACAACTGCTTTGTTGATAAAAATGGCTATTTCCAAATAGAGGCTGCAGTGATTGTGTTGAATACCAAAATGCTGATAGAAAGAATTAAACCGGAAAAACTTGAAACAATCGTTTTATGAGTTTGCATTTTCGCTAATTTAAAAGGTGATGGGGTAAATCGCATGTAGTATATTTAGAATAATATACCAGTTTGACATAGCGTTAGTCTGGAAGTTTGTTTGGATAAGAATTCCATTGCTACGAGTAAAACCAACATACTAAATGATGTTAAAATCCCATCTGTTAAAGAACCTTTGTAGTAAGACAATAGTATTTGTTTTGGTAATATGTTTTACACTCTCTGATATTATAAAAAGTGTAAGTTTATTATTTCTGTGAGATTTTTTTATATTTCGTATGAAGCACTAGGTAAACTCGTGTTTTGGTGTTCAACCCGTGTCATTTCCGAATCTATGTTAATTAACTATGTTAATTAGTAATTATAATTCACCATTTATATACATATATTACCATGTTAATTAATTGACACCTATTAGAATATGTCCGTTTTTCTCCTCGTGGCTAAATAATACACTAGCGAGGTTGTGAATGCCATAATTTGATTGGGTTATACGCAAACGAATACAACCAGTCGCAGGCTGTTATCACGATGTTTACAATCTTTCTGACGAGGGCTCTGATTGTGTATAATAGATAGCGTACAACCCCATCAAATCGTTGAATTCGGTGATTGTAGATCTTGTATTAAAGGGGCCCAGGCTTGATTTTTAGGGGTCGTTTTGGGCCTTTGTTACATTTAAAGAGTCCTCAGAAATACTCAAGCTCTAAGAAAATCGCAAAATACCTTGAAATATACCTCAAACAAAAAATTTCACTTTTCATTTTTTTTCCGTGCTGTACGCGGCTGGTCTCCAGTCTGTCTGAAAATTGTGTGTCCTGTTGACAAAGTCTACAATTGAAAATTTGTTGTAGTCTATTTATATAGATGACCGCTATTGCACGACGGGAAGGATTATAACTCTTTGATTATCAAGACGAACCGTTTTCCAATATGGCGGGACGTTCGTAATTTCTTAAGACATTATGATTTTCAAACACGGATAATTATGGATACACATGGATTTGAAAGCTCAAATTTCAAAGGTAAGCTCTGTAGACTATTTCTGATTAGCTAACCAAAAGATTTCATGTGTTTGAGGCTGTCGGATGATTGTCCGAAACAAATAAAGCCTGGGCCCCTTTAAAGATAAGAGTAATAGCTTGGCATTGTTTCTGAAACAGTCCCGGTGGTATGAAATATAAAACGTTAATATTAATAATTCACATTTTGTGCCACTTTCCGGATTGTGGTCTAACTCTAATTGAATTTTTACGTGTAACGTTCATCAAAAACTTAAAGAATCGTGAGTATGTAAAACTAAAGAATTTATAAAATATTATTTTCATTTTGATTGATATCGAGAAATATTCTAAACTATATTTCAATAATTAATATGATTTATAAACAGGATATATAAACCTCTCATTACAATACCTCCAAATCGATAGATCATTCTGATCACTTTCAACCTAATCGATATATGAATTGTTATCTGGTGATTGAATAATCATTGATTATCAAGAATCGATAAAATATAATCAGAATTTATTGAAAAGAAAGGAAATTTGAGAGTGTTTAGTTTAAAATGAAATTGCCAAACGTGGTATATCTTAGTTTTATATCTTAGGTAATGATTATTTATGATAGACTGTAGATTACAGATTGTCCTTTTCTAGAGTATAATACACGAGATCGTATTGTTGTTTGTTGTATTAAATATTTATAGCAAGTATTGTATTGGTTGTATATGAATTAAAGACGTTTTCTAACTTTCTATGGCCGTCCGAATGTCCAAAAAGATGACAAGATGTCCCGGAGTTCCTGCAAATTTCTATGTTGCTATGTTTAATCACGCGACCTACTGTAGCGCCCTCTGTTAAGTAGCGATATGTCTAGTTGAGTTGTGCGTTGAACAGTGAGATCGAATTCTGTATACACAAATGAAACCCTCTCTGAAAATGTGCATGTCTGTCTAGTAAACGATAATTTATACAAGTACACATACAACTTTACAAGTTGACTTGTATTCAGCTCTGAAGAATTGTTTGTAGCACAAGTAAAAAAAGTTTAGACTAGTTGAATAGGACTACGAAATTTTTGGACATTCGGCCGCCTAAACCTTTCCCTACGACCGCATCTTTACACACCTGTAGAAACACAGCTGGGGTATTCTTTTCGAATTCCAGTGTATATTTTAATGTCTTGCAGTCCAGAGCTAGGCCAGTAGCCAGATTTGATTGTTCAGGGGGCAAAGGTTTGGTGTTTTAATTGCAGTAACAGAATTTATTGCTCGTCCCCCATCCCCTTCCTCCTTCTGTAGTTTGTAACACCTTGAAATTTATTACACAATCAAAAAATAGACTTTCATAAATCAACAGTAATTGTTACGTAATCAATAATATAAATGACAGCACTCATCTTGATAAAGTTTATATACTGTTTAAGCAGCAATATTTTAAATTATATTGTATCTGTTATTATGGTAACATTACATGTAGTTCACATATCGCAGATTTATTTTATCAGCATTCCAAATAGGAATTCAGACACGTGATTTACCGATGTCTTCTATCGGAGTAGTGCAAACAGGCCTCCGACGCTGTGATCTCCTGCAAAGCACCGACATGCAGGGGAACAAAATGTATAAGTGTCAGTGTGGCATAATATTAGGGATGGTATTTTAAAAGTTATCTGTATGTCACTTGACATGAAACTTATCTTGTTAATTTTGTACTGAAAGCCTTCGCACTTATCTTACACGAAAGGATGAAAGTATCACGGAGAATTATCAGACATTAATCTATCAAAAGAAGGCTATTATATCTACAATGTAAAAGGCTTCAAATAAGTCTGATTCTTTTTTCTCATGTTTCTAAAATACATTTCCTGAGGCAGGGTTAATTATGTCCCTTTGATTATAGTCTCTGATATCTTGTCTATTTAATCATACTGTACTGTATGGCTTCTGTCAGAGTTGACACGATTTATATTTCTACTTTTACATGTGTTAGTGCAACATGGAAAATAGCCCTTTTGTAAATGACACAAATTAAAACTAGTTTTGTACAGTTGTATTTGCTGTTCTGTGTCATACTTTTTACTTCGATTATCACTTAATATCCGGCATCGTAGTAGCTTAGTAACCTATTAGTAAACTAGTAAAAATGTTCTATTATTCAAGAGCTACAACAAAGAAGGAACAAGTTTTATTAATTACAATTTGTTAATCAGTTGAAATGAGTGAAACTTAACAATGTAACTCTTAAAATCAGGTACGTAGAAAAAAAGAATACGTGGAATAAAATGTTTTTTTTTTTAATGCCGAAATCTTTTGCCAAGGACCAGCTAGTAGGCAAAATGGTAGTGAAATCAGCTATTATTCTTGAAAAAAATATAGTTTTATTCTTTGGTTATCTATTTCAATTTATCTAATGTGTCTTCTTATCTGTGTCCACGAACTTATAAAACTAGACTTGTCGTGTTAATATAAGTCGTTTGTCTCCCTTTACGAAAAGTAATTCAAAAGCCATCAAGGTTCAAATCACCTTACTTCTGCTTCATTTGATGTCATCATGGAAATAGTTTAGCGTCGTTTCAGGTCACTATGAAATACTGACATCTAAATCATTCTGAAGCAATATACTGTACAATACAATTACTAGAGAGCTGACTTGATTCGTGGCTAATAGAAGAACTGAGACTCCGTAATGGACTAGGAAAATTACCGAAACCGATTCTAAATTCGGATGGTACTGTCTCAAGTGCTCAACGAGAAGAGGAGCAAATAGACATGGTGCTGTGTGTGGTGCTGTGTACGATGCGAGTTATCGATTAGTCGAATGCATCAATTAAGATTTGAATTTGAAGCATGCTCATATTGTCCACTATAGCGATAATTCTGACCTTGGGCTATACTGAGATGTATGTATACAAACCTAGGGGTGTGCTTTGGATCCTAATTAGGGCTGGGGTGATATATTCGATTGTTGACCTAGGTGTCAAGCAAGAAGTCAACCTACTTGGTAAATATTCACTAAGCCCACATTAAAGGTACCTCTGTAGTTAGCGATTGTGAAAAGATAACAAAATTGATCAGAGAGCAACTCTAATTGTATCCTTCCTTTATCTGATATTATTCCTTATTTTTCTCTATTATTTCCTAAAAACTTTTCCATCAGGGTTCAATGAATTCCTTGCTCGAATAGAGCGAAGAATTAGAAAAAGGTGACAGTAAGTTAAAGTAAAATCCCAGAGTGGCAACAGGTGAAAATGTGCCCAGAGGGACTATCTGAAGCAGGACAAACAATAATACATGGTAAGTACTCCAAAAACATAATTTTCTTTAAAATCGGGGATTTGGCCATTAGACAGATTTTCTACCAGTCTCGTTCCAATAAAGTTATTTTAAGTAATCAAAGCGTATCTTGTAGGCTCCGTTCTTGATGGCAATGTTTTACTGTTGGACATTGAAATCAAAAGTAAAGCAATATAACATATGACTTGATCTTCGTTAACCATGTTAAAATATCTAATGAAATAAAAACTCCAGCCATATTTTTCATAATTATCTATTTTAATATTCTTAAATTATTAGTAATTTGTCAAATTTAAACGTTCCAGATACATTGTCTACCATTTTAATGATTTCATTCTCACAAGATACAATTAATCTTGGACTGTCTCAGAAGGTGAGAATAGTTATGGTGTTATTCAAACAGTATGATAGGGTGGGAATATAAAGTGGCCGGTTGAAATTGTCTTTGAAATATATAGATATACCCAATATCCAATTAGTATCCTAACGTATACAATGATATATGGTTTCTTTTGGGTTGTTTTCAAATGTTGTTATCATGCGGATCATCATGAAAACGAAGATAAACTTAAGAGTTTTTCCAATTTCTAAATCAAAATATAAAAGAAACGTGAATCACGTTACAATCTGCATAGAACAATATTGATCAAAGAATTTGCTAGTCCGTACCCTCGTGTAGGAACCGACCATACGAATGGATGACATAGGCTAAACCTTTGCCCTGGATGATGAGGATGGGCTTTTATCCTTTTTGTAGTTAACTTTTTCCGAAAGATTTTTTGTTTGATATTTTCAATGCAACAAATTTAGAATAGTACTACAATGTACCTAGCTGTCGAAGCAACAACGCTACCGGGTATATAAATGTATGGGAACGAAGTCAACTTGAAGTGGGCGTTAGCTTTTAATCAACCAACCAAATTGATGTATCTTAAAGAATATTACCACTTCTGTGAGGATTAAAGATTATAATCTCTATTTAACACACAATTTTTAGTAATTGTTAAAATAGGCTTCTAAATTGGATTATCAGTTATTTTTGTGGAATTATTGGATTAAATAGGGATTCTGTAAGGTTATTTTGGCCTTTTTCGGTCAAGTTTAAAAATTTCAAATTGTTTTTTTGGTCATCCTAAGGGGTAGTTTACCTATAATCTCTTCTACGTATAGTGATAAAACAAACACGATCTAGATGCCGGAAGGTAAATGGAGAGTAATTTAAAAACATGACTATAGATGATTTTTTAACTGTAAAATCGACAATAACAGGTTTTGATACTAAAGAAAAATACATCGTCCCAGTGGCAAGGATTTGTATTTTTCTTTATTCGACTGTGATTATTGGAATATATTATACATCTTAATATTTGTTATAAAGAACTAATACTTAATATCCAACAAACAATATAAGCCCTATTACACATCTCAATCTGTCTTTTATTTTAAAACGCGTACCTATACTATGGAAATCTGCAAATGTTACAGTATTTCTAAAAACAAAGGCGAACCATCTGACTGCAACAACTATAGACTATTTAAGAGCAGTGTTATGTGACATCAGCAAAGCTTTTGACAGAGTCTGGCATACCAGGCTCTGTCATAAGCTGAGGGGTGTGTGCATCAGAGGAGACCTGTTTGAATGGTTCAAGAACTACTTGTCATAGACCGCATTAAAAAAGTTCTTGTAAGTGGGGTCTCATCTGATCCTAAAACAGTCCAAATGGTGTTCCACAGGGCTCTGTCCTTGCACAATTACTATTTCTTACTTATATAGGCTACATGTAAATGATATTGTAAAGCGGCTTTTTATCCGACTTTTTACAGACGATACTTCTCTCCTGAATACATGATCTTCCGCTAAGGTACCTAACCACGATCTGAACACCATCAGTACCTGGGCAAAAACCTGGCTGTTGCCCTTCAATCCCTCAAAAACAGAATCGCTTGCATTAACTACTTAATCGAACCAACTGTGAATTTGATATTTCACCAAACCAAGAAGCTTCATTTCACAAGCATTTAGGGTTAACATTTAAAACAAGCACTGCCAGTGCTGCCAGTCGACCTAGCAGGAAATCTCTTCTTACAATATACGCATCATTTATTCTTCTTCATTTTGACTACTGTGATATTATTTCATTTTGGGTGAGTGCAATAAGAAAATAACCAATTTGATGCACTTCGAACAATCTGTGGGGTTGTGAAGGACACCAGTCATCAATACTATATGAAGAAACAGGTTTTCTATTACTGCAGGAGAGAAGAAGGCGGCATAAATCAGTTATGATCTATAAAATATCCTCCTATAGCCTGAGAAATGTTAACAACCTCAATAAATATGACTGCAGAACTGATATTTTCTATAAATCTATTATTCCCTCATCCATACATCTCTGGAACCTATTACTTCTCAAATATTAAATTAATTCATATCCTCTCTAAAATCTTACGACACAGCAGTTCCTAAACATTGTTATATTGGCCAACGAAATAACAAAACCCTACACAGTCGTCTCTCCTTTAGTGATTTAAACGGTCACAAGTGCTTATGACATATTGCCGACAATCTGGAATGCATTTGTGATCACCAATTTGAAGTCACTACCTACTAAAGTACTACCTTTTACGTAAGAGATAAAACACGACTACGAGGTTATGCTTGGATTTGTAAAACCGAGAAGGAAGAAAGTTGACCGATTGTGAAACCTAAGGGCATCAGCCCGACGGTTTTACAAGAGGTCCAAACTTTCTGACTTCGAGGTTTTACAAATCCAAGCATAACCGAGTAGGAGTGTCTTATCAGACTTATAAACCGTCAAATATTTTTCATCAACTCTAAATATAACGGCATTCTTTTGTTCATGTATACTATGGACATAACGGTTTGTGTTTATATCCCATGTTGCTCGTGCGTTCAGATAGCCTAATTTACACGGTTTTACAAATGGTCATGTGACAAATCCACTCACGAATGTATACGTGAGTTCAATTTCACTTTCATATAAAAAATTTACAAGGTTTTACAAATGTTCATGTGATAAAACCACTCACAAATATACACGTGAGTTCAATTTCACTTTCATATAAAATAGACGACTGACATTGTGATATTAGCAGACGAATATTGATAATCTGATGATGGAGGATGACGATATTTTCATCACTCAATCTGTATTTTCTCAACCACAAGAGTCAGAACCCAAATCCGACAGACACAAGAACATTAATGTTGTAGTAAATATTTCATAAACAAAACGTTGTTCTATATTGCTATGTGACCAGTGCCAGGGTAAATCTTATAACACTTTGTTTTGTTAACATGTTCTACTGCAGGAATTTGATGCAATTGTAAAACCTGCTACGGGGTTTTGATACAGATGTAAAACCGCCTTTTCATAATTGTAAAACCGGTTACGGGGTTTTGATTTGATTGTAAAACCACCATTTAACAATTGTAAAACCGGCTACGGGGTTTTGATTCCATTGTAAAACCTCCTAGTAGCAATCCGAGGTAAAACATCAACATCAAAGAGATTTGCCGTCATAGGTTTATAAATTTAAATACACGCCGTCAATTTATTCTTCTGCTTCAACCAAACTTTCTCAAGTTACATAGCCTGCTTGACAACCAAGAAAAATATTTACCCACGTAAAATTATTTCTATTGCACATGTATATACGTTAGCTTTTAAAGTTATAACTGTTTCGACTTTTGATATTTTGTAACTTTATCATTGTTCTTGGAAATAAGTTATATTGGAAAGCCTATTCTCCAATCGTAATAGCGTGACATTGGTAAGATGGCATCTCTGTGACCTTGACACATGCATGTTAATTCGGAGTAATCAGGTGTGCGAACAAGCGTTAGTTTTTAATGCATAATACGTCCACTTTATAGCACTTAATCTTTGATTACCATAGAAATTGAAGTCCGGTCGATTTTTTTTCTTTATGCATAAAATAATGACCAATAAACTTCACGTGTCACGTCTCTTTTCACTAACTAGTAATTTACTAGTCTCACAACCTTCCACAATAGGAATCATTTAATTTTAGTAAAAGGCAATTCCCATAATTTCAAAATGGTGGACTGTCTAGAGACATCCTTCTCATTGGTTGTCTGGTTTATGATGTAATAATTTACGTGAAATGTATTATCTAAATGGTAAACGGTAATTCAAGGGAGATAATTAGATGAATTGGGTTAAAAGGGGAGATAAATCATATCTATCTATATCATAATAACGAGGTCTCCAGAGACCTGAAAGTTGAGATTAAAGAGAGTGAGACAGCGATTAAGAAATTAAAAACATTGTTTGAATTGATATAGTATTGTCTGGAGACTGGGAGACAACTCGCGTTTTGTCTGACCTGCTGATAAATGATCAAGACCATAATTAATTTCTTTATTAAAATTGTAATAATTTTAAATACATCGTCTGACTGTACTCATTCTCTATTATCTGGCCATTTAATACTCTATGAATACTTTCTGTGGATTTTAACATTCAACACAATAATTGCTCGGAGTCTCGCCGATCAACTGATGATAATTTTATGGTGTTTTGATGTTAAATATGGAATTAACTGGACAAAATTGGTAGACGGTGTATGGTTTTTATCTTCCTGATTCCGTTTACGCTGTAATTAAGGTCTGATTGATTTGTTTGGGATGGTGTATTTGGGTATATGGTTGTCACGAGATTGAATGTAATCGAAGCACCGTCCTCAAAACATTCTGTTCGCATAACCTGTTATGTAAAGTTAAGATGACGGGAGGGTTTCTGTCGAGTAAAGATAGTCCCTACTAAGGGAATCTCGCTACAAATTCCGTTTCCATTTTAGCTGAACTATATAACTTAGATAATCCAAACAAGATAACGTAATCGAAACTCGGTATAGTTCTTATCTGGAAATAACACACACGAGCGTAGTTTACAACCATTTTGCATCTCTTACTCCATTCGATACTTCGAATTCGTTAATGGTAATTACATTTCAAGAATTGTCTTCAAAACATAATTAACCACATTTCGGTTAAAACGTTAAGTTTATTTATAAATTAGAGATTCTAAATTGTTATAACTACTTTTAAGTGTTTTTACCCATGTAAGAATCATTTTATATCCATGTCCCAAATCAAGTTAAATTAATCGTTAATCTTCTTTCGATCGCGTTATTAATTGTACCATAAGAAAGAAAGAAGAAAGAAAGAAAGAACAACTTTAGGTTCACAATTGCGTAGTAACAAGGATCCTTTCTATGTTTTGAAAATTCGAATTAAAAAAATCACCCCCTGGATTTGGTGATTTCTTGCATTAAAACTAAGCTTTTTCCTCGAAAGCCACTTACCAATTTTCTAACATGATTTATTGTTTTAAAATACAATATAAAAAATGGTATTAGATCTTCCAGACGCCCATTAGTCTTGATTTACCAGTATGTATCATATTCCAAAGATAGTTATTGGAAGATGGTGAAAACAGACTGGTCTGGCGATTTGAATAATTCAGATGATAAATGATACTTCTGACCCAGCTTAATTTTCACCTTTTTTTATTTATTTCATAATTTCAAAGAAAATAAACGTTTTATATCATAGTTGGATCATAACATCAATAAATTATTCGTGTTCAAGATTTAAAAGGTAGACAACGGGAACAACGTGACCTATAGCTTATTCTTATTAATACCCATTGATTGATTAAAAAGGGCGTAAGTTAGTAACACCCTTATAGTTTTTCCCTCTCCTCTTTTTCTCTATATAGTCCATACCGTTAGATTATTCGATATGTATTAATTTATGTTTTTCACGGTGCAACAAGACTTTTGGCCTGTTTTCCCCTTTGTAAATAAAGTTTATTATTATTATCATTATTATTACTATCATTATTATCATTATCATTATTATTATTATCATTATCATCATTATCATTATAACCTGTAAATAAATTTGACAAAATATTGTAACAATGTTTCTATTACAAATTAATTTTCTTTAATGGATAGGAAATTTTTTCGCCAACAGTAATTTATAACTAATGATTATCAATAATTTAATTCTAGGTTCTGGTCTTCAAGATTTGATAAAATATACCGCACTATACTATTGTATTGATTAGGTGACAACATTGACACAAGGTACAACTCTGACACGCTCCAGAATTCATCAATCGTATGAATATATTTCCCTACAGTTACCTTTATCGTAGGTATAATTAACTTAGACATCAGATCTGGCGGCTACAAAGGAAAGTAATTTAGACACAAAACTCTCCTCTGGGATTCTCAGTTACAATGTAGGTTAATTTAGAGAACAGTTTTTTTTTAATTTGATGATTTGAGCATATGGTTTCACTGGACTATTCTAAATGTTATCTCTGTCAAGGGAAATCACTCTACTAACCTAAACCGGATATAGTTATTATATATTACTCAAGAGAGGTTATTTGAATAGTCCCGATAACGATTCGTGTAACAATCTAACAACCAAATAGTAGGTGGTTAAACAATCTACAGAACCCAAGCCATAATCATACGTGTACAATTTGATTTCCCAGATCGCGAAATTTTCACTCCTGTTTTACCATTCTGGCAGTAAAAATGGGCTCAGGGCTACTTAAACAACTTGTAATAATGAAGAGCAATGCATTTTCTACGACTGCTGGAAACTAACGGCATGCAATAGTCTGATCCTTTATCATATATAAAGTAGAAATAGACGAGTTATGTAAGTACTGTATGGAATAGATACAGATGGTAATATAAAAAAAAATACATAATACAGGATGAGGGCATGTTAATTTTAACCTATGATGAACTGTATGGATTATACCACACTGAACGTTACACTACAAATCTTATCACGTTTAAGACCTTTAGTCGAACTGAGTTAACGGAATAAATACATTACACACCCCCACCTCCCTCAGAAAGAATCTTGTTTGCAATTTTCTTTTATGTCAAACTTTTTCAACCTTGTAAATATGTGGGATTTGTATTTTTTTCTTCGTGGAGATTTGGATTCGTAAGATAGATATATCAGTTTGTTACAAATCGTCACCTTCCCGTTAGTCCGTTAAGATGAAGTAAAGATAAAAAAAATGGAAAAATTTATTCATATACTTTAATTTTTCGATATATTTTCTACAAAAAAAATCTGGGACCTGTTTCACAGAATTTGAACAAAGATACAATCAAGATTTTAAGAAATACAATAACCTGATCGGTAAATAAAAACTCAATTTTAGTGATTGACCAATCTGACCATTGGAACATAAAAATCACCCGAAGTTAAGTTTTCTTGAAACAGGCTCCATTGCAGTAAATTACTGAGATGAATTGAGTTAAACAATTTTTTTCAATAATTATTTCAAGGCAACATGAAGACGCTATTTAAATATGGTGCTGTGTAGAATATGACAGCTGTTAGTGTTAGAAATCCAGTTGATGCAAAATATAGCAAGCTCATAATTATGGCATTCAAAGGGAGATAACCATAAAGGTTACCGTAGAACTACAGACAATATTTGCTGAATCAAAACATCACTAGAAATAAGGAGAAATTTACATGTACGAGTCATTTTCTAAACCATTTCAGCAACTGTTAATATTCATTTGCATTCCATACGAGTTGATTTTATTGTGATAGGTAGTTGCGTTAACAATCCAGTGCCATTATTTATATTGGATGTCATAAGCTGAACCATCGTGTATGAATATAACATATCAGTATATTTGATGGTGGAGAAAATTGTAAGGGTGTAGAGACGGATGGACTATATTCTGTGCCGCTGATGGATATACAATATGGCGATTTGGATGTAATATATTTAAAATGTTTTGTGTTGCCATAGTTTCAGCTTTTGAACTTTTCACTTCAGTTGCACGTTCTCGGTCACGTTTATATTTGGTTCTTCTGTTTTGAAACCAAACTTTGACCTGAAGGAATATAGATAAAATTTAACAATATAAGATATAACAATAATAAATGCCAATTCATATCGTGAGAATAACTTTGGTCGACCGTGTGTTCAAGATATTGGGAGGTCTTTCGGAAATAATTGCATCATGTTTTGGAAAGGGACGCAACTGTGAAAATGGAACATCAAGGTTTCTATATGGATTTCATATTTTACCATAACTGCGACGTATATTTGAGAACAATCAACGTTAAGAAAAAGAAAAAGAAACTTAAATATAGTATTTCACTCCATTCAACTACCTGTGTTTCTGACAGCATCAACCTGCGAGCTAGATCCGTTCTCTCCTTACCAACTAGATACTGATTCTGATGAAATTCTCTTTCTAAAATATCCAGCTGATCTCCAGAAAATACTGTTCGAGCTCGTTTTGGTCTGTCTAGGTCTAGTGCTTTTGGAAATACTAATTCTTTGGTCACACCATTGGCATCTGCAAATAAAACAACACTTGTTGTATTTGAAACCAATCTAATTAAAAAGTCTGTTGGATTCAGAATTCCATGACCCACCATTCAGTTGTTAATGTGAGAAGAGACGAGCTTCAGTGTTTAGTGCATCTACTTATATTGAAAACCCCCGCATCGTATAACGTATTCTATATACACAGCGAAAAACATCGTACAACAAAAGTTGACAAAAGGATGGTAGATGAGTGAACGTTCGCATCAAGGGATTGCTTAGCAAACTAAGTTGATACAAACCAAGAAGGTTAAATACTTTTAAACAAATTACGGAATGAAGCCCATTTCAGTCATATTATCAAGAATAATAATCTAAACTTTCTATAATTGTTTCAGGGAAAATGATAATTCCCCATATACATGTAATTATAATATATACATTAATTTTTACATTCTACTCAGCGACATGAATATAGCTCACAACGTCGTTTCTTAAGACCTGTCTGCATGATCATACATTTGTTCAAAAAAAACATACATTTCCAAAACATTACATTTGTATGTTAAGCTTGGTGTGGGTTTCTGTCTACACTGTCAAACATCACCAAATATGATAAATATTTTATGATGATGTATGACCAAATTATGGAGGGACAATATTAGTTTAGATGATCAAAGCAGTGCTACTATCATATTGACAATTCTGATTTGTTAAAGATTGATTTATAAATTTACCAAAGATTTGAACAAAGTCATACATGCTTGACTATGTTCAACGTTATTAGGATCAGTCATTTGTCCCACGAACACCTTCATACAAATGTTTTACGATGTTTGATCGTGTAGACGGCGTACAGTCTTCAAGCTACCAAACAGCGGTGCATTTCCGAAACATATTTTTCTATGCTTGGTGATAAGAAGACGAGGTCCGACTTTGATAATCACAGACTGTGCCCAGTGAACCCAGAATACACTTGAACATGTCAGTTAAACTCAAGTTGACAGTAGGACAATCAATTTCTCCATGTTTTAGCTCAGATTACACCCAGGTCCTACTGGGAAGTAAAATACCTGTCACTGTGAGAATTAGACAGGGTCTTCATGTGTTTAATATTTTCTAATTTAAACACAGCCGGATTGAAATTAACATAATTGTGTATCTGGATTGGGGATTATGCCAGGAGTTCGTATGCAATTATATCCATTTTCCCTGGATATTGAATTGAAGTTTCTGAAAACTTTCCCCATCAAAGGTTTCTACTCATGGTTTGTCTTAATTCTAGTTTTTACCATTCGTTTAAAGTAACTCTATCTTTAAAATATCAGAATCATCAAAGCTTCAAAATGAAATTGTAAATACAAAAACATCAAGTTGTAGTTTGCACAATTCGGATTTTAAATAAATTCTGTCTGATACGTCAGTCTTTTGAAAACGACAATCATTCAAACCATTAAAATTACACAATAAAAAATCAAGCGAAATATAAAATAATATAAAACCCTTATAGAATTAAAACCGTAAATAAAATTATTTGATAGCCAAAAGCAATTGCCCTAGATGGTAGAACAGTTGATGTTTGACAAAATTACCCGTTATTAAGGCAAGTCTACTTCTTTCGGGCAAGTTGGACGCTTTCGATATTTCGACCATCAATTATCTACGTATCCACATTAATATTGCACCCAATGCCACGGTTGTTTAAAGGCGTGTCTAATGTGATTTTAACGAAAAAAGAAATAATTTTATTTAACAAACGATAAGAATTATATTTTATCTAAAAGCTATCAACCAAGGACAAATTTCATTAGAGAGAAGATGGTTTAGTGAGACTCCTAGCGACAATAACATTGTACTACAGAGATCCCTAGCGGTGATAACATTATCTAGTAGCGCCCCCTGGTGATTATAACATTGCACTACTCTGCCACCTGGTGTTTGAAGGTAAAGAAGGATTTCGATAAACGTCGTCCTTCAGAGAAAAATATAAACAGAGTATTTAGCTGTCACAGTTAATAAGATAAGCTGAATAAAATGCCGAGGACATTGTGACAACGTTCTATAATAAAACACAATGATTTAGTTGAGTAGATGATCTCCATGTTATGACAGTCAAACAAAACTTCAAGATCTGCCTCAAACTTAACATTATTTCGTTTCACATATTACATGCTTCGTTACTTCGTTTTGTAAAAGTTTCTTCATTCCACAAATTACAATATGCCACATGCATTCTTGACTGACTGTTATTTTGAATTGAAGTTTTGTACTTGATATAATGACGTTATTTATTTGGATGACAATTTTTTCTATGAATGAAAAATGCTGAGTTGAGTTTAAGTGTTTTGGTTAAATAAATTTAAAAGTAAAAATACACTGTTCTTGGTTTGACTATTTCATAAAACATATCGTGGCCATTTTGATCGATCTTGTTTTTAAATAGTCATAATATCAAAAATAAGGAAAAACAAAATTATTTTAGACTTCTCATGTAATAGAAATCCATTAGTTGTGACCAGGGTCCAATCCCTTCAAGATAATACCCTCGGATTTGTCATCCCGGTTTCCCCTTCTCAGTGATGCATGTTTAAGGTTCTGACATGAAAAAATGTCTAGTCGTTGGGATGGGACGATAAACCAAGGCTCTGTGTGCCACAGGCTCTGTACGTTAAAGACAGGTGTAAATTGTAAAAGGGTAGGCTCATGCCGATGTCCTATAAAAAGTCCCTTCATTGCACCTTGCCAAGGTGCAGAAAAGTAGGACGAAAAAAATATTTTCAATAATTTCATTTCTATCTAAATCGGATAGAGTTTCCAGATTTTTAGAAATATTTCACAAAGTACACTTAGACAAGAGTTGTTCTGTTTATTTCATGTACAAGAGACGATGGCTGGGATTGCAACGCCCAAAGCAGATGATTGGCATTAGATAACTGAACAATAGATCAATGTATTGTGTTTGATTCTAATTGAGTTAATTGTCTTGTCTTCGTCTTGCACATGGTTTTTGTAAAAAACAATCACACTATTGTCCAGTATAACCGAGATATATTATAGGTAATGTTTTTTTTTAAACCACGGTATTGATAATAATAACTAAGTTGTATGGAATAACAATTACTGACTTTATTTAACATGCGACGTTTCAACAAGTGTTCTCTTGTCGTTACCAAGCAAGAAGATGACAGTATTGAGTTAAATAGAATTAACAATGTCAATATGTATGCCATTTAAAGGTCTGAAAGCTGGCTATTGGTCAAACAACTTTAAATCGATATCCCGGCACCTGAGATAAGAACCTAAGTTGAAATATTAATTTTGCTTAATGCTGGCCTGTTGTCAGACTTCATTTCTCGGAGTCTACAAGTAATATACCCGGCGAAGCCTTGGGATATGGATCGAAAACATGAAATTGGTCCGGCTGCCTTCCTGTAGCCACGGCCTAATTTTATGCATTTTGGCATTTGGTTCCATTTCAGCTGTTTAATTGCAGTAGGCAATGTACAAGATTGAAGGTAGCTTTTGATATTGTACTTTTTGTGCAACCTTATTTTGTCCGTATGCATGGATTCTGAATGTAAAATGATCTTCAAGGGGTGGTAATCAATTTATAATCAAAAGCGCTGTAAATTATACATGCAAGGTCGCTCAATTTTGATATTTAGTTTTATGTATTTTCTCATTCAACCTGAATTTATGTTGATCAAGGTACTACTGGCTAGAAAGCATACATTACACTAGTCTTGATCTTTGTCATTACTACGGCTCGATGTTGAAACTTCTGATTTGGTAGACGAAATACTTCTATGTAATACGCCGTATATTTGGCGCTACTTCACTTATGTACCTCTCTATGATTTTAATAGTTTATCCACTAAAAGACACCAGGGTCATGTTAAGGACATTATTCTGAATGTTCACACCAAATTTCATCGCAATGGGACCATTTTTACGATGAAATTTGGTGAGAACATTCAGAATAATTCCTTAACATGACCCTGGTGTCTTTTAGTGGATAAACTATTAAAATCATAGAGAGGTACATAAGTGAAGTAGTGCCGTATATTTTGCTTAAATCCCTACATTCGTTTTCCAACCTCATTCGATCCAAAACCAAAATAGTAGCTACCTCGAAGGGCTTCAAGTTAATACTTAATCCGTTTTGGCATTTAATTTTAGTAAAAATTTCGAGTTAGATACAGATGCATTTCTCAAGCTTTTAGTGTTTAAATTTCATTAATTCCAGTACTTTGCCAACCTTTTTAAAAATTCACTGTCCCTTTAAACATTGATTTATTATTAAAAATATAATTATGTTATGACAACAAAACGTAATATACGTCCAATTAGAGCAGAACTGTGATTTATATCCTGAATCTAGGGGTAAATGATTCACAATCGAAATTGACAAAAGGAAATAATAATCTGAAGAATATGATTGCAGCTACTGTATTTAAATGTTTGGATCCATTTCTCAAACTTTTTACTGTCTTGGAATTTAAGACGGTTAAATAAAAGATTAACTATTTACTCTGCATTTACAAAATACAGAAACTTCATATTCATACCACAAAATATACCTATAAATTTCCTACAGGGAATAGTGTTCAATTAAAAACTGACTTACAAGTTTTAGAATATCAGTATCATTAAATTTGGAAGGTGATATTCCCCCTTTACCTATCTGCAGTTATTCAAGAAACTAGAATGGCTCTGTACAAATTGGTTTGACAGCTCTAATGTTTTAATGAGATATTTATAGTACAAAGCTTACATTTTTGGTTTCCATGTGAAAACAATTTTCATCAGTATTTCGAAACAAATGGATTAGAATAGAATTGAAAATCTCATTTAATTAAGGTAATGGCAGAAGGACATATTCATGCAATATGGGGAAGCTTGCTATCCAAATAAGGTGCAGAAGTGGAGGGCGTAAAACTCCATTCATTTCATTTCAATTGCAATCAGAAAATAAAAGAGAAATATCTCACCTTGAACTGTGATTGTTTGACAATATTCAGGATATTTAGATCGTAAATCTCCAGACTGTGTCATATCTCCTTTCGTATCATTGTCCATAGCTGTATCACTCATTTTGTTTAAATATTCATGAACAGAATTATGCACATAGTTGATTTAATCTCCTAATACGGTCTTAACGCTATTTGACTATTTTTTCTGAATATCAAAATTGATTTCATCTAGTCTATTTGCGTTTTTAACCATATAGTTAAACGATTTCTTAGATACAATTTATAGTTCCGATTAAAACAAATAAAATATTCAATGTGAAAACTTTTCTTCTGAATTTTGATTAAAATATGTCAAGAGAAAACATTTTCCTATCTTTAATTTCTATTGGACGATGCAGTGGTATAGGTCTCTCTTATTCCATGCTTCAATTCCGCACCCCAGGGAGCTCTGATCACGTGATGAAATTACTCCCAAATGAATAGATAATAGTTATATGAATGAAATGATTTTTTGTGGTTTTATCCTATAAGGGTTTAAAAAGATTTCTTAAATTAGAAGCAAAAACACTTTAAAACGTAAAAATTCCTTTTAATAAGCAGAGGGTATTTAAATAATTCAATGTACCCCATTAAATATAGTTTAGCACTTATATCAAATTATGATAATACGTGTTTTTAAATGGCCCTGTGCAAGATGATCCGTTTAAGTGACAAATAATGTTAACGATGCATCAGAAATATTGAACAAAATTAGAAAATTTGACACGTTAAAGTTCATTAGATGGTTGTACTCTCTGTAAAGATGATTTAGTTTACAACACAGGGTTAATTCAGATGATTGTTAAGCTCTGCTTATTATAATCACTGCACAGCTCTTAACGTTCATAGGAGCAAGGTTTGCAATGTATTTTAAAATGAGTATCATGCTATACCCATCATAGTAATGTTTTTAATGGAAATACTGGACCTAAACGAAATCATTGTTCAACACTAATGCAGTTTCAGAACCAAAAAAAAAAAAATAAAACAAAATTTTTTACGATGAATTCCATCTTTTATTCAGATTACCCGCATTTATTTACTGTTATTATAACTCGACTAAATATGTGAAACGTAATACAGTTTTAATGGAAAATTTGGAAACAGTATATGTATAAACTGGTAAAATCGTTTATAAACCTTTATTTAATAATTTATTAAAGTCTTTTGAGGCAAATATCTTCCCTCTCCCGTTTATTGTAATAGATTGAGAATGAGCTGCTAAAAAGTCGTACAGTAGCCGTCGTACGGTAGCCTATACTGATTTTCAAAGCTGTGTAGTCTAGATTTCAGTTTTTTTTTGTAATGAGACAAATTGTTAAGGAATAATATTAGTCTCGTAGGCTTCGATATATCTCAATTCATGTTGTTTAACGTACCTGATTCTTGAGTATGATTATATCATCTGTTGTTGTTTGATTGTTTTATTTTTTACCGTTTAGATTTGGTACCGGATTGTAGATATATTAGCTATTGCTGATTGTATATTACTGGTAAGAACACTAATTGACTAATATTGTCAAAGAGTAGGGGCCATATCGGACACGTACCAATGGCTAATATAAAAATATTATAAAGAATTAATTGTTGTCTGATATTATCTTTCGTATGAGTAATTGACCTTGATGAGAACATTGAAAGCTATTATAGCCCTGTCGAGATTCGCCGTCATGATTTTAATGGTTCAAACCTTGGGTTACCCGTATTAATAGAAATTTTTAAGGAATACAAAGTACGGTTTCTAGTTATGTACGTCTTTCAGTAACACCTTACCATTCATGTTCAAGGAATCTTCATTCCTGATACTTAAGACAAAGCTATAAAAAGCACTTTACTTAAAACGTGAAAAAGGCCAATTATCCGTCTTATAAGGTTTAGTTTAGAATACAACGGGTGGAATGCTGAGAACCTAAATACTTTAAAGTTTAAACTTAAACGAAATCGTTGTTCAACACTAATGCAATTTCAGAACAAAAAAAGAAAAAAAGGAATAAATTACCATGTCGCAACTAAAATTCCAGTCAATATTTTTTTTTAATTATTATTATTTATTATGGCGAAAAAATGTAACATAGGCACAAATGAATCACAAACATTTACATATACAATAGTTAATGGGAATTGTAAACATGATTCTAATTACTACAAAATAAAAAGATATAGATGTGTCTCCTTTCGAGGGTCGCTGAACTAATAATGAATGAATAACGAAAGCACAGGGGCAAACAAGTGAACAAAATCAGCGGATTAAGAATTAACTAAATTCGATTAAAGTTCAGAGACTGATATATATTCAGACAGAGGGTTAAAGATATGAAGTTAAAGAGGCGAACGAATAGTTACTAATGATAATTAAACATTTTATGTATAAAATTAAACCATTACTGTACGATGAATTCCATCTTTTCAATAATTTGGTCTTTTTTTTTTCAGATTACCTGCATTTATATACAATTATTATAACTCGACTAGAAATATGAAACGTAATACAGTTCGTAAGATCTGAATGATTTATTCTGTTAGAATATTTCGCAGGCTAGCCGGTAATTACAAAAAGAGATGTTCACTAATTTAGCTTGAATACAACTAATATATCTAGGCTGTTTGATAAGGCTCTTTGATGAATGCATTAAAACTACTTGAGAATCGCTAGTGTCGTTTAATTCTATTAATAGGGATCAGATGAAACCAATGGGGCCAGAATACCAATCCATTCCAAACACTTGAGACCCACACGCCAGTTTCTTTAATTTCCCTTTCCGTGCCCCTTATAGAGCGAAACAGTTGGGCGAAATTTCAAAATGACCTGCACAAACACTTCATAGAAATTGGCTAAACTGTGATCAAACACAGGGACAATGGTCACTTCAGTTAATTTATTGGTCACTCACTGGTGATTCGAGACTAAACAATTGTAAATAAAGTGATCCTCTTTTGAAGTAATCAACGTCCTGTTAATCTTGACACGCCTTCTATTGTGTGACCACGCCTCTATGACTAAAAGAATTCAAGAACGCAATTAAGAGAAAAATTTCATTATCTGTCTCCAATATGTCACTTATTTGAAAAATTAAACTGATCCTTCTGTATATATGATCATTATAATTCTCGCATTCACATAATTAATGGTATATATATTGTCTAATGTATATACTCGGCTTTTATTTTAATCTGATTTAGGTGTGACCTGATGCATTATTCTCATAATGAAATTATGTTTTGTCAATACAGTAATATAAGTCTTTCTTCATCTTAAAACAAGACTGAATACTCTACCTATAGTACTTTGGATAGGATAATAGTTTCGTCCTTTGTCCAATTGTAATATACAGAGTTTCTTGGGCTACCATCTTTATATTTGTATTAGAGTCGGGAAGTCCTTCATTTTTGCGAGGAAAATTTATTGCTATACAAATGGGTAGAAAAGGGGGAATCAACATTTAGTCGTTGTACTAGCATAATATTGTAATAAAGGCGCTTCTTATCCATTAAAACCTAGACGATATATATTTACCGAACCTTACTCATTTCCTTGTATCATCTGAAAAGAAACAACTGTATTCTCTTTATAGCTTACTTAGTTTGTTTAGTCATTTTTTATGGGTTACTCGTCTTTTGATCTGACATTAAGTCAGACAAGTTGAACCTAAGGACGCGATTGTCGTCGTAATCTAGACATATCTACTAAATCCCGTATTGTATGGTATAGAAAATACACAGAGAAAAATGCTGGCCACCATCAGGGGATGACAGTATCAATTTGTCATATAAATTTTTATTTCAAGTAATAAATATGAAATGAAAATATGGTATGAATCACTTATGTTTATATGTTTTTCAATATTATAGTTAGTTTTATTACAAGCTGTTTATCTATAACAATAGATTTGATTTGCTTGAATACAATAGGACAATGAAAATGAAATGAAAATTTTATTGCTCTCTGTGCACATACACTTTCCTCATAATTTTCATTTTGTGCCCAGATTACACATCACTGTTTTTTATACAATTTCATGCATGTTAGATCTAGCAATTGATATAAATGTCTACTTGATGGAGAGATATATAACTGGAACTTGTTATTACTTGACGTTTCTCAAAATGGAGAAGAAATAGATGGGAAATTTTTTGACACATCCGCTTTCATACCGTTTCGATTGAAGACAGACAGAACATGGCCATAACACTCTAGAATAATAGATGTGTAAAGTTTATCTATATATAGTGATAAATTATTTACTAATCATTGCACATACTCAAACACACAGCATTTTCGAGAGATAAAATATTTCTGTAAACAAAAGCTAGGTATTGCACTCTTCAGTTTTGACAATTTGTATCAAAAAGGTTTTATTCTTATTTATTTAAGAATTTATCATAACTTATAGATCAACAGTCTGATGCCGCATTTTATTTTGAAAGTTATATGATTGTCTAAAATTACCAGTTGACCAGTACTTTCAATCAGTGTAATTGAAGCTTTCTCGTAATACTAATATATTCATAAACTTATTAATTAACTTGACGATGTATTCCTTTCATGCCAGGTACGTGTAAAAGGATGTGGATGTTTTTTTTAAATACGCAGTGGTCATATCATATTTTACCGATTGGTTGGTTGGTTGGTAGATGACAAGTTAACAATTGCTGATATCGCAAACTAGGTAGTTGGTGGTATTCGTAGTAGTTGGTAATTGGATACCGCCTGAAATAAATTTTGTAGTTATAAGTCTTTTCTTACTGCGTAAGCTCAGTGCAAGTTGGCACGCCACGTGTTCGAGCCATGTCGAAAACTACGACAAAAGGAAGACAATCTTTGCCTGATAAGCGGGTTGAGAATGGTAATGAACAAGGAGACAATGACTTGAATGAATTGTGGAATCTCGAGACCGAGAAAAATCCAATTTTGTAGGATAAAAGCAGGGCAAATTATAAACGATATTTATAAACATATTTTGAGGAAGATGTTTGGTTTTCAATTGAACATATTGGAATTGAATTCTAATTTTATATGATATGATATTATTTATTCTATTAACTCTATACTCGTCAACGCAGCGTTTCACGCTTTGTGTGTACCCCCCGTCATGAGCGAAAAATGCGACGTTGAACGCAGAGTTTGACGCTGCTTTAAACGCGCGGTTTTGGTGTGAATGGACCTTTACGAAACGATTATTCTAAGAAATTTGCCACTGTATTTATTTCCCCGTCATCTCTTCCATGTCACTAAAATAAAAGTAGACTATAACTATATATACATCCTTATCTAAACTTGGGATTTCTTGATAATAGATTTAGTTACTGAGAATTTGTCAGATGGCTTATAGACGCGATTGTCGTGACCTTTTCCTACCTTGATTTAAAGTAGCACCATCAACATTTAATTAAAAAGTTGGATACATTGATTCCTGGTAAAGTAGCCCTCCTGCCACCAACAGCGAATTCCAATTGAAGTTTTGCAGAGAACAACGTTTGGCATCAGGACTTATGTAGTGAACAGAGGCGTTGATGGCCACTGACTTCAAGATTACCATGTACTAGAGTACTAAACTTTTTCAAATTCAACACTGAGCTTAGACCATTTACATCTCTCCATATATAGTCTTGATTTACAAAATTTAGGTTTTTTTTTTGTGTTTAATAATGTGTTAGTAATTAGATATGTAAGCTTAAGTAGCTTAAATCATTGTCTGGTTACTAATCGTTACTTATTCTGGTTATTCATCCACTATAACTATAACGAAAGTAAACAATACCTGTAGACATACTGTGAATATATTTACCGAGTAATAAACTTCCTGTACTGATGGAATGCAACAAGTGGGTAGAGAAAATGAAAATACAATACACAAAGACGTGCCTGGTTAAAGTTGAAAATCGTCACCATCGCGTTATTCAGTAGAATGTATTAAGCCCTAACCACACCCAATTTTTCATTATAAACAATCAGAATCTGTTTCCAATGTATATTGCCTTAAAGTCTAAGAGGTTTGTCCGTGGACGATTTTTGGTGTTTACAGGAAGTATATAGAAGATTTCCAAGAGCGAGTTGATATTAAATATAAACTAGTTGGTCATTTATGAGTTTGCACTTTTGAGAAACACAATTTTTAACCATCGTTTTCTCTAAGCCTAATTTTTTAAATGGTCCCCAGTTTGATCCTATGAGTCTCGATAAATAGACATATATCACAAACAATCAGTATTTTCTTTCACGAGATTTTTCACCAACGACCTCATTTACGGACCGAAAATAAACAAGTAAAAGCCCACCAGACCGACTTCTGATATATATTTGTGTCGTGTATGTGTGGAGGGAACTTTAAAGTATGTAACTTATCAAATAAAACAATTATTGAATAAAAGGTGACTGGATATTCGAGTTGTTAAAACTAGTCGAGGGTGCGGTCTTCATTTTTTAAAATCTTTAAAACATTTTCACTTGTATGTTTCAATTTGGTTGTAACTAAAAATGAAGTGCCTTATAGTTTTCGCGTTGGTTGTTCTGGTTGCTTTAGTACCTGTAGAATCGGCGTCTCTCAGTAAGTAATTATTTTTTAAGGATTCTAGGTTTTATAAGAGATAAGGTAATACCAGTAAACACACCAGGGGGTACCAGTAAACACACCAGGGGATATCAGTAAACACATCAAGGATATCAGTACACACAACAGATATACCAGTGAACACAACAGGGCAGCCAGTAAACACAACATGGAAACCAGTAAACACGACAGGGATACCATTACACAGCAGGGAGGCCAGTAAACATAACAGGGAACCAGTAAACATAAAAGGGGAGACAAGTCACCAAAACAGGGAAACCATACAGGGAGATCAGTCAGTCCAGTCAACACAAGAGATACCAGTTAACCCTACCAGTAAACACAACAGTGTGCATCAGTAAACACAACAGGGGGCATCTTCTTCAATCTACCACAGAATGAATACAATTTTTTCCAATTATAGTTTGTGAGTTGCCAGCTGAATCGGGAATGTGTAAAGGTTACTTCCCGAGATTTTACTTCAATCCTAAAAGTGGTCAATGTGAAGGTTTTGTGTATGGTGGATGTAGCGGCAATGAAAATAATTTTAAGACAATTCAGGTAAGTTTAGCTTCATTCAAAAGGATATGGTAAAATATAAAAATACACTTCAGTAAAAGGAATACAGCGTTATTAAGATACTGTTTCTAGGAGCAGATAGAACAAAATCCGAGCTTTGTAAATTTCTATTCGATAATAGATATATATTTTACTCGTACGTTTTGATAATGTTTATAAAAACTTGTTATCCAGGCGTTTGTAAATCTTTGGTAAAAATAATTTGACGCAGTTAAATTGAAATTTTCTTTCTTTTTTGTTTTTTTGTTTCTGTGTTTCAATCAATTCTATTGGGCTAAATCGAATCACAAAAAGCATATTTTTAAACACAAAGTCCAGTTTCAGTGCACTTGATGAACTACTCTTATGCTTCTCAAGAAGACAGCAATTGATTAACAAATGAATGTTATATAAAGGAGTGTTTAGTCTCTAACTGGAGTGGTTACAATGAAAATAGAAGTTAACAATAACGAAATTTTCATCTATAATATAGTAAGATAAGAGTCTGACGTTGCATTTCATTTGGAAGAGTATATGTTTACCTTATACATGAAATAATAATCCATTAAACTAAGTAAATTTGAAACACGCATAGAAAGCATTTAATGGATATATCGCCTTAAATACAAACTATATTCTATAGTCATGTCACCTAGTAAATATAATACAATTACTCATATTACCCAAGTTTGAGACTTACAATTTTATAATCTATAAATGACATTTAGAAGTATGTATGACATTATATAACCACACAATTTACACTATTATGGATATAATACTTCTCTTTAACTTAAGCAACGTTTCAATTCACATGGAATCGGCATTATTGCTTGATAAAGATTCCTGTATGTGAATTGAAACGTTGCTTAAATTAAAGAGAAGTAGTATATCCATAATAGTGTAATTTACATTTTATGTCCATTCTAAGAGAAAATATTATTTTAAGTGTTCCCTGTAAGATTGAGCTTTCCGTTATTTCCATTCTCGTATCTATTCCATTTATCTTTCACTGAACGATGTGTATTTATTACAGGAATGTGTAGAGCGATGTGGAACTGGTGCCAGTAATAATGTTGTTAAGGGATAATCTATTAAGATTGGAGAAAAAACACAGATCAGCTACATTTTAATTCATGAATAAAGCATTGGAAAATTTGTTTTGCGTTTTATACCAGGGTTTAGCAGCCAAATTAGAAATCCAAATCTTTGGCTTTTCAAAAAAAAAATTAACTGCTACACACAAATGATAACATTGGGTTGACTAATGTGTGCATTAGATCCTAGAACCCCCGGCTTTTAGTGTGATCACCAGTCTTTTAGTCTGATTTAAAGAAACATATTCCAGTGATGTTTCTTTCAAAATTATTCGCCAAATCTAGTTGGTGTAATAAAAGCTTGATTTTGTTACATGCTCCTGTCCGTCGGTCCGTCAATACAGTTTTTTCCGTTTTAAATGACATTTTTTATTCATATTGATGCGATCTTGGTCAAGTTTGAATTTGATTATTTTAAATGAATGTTTTTTGAATTTCCACGTACTTAAAAATGCATCAACATTAAAATTTGTTCCTGAAAAAATTAGAGATATGGTGTCCTCATATATATTCTGATTTTCAAAACAGTGTTAGAGCAAAAAATTAGTGCTAATATGTTATTTCCGTGAGATGCTAGTGGACGTATGTTACTCTGCCTGGCAAGCTATCTGTTACAAGTGTACAAACAATTACTGTAATGAAAAATTATATAACAGACACACTTCTAAAGAAATCAATTATTGTCATTCAGGATACCTTCGAAGCGAACCGTTACATAAATAATGCATTAAGTATTGATGGCGTCCATTTACCATGAACTGCAATAAGTATATAGAATCGGTACGTTTGGACGGCAGTGGTGAGGGGGGCTGACTAAGGGTCGTATGATATTTAAGGGATGTCAACAGGCAAGTTTTCACTTTATCAAATGTTATAAACGTCCAGTGGCGGCGTCCCGTTGTTCTGGATGAATTTGTATTTCATTAGATTAAAAAATTTCACTGTTCAATGGAAATATATATATAAACATTGATATCTAATAAATTCTTTTTTACTCCAGATGGTCTTATCAAATATTACGTCAAGCTCAGTGGTCAACGATTGATTATAGATACGAGTTGCACCCCTTTACCTGTAAAGTCTCTAAATCTTTTGGAATTTATATCCAGTGATACAGTACACTATTAAAAATGGAATCACGAAATTCATTTCTTAGGACATTTTCCAGATCCCAGACTCTCATAAATTGTATCCTATACAATATAAGAAATTGAATTGGTCGTTTTGTATACAGACGTTTAGTCGTAAATTAATGCTCTCTCACCCCTATTATTCGTGACAGGTTACATGTGGTATCACATTGTCGACAATGTTAAACATATCCGGGGACATCATTGAACACAATTCAACTGATAACATATATTATATATATTGTAAAGACAAACAAAAAACAAGTTCTACTGATTTGCAGTTTTATTCCCCGGAAATGAGCCAGAATGCTACTCCGGCCATCTATAGAACCCCAGAGCTTCCAGGTGACTAGGCGGCCCCTGGACCCGTAACCAAATCTCACTCTTTGGGAACACTCTAGGTCGAGAGATCTGTGATAATGACAATGTATTTAATGTCAATCGTGGATACATCGTGAAATATAGTATAAACATTTGAGATCCGCATAGTGTATGCTGTATAGATTAATTCATGCAATATTCTAGGGGGGTTTACTAGCATCACTTACGGTGATGGTTTCTTATCCTTTGAAAATTACAAGTTACAGGTTGATAGGGTCGATTTGGATTATATATTATATACACATACCATAACTGTGATACTGTTACAACGCAACAAATGTCGCCCCACGAGTCGTTTAATAGATATTGATATAAAATAAAAACTGGTTAAGTTTATATGTTTCATCGATTGTTGGGAGTTTCAATTGAAATCAACAATGTGAAATCGATAAGAAGCTTATTGTTTCTCTGTTTATAAACTCGATGTCGTCAATATTGTTTATAATTGTATCGTATTTCATTATTCTGGTAATCAACTTATTCCAATTCTGGTAATCAAGGATATAGACTAGCTAACATAAGTTGTAATAAGTTTGATGACATTTTTAAAAACTCTTTCTAAACTGCTCCCAATAACAAAGTTTGAAAATGGATATTAAATGGCAATGCTAGTTAAAAGCCCTGACAATACGATGTTGCTTAAGTTTAGATCTTCCAGGTATTAAGACGTGTCTAAAGGAATGTATAGCTTCTTATCACATTTCTCCAGCCGTATGGAAGTTTATCTTGAAGCAATGTAGACGTATCAATAACGTGAGTATTTCATTACTTGTTTTAATTCAATACTATATTTTCTGTGTTTAATAAGCAAATAAATGGGGTGTTTGGTGTGATATGGTTCTTTTGTATCGACGTTATATGTGGTATACGGTATCTGATTATTGATGCATTAGAAACAAGGGTGCGACCGGATACGATAAGGGCATGAGGACTTTCTTCCTTTCACTCTTGTATCATTAATCAGACACCTTACACCACACCAGGCACCATATCTCGTCTATTTGTTCATTAAAACACACTTTCTATAGCTACAGTACGCAAAAAATATTCATAGCAGAAAGCATATTGCGAGTAAGATCTTGAATAATGATGGATTATGAAATCTATGTATTGATTGATTGCAACAAAAGAACTGCAGGAAGTCGACGTCTTTTCTTCCGAAAAAAATGATCATTGACTTTATGCTGTAGGGCAATAGCGTTTGATAATTCTGGATACTTATCTAAATGTGGTAGATTGCTCGTTTTTTTTTATAGTTTTCGAATATGTGATGAAATTGTGGAACGATCAGTACTCATGTAACAAACTACTAAACTTTTAATTTATCTTAAACATTAAAGCGATCACCAGTTGTGAATGGTAGTGAAAAAAGACTAATGGTTATAAGTTTAGAACAAAATTAACTATATCGCAATTCCTTGCTTCAATGGTTACAGTGGCTGCAGAATCATGTATTTAACAACATCCATCCATTCCTACTATGAATGTCAAGAATATTTGTGTTAGATTTCTTGTAAGGTAAGATAAATATATAGATATATGTGCTTATAATTGTAGATACACGGTATTGTTTCTTTTAGAACTGATGGATATATATAAATTGATAATGAGAGTACATATAGCTGGAACAATGGTATTCAGAAACGATGGCGACTAGTTATAGCTTCCGTAGCCATGGCAGTTTTATTTACAAACTTGCATTTATTTAGATTCATTGCCAGCCTGGACAAACCACAAGCAAACTGTCTCTAAATACAGAACAGGTACAGGATCAGGTCTCAAGGTCACAACGCCAGACCACTTGGGCCCCACCCCACGACGGGGCTGGCCATAAATTTTAATGAATGTTTGCCAGTTTGTCAATGTGCAGGTAAGATAATATATTCAATGAAGAAGGCACCAAAGTGACATGGATCAGACATGACAATCGCAGGAACTGGTTGAACGGGTTCCGATTCCTTAGTGGGCCTCCTCAGAAAGAATGTTGGAGAGCATATATCGGAAACGATTGAGGGACCGTTACCCCAGGTAACAAGTTAACTATGAGCTTCCTGGCAACCATTTTTATTTAAATGGTAGCATTAGTCGCACATGTACATGATTGTCATATTGGTCTGTCAGTGCCGAAACCTTAACACATTTATGTCTTCTCTTTTTCCCCTTTTCAGAATCTTGATAATGTCTGGACGATCGTGGCCAATGTTTCTCTGGATGTCAGTGACTATCATAGTCTTAATCAACATGGCTGTTATATATCGAATATTGCCAACAGACTCATCGATGACAGAGATGGGCGTTGATAAAAAACGCAATGCTATGGCTGCTGAAGATGATATGAAGTGGTTTTCAAATTTAACATTTGGTTTTCCTAAATCAGTCGACAAAACAGACTTAAATGAGTTACATGGGACAGAGTGGAAGCAGTTGAAAATTAGAGATAGGAATAAGAGCAGCGTTTTTGCCCTCGCAGATAATATGCCTTTGCAGGAATCATTTACACCGGAAGAGGAAGTGCGTCATATCTATTTTCTAAAAGTCCACAAATCAGCGAGTTCCACTATGTTGAATATAATATTACGATTTGCGATTCATAGGAATTTGTCGGTCATGTTGCCTCGAAGGGGTAATCAAATTCGTAGATTTAAAAACCCGGATATACTGTTATTACCATCATTTCATGCTAACGGTATGTATGACGTCATGTGTAACCACGCGGTTTATGATCGACAGGTGGTGGCCACATTCTTTCCAAAAGACACAGTTTACGTCGGTATTGTGCGGCAACCGTTCGCTCAGTTTGTGTCTGCGTTTGTTTATTATCGGGATAAGTATAAAATGAAATATTTGAGAAGAATAAAGGGGGATAACCCAATCAGAACATATTTAAACAACCCTTCTAAATACGAAACAAAAATTGCTGGGTTTTCATATACAAACAACAGAATGACGTATGATTTCGGATATCCGCCGAGTGACTTTCAAAATATTTCAAAATTTAAAGAATATCTGATGCAGTTAGACAGTGAATTGCATTTTGTGTTAGTAGTTGAATATTTTATAGAATCGTTGATTTTATTGAAACGATTTCTGCATTGGAGTTTTCAAGATATTATATATGTGATACGAAATGTACGTTCGAACACGACAATGGATTTAAACTTAACGGAATCTGATAAACAGCTTCATAAACGATGGGCTATCTTGGACTACACACTATATGACCATTTTAAAACTGTGTTGCTCCAAAAGATCGCTAAGACTGGACCGGATTTTCGTGAAGAAGTGGAACATTTTAAAAGGTTGTTGGAAAGAGTGAGGATATTCTGTGAACGATTTACCAACATTGGTCAATTATTCATCGAGACAAGTCCTTTTAATCGTCCATTTTTCGTGACTAAAGCCAATTGTGATGAATTCCACATGAGATCATTCGACAGCATTAAACTTGCTCGACAGAAACAGACAAAACGACTCGATCAGTTGGGTATCAAATATTGTGCTCTGGATAAAAAAGTCTCAGAATGTAGAAACATTACAGAATTACCAATTACAATAAAGTAGACACAAGGAGAAAATAACCTAGTTTCCTTCTTTCAAAAGCCCTAAAAAAATGCAGAGTCCTCTCTCAAAAAATCGACCGGAATATTTTTTCCTATGAGTCTGCAAACAATATCAAAACTAGAACTGTGAACAGCTCCGAGCGTGGCAACTGTGCGTTATCCCATGGATTTCGAACATTTTGAAACTTCTAACCTGCTAGCTTTCAGTTCCGGTACTTTTCAGCCTACAATTGTAAGCGTATACTTCCCGCTATATAGGCAATTTTTTCTACTATAAGTTTCTACTATCAGTTCCTTATTAGATTTTTGTACATGTCTAAGATTTCGGTAGGATATTTACATAAATTCCAAACTAAAATTTAAGTAGGTAGTAAGATGTCAATTTGTCATGAAATTTAAACTCTCTATATTCAAATTTAAACATTATTTTGTAACTTTGGTTGTAATTAACATAGAGAGAAAATTCAAGCTATGTGATAATTTGCTAATTCACAGCTTTATAAAGAGATATTTTTTGAATTTGTATGCAAAAATTTTACAAAAAAATAAATAAATTTTATATGCAATTGGAATTTTTTTCTTCTCGAGGGATGCAAATTATTTTGTATAGCTAATGTACTGTTTTTGCTTACATTCTTGAATTACACGGGATGTAGGGTCGCCTGAAATGAGATAAAAAAAAAACGGAAGTCCCCACGCCCAAACCGGAAGTGATCAAAAAATTTTGATGATATATTTTTAATTGTGTTGCGTATCTATCTATATCCTGTAAATTTCAGATCGATCCGAACATTAGAGCCCGAAAGTGTAACATAACCATCCAAAATTGCAAAATAGTCAGATTTCGGTGGGCTATAAAACCGGAAGTTAATATTTGTCATGCAATATCAGCACATCTATAGACAGCTGAGGTCAATGACATTCTACATCTCAAATGTCAAGGTCATTGAAAGTCAAGGTCACGAGATATAGAGTTTTAAATTTTCGAAAAATTCGAACGGGCATAAAAAAAAATCAAATTCGAAAATCAAAATTCTGTTCCCAACATTTTTTAGATAAAGTATCAAGGTTTCGATAAACACCAAAATCATAAAAATCGGTTAATAATTGGCGGACTTATTAAATTTTTAAGAAAATTTGCCATTTTTGAAAACTGCGCATGCGCAACATTCAATTTAATTTTTCTTCATCTCAGGGGATTAAAATCATTTAGTATAGCTAAAATATACTGATTTTGTTTAGAATCTTGAATTACATCGGAAGCAGGGTCGCCCGACATGAGAAGAAAAAACCGGAAGTCCCCACGCCCAAACCGGAAGTGATCAAAAAATTTTGATGATGTAGTTTTAATTGCGCTGTCTATCTATCTATATCCTGTAAATTTCAGACCGATGTGACTATAAGGGCCCGAGCTAGCTTGAAATCTTATTTGCATATTATGCAATTAGCCACTTTCGGTTTAGCGAAAATTTCATGTTAGATATTCATTTTTGATTCCAGCCCATATAAAAACCATTGGTGAAAACAGAAATAGTCTATCTTTTTCCGTTTGGGCTAGCGAGCTTCCCAAAAAAAAAAAAAAAAAAAAAAAAAAAAAAATAATCCGAACGAAAACAAAGCGTGACAAATTTTATTTGCCACGCAATTACCTTCATAATAATTTTATATCAATTCAAAGAATGTAATCATACTATCTATTTTACAGGTCTACTTTACAAAATTACTTTTATTCTACTTAGTATTAACACCACGATAATTGTTATCAAAACTTTAACCCTGTGCCAGTGCCTTGTACAGTAACTCGTTACTTCCAATCGTTACTAATCACTATCAGTGAATCAGTGAAACACACAATAGGTCTGACTGGTGTTGGTTTCAGTAAAAAAAGATAATCGGACAAACTGAAGCTTGATTTTAAACAATTTGGAAATTTAATACAATTTTAGCTACTCAATCGACATATACCAATTGTAATGACGTTCTAGCTTTATTCGGAGGCAAAGATTTTGAGTTTAAACCCCAAATATCGTCAAAAACAAGCCCAGTATGTTCAAGATGGCGCTTGTATTGAAATGACTATAAGATGATATTGACCCTGGCGCCATCTGTTTATATTTTTTTCTGTGAATAAAAATTTATTGTCGAATATTTTCGATGGATCTCTGGTTTTTCATTTCAATCTTTACCGGGATTGAACCCTGGATCCTAAGGTAAGTTACCAAGCGCACAACTCACTGAGGCATCGCTCAAGTTGAAAGTATAACAGAATAACCACAATACAGAATAACCACATAAAAACATTTCGTCGTAAGCAGGCAGTGTATAACAGACTCGTGTTGCTGGTAAATAAATTGTGGACCCAATGTACAGTTAATAACACATAATATGACTCTATGGTTTCACGATAACGGCATTAATCCATTTAATCGGGTACAGCTTAATACTTCTGTAGTGGTTTTGTCTTGGTTTTTGCTTTTTTACTATTAAACATTTTGCATACATATAAACGAAACAAAGTACATGAATGTCCCAAATTATCTGCGTTTGAATCTTAAAAAGACTCGTCTTGGTGGTGGTTGTGAGTTAATGTTCTCGTCAGGCTCGTCTCTTGGTGATTCCCGTCATATATAGAAAAGACAAACATGGAAACAGAAAGTAACAAATATTGAGTATTTCCAGACCCAATCAGTTAACGAAATTAAACCAACTTAGAATGACGTTAGAGAAGTTCAGAAACAATAAGCAAAGTAATACAAAAGATTGTTTAATTCAGTTTTACTGACAACTCACAGGACAAATATAAAAATGTAATATAAGAAAACACAAAATGAGCATTTAGAAATATGAATTATATGTTGATGATAAATTTAAATTTCTATATTTTCAGATTGTTAAAAGTGATAATAAATTTGGATTATTTCCCTTTAAATATCAACGGATTGCCATTGTTCTGTGATTGTAATAATCCAATCTGATGAAACTTCAGAAGATTTTTGTGATTTTTTTCTCCACTACTACTATTGTTATCCATAATTTTTGTTATCGCTTCATGTACGAACACTTCAAATTAAAAATAAAACTTAACTTAACTTATTAGAAATCAAGATTTTCAGTAATCAGTAAAAACCAGTTCTAGTGATTTAATCATCAGATTGTTTTAATCAGATTGTGCACGATAGGTAATTCTAATCATTTCTTAAAGGCATTTCTCAGTTTTATACATTAACAACAAAGGAACAATCATCAAATAAACATACACTTTAAGAAAAGGCGAGTGTAAAACCATAAAAACTTTCACAAAATAACAATTATTATATACTATTAAAAATAAAAACAATCAAACGTGTCCTTTTCTTAAAGGCAAACAACGAAACAAATAAAAATAAACAAGTACGACATTTCTAAAATACAAATTGTAATAAAGATGAATGCTTAATAATAAAAAAAGAGTAGAAAACGAGATAATACAGAAATGTGTTCGATGCTTGATTATGATAAAAAAAAAGGTTATGACGAATGTAGTACTTCAAGATGCCATTTTTTAAATAACGGTGATTTTCAACTTTTATACCGGAAGCTTAATGTTGTCGACTAGTAGAGGGGGATAACTCCATGTCTTTTTGAGATTTGTTTAAAACTTTAACATTTTCTTTCCGGTTTTTATTACAACTCCCCAAGGTATGTAGAGTTGACCTTAACCTGACTGGATATACCGTGTGATCAGCATCATACAATAAAAATTCTAGTTCTTTCTTTAACCTTATACCTGTGTTCTTTCGCTTCCTGCTAATGGATGTAAGGTCGTGATACTGTAAATGCAAACAATTGTATATGTAGTTCATCAGTGCATTTAATTTAGTACTTCACTCTCTATTTATTAAGGCTACAATTCCGTAGTCACTATAGCAACTGGACTTTGGGGATTGAATGTTGTGCTATAAGTTGGAGTAGTTATAAGGCAACAGATAATTCGAAATAATTCATAACGATCTGGAAATCTTTTATGTACGACAAGGCAGTGATAGATACCGTCCTACAACATCTAAACATTGTCCAGCTAGAGAGATTATAAAGAGACATAAATGAGTCAAGTTTCAGTTAATTATTTGAGGTATTTCTTGCTTCTACTATATCTAAAGTAATCATAATAACTTACTGCAGTTGCAGCTTTCACTGTTATCTTATCGAAGACTTCTTTATCCTTTAACGATTGGCTCTGAATCTGAAATAATAAAGAATTCATCGAGAAATTGACAGGACACCAGTTACAACGACTAAATAGATCGTGACCTTATCATATATTCAGTCGTCGGTAGCAAAAGTTGCCCTTAGTAGCAAAGTTGGTCTTAGCTCCCATTTAAAGGAGATATCGTGACCAGATATAAGGGTGATTTGGGAAGCTGGTAATAAAGCCAAATGTAAATATAGCATCTTACCGTTTCATCAGTGTTATATGAATCCACTGCTCCTGGAACACCTCGAGCTTTTGGTGGCTTTCGACCAAATTGAAGACGTCTCCGTGCCTTTGTTATTGATGCTAAAAAAACAAAATATATCTGAATTAAAATCATCTAATGTCATTCAAAAAATTGACATTGTGAATGAAGAGATCGTTATTATGCTACGGAGAGATTTAATTGTAGTGAACAGGTCACCGGATCTTATTCTGAAAATTGCTAAAAATGGCTGAACTGAAAATCTCGTAATGCAATTATCTAGACAGCCACACATTCTTTAGATTCAGATAATTCAGATGACCCAGTTATTATATACGTGATTACTTCGTGAATAATAACTACTATAGAATTTGATAATCGGAACTTGCCAATCACAGTCGCTAGAATTCGGCGGATTGGTTAATTGTACATTGTATATAACGTTCCCAGTTAAATAGTGCCGATATTCCGGAATATTGGCTACCGTAAAAATGCGGTTCCACTGTACTTACGAGGATGTTTGTCAATAAATGAGCTAGTCGGTGTTTGCTGGGTAGGAGTGTAGTGACCATTTCTTCTACTCGCCTCATATCTTCTAGTCTTCTTTCTTGATCCCATTTCATTCGATGACAGGCAAACTGGAAAGATAAACAACGATATTCATAAGTCAAACAAAACTCATTTTATTGGTCAACTGGTAGGACAAATAACGTATCAGCAGGAATATTGAAAGAAGAGCAAATCATTCACACCAAATCAATAGCATTGATAACAACGGCAAAATGAAATAACAAACTTTTTTTTTTTTACTCAATATGCACATCAGAAACACTAGATGTGAATCAGGAATGCGAAGCTTTTAGAGGTTCACTGTACTTTGGTATACATTGTTATATAAAACAGAGGAACCTGTAATAACAGGCTATTCAAGGGAATAGTAAAAAACGAGGTATACACAGTTATATCATACAGTAAAACCTGTATTAACAGACCACCCAAGGGGATAATCAACAACGGTCTCTTAATGAAGGTGGTTTCATATTAGAGGATTTTTCCTTTTTTTTTAATACAGACAACTTAATCCAACTAGTTAAAACGTCCTTGAGAGCTAAGGCTGATGTAAAAATACCACGGTACTATCTTATTTCTAGTATAATTAAAGACTAAGCTTATCTCAAACGTTGTTATTCATTAATTACATATATAATGCATAGTCCCTTGTTCGTTACACCCACACGAGGCAAAGATTTAGTTCTACACGACATCCTGTGGTTTTATTAGACGTCTGATAGTAACGGTGGTGTTTAACTATTTATAAAGTGGAGAGAGATCATGTTGAATTGTATACATGGGACCGAAAAGGAAAGGTACGTAGTATGTCATTTCTCTACATGTACATTGTTATATTCTTTTAATCAAATTCGGCACTACCGTTGGTTGAATGTGAGTAATGTAATTTTGTCATTCATTATATTTCAAAACCGAACAATGATTACAAGCAGCATCATCAACACTTCAGCCAGGTATACTATATTACTGGTGCCAATTGTATTGTCTGTCTGTCAACAAACAATCCAACAATTGCGTATGAACAAAATATTTTGAATCGAAAACAAAGGTTATTTGTCTCTGATCAGAATAAATACATTTCAGTGAGCACAGATTTCAGTACATATCCATATTAGTTTTGTTAACTGAACGCCAAATTATGTATCCCTGAGTAATTGACTTATTACGTAAACTTGCAAATTGAAAGAGCATAAATCTTCACGTTTACGCATATCGATTAAATCGATTAGCTTCAACTGATTGTGAAATCCCTTGTCGTCAGTCAGCCTAACCTTCAGTCTAATATCACAATCTGACATAAATCATTAATCCTCTATAACCAATCAATCAAGCACGATAATCTCTTCTATACCTAATACACTACTAATCTTCGTAATCCCACTAGCTACCGGGCGATAAAAACATATGACGTCACGATAGAACGTTGCTACGTGACGTTTAGAACAATAGGATCTAGTTAATTCATTGAGTGACAGGCTGGTATATACTTAGGGCTTCGTTCTGGGAAATCAACACTTTCTGTCCAGTATTGTTTTATGTTTTTGGAATAAAATCGGATGAAATATTGTGTGTAAGGAAGGCAAGATTTCCATTCAACCATGACGGAAGTCGAAGGTAATTTGTGCTTTAAATATTTAAATTTAGTGTCTTAAAACTCGCACCAGCTAGTTCCATTATGCTAAATAATGTAGTGGATACGTCGACATAGCATACAATGAAATATTTATTAAGATTTAACGTCTGGAAAATAGTGAAATGATCGATGTGGAAGAAACATTCGCCTGAAGATAGCCTTGTCACACCTCTACATAAACAGTCCATTTAATTTAGTCATAAAATGACTAAAAACATGTTAGGGTACTGGTAATAATATATTGTACTTGTTCTCCCAATTGTTGACCATCCAGATGTGTACCTGAACGGTCACCGATAGGGAGAACAAGTGCATGTACAGTATATTATACAAGAGCAATTCCTAATGTCACATCCATTGCACTCAGGAGTCTACCCCGTGTATAACTCCTGTCCTATGACTTATACATATAAATGACCTGTCTTGAAAAAGGAAAAAAAATCTATAATGGTATAAGGAAAAAATTTTTTTTTAATGATATGAGAATAAATACCACAGTGCAGAACTAAGCACTTAGTTGAAGGGAACTTTCAATTACTGAAGCCACGGTTTGTGCTCTTCGTAGTCTATCCCCGAATTCTACTTGTTTAGATCTATATTGACTATGTAAAGGACTATATTGTTTAAACCGGCGTAAACAGACCTATCTGATCTATATTTAATTAATAGTGTCATGTTTCCAATTTAAGCCGCGAACAAGATCATTTAATATTTCAATACCTCACATAGTGTCGTACAAATATACAGATCGATTCGACCTCCTACAGTTGTATACTGGTTTAATATACATGTATGTATTAGACGTAATACAAAATGACGTTATAATTATCAGAATTAGAGATGCGATATGCATACTGAAAACCAGTCACTGAATAAGAATAGATTTGCATGTTTCAACACATTAGCATATTAATATTTTCGATATAAATCTAATTTTCAGCAAATCATCGTGGAGAAGGTTTCCCAGAGAAAGGTATAACAATGGTCGAGCTCCTATTGTTTTTCTGCACACTTTTTCACTGTTACATGCATGACTTACATATAAAGCACTTAGGAATAATTCACAATATGCACCTCTATACAATTTTATTTTAGCACCTGTTTTATTTTTACTAATAAAAGAAATAATCCTTATGGTTACTATATGTTACAATACTAAAACATTTCGCTGTCAAAATAGTGCTCCATATACACCAATTGTTGAGCTAAGTAGAAATACCACTGTTAATATAGTGCTCAATACATAAATTGTAGAGCGAAGTTGAAATACCACTATTAAAATAGTGCTCAATTTTATAGATGTCAATTGGTGAACGAAAGACATCCTTGACACTGTCTTGATATAATTGTATACATGTATTCTCATCTTTGATTATTTCAGCCAAATATGAAAGAATCAGGAAACAAGGCCGAGAGCGGTTACTGTTACTCTCCAAACCAAAGGAGGTAAAGAAAGAATGGTACTCGAACGTTGGGTAAGCGAATCAACTTCACTTTAAATTGAGATGCCATCAGTAGCATAATTATCATATATAGCTCGACGACTATGCAATACTCATTTTGTGACATTAAGTATACACCTTTATTTGATGCATAATGGTAATATTCGACATTGTATTATGATTGCCAGCTGGTTTCAGTTATAAACATTTTGGTACTATACGTATGGATTCTACAAACCTCAGAAATACTAAATACAGCATAAACACACGTCCAATTGTTGAAACATATACATGTACTAGTAGTTGCATATTATTGGCTGTAAATGATCTATCTCGCTATATTGGGTTGGATACGGATTATCTAATATTGATCACAACAGGTCTATCTATATCTCATTTCAGACCAGATGTAGCGTGGGGTACACAAGAAATGCTATGGCCAATAACAGAAACCGCCAAACAAGCTGAAGCTTCCAGAAGGATCAGAGAATTGGCTACACCGAAACGTAACTTTCAGGACGACACAAAAATTAGTAATGTGTAAGTTATCACTCAAAATCAAGACTCGTGATATTGAGCTGGTGAAACGAGTAACTTACTAAGCTAGTTTCAAACCATTTCCTTTGCTTTTAAAAAATCGCCTTTATAGGCTGTCTACTCTGGTAACTTAAGCAACAATTTAAGACAATAGCTCAATGTCACTCAATGGTTAACATCACCTTAATATACTGACTTGATTTCTACCAAGCAATCATGAAGCGATACCCCAATATCACAAAAACAGCATGATAAATGAACCCCTTATTTTTCAGCCCCTTGTACTACTACAGTTGTGGTAGATCGTCAACTATATTTGATGTACCAGATGGTGCTAAGAAAGCATCAGCATCTGCTCGTATTGAACAGTTAGCACAACCTAAGTCCGATGTTTGTAACCATAAAGATGACATGTAAGTAGACACATGGAACTTTCAAAAAAAAATGATATACATGTATACATACTAAAGATCCGAAAAGCTAAACGAAATACCAAACAAACAAAGAGTCTAGCAATACTTACTAGATAATGCAATTCAGAATAATAGAGTACTTACTAACAGTGATCCAGTCCTGAATGGTTTGATCTCAAATATATACATGTATAACATCTCTTGACATCAACATTTGTCCATGAATGTGATTCAGACAAACAGGTGCTTTAGTAGCGTATTGACACTAAAAACACAATACCTATAGATGCTATTATACAGTGTCAACGTGATTTGCAAAACTAAAAGTTAAATTTCGACATATTGAAATTCATCATCTTTCCTAAATATATTCAGGATGACAGTTGTATCAAATATAGTTCCCAGTGTAACTAATCAATAGTTCTGAAGATCGTTCACTATAGAGAACAGCGAAGGTTCAATGAGTTAGATACTTGGTCGCTAACCCGAAAGTCCAGCAATAGTCGAGATCTTTCCTTTTTTTCCTTTAATTTCATTTTCATCCTCCAATTTGATTTCAGAGCCCAGTTTGTCTATAGTTGCGGTCGATCCAGTCCTATAACAACGGCTCCACCTGTACAATCATCAGAACGACCCAGAACAAATCAACTAGCCACCCACAAGAATCCCCATCCTGAATTCGAACCCAGTAAAGAAATCCGAACCATAGTCAGTGCAGCAGCCATGAAAGCCAGCGCCTCCGAAAGAATAGAATCGTTAGCGAATCCTAAAAATAGACCAGTTGGGCCTTTTAGAGAACCGGAATGGTTGGTAAGTAGCAGAGCTTAGCTCCCAAAAATCCATCCTGAATTCAAATAAAACCACTAGATACCCATAGCCAGGGAAGTAGATTAATCCAAATAGTGGTAATATTAACTCTATATAAAGCACGTGAATTCCTCAGGAAATCGTCTTACTGAGAAGTCTAATATTTAATCAGTAGTTACGTCAGATAATCTTAAGGTTATCAAATATGAACTTATCAGATTTGAAAATGAATATACTAAATTTGACCTATGCTGATTTCAATACTTTTTTCTCCCAGGTATCTGATTCGGCTAAGAATGCTGCAGCTTCAACAAGGAGTGTAGAATTGGCGCGTGCAAAACCACTGGCTGAGGGTTATCTACCACACAAGGAAATTGAATGGCCTATTAGTAAAGGAGCAAAACGAGCTCAAGCTACTCCGAGAGTGAATGAACTATCTCAGCCTGTAGTCAGAGCGTCCATGGATCATCTCCAGTTTAACCCGGATGCGTTTGTGGTAAAGGAGAGTGCTCTTAAAGGCATCTGTCCCAAAAGAGTGGATGAGTTGGCACAGCCTATACAGAGATAATTCACCAAAAACCACCTTTTCCAATTAAACCTTTTTTCAAAAAAGCCTTTCAAAATATTTGCTTATGAATTGAGAATAATACAAAATCTTCATACGCCACAACAGTGTCTCAACTAAAGGTGGGGGGGGGGGGGCGTGAATTAAAGGTACATGTACTAGGTACCCACTCCCAGAATTTCGTTTATCAAAATAAGAATATACATGTATATTGCTCTTGGTAATATCCCAGCATAAATCGTGAACCATATTTATACTGTGTTCGACCAGCCCTTACGGTTGTTGAGTCACAGGATACAGACGATTTGGTGAAAAAAGACAATTATATAATAGGACGTATACGATACTAGAAAACTACATTGATAGTGTGATAACAAAAGTATGATATATTTTTACCGTGTTTCTTTGTAGCAGTACATAAGGGATTCTAACGAGGTTTTCTAAAATGAAATATATCTGTATCGGGGACCTTATACGGAGGCTCATATACGATATTATTTACATTTTCTTATGAATTTGGTGAAGTCTTTAATTCAAACATGCAAATGTGGATAATGTCGTATCTGAGCCAGCGTACACATCAACTGGCACCATACCAATTTTCAATTAGACGTCTCTAGTCTGCAATTTCACTAAAGTGTTTGATTGCAACGGGCTTTATATGATGCAAGAATATTTGCGATAAGTGGCGAATTAGTAGATGATATCCTCAGTGCACATAGAAAGTTAAGAAAACCTCATTACAATCCCTTTAAATTTTGCAGTGCTGTGTTTGTGTATCAATGGTCAATTATGTTTTGCCACTCCCGCTTGACACGCTGTTTTATTTCTGCAATAACAAGGAGAGGCGGTGAATTTCGATATTAATTCTGTCACAATGATCCCTCAGAGCAATAGCTAGATTACTGAATGTATTTGAATTGTGTATATGAGCCAATATAACCTATGAGTTTTCAACTGTTATACCCCATCAGTATTAAATCCAGCAATAAATTGTTTAAGTTTTAACAATTGTTTTCACCTCCATACATTGGGAAAATGCTAGTCTAAATATAAGAAAAACTGTTATTTTTCAAAGCAGCAATATTGTGATGTAATTTAGACCAATCTAAGACTTGCAATGACATAACCAATGGCGCAAACTAAGTATATGTAAGTTGTTTTAAAATTTAAAGGGATTGTTAAGAAGTTTTTTCAAAAGCAAAAATTAATCAGATTATGGAGATTCCGGCATTTCTATTAAAACTAGGTTGGTAGATGACATGTGATTCCAGAGAGCACATCCAACCCTACTAATACATTCAGAGTGTTTTCGTTTGATTATTTCTTAATTCAATTAGTAGTAACAATGCCTTTGCCTTATTCGATTGCAATTTATAGAAACAGACATTTGTAGAAGATTTCTCACATGAACAATTCGTCCAGCAGTGAAAATAATATGAACACATTAACAGTACAATAGAAACAAACTGCATCTGTTTTGCGAGTGTGTTATGCTAGTCAAAAATAGACAACAATATACAAGATGTGCTTCAGAATTTCATAATACATACTCTGTTTAGTCAGCTCATTAAGAATGGCTCAGCCTTTGACTCTGGGGACAAAATGAAACACAATGATGTGATAGACTTTTATATTTACAAAATTTTACATTGTTTAGTGAAAATGACATGAATTTTGAATTGAAAGCACATGTAGCATTAACATATTGTGCAGAATGAAGTCAACAGAACAACACATTTTCACATTTTGTACCTTTTAATCCAAGAAATAAATTACAATGATTTCTCCATTAAGAACTGTTCCAACTTTGAGAAAACAGAGTCAAAAGCTGCTACATTCACAAACACAGTCCATGTGTCCCACACATCTGATTGAAACTTGAAAATACCTGTGATTTATAGCATGTCTCAGTCTATAGCTTAAGTCACAATTGTTTCGTGATATATTTTGCTAAAAAATCAAGGTAACCACTTGAAAACCGTTCTTTAGAATTGGCTAATAAATCTATATTTTAAATCAATTCTAGTGACCATTTGGAAGAAGAGAAAGTCACTGTGAAAAAAAAAACCTGAGCATCAACTCTGTCATATTTACATTCTTTATAATGACTATCTCACTGATACACGGCCCACGTACAGACACTAGATGTAGATAACAAAGAATCAAAAGGCCCTATTTCAAGAACTATCATCCCCACCTGATCTTGTGGCTAAAAAATCTTCATATAAACCTGGAACTTTCTTAACTCCTTCTATTTTACGTTTTATCTGTTTTGGTGTGTGCTGAAATATATTCATTGGATCTCGAGCCATAGCCTGAAAAGAGAGAAAATACCTAAAAAATGAAATATTCAATAGAAATGTTTTAAAAGGCCTTACACTTGAGGGTGGTTATACAGTAGAAAGCCTATCATCTGTTCCCTAATCCTTTTCATATCCTTCATCAAAATATAAAATATAAGTTACTTTTCTTTTTGTAGCAAAATTATTATTACTCAACTCTAAGCCATGATGTGACATTTTGCATGATAAGATTTCTATAAGCAGAACACACACATATATATACCCTTGATGTTTTAGTGACATTTTTAGAAATACTGCTGTTACTTACCACATAATCTTCTCCATGTTTATCCATCATTTTTAAACAGAAATTGGCTATTTCTGGTGTGGTCCATATTGCTTTTAATCTAGGTGTATTGGCATCTTCTTCCATGGCTGAAAAGTAATACTGAGACATTACTGATGTAGTTAAAGGAATTCCAGTGAAGCTTATCTTTTATAGCAAAAGCTGGTAATAGTTGAGGATATATTATGTAAGCTCAATATTAGCGTAATAACAGAATAATGGAATCATGCATATTTGTGTTCATATTTAGTTTCAATTTATTCTACTTTCATTTTACTTTCACGTTCTTCACAGTTCTCTATGTTCACTTTGTGTACACAGGATGTAGAACTCTCCAGTAGAGAGTCTGTTTTTAAGTTTCAGTGTAAAATAAATATGGTTGACAATAACATGTGTTTTCATTAGATAAGAATTGACAATTTGATCTTCTTCTTTACAACCCTTTTAAAGAATTTAGAACTTCTCTTTACAATCTCTTTTAAGGATTGAACATAGCCTAAAACATAACCAGAAGCAATAATGACCAACAGATTTTGTCACTAAATAGAATGGTCCAAGATCAGGAGAATAATTTCAAGTCCAATTATTGCTGTAATATCAATTAAATTGGGTTTCCTCCCTTTGATTGCTGATCTCAAGTTGAAACATTAAGAAAACTTTAAAAATCATGAGAAAATTGAGTGAAATCCGCTAGTACAAATACAGTGTCTTTTGTTTAGTGAGGTGCATGGACCAAATGACTGAAATAGTATCTAGTCATTTATTATATTATAACTGGTCGACACATACGACAAACTTGTTGACAATGATCGGAGGATTTGTTGACAATGTTCAGACAAGTTGACTGATAAAATTGTGTCAACCAGATAAAATGTCGAAGAATTGACTGGTATTCACTGAAATATGTGGTCAATTGAATACAAACCTTGTACAACTTCAGGTTTTGTGATTTTTATCTCTTTCTCTACCTTATTTCCACCCTAAAAGTACAATATAAAAGTGCTTTATGAATTCTATCACCAATAGATAAAGACATTATAGTAACATTTCTACTTACTACAACATTATACTGTACCAATTTTTCAAGCAAAATGTTCTACAAAATCTGAATAAGGATATTTTATCATGTTTTGACCAAAGTTCAATGGAAATGCCTCAATATATGGTACAAAAGCATTTTGCTTCAGTCAGGTGTATTTTAATTGAGTTATTTTGTATGCATAGATGTTAGTACACAGAAAAGTGGCATGTAATCTAAAAGTACCCGTTATGCAGATCTAAAATAAAGGCCACAAACCTGTTTTATTTTTTTATGAAGTGTTTTATTGGGATCGTAAGACAGACCCATTTCATCAAGATTTTTCTTCAAACTTTTCTTTTCATCCCAAGCTTCTCTCATAGGTTCACTGAAGAGTAAATAAAAAATATGATTTAAGCATTTTTAAGCAGGCAATATCAGCTTCCATACGAATACCAGTCAACTCGGGGAAAAGTCAACTCGGGGACAGTTAACTCGGAGACAAAGTGAGTTAACTCGGGTACAACCATAAGTTAATTCGGAGACAACTTCGAGTTAACTCGGAGACAATATATTTCGAATTCCCGATCATGCGATCAGAACTTCTTTTGAACATGATTTCGGTAGTAAGCGAGACCAACGGCAGATTGTATTTCCCTGTTGGAACTTCCTTTAAACATGGTTTCGGTAAATTAAACAATTAACATGATCAGCGATCATTTAATTAACTGAAAGCGCAGAAGCATTTGAACTTTGACATCTACAAACCGAAAGTAGAATATAATGATTAGCTGATATAAATAGATAGATCTTTTATTGTTCAATCAGATCAAATTGTTCACAAGTATCGATGGTTCCTTCATAGATTTATTCTACAACAAGATGTGATTTATCCGCGTTTTCACGGCTATATCGTTTAACCCGAGGCAACCGGAATGTAAAATAACAATGAATAATCTTTATTTCAATGACCTAAAAAATGAACTAAAGATATGATAACGGCATCGGTAAATTTGTCCCCGGGTTGACCGGAGAATATTGTCTCCGAGTTTAATTTTGTCTCCGAGTTAACTAACAAAAATGTGTCTCCGGGTTGACATGTACCCGAGTTGACCGAGTACCTTCCATACCACATACAGTCACAAATTATCTGATATTTTCTCCCTTTAACCTAGGAAGGAAATATGGATTGAAATAAATACAATCACTTTGATTTACCGAATAAAATGAGTTAAAAACCCCCCAAAAAAAAATATGCTTCATCTAAAGTAGTTGTTTACAAATTCTTGTTTACTATTTTGTACGATTTGACTGGCGAACTTTGAAATCCACGTGACGAACAGACATGTGGTCGATTTGACTACAACACAAATTAAGAAATTACCATCCAATAGTTGGCTTTTTCAACGATTTTTTCCAAGCTTTCTTTCTGTTCTTAGTATGGTCAAATTTTCTTCTCATTCGCTGTCTTCTTGTACTCCCCATTTTGTAAATTCACCTGATATTTTTGTCAGATTACTGACATAAACAAGACTATTAAAACAGCACGTGTTTACAAACTACCCTTATATTTCAGGTCATAACATCAATACAAAACGAAATGAGGAAACTTAAATAATTTTCTCCGATACATCAAAAAAATAGTAATGAAATAAAGGATTTCCTAATATCAATATAGATTAAATCTATACTGATTTTAGAAAATCCTTGAAAATGGAGAAATTTAGCTGTTTGTTTTTCATTGTGAAATTATTTTTAAATCTTCGTTTTATAAAATTAGATGGATAACTTCAAAACTAGAAAGGTCAAGGTTACTTAATGTTTACTAGTTGTTGAAATGGATGAACAAACTGAAAATAGACATAGCCGACCAAAGCGTCCTACCCCACAGTTTAAATATATCCCCCCACCACAGACTCGAAGCCAGCATCGTTTGGCTGGACCAAGTGGTGATCAGAATGGCGAGTTTAAGCCAGTTTATATCCCCAGAAACCCTAATTTTTCTGTAATATTGAAAGGCTATTTGAAGGAAAATCCACTTGTTCCGATTGGTAAGTAATATTATTTATAAGGACACTAGAATGAAATATATGGATTTTTGAAAATGCATTAGGTTTTCCTTTTGCATTATCCATCGTCTCTTCATTTAGTAGGTTCTGGTACTTTTAGTTACCAAACACTACTGGTACTGGACACATTTCCATGATATTGATGTGGCCTAGAGTTTAGTAATTTCCACCAGTCTTTTTTTTTCTGGTTGGAGGAGCACAAAATATGTAATCGTGCTTTGTCCTAGTCAGATGCTTTTTTGCTATTTAAGCAAACCTATTGACTTCTATAGTGGAACTTTGTCACTAAGTCAACCACTTGCTAGGCACCGAAAGAACTGACTACTTTCAGTTTGTCAATAATTTGCTTTTATAGCTTCTTTTATTAGCAGTCTTAAAGTAAGTGAACACTTTTGATTAGTCAATGAGATAACATGATCATACCACCAATACCCAGTGAAAATGGTTGTTTTGATGAACTTCTAGATCAAATAAGGTAGCAACTATCAGGTCTCATGGATGATTTAAAACATGTATTAGTTAATTTTTTGGTACAAATAATGAAATCAAGTGTGTATTGTTATTTTGTTTCAGGCTTATTTGGAATTCTGGCATCACTTGTTACAGGTATGACACTATTCTATCGGGGAGTTCATCCAAAATGGGAAGAAAGAATGATGTGGTCACGCTGCTCTTTTCAAGCCTTCACTGTTATGGCTATAGGATATAGTGAATATAAACGTGTGAAGGAAGCAGAAAGGATTTGTAAGTTATACACACCAGAGCAGATAAACGAGGCATTTCAGAAGAGATATGGCTTTGAAACAAACACGTATTCAACAGGTTCTGAAGTTTAAAAGTGTGGTTATTGACTACCGCCAATGTGGTTATAATGGTATAAAATGGTTCTCACAATAGCTATGGTACAATTAGTATATAGAACTAGCAGTAATATCTGCTGGTCTTTTCATAGAACATTAGAAGTGTATACCTGAAGATTCTATGAACAGATTAAAACATTGATCAAAACATGAAGTTCCATTTTCTTCATTCTTTCAATAATTTTCTAAATGTTTAAAGAACGGTAACTCAAATTTTAAGGGTATATTAACTAGACCAACTGATCACTGACCATATCTAATGGAGATGACACAGAAATTGAAAGAAAGAATGTTGGCCTGGATTTATAATAAATACACAATAAAGTTCTGTATTATAAGTGATAAGTTTGTTATTACTGATTATGATATATGATTACATGTATTATAATATATGTGTGTATGTATAGTAATATGTATTATAATAATATGTAATATAATATGTGTGTTTGTTAGATTGGAAATAAAGATTTTATCCATATAAACTGGTATCATAGATTCAATTTTTCTGATCGCCCAATTATTTGACAGGGTTATTTAAATGGAATAGACCTACAGGTGTAATGGATCAGTCTTGAATAAATAACTAAAGAATAGTGATAGGGAATTCTAGTTCAACAAGTTTGTTTATTTGAAAGATGTAAGCAACATTTCATATACAAACAAAGAGTTATATAAATTCCTAAAAGTAAGCTCCATTTGGCATTTTGTAAAGTAGTTTTCAGAAGACAATTTTTCCAGAAAAAAAATAAAATATGCCAATTAAAACCTACTATGAATTTAGATTTCTAAATTCAGATTTATCTGGGATGGCAACTTTTGTCAATATATCATTCTCCTTTGATAAGCTTATATTTGTTGTAGGGTGTGATATTTTTGATCATGGGGAAGCATATCTTTTTCTTTTAAATTACTCAAACTCAAGCAGGCAAATTTGAAGCAGGTACATTATTTGAGTAGACTTGTCATTTATTAACAACACAAATTTCAATGCTAAACGAGAGATAAATAACTCCAGAAAAGCATTGTGGTCTGTAGTTTATAACCAAGTCACTTATCTTTAAGAAGGGAGATAAATCTATATTAACCGAGATAAAAATATCACAATGATACAGACCAACTCAAGTTGACTGATGATCAGTCCCATCAGTTCATTTTGATTGCTCCTCTTCTCTCGTACAATCATTTAATTTTTTTAGAGTTTGAAGATACAAACTTCATGTGATCATCTGTTTGTCACAACTTGTTTCAGATATTAATTTTGACTCGGTTTATCGCATTGCTGAGCTCCATTACACAACGATATGTATATATATGGTGATAAGATTTCATTGGAAAATTCCCTGCCTTTAAAAAGACAATCGTAGAAACCTTCCCTATGCAGTTAATTCAGCTAGTTAGGCCACCAAATTGCTTTTTGCTTTCTTAGCTAATAAAACAATAAAAAAATATACAGGGTGGGGCATAAAAATCGAGCGATTTTTCTTTCTACCTCATTTTTGACACAGTTAAGATATTTCCCATATTTCTTCACCAAGTTGTTCCTGCAAAATCTGAAGAAATTGAAAACCTTGTAGTTATTTTTCAATCATTGATAATGTGCTCTATCGACTCTCCTCGCTACAAGCACGTTGAAATTGGCAATGACTCTTGCTATCATGTTAGCCGGAATGTTCATAATCATTCGTCGTATGTTGGTCTTCAAAGCCTATAGAGTCTGTGGATTGTTAGGTTCTCTTACATTCTCTCTTTGTGTCTGAACAACCGACTTTGTCGCAAAGTAGGTCTCAACAAGTTTATCCGCTGTTGCATCGTATACTGTTTATTAACATCCATGGTGGTACAAGAACTTTCTAAGCTTCCATTCTATATCTCCTGAAAAAAATAGAGAAATATCATCGTTTTTGTATACCACCCTGTACATTAAGGCACTGGATTCCACTTAAATACTGTTCAAAATATATCTGCACTTAACTTCGTGTATATTATGGAGATGTTAAATAAAACGCCCTTTTGTTTCTGGCCTATACATAGCTTTACAGTATATGCTCAGATCTTGAATGACGCCTGACTTCCTATTAATTCTCTGTATGGCTATTAAGAGAGTGTAATGTCTTGATATGGGTCTATCTATTCTTTTGGTTATGGTGTCCCCCGAGGAGTCATACCCGGTATTCATTAACGTTAAATCTTGACTTGACTGAATCTAAGAGGTGATGCACGTCCTCATAAAATCCTCATTTTTTTTTATTAACAAAGACAGCCCAAGGCCTTTTCAACCTCTTAAAGCGACACGTTCGTCATTCGTTTGATAAATCGTGCTTGTGTTTCAATAACGGGACATTTTTAGCTCAGTTAATCAGTAATTGTGTAATAGTGTGCATATCCTATCGTCGTTATACGATCCTTCAAATCCAATCTTGTTATTATCCACGTTTGAAATTAAAATGAGGAGACTTCTTTTATTTTGGTACTTCGCCATATATAAAAGAAATAATAGAATTTTGTGTAGTTATAATATATCCATAGATTATTTACCTAATATTAAAGATCCAATTCAACCATTCAAAATCACGAACTTGGCCTTAATGTCCACCAATCCTAACAACGTAGAATCCGGGAAAATGATGTTGTTAAAAATTATGTTTCCTGTCACTTGAAAGGGGATTCGGATCATTTATCTTGCGAGATGAGAGGGTTTTATGACTAATTAGGTGCTCTCTTGACCTCAATGGGATGGTCATCGGGAGTTGCTCTGGTATACTTTCTAGTTTCCTAGGTCATGAATTTCAATATGTAAATGAATCTAGAGTTTATGATGAGTAGAAGAATAAAACTCCTGTCGCAGGGTTCTTGTAAGTTTAAATGAAGAATAATAAAAATAAAATAGTGCTTATTGGAATCAAGCCAGAAATATTTTGAAAAGAGTTTTTTTAATTTTAAAGAGATCAAGAACGAATTATATTGAATAAAATTATCGTAATTGAGTTGTTGTGACGATCTGATATTGACTATCCTGTTATTAATATTGGTTCAATTGGTAGATTAGATCACACGTTAGTTTTATCACAACTTATTTATTAAATTCTCTTATAGACGCAACGGAATCAATTACACCCCCCCCCCCCCCTGTAACCCAGGGCTTCGGCAAACGATATCAAAATATTGCAAAGATAGTAATAATTGGGAAAATCTTTAGCAGTTTCGATTTTCTGGTTATTAGGTTAAACAACGTAAAACCAGCACTGCCATCGTAACAGTGTTTTTCTGTATCCAACTAGCTACAAGAGGTATTGCAATTGAAATAAAACTAGTTAGTAAATTCTAATCTACTGAAACCTACGACAGTGAATAATAACCCTAGGTTAATTGCTGAAATGTCCAATTAGCAGCCATAACTGTGCCGGATACAGTCGTTTTCTGTTGACAACCATTTGAGAGCACAATGGTTTTACTTTTTTACTTGACAGAACAGTGCTTTTAACAAATTCTAATGTTGTATCCAACTAGCTCTGCTAAACATGTGCTTAAAATGTGCATTCATAGTCTTATGTGTCCACTTTGCATCCAGGCACGTAGCCAACATTGATTACTGTGAGGAGGGCAGAACCAAAGACGTTCTCTGATTGAACACTTTCCAAAATTTTTCCAGGGAGGGCAAGAAAGATTTCAAGGAGGGTGTGGGGATAGCTACGGGCCCCTTTTTGCATGGTTTCCTGTCCACGGTGTACTCGGAATGCGTTTGGTAAAATGACACTTTTCAGATACATAATGTCATCAAGTGATAGATGGGGATGCAGATAGCTCTGTTGTATTTCTGTGATGTTAATATTTTAACTGAGTTATGTAAATTTGATTGATAATTACAGAAAGAACATGTTTTGGGTGAAGTAATCCGCGGGCGGATTGAAACGAGCTTATCTTTTGACAAATCAAATTGTTGGATGTCATAATCAGTATGATTTGTTCGATGTAAACTACCGCTACGATATGATTTACAACATTCTTTTGTTCGTGACCCCAATTTTGACGTATCTTTCTGACATCTGACGACCATTACATGCAAGCTGTGTTTGACATGTTTAACGGATTATGTAACGTGCGTGTCCGACTATGATGAGAAACGTGGGTGATAGTCGAGTATAAAACTTGAGGTACTGCTTCAATCTAATCATTGTAGTTTTGGTTGTCTCATCTCAAGGATTTATCACAGTAAGTTACTCAAGGTATTCAACTTCTTAACTAAATCTTAATCTTATTGAACATGCATTCTATTCTTACATTGCGAATATGGTTATGGGAGCAATGGGACAATGCGAAATGAAGTTTTACGTTTGAGAATATTTAACGTCTACAAACAAACAAGAGCTCGTATTCCGTCTTATACTAGAATTGAACTCCTGAAATTGATGTTCGGTGTATAATAATTTCAATATTTCAGATAAAAGAAGCAGAAATGATGAAAATACTAGTTTTGGCTATATGCTGTCTGTGTGTTATCGAGGCACAATACTATAGACAGAGATTATATCGTAACGTACAGACACCACTGAATTACAGAATCAACACACTACCTGCTCCAATGATACAAGTAGGCGGAGCTGGAGCTATCTCAGGATTAGGTGGTTTCGGAGGTCAAATGCCTCACCATATGATGTATGATATGGATATTAATACATTCGAACCTCCTTCTTACGATAGACCCGACCCAGTTTACATAGTCCGAGGACCCGGTGGAAGAGGAAGTTACATCATCAGTTAAACAAAGTGGTAAGCATTTTAGCTTATGTGTCTTCTATTGATTCTATATACAACGTATGATACTGTTCTAGCCTTTCAAAATGACAATTAGTTTCGAATACAACCCTGTTTTGAAAATAAAGTTGTAAAGAAATACATGTAAAATCTACAAGGATATTTGCAGATCTGATGTGCACATTGATAGTTATTTGTTGAATCTACCGATCTATGTTCAAATGTACGCTTTCTTTGGCTGTGTTAACTAGAACAGGTATTCCACGCAAATATACTGATTATCAATGGAGCAAGACGCGTGTATCTTCTACCAGTCTTATCTTCGAGCTATACCATACCAGTCTGTGGTTGGTGTTCTCTAGCAACAATCCAAAATATTCGCTGCATTGAAAAACGTCTATGATACAAAGGGTGCCCAATAATGTTAATGTATTAGAAGCAGATAGTAATATATAAATTGTCTTGGGGTTTGTCCACAACTAAAACATTTATTTAGCAATTGTATTCCCGCTTAGTTCTTATCGCTTTTATTTTTATTTTCAGGAGAAGCTGTTAAATATTTGAGTGAGATGTATTAGATGTGAATTGTAAAGAGTTGTACATATTATTATGCTGTAGATATTTATAAAATTTATTGAAAAATACATTTCTTGATATTAATTAATAATAAAAATCAGTTGAGTTTAAAATCATCGTTTATTATTATTCCCCATTCCCTGATGGTAGTCAAATAAACTAGGAATGTAAATACGTGACAGGGGCAACTAGGTTATCCCAATTGACAAAAGATCCGTCAGCACGATCATACAATTGTTCAAAACATCATCATTCATTTGTTTGACCATGTTGAGGGTTGTTGTGAACAGCTGTCTACACTGTCAAACATGATCCAACATTTGTATGATGATGTCTGACTGTGTATGGCCAATTTCGAAGGGACAATATTATATATGGAAGGGAAATAATTCAACACGGATTCCCTCTAAGCAGACTGTTGAGTGGTGCTGCTGTATCATTTGTCATATTTCGCAAATTTCGAGGAGAACGCAAACAAATTCGTCAATGGGCAAATAACTGGACCCAAAGAAGAGATCAACATCAGCATCATCTAACAGACCAGGCCAGCTTCAGACATAGATATAAGTTGCAAAATTATTGTAAAGGCACGGATTATCCTTGTACAGACTAACTAGTAACACCAATATATCTCTCCACCCTATCTATACCGGTCGCCAATGAGAAGGCATTTAGATAATGTGTGATTTGTTAAAGAATGATAACTAATTGAAATATTGCCAACATTAATTTGTTGTTAAGTTTAAACATGCATCTAAAAATTCGAACAACGTCATACCTATTTGAGCTTGTTCAACGTGGTTGGGTAAGGCATCTTCATGGTCACATTTGTCGGCGAACAAGATCTTTTGAACAAATGTTTGATCGTGTAGACGAAGCTTAAGAACTTATCTCATACAACAGACATCTGTGTCAGAAATAAGGGTTTAATTTCCAAACTGACTCTAAGCATGTGATGACAAGGTATGCGAACAACAGGGGCGCGAAGTAAAGTATATGCATTTAAAGGTTGTTTGTGTTATACGAGGTGCACTTATTAGTATTCGGCTGAATAATAACATCTGTCAAAACACTGAGCACTTGCTGATTGACATAGAAATAGACGGGAGGGGGGGGGGTCTCTTTTGCATGCCTGTCTGATAGGATAGGTCTAACCCAGGTTTGCAGTAAAAACACATTGAATGTATAAAATTAGGGTTTAATTTTCAAAGATGAAGAATTAATATGTACAGGAATAAATAAATTTATAATTTACATAAAAACAATACAGAATATGGACACAAATATGGCAAAAAGTAAAAAATCTAAATTCGCTGGAAACAGTTATGATAAGTCAGTCTGTTTTGTATATACAAGTACGTGTACTTGGAAAAGATAATCTACACAGAGATTACAATTTCCAGCATAAGACTTGACCTATGATGCAGGTGCTTAGTGGGTCACATATTGAGTGAATAAATACCATCTGGATGTTTCGTTTCCTGGTGCTTTCTAAAGATGACTTCACTTGTCTATGACCCATTTCTAAAAATATCTTCAAATTCCCTTTTCAGTAATAGATTTCCTTCTAACAGTGATTTCTATTGGTTGATTCTTTAATTCGCCAGAACAATAGTTAAAGAAGAATCTAGCCAGATCATAAATGACAAGTGTAGTGACCTATTCGAAATGAAACATCTTGATCTGTTATTTATATATTCAATTCACCCATGGGACAGGCAATGGGTTTATAGATAGCAAATTTGAAGCAGGATTACAAGAAGAAAAATGAAATATACATTTAAAATTAATCATGGAAGCAAAGCTTTGTTATCAATTGGTGATCATTTCGTTGGAGTATCACTGTCTCGTGAAGTTTGTTCGAAACGATAAGCTAATTACACAATAAGTCGTGTTAGTTTACAATATGGCAAGCCACGGACGTATAACATTGGTCTTCAAAATTACTGTAAATAAAAGGCCGAAAGGCTGAATCAGCAAAAACAAATTAACTGTCTTCCAAAAAATAAGCAATTAGAGTTAATACAAGAACTTGAAACAAAGAAGGCCGCGGAAAGTCAGTTAGAAGGAACAAGAGATGGCTTCTTGGGTATCTTTCTGAACTCTAAAAGTCTACATTACGATAGAATCTGGTGCGACATTGTTGCAAGTTATGATATTTATAATAATTTATTTGATGATTAGCTAAATTGGAAGAAGCATAATTGTAAAAGGGAAATTATATATTTACAATTCGTGGAATGCATATATCATAGAATAAGAATATAAAGAAAAATATTCTAAGAAAAGAAATGCGGACAAACGCTTATTGACTAGTGAAGAAAACATTCACAACACAATATCACATGATAGTCACATGCCTTGTCACATGATTATCACGTGATTAAGTAGTCTGCGTAGGCAACATGGCGGCTGCTGGTAGGTTAACAATGGAAGACTTTATATGGTTTCTCACTTAGAGTTTTAAGTTTTCGGTTCTCTGGTCTTAAGAATTTAACCTGGAACCTATTTCTAATCTTTCTTAATCATGCTGGAGTGTTGGAAACAATGAAAAGTTTGATTCTGGGCTTTTCCATTAGAAAGTTTTCTTGGTGTCAGTTTACTAAGGTAACTTTTAAAGTATCACATAAGCTTGCCTAAATTACTGAAACACCATTTGAACGCTTAAAATAACACAGTGTTGAGATGTCACATACAATATACAGTATAAGTTCACTCAAACACAACCATAGTATAATGAGATCCAATCAAAATTCATATTCACAATCACAATCTATTTTGTAATTTTCACATATTCACAAACACACGCGTCGCAATCATTTCCGGTCTTACCAAACTTCACATTTAACACGAGAATTCATGTTACTAGAATATGGACAGTCAAATGCCCAGGCAAATGACCTGGAGTTTGTTAAAGCACCGTTTACTCTGAAAAATAGCAAGGAAAAATTATTCAAATAGTGTCATTGATTCAATGTAAAGAACATTGAACATGTGAATTGGAAATTGGACGTACAAATGCCACAATGAAAGCATTTTTCGATATTAAAAAAAGTATAAGTATATATGTATAAATCTTCAGGTTGGTGTTGGCGCGATTCCCGAATATCCCTCAATTAGACAGCGTTCTGAAAAAGTGCAGATTTCCAAGTTTGAATAGAGTTCCTTTCAGGGAGACGACAGTGGGATGGGGTCTTGCGTACAATACAGTAACAGATATACAATAATGTGGACAATTTTTCAATCGGGACCTGTTCTTACTGATGAGAGCCAGAACCCTCTGTCTGTATTCATATGAAACTATATGCTTACCTTGCTATACCAGGGCTGTGTTTTTCTGTTAAAATATGATTCAATAAGCCAAGTTGATCCCATTTAGCACAATACATCTGAGCATAACTGATAAAAAATACTTGATAATTGGTGAGGTTGAGTCCTGGTAACAGAAGTTCCTCGCCGTTCTCCTCCTGCCAGGTTTGGTATGCCTGAAAAGCAGGAATCGTTTTTAATTTACACTTTTATAGTTAGGATAAGAAGTGAAACCGATAACACTACACAGTGTAACACACAGACAATTCCAAGAAAGTCAAGAAAATGACGACAAGCATAGAGAATAGTCAATAATAATAAATACTTTTAATAACATACATGTAATATGCTGTTGATCTAATTGAGTCAAAGAGAGTATTACAGTATATCCTGCTCATATCATTAACAATACTTACAAAATTTGCTGCCCTTAAACCTGCATTATCAGCAATATTTTCATCTAATGTTAAATTTCCATTCACCTATATAATACAAATTGAATTAAATTCACATTCACAATTATAACACATAACACATCATGGCAAACTCGTATCAATCACCAATTTAGGGAAATGTTTTGATCTGCTAAAGAGGACCTGTCTAAACAGGAAAGGCATCGAAAGAAATAAAGCCATAAGTATATATCTAAATTTGAACCTAGAAGCTGACAAAGAAATGAAGCATATGATATGGATCCAATAGATCACTTAGAATGAAAGAGGAATTAGTAACAGCTTTCTGTTAAAACATAGCACCCCGACAATATGACACTATTGTTACTGCACTGTTTGATTGAAAACGTACCTTATATTGCCCAACTTGTATTTTGCTATACTGATCTCTCATACACTCAGTTGTGACTTGGAATTTCTGTGCTGTTTGAGGATCCCACCAGTCAGATAGTTTGCCTTCACTATCATGCTTTCGACCTGTAGAAACAATCAAAAATCTAATTGTAGACTACACTTTATTCATTTGATGGTTCTGAGAGACGAGCAGAAATGTTGGAGTTTAATGCCTTAATTTTGTGCATGCAGTTTCCATTTGTTCTGTTTTTCAATATACAATTGTTAGAGGATCTCATTCACAGCCTACAGCACAGTGTGGATCTTCCAGTCGACATTCTTTGTTAATAGTTATCTATAGCTAAGAGAAGATTATACGCTCGTGTTGAATATCATTGGGAGCCAATAATTTGCATTATTAAATAAGTCTGTCCAGTCTCCACAATTACAATTGAAAAAATACTAGTTAACTTACCTTGAACATCAAAAGCATGGGCGACTTCATGACCCACTACTGACCCCATAGCACCGAAATTCATGGCCCTGTAAATAATCATTAAAACTTGAAGAACATATTAAAACCGAAAAATACATTAACGCATTAAAGACTATAAATTGTCAACATTGGCTTTTGTCTAAATAATAATTCTCACTTCATACTATTAACCCCGTTGAAACTCAATGCCTTAGTCTGTTTTAAGCACTCGCTTCTGTTTGCAAAAGACAAAGTTTAATTGCGGAATGACTTGCAGCATGGAGACATATTGTGTCGAGAGATAAAATTATAAACTACTTACAAAGGTCCACCGGCAATATAAAATGGAAGATGGAACATGGCCATGGGAAATATAACATCATTTTTTATTGGTGAATAAAACGCATTCACCGTCACTGGTGGACGAAGTCCCCAACTGAAATTTACAAAATGAATAAGAGATATAATTTTGAACTGGTACGAACAATTCAAATTGTAATCGACAGGAAGTTACCCTTGCGTATAAGGAATCCTAAATACCAATAGTGAAACAAATAATTGGTCCACATATGGTACACAGTGTTATAGGGCCTATAAATTACAATTCTTTATTAAAATACCATCCAATAGAAATATTTTGTATAACACCTTTCAATTGTACTTCCGTTAAAAAGAAGAGTTATTGTAGTCGTCGAAGAATATGATAGAAACGTCATTGACGTTTTTAGTACGTCAATGAATGTAACTGAAATCTTTGGATTAAAAATGCTAAAATAGGATAGCTTGAACTAGTTGTGTTCTTGCTGCCCAGATCTTGAACCATATTGATATATATCGATTTTAAATAAATATTCAATCCATTTATGATGCTGATGATGTACCAACCTATTTTTTCTATCTGGTTTTTGTTTTAACAGATCATTCATCTTCCCCAACTCAAATTCTCTCCAGTGGACGACATTTTTAAACCAGTCATCACTCACTGTAATAAACTGAAATCAAATACAGTTAGTTATGATTGTTCCGACCTCTACATCACAGTCCACACAGTCAGGTAAAAAACATTATGTACAAATAGTAAAATAGTAGAGTATACCTCTAATACGCAAACTACAAACAAACTACAAACACGTTAATTATTAACAATAATATTTTTTCCCATTGGAATCAACGGAAATATGCACATCACCGAGTCGCGGGCCTTTGTAATGAAACCACCACAATGGTTGGGCACAACAGCGACATCTTTAATTTCAAGGAAATGAAATGAAAATCCTACCTTTTTATAATACGACTCTAAGAATGTTGAGTTTAAGATGAAAGATGGATAACTTATTTTCTCTATAATATCATCTATCTGGAATATCAGAATGATTCATGTATTAATTTAAACACATACGCATAGGCCTACCACTCGAGGGAGCCATTACACATTTTCACATATATATTATAAGATAATACATATTTCAAACAACAACTGGGGAAATGGCGCTAGATATCTGTCGTTATAAATTCAATTTGTTTCAAAAGTTTTCGTTGTTATCTAAGAACCTATTATAACTGAATACTGAATAGAGTATAGCCGAGAGAATACATCGTAAATATAAATAATAATGAAATGATTTACAAACCTTTTTCGAAGCTTTATCTTTTGTGACTTCATCCATCCAGAATTTCCTCAGAAGATAATCTTTAAACGAATCTTTTACATACGATATTAACTTCTCCATCTGGAAGACAAAACGACACCAAATTAAACAGGGAATAATAGAATGCTTTTCTACGTCTAAAACAGCGTTTATATTGGTAAGTGGCATCGGATTAGAATGTAAAACTATATTTATTTCATGTGAATTTAAACCAGACTGCCACGGAAAATATCTTATTGTTCGTGGATATATTGGTTTTTGCAGAAGAACATTTACGCATGACACGAAAGCACTCTATATATGTTCAAAGTTTTAACAATTATCTTAGGCAGATAGAAGACAATTACATCCTGAGCATAAATTACTGATGTTTTTTGAAAAAATGTAAAGTTCCTTAAAACAAGGTCGTTTGCAGGAAAAGCTCCAATAACTCACAGACGATTTGTCTCGGCATAACATGTGCTTCCATAACATTGAATTAATGCCTCATTAACACGAAAATGCAAAAAGGAAAGGGTAAATGTTTGAACGCAAGATAAAGATGAACATTACAACTTACTTCATGGATATTATCTGTTTGTGTCGTACCATGAACATAAATAGCACCAGTAGCAAACCCTAAAGCTTTATTTGTATAGAAGGCACATCTCTCCCACTGAACAACTAAACTTTCTTCTTCTACAACACAACGTTATGTTATTGAAAGTATTGTAAACTGTAAAGTCTATTGGGAACACTGATATCATAAATTTGTACCGTTCCAATTGTTCTTTGGTTCTTGCAATTCCTCTAAAACTAAGTGTTTTTTATAGCCACTATCGCAAAAACTAAAACCCCAAAGTTTATCTGCACAAAGTACTTAAGATACATAATAACAGTATAGAAGAAATAAGACGGAGACGGTCAGTCATCCAGAACAATGTTGTAAAGTATACAAGTCTTACCTTTGTCCTCAAAGTCAAAGATTTGAGGATCAAAATAAGGTTTCAATGAACGGATAAGTGACAGCACCATGTAATCTCGTAAAGTTCTGAAAGACGCAATCAAAACATTGAAAAGTCTGAGAAATATTTCAAAGGGAAAACACTTATTGTATGCAAAATCTCAAAAACGTCCGTGGATTAATTTTGTCGAGAATGGGTTATTTTGTTCTATGCAACTCCAACTATCTGTTTCTGGAGACCCTGCGAAGAGGCCTTGAATAATCTAACCTCTTTGATAGAACATGTAGTTATTACTGAAAACTTGTATTAAAGTTAGAGTACACTTACTGTGTTGTTGTTGAATTTGATAAATAATCTTCTACTAAGTGGGATAATTGAGTTAAGTACAGTGGATGTAAAACGACTACATGTGAATCTCCAGTCACCGTGAACCCTAAACTGTTTAAATATTGTATCCAATCAACCTGCAATATTCAATTGGATCATGTAAGTAAGCCCGAGTTCTAAAACACTTCATTGGAAGTCTCACACAGCTTCCACATTTTGAATCTCAACCTCTCATCCCCTATTTCTTATCCCAGTCTCTGAATTTCACAAATATTTGTTTTCAGATACGCATTAACCCAATAACTTGATCGTGTTAATAGAAATCTTATAAATACGTCTATGTCGTGCTAACAGACCATGTATTTAATTTAATGAAAGATAGTTTGGAATCACAAAAGTAGTGGTGCGATACGTCTCTTTCAATTTCTAATGGTGTGAAACGTCTCTAACATCAAAAACATCTCAGAAACTCATTTCGTTCAATGATATGTAACTAATACGACTGATGCTACATTTGGAAAAAGTTAATTAGTTTTTTACAGTCTGGTGACACACTTTGATAAACTCAATATTCAAAAAAAAAAATTGGATTCCAGTGAGTAAATCTATATATAATTGTCACCAAATAACAAAATTTATATAGCAGGGTAAGCCTTGTGACTTTGATATGTAAACTCGAGATATTTTGTAAGTTTTGATGTGCTTAGGACTATGTACCGTAAGAAAAAGGGCATCTAGTCATGTATCTTGTAAATTGCTTCCACTTAAAATGAGTAGTGCTCAATAGTTCACAAAGTTCACGAAATATGTTTTTTTTAATAAAAGTTTGATATGCAAAACCTTGTTCAAACACATTTGGCCAACATTATATTCTGTCAATAACTTATTAACGGCCCAGATGACTAATTCATCTACGTTTTTAAATCAGTTTTAAATGGCTTACCATTGGATATTCGGACTCCATCCTCTCAATGATTTTGTCATTATATAATGATGACGGATCGTGGGAATGATCATTCATAGGACTTATCTGAAATTAACATATCACACTTATATTATAGTCTCTTAGACGGTGACATTGTTTCGTAGAATTCATTGATCAGAAGCAACAGCTAAGAATTGAAACAATCGTGTTGCAATGGCTGGAACTTGCACATTAAAAGCTTAACATACATTGTGGCAGAAGCAGTCAGTTAACTTGGTGTGACATGCTTGTCCTTCCATAAAACCGCTGAATGTGTTTTAAAGAAAACGCCTTTCTCAGAATCTACAGGGTAATACCGTTTATTCAGGAATGACTCGAACATATATTAAGTTTAAAACTTACTGTTGCTAAAGATTGTTCTAAAACCAAAAGTTCCTCAGCCTTCAGCTTCGCTTCTATTTCTCCTAAACCAAAAAACATCAGCAGGTGTTTTGTTTCTTCTACTACACCTTTCTTAATCTGAAAAAGAAAGGAAAATAAAACATCTATAATCTTTAACTATCATTTATTTTTAAATGTGTAAACATTCTCACAGACGAATTAAAACGTTGAAAAAATAAATGAAGGATTTGTACATGTAGATCTATGCTAGCGTTTAAGATTAGACGGTATGGTTAAGTCTAAGGCAGTCAAATCTTAAGCACAGATAATCGAGGTACGTATGGTATCATATTGCGAAAAGTCGTATCCTTTTTGAAAACTGTAAACGAGTGAATGAGCAGAGAGGCTGAAACGGGGGTATTTGGTTTTCTGGTGCACGTACACTTCATTTTGAAGCTCGGCTTTTTAAAAAGGTATATACATAATACATGTATACACTTACTTCATTTCTATCTTTCTCTATTATAGTCTCCACTGGTATGCTGGTGGGTTTAACTGTTGTATTGGTGGGCAGAGGTGTGGTACCAGTCCTAGGGGTGGGGAATAAATCTGAGGGTAACTTGTTCTCTCCAACATCAATCTACAAAATATAAATTATAGAGAAATATTACAACCAAGTTTTTAGCCAATCAACGCACAGATTGAAATGAAAAGACCTCCCTTATAATTTCTTTCGAAATGAAATGTAATGAATGAAGTTTTAAGTCCTATTCTTCTGAATCTTATGAGCTGATGAAAACCTCCTCACATAATTTCCTTCAAAAACGAATAAGAAACAATAAAAGACTCTTTTTATACTGAGTGGTAGATGGAGTATATCGACCTAGCGACCTTGGTCAGTGCTTTTATGAGACTATCCACCTAACAAAACAATTCAAATTTGTAGACCTTCCACATTTTATAAATAAAGAACAATTAACCCTTGCCTACCTTAGCGATATGTTTCTGTGTAGGATGCGTTTCGTCTATCTGTATTTTCACTTGGAATAATGGCCATGCTCCAAGTTTGTGTATCTTCTCTAGAGCCACTGTAAAGACCCAGGTAGCATTAGTGGTATCTTCAGGGTCAGTAATGGACCACCCTCCTATATTCTGTATTAAAGTGTTTAACTGTTCCCGTACCAGATCTCGACTATCAGAATGAGACTTCATACAACTGTCATAAAACACTTTAGCTTTTTCTTCAGCTTTACCCTTCATTGGACGGTTTTCTGCAATAAAGAATATTCCGCGTGTTTAGTTTATTCCTGTCATGAATGGTCGAACGTTGGCGAAGCATGGGATTCCAACAATATAATTACATTAAAGTAACGCGACAAACACCATGAAACACTGATCATATTTATGAACGCCATCTTTTACAATTTTGAGGACTACAATTTTTAAAACTTATTTTGAAGTAAAGATATAACCAACACTGACAAAGAAAAACAACCTGTATAGTGCTGAAGAAATGTTCAAATGAATATAATATCCCCGCTGTATGTTGCATATCCTCATAGAGAGACATCCAAAATAACTTTATACATGTAAATTAAGACGCAGTTGTATACAACACCAATCACTGATTCAAGATTAAAGTAACGTTTCGACATGTTTCTCTTGACGTACTCAAAGTGATAAAGAGTGAAGCGGATTTGCTATTTAATTTGAGGACTTATATAGTATAAAGAAAATAGTAGAACAAGTCTTACCTATAAGATTTTTTAATACATAAAGATTCTCCTCTGAGAGTTGTTGAAACCGATCCCATAAATGATGTCCTGCAGGTATCGGAGTCTTCATCTCCCATCCTCCGCATGCATATTTATAGAAATTGGAACAGGGTTGTACTGTGGTATCCATATTGTTTAAGATCGAACTTGCTGCCTGGATACATTCTGGTGTTTTACAGTATTTCTTCTCTAGAATAACAGAAAGTCGTATACAGTTAGTCATAGAAATTCCAAATAACAAAATCATCCAAAATGAAACCATTATTAGACCTTTAAATTTGATTGTAGAAGGAAAGTGCCAGTAATGACGCTTCAATTCCGGGACTTCTTAGACTTCAGAAACAAACCTGGAACCTCGCAGAACTAATGTTCCTCTTTTATATTCCAGTCGAAAGAAGGCTAATTTCCATACATAATTTCCAGTAATAGTCCGAAAAGAATAAAATGATGCTGACATTAAATTGACCCCTCCCTATATTGAATTATTTGCATCTAATAATTCCTTTACATTTTAACAATGGAGCGAAAATTATCCCTTATCATTTTTTAGCATATGCATATACATGCACATTAAGAATACCACATTACAATTGTATCTTAGTTCAGAAATTCGGATTAAGTTAATTTGCAATGTCTACTCCAGGGACCCCCCGTGTAACGGGTCTAGAACAATAGACTATACGAATACATTCGGAATTTCAGTATAAAGTTTGATGGAAAACAACCGGTGAACATAATGGGGAATGACAGAGTGAAATGTATAGAACTGATTGTGACAATCTGAGGTTGACAACAAGGAAAGGAATAATACCGATTAGAAACGTGGAAATCACGTGAATAGGAACGTCGAAATTGCTCCTCTTGTCAAGCAGTCGAACAAGGAGATCCTATAATAACTTGTTACAAACAGCAAGCTAACTGATAAAACAAATATTATTTTATGACCATTCTGCTCGTCCTTGAATATCGCAACTGTCTCTGAGTATTCTTAACAATAATATTTTCAAATGATAATTTGGAGCTTGTATTCAGAAACAAGCGATAGAATGGCAACGGAAAAAAAGAATACTTCAAACTTTGCAATTGCTTAATGAACAACATGTTCCTTAAGCAACGTTTGGACATATACATGATGGTTCATGTATATATCCGAACATTACTTTAGGAACATGAATGAACCAACACGAGTCTTGCTCTTTAAATGAAATAAGTTGGTTTACTAGATGAAAGAGCTCAGCGTAAGACTAATACTGATGCACAGATAACTGAAATTGAGCTATCTTTCCAATGAAAATGCAACTAGTTACGATTAGCCTAAGTTAATAGGGTCTGACAACCAGCCCCAGAATTCTATTTGATATTGTCTTCAGGAATAAATTACTGAATAAAGTTGAATAAAACCAGGAACTTGATGTTAAAATACTCCTCCATCAGTCTAGTGCAGACAGATATATTACTTTATTCTATTTCAAATTACTTTAAAAAAAATTAATTTCTACTTTAATTTCAATTTAACATATTAAACTCAAACTAATCTATTTCAACAGCCAGGTCTACGTGTTCACAAATCGCTAATATTACTCTCAACCCACACACCTACACATCTCATTTTCACAGTTTGTGTGGAATATTTTCCCTTATTAGAGCTGTTTCAGGCTGGCGCATCACGCAGTGTGCAATATAGGAAATTAAGCCATCCATTCTTTATAGAATGATGATGAATAGTCGAATGAAAGAAATTCAACATCATGTGGTTAGTTTCATAATTGTTGTAGTTAAGAAGTTATTGGGTTTTAGCGTAAGATGATTGGGGAATCCTTAAACAGTGATATTGATGATGTTATATTGTTTATTTTATTTTATCAACTGAAAATTACTGCAAAATATTGAATACGATTTAGATCTTTAACACTCACCTTCTTTTAATATTGGCCTGGTTAATCCAACTGCTAATCCGATTATTACCACAAACGCAACTAACATTGCAGCCATAAGGAACTTCTCCAACCCTGTTCGATTCCGACAACATTGTGGTCGGATTGCCAGTACGTCGTAATCTTCGACAATGTCATCCTCGGAGTCGGATTTCCCAAACGGGGCGTCCGTCATCTGAAAACATAAACGAGAAGTTCCCGATGCACATGAAAGGGTGGGTGTTTATTGTTATGGAAGGGGTGCTCACATATCATATAATCAGATATTGGTATTCAAGCAAAATTAATTTCATATTATTCTGGTATGACAAGTGTCATCAATTAATATTTAATACTTTTCGTGTACATTTCTTGGGAAGTCTTGGAGAAATATATGGGAGACAACTCCGTGAAACTTCTTGGTTCAAATGTTGGCTTACACCCACGAAATTCCTAAATCATGGCGTTTTAAATTTGGATGTTCGGGATATGCATCCTTGGCACGAACGCTGTACATAACTGAACTATAGCTCACTTCCAATATTGGCTTACTGCGGACAATCCGACTAGCTCCCTCCGATGTGCTCAATATTGGTAATTGCTTGTCACTGGGACATGTTTAGTTTTGTAATTGATATAACTATATCTATATACATGTATACATTTACTTGTCTAAAACTGACCAATGCCACCAGTCAAGTTGTATCTTTGAGCTGAACAAAAGAATACATGACCTCGGCGTAATGCTTAATTACATGAGTTACTCCCTCTATTATTCCAAACCTAACATTGAAAATAGTGAGAGATTTCTTACCTTGATTGAGTTAGCATTTAGAAGTTCGTTTTCCTCCGAACAGGCAGTTCTGGAAATAGAAAAACGGATACATGAATATTTTGATTGGAAATATAAGTGTCATGGGAATGTCTTACATATCCGCACTAAAGATTGTATTTCTAGGTTGATGTTGTTATATTAGGATATTAAACAGCATTAAACTACAAAATAAATAATAACATTTTTTAAAAATGAATTCCTAAAAAAAAATTATTATATCTGACAATCTGGCCTGAAAATCACCAACTTGACTTAATTCATTAACAAAATTCTTATATTATTAATAATGGGAGACAAGATGTTTTTGACTTTCATGGTTTTATGAAACTGGAATACATCCTCCTTTTAATGTTCTGTTTAATTCATATTCCTTGAGTGGTACTGTTAATATTATGTTTCGTATTTTGTTTTTAAACTGTTTTCATTTAAAGAATAAATGTATGATTATTGATAGGACAGGTGTAAAATATAAAATACCATCCATTTACTGTTTAACTCGATTTTCTATATTATCTTCGGTGACCATGTTACTACACTTTTATCATAATTATTTCAAACATTTTCAACTTCAACCAATTTCAAGGATATCAATGTAGTTACTTCATCATCCTTATTGATTGTGAAACCGAACGTCGACACTTTCAATTCATTTATTTAAAAATATCAGATTATTTTTATTAATAAAATTTAAACAAATATTCAGATGCATTATACCAAGAAGCAAGAATATTGGCCTATAATTCAGAATTGTTTCACTCGAATTATAATAGCTGTATTCACAAACACTTCATCACTGGAAAGTGAACGAATAGATGTAACCAATTGCCAATGATATACAGTATACAGTATTACATGACATCTATGACCATCACACCAACACAGGGACCTGATATTAACTCAGCAAGGTAGATTAAGAAATGATAATAAAACCGTCTGAACTAGGACAGAAGTGTATCGTTGATTCTATGAGCACAGCCTAGCTCTATATGCTCAAGGCGCTTTCAACATAATAAGGCAATTTGTCTGTACTATTTTGTTTTATTGCGATTGCAACATTATAAACTGTTAACCTATTGAATATCACATTCTTTGCAGTACGATATTTGTGTATTTAAGAACAAAATACCTTCTATTCTGAGAACAACCTGGCTCTTTTTTTCTTTTACAGAATAAGACAAATGCTACTGATAAAAACGTGCATTTTTGTGTACTCTTTTGTTTTCTTGCGACGATAAACTATTACCTTATTGAATATCACAATCATTGCAGAACGATATTTGTGTATTTAAGAACACAATACCTTCAACTTTCTACTGTATCTTTTGATAATTACAGTGAAATGTCACGTCGACTGTGTCTATTGTTCTATACTAGTAATAATCAATCCATAATTGCAATGATGTATTTTATGGAGATCACACTGTAACGATATGGAATCTATTATCTAATCTTAAATAACATTTCAGGTCATAATTGTATTCATTGTACCCTGGAGCATCTGCGATATATATCCATTATTCATGACTGTAAATGTGTTTTTTATATCATTGTAATTGTGAATCAAACTTCCTACGCCCATGTTCAGGAGTTATCATAAAGCCATAATGGTGATAACCAGGTGGGCACATAGTTATACGTTTGTAAACATACATGCAATTATAATTTATTATACGTCACATAAACATGTCGTTGTATACCTGTATTTACTGTTATATGAAAAGAACGCTAGTAAACTATATTTTTTTCGATTATCAAATGATTTCAAACCATTTCTACAAATCATAAAAAAGATCCGAAGCTGAAACGAATCTTATTCCATTTAAACAGAATCCACCTAAAATTATTCTGACAAAAGAAAACTATAATATTTCAAGCATAGTTTTTAAACCATCATAATATCTCATGTTTATAGCCAGGATAATTTCAGTGTATACACGACAAGAAATTCTATGAAAGCTTCTCACCTTTAGAGATGAATCACCCAAAAAACTTGCGTCGGTTTCCACACTTCTGACTTGAAATGCTCAATACGAATTTGTGCCACAAAACACAACTAAATATGCAAAGTGATGGCAAATGTTCAAACCTAGTGTCATTATGTAAACAAAGGTTCACCTTTATATCATAATGTCACATTATTATCATACCGAAATGTCAAATTATACACCTGAATACTTGTAACTGAATCAGTATACTAATAATATTTTATATAATAAAATAATATAGCTAAATAAAAGTGAATAATGACAATTTTCTATACCAATGAAAGAAATATCTATGATGTGAATATGAGGTAATTACCAATTAAATTAAGCAGTGAACCAACAGACCATCTATGATAAGCATCAATTTATTTGTAATAACATCATGATCATTCACTATGATTTCTCATACTATTGGATCTTAGGAGACACTGGGCGTCAATGTAACATTCGCATAGACGTTACAGATAAGCACAACCAAGCGCTTGCAGCATACAAAATATTAAATAACACTAACGAGTAGCGAAAGAGCAATAGACAATAGTTACCTGCAGATTTAGTAGCGATGAGAAAGATATAGGTTTCAATGTCCTTAAACAATAATCCAACATATCTTAGTGACATATACAAGGTCAACCAATTTTGTCAAAGACAGAAACGGGTTCTCTAGGGTGTGAAAACCATTGAACGAAGTGTTACACAAATATAGTAATGAAGGCTACATCCTTCAGAATCATCGACCTGGATACTACCGAAAACCACCAGAAATAAATTCCATTATTCATTTCAAAAAGACAACATCGATTCAACAAAGGAAGGGAACAATAAAAGTTAACACTGACATTGAAAGAGTAGTATAATTCCACCACATTGATAGGTAGTAAAAGACCAGATCGTTTCATTCAATTACATATAATCATCACTCTTGCCTTTCAATTTAATTGTACCAGAACAGTCACAGCTGGGACAGCAATATTTACAACATAATTGTAAACCTTTTACGCGTATTGTACAATAATTTATTATAATTTGATTCAAAAATATGTAACCAAAGATACTGACATTGTGCATTGTAAAGGTGATGGTTACATTCCTTTGCTCTATACTTGACTAGGCTAACTAAAAGACTCAATGGATATCAACTACCTTACATCTTACTAGAATACCCGAGGAGTCAGATTTCAACTTGTCATGATGCCGAAATATTGGTTGACTTGAATTGGAAACAGTCATTAAAATAAATGAACGACTAAATATAGCTACGATCTGACAAAGGCGCAGATGGTGTTTTATTCCTTCCCAGAATAAAACACAGAAAAAAGCGAAGAATTTCATAATTGGAGAACTGTCAATGGAATACTTTCCAGAAAAAGAAACTTGACTAGATAATTATTCAGGTCTGTTGCAGGTGTAATGTGAATTGTTTTTATCAAATTTTACATTGCATATCATTGAAGAGACATTTAGATAGGAATGTTAAGTACAGATCTGGAATAATTGTTCTAAACACTGCCAGTAATTGTTAGAACGTGAATCAAATCAAATTGATTGTTGAATGTCGCAATGCCCTGGATAATGGCATCTGCTACTGCACACTAATGCGTCAATGACACGATCGTCTCGCTGATAGCAGATCGTTCATCCACCCATTAGCTGTTGCTGTTACAGATTGTGTTACTGGCTTGTAAAGATAAAGGCGGTAAGTTTTTTTGTACAAGGATATCGAATTGGAGTTCACTTAAGACCTGGTCCTTGGACAAACCGCTGGGCAATGGTCGTTCCCACATTATCCGTACCCATTTATAGTCGGATACATTAGACTATAGAAGAAATTGACTAATAAATTCCAACCTATTATTCGAAGGTAGCAAGCAAATGTCGTTACAAATACTACAATGCTACAGAACCTCCAATTGAGCCTTGAATACAGAGCATTGTGTACAACCAGGACCGATTACATCATAACCGCTTTTTCATGAACAAAGACATAGGAGACCGGATGTGCATTGTATTGGTTGTAGCAATCCCAATCAATGTCTTAATGATTGCAGTTAGAAGATTTCACAAAATCTGGTTTGTTTTGTTGGTCCCTCTCTCGTTCTCTTCTCAACAAGATTGGGTTCCTACAGCCATATGTATGCAAGTCATGTAAAATTGACTTGAAGAAGAAAAAAATGATCGCTCATTATCAGGATTCAATAAGTAATTGTGGCTAACAAACAATTTTAAACGAGGGTCAAATCGTCAATATACAATTGATTTATTCAATTAGCCTAATTGAGTCAATAATTAACTTTAATTAATGGCTGAAATATCCATATTTCGATTGATAATATTGCTAAATCTGGACTAATTTGAAATTCAGAAATCTGAACAATCAATGAATTTTCATACAGTGCTGTAATAAATATCTTGTGAGACACTGAAAGTTTCAACTTTCGAAATATAAGTGGTACAGAGAGTCTGTTAAGTTTGTTGGAACCTTTTAACTACATGAACTATAATGTCATTGATTCTTCAAAGGAGAGAGAAGTACTAGATCATCTGTTCACTTAGAGTCAGTATCATGTGATAAGCTTGAAATGCCTTAGTCGCTGCCAATTTCTAATTTATTGGCCCAGTTCCTCATTCATTAACTACACAAAGACATCATATTTCTCATTTTGCACTCTATCTGCATGATAAATTAACAACAGTAAGTGAAAGTCGCAGGCCATCAACTACACCTACACAAAAGGAAAAATTTCCGATAGTTTTGGTCTATTTAGTAACAAATTGAGAATTTATGTTGGTAGATTAGTGAGAAATATAGTTATATGATGATGAAAGTGAGTCGATGATTAGTTGATGAGATTTCTAAACGAGTAGGTAAAGAGTACAATATTGATGTCTATGATGAATTATAATGGATGATGATTACACACATCAGACTTGATGAAGATAGAAACGCCTATCTTTCGTGAGTAAAGAGAAATCCCGTACTCTAAATTCAAGTCCATTGACTTCATATGAACGGTAAAGACTGAGTTATATTATTGATAAAAACTAAGAACTAACGAGACTGCAGTGTAAGCACAATATATTCCAGATTAGGAATAATCTGTACTGTTACCAACCACCTGTCTGTATAAAATTATTGATGCGGTATTAATAATAATTAGCACAACGTGCAGTGTAAGCACTATATACATGTACAACATGTATTCCAACAAGCTCTGTGCATTTTTATACGAAAGAATATCTCTTATATAATAAACGGAAGTATTTGTATTCCAAACTATAAATCAAGTAAGTGCACTATATAGCCCAATGAGGGCACGTCTATTATAGATCATTTAAAACAATATATATGTATATACTGTATTATAATAAACGAAAGCAATACTTTGTATCCCAAAGAATTAAATAAAGCAAAAAGGTGTAACCAAAAGTTGTTTTTTTCTTTTTTTTTTTTTGCTTCTATCCCAGTTTCTGGTAGTTACCGGCTTCAAAGTAGCTAACTATGCCGCTTAAAAAAACAAAACATCATAATATGCACCATCATATAGTCGTTTGAGTTATTTCAATATAGCCTTCGATTATATTATCTTGAGACACTTGTTAATCTATTATTGAACAATAATGTCATAATGAAAGTCAAGCGGATGGCTGCAAACAACATACAACTTGTCCCACATGAATTACGTTTCTTTCAGACATCGCTAACTGGACCATAAACTGCTGACGACAAGATCTGGGTACGTTATTGGGTTATTGTACAACTAACATAATAAACCTGTTCAGAATAGACTTGTTAATAAAGAAATGATGGAATGATTATGACTACTTCAATAAATACGGGAGAATTAAACCAGGTTTTTATTGGAACTCTGGAATCAATCAACAATCAAACCTGCTTTTACTGCCAATAAATCCTATTGATTTCTAATTTGTAGTAGCGTAGACGATGTACGACATTCTCTGATGCATTAATCGACTCAATTGAATTTTTTTCCAGATATTCATGAAATAAAAACATTTTATCAGACAAACTTCGCCGACTAAATATAAAAATAAACCATTAAACGTTTTTCTCAAATATTTGATATCAGGATAGACCAATAAATGTAAAAATTTCTGCTATTTCATAACCGATCCATGTCTATGCCCAAGAGGTATGTAGATACGTTGAAAGGAAAACACACATTTTTTTATACATCGATGATACTTATAAGCAATTAAAGGAATAACACTAAATGAGCAATAAGTTATAACACTTTCAACGTCTCATTTCACCTTCGTTTGGGTGCAGTTCAAAAAGTTCCAATTGTATGAACATTGTTTAAGTATTTTATATATTTAAGTAGTTTTTCATGTAACAATCTTTCAAAACACTTAGAATATAATGTGCATTATCTTAAAAACGAAAACACACACACATTACAGAAATATTAATTACTGCTTTAATTATACAAGATCTGTATTTAATTAGGCAATAACTCATTAATAATCTACTAATTATTGAAATTTATCGTTCATGCTTTATTAATAACAATGATTTATTCATTTCACGGACAATTTGAAACGGTGATTTCTTTAATGGAAGAATTCTATTGAAATAGCGATTCTTAATGTTACTTAACGTTGTTAAACAATCAACATAAACACCAATAACCGATATGGAATTGATATTTTTCTTCTGTTACCAATGCCGATAAATACAAACTATTATAACTTACTATCCAAAAGACATTGTTCTAGAGTGAGAGCATGATTTTGTTTTTTATTTCATTAGGCTAATGACTATTCAAACACGTAATGAAATATTAAACAGAATGATATTGCAACAGTTATTTTGCAATCAATAAAGAGCTAATTGAATATTTCAGTACAAAAATCTGATAAGTCCGTTTTCATCAAAATTGGTGTTTCAGGTTGTACATATGGTTGTACTTGCTAGTCATTTCTGAATCGGGCTTTCAGTTATTTCCTAACTTCATTATCCCAATCAAATGCAGGAGAATAGGACGTCAAACTCCATTCATTTCATCTGATCAAGAACGAAACCTTGAATATGATTTGATATGAACCATGTTTTCTAGTTCGCGTATTCTTATATGGAATATATATAACAGTGGACTGGCTAATCGTCTCGTCCTTTAAATGACATCCTTCCTGCAACCCTTTGCATACTTTTTTGTAGCTTACCAGTGTAATTCTTACAAGATTAAAAATCATCTGTCGAAACAAAACGGTCATAAAATGGTCTTTTTGTAATTGCTTTATATAATGATAAAAAAAATTAGCTTATCATCTTTTTAACTGATGCTCTAAGCGTTATGCAAGGTTCTTTAAGATTAGAATCACGGTTAAATCAGTCCAGAGGATTGGTGTTCTATTTTCACTCGGGATATCCTTTATCAGCAACATCAAAGGCAGAGATCGATAGACTTGGGAATATCAGAGTTTAATTGGTGGAATAATTGGCTACCTGTCTTCTACATCATTATTCCACATATTCCTGATAATCAGATTATCACAGAACTTGGTAGAAGATTCACAAAGGAATTAATTTTCCATGTTAAAAACAATGCGTAAAGTTGATAATATGATTGCTTGTATATGTAGAGTTTTGCTATAAGTTGAATGATGTCAACCTCTTCTAGAGACTATGCTTGGACCTTCTGATAATTACAAAAGACTTAGGTAGTAAACCCTAGAAAACAAGACCTTCAGGGTGGATTTTATTCATTTATTCGGTCAATTTTGAACAAATGGTTAGTACAGTACTATATTTCTGCCTTTAAAACTGGCGAGGATTTTATAGATGATTGGTATTCTTAAACCATTTTCATCTAAAGTTATAACATAATTATTACAATCCATTGAAAAATACTAAATGAGCACCATTGAACTGTAATACATTTACATTGCGTTTATGGTTGGAAAGTCGACTAAAACTATTTAGTCAAATATATACTATAACAAGGGGTACACTAACATGTATGGTGACATATTAATGTGTTTTACTGGGGTCATTCCATATAACCCAGGAACGTGACATGCCGCTCAGATAAAAAACGTTTTACACGAAAGTAATCCGGATGTCTCGAGTAAAATCGCTATTTACAATGACGAGGTTGTTGACTAAATGTAAACAAAGTTATTTCGACCCAGGTTCATTTGTCAACGAGATGTAAACATGCTGTGTAAACAAACCCATTATTGACACATACAGGTGCTCTAAATAAATACCTGTAAGCCATGTTCGTAGTCTATCGTTCATTCTATAGAAGACCTGGGTTTGGATTTTCCTGGCATATTGGGATCTATGGAATGCTCTTGTTTTGAGTGCTTCATGCGCTTCGTCGATTCGGTTACACAATGCTTAATCGTTTTCAATAATCTAAAATATATCAGTAGTATTTTGAAATTTTGATAACAAATAACATATTACATCACATATATCAAATTAATGATATATATATAATGTCGGGTTATTTATTATATCTACACCCCATTATTTATCTAGTAAGGCATAATATTACCTGTTAGCTATTACCGAGATTGCAGTTATCATTGAGTCAATAACAATATTACAACAGTAAATATATCATCTATATTACAGGATATTACGTTTATAAAATTATTCAAAGTGTCATAACTTTCTTACAGCCCATCTATCTCAAAAAATACACACTACATTATTGTCAAGCATTTCAAATTTTCAGATTATCGAACGTGAGTGCGAAATGGGTGCGTTTATATAGCAGCAGCGAATCACCACCAGAAACGATATAAAGTTGGTCGGGTAGAGCTATTGCATTTAATGGAAGTTTATTTCATATTCTACCAAATGTGACCACAAAACATCGCGGGGTTATGCGTTGCAGAGGGGTGAGTAGAAACTGTCACGCTTGCCGCAACAACTACAGTACAGTTTATTAGATACGTGTAATCATTCTTGATGTGGTCTCAGTTACATTGCTGTTACAGATTCAGGCGCATTTCAAGGCCAGCTGCCTACTACATCTGCTATAATACGAGACAGATGCTGATAAAACCCCTAAATCAACTTAACAAATGTGAATTCAATTGATTCTAAGGTATAACTATTGACCCCAGTGACCTGAAATTACCCCAAATTACCATTACTCGACTGTATAATGGATTTGACCCGATATTACACTTGAGTCATTGAATATCATTATACTGTATGATATGTCCATAAATAACATGTTGGATAGAGATATTCATATTGACTGACGAATCGTGTTTTATGATGGGTCCACGTGAGCTAACTGGAATAAAATATGAAATATTCTATTATCCTTATAAATACAGGGTGAATTCGGGAGAAGACTACTATATTTATGCTTTGCTACCAGCTGCGTATTAGAATATAAAATGCCTTGCGATACATATACTTTAATTCAAATAGATCTGTATCGAACTGGTCTGAAGTTGTTTGAATATGTCGATATCTACACTAAACATTAGATTAGATTATATAAATATAAGTTGACTTGTTCGTGTTCCGTATCATATTATTTAAATTTCACTGCCGACTGACTACAGGCTAATCAAGCTTTGAATAATAACACGGCTTTAATCCAGGATTTGATCCAATCGCATGACTAACTATTGTCAACACAAACATATCGTCGTATAGACGCCGGTCACAAACTTTTGTACCTTAGTGCTTCCTCTGCAGTCCGCGTTCTTTAAGATGGCATCATGCGCACTTCCTGATACAGACCAACATTAGAGGAAATGTACAGACAAAGTTCTAGCGTTACACACAACAAACAAGCGATATGTCAACATTAAAGTTTCGTGACAATTGATTCAGGTATAAACATGAACACGTCTATTCATATATCTTATAACAAAACGTATTTTAATATTAAAGAAAAGTGTTTAACACTTACAGGTCTTTCATCTCTATGGATGTTAATCCTACCACAGGCATTAATCCGGTGTAAATGAGTTAATCCATCATGTAATAATATGTACAACACATAGAAGAACAAACCAAGGAGACAGTCCCAGTGAAGTATTTTGTCACACTGAGTTATTTTTGGGTAGAAATTGGGTCAGTGTACTCGAGGCCACTATAAAACTGATAAATAACTTTAAGGCGTAGAATACAAGAAAGTTTATAGGGATAGTGTTTCCTTAAAAATGAATAACAATATTCGATTCTTATTCAAATCTAGGATTATATGTTCGATTAAGATAATGTTCCATGCTACTATGTGGGTAATGCCCATACAGGTTATTAATATATATCCATCAATGTTCCCTCTCATTGCCTAATAATGATCCTGGATCGTGGATGGACTATTATTGTATATTCTGATGACAATTTCACTCACGCAAATCATAATAATATACAACACAAAACTATTTTATGTAATTGAATTATGACAACGTCTTAATGTTAACATGCAAACGATAGCTTTGTAATTATTTAAGTATTAACGTTCACAGTATTGTTAAATATCTGAGAACTGCATTGACGTTCACACTTTGTACTTTAAACAATAACTTGATACATATTTGTTATCAACCAAAGTTAACAGTTTTCTCTTCATGACTTCAACAAAACATTTAGAGGAAACAATTACAGTTCTCTCCGTGTGATTTGCACAATAGTTTAAGTATATTTATGTATCAATTTTCTAAAAGCGATTATCAGTTTATATAATATAACCTGGCTGTAAATAATTAATTGAAATATCAACCGTGTATTACATGATAGAAAGGTTATGGAAGGAGTGGTATATTACATAGATAGAGTTATAGATTGACCTTTATCGCATACTTAGTACAGTTATAACAAATAATACGTGCTTCTACTGAGATATCAACTTATATTTTACCCATCCTGCAAAATGCACTAGGATATTAACTTATGTTTAACCCACTTATCAGCTAAAAATCTCACAATTTGATTAAAAAAATATTTTCTTTATTTTTGACTGGTATTTTTTGGAATATGGTATTATAGGAAGAACGTGTTGTTAAAAAACATAACAATAACTTCATGTTCATATTGTCAGATAACTGTTAACCCCCTCTCTTGTATAAAAACGAACCATTATTTTAAAACCCAAGCTGAAGACAAGACAGCCCTAACAAGGATATGAGTGTTATTTAAACAAGATATAAAACTGAGAATATTTTCTAGTTAAAGAAACATTCACGTAAAGTCGATAACGCTGATAATATCAGCTGGCGAACCATAGATCCGTGTCTGTGCTTCTTTTATCATTTCCATTCATTGAGTCTGCTAGTCTGGTCAATACTGGAACTCCTCCAGGAATCATCAATTTAAACCAAACACGAACATACTGTCAATGGCTAATCAAGACCGCTCTGTGGAACTATAAATTTCTCTAGAATACCAAACAATAAGATAACTGGACTCTCATGACAAGTGGCCAATTGATTTTAAAGCGTAATATATACTTAACTATTTTCCTGAACCCTTTAATTCAAGTCATTAAACTTATTCATGATATTGAGGCGCTATCCTACATCTTTTAAAGCAATTTGTCCATACAAACGTCTGGTATAGATAGGTAATGTTATGGACACAACTCATTTGTAAAAGAGGAGAAAGCCTGTTCTTCGCAATAGTGACGACTGCGACAAGACTATCTTCAGTACGTTAAGACTCAAATTTAATACTGCGATCACAAATGTTTTCAATTCTAGCAGTCTTTTTATGTGTACTTAAAGACCTTACTCGGAACACTTCTTGCAGCGAGAAAAGGCTTTCTGAGTTGGAAACATTATTCTCCCCAAGGACCTCCATATTTTTCCTGTCTGGTATCTTGACACGAAATGATCTAAATTTGTTATTCTTGATTAATGACAGGCGGATATTTCTCCCAATTAAAAGCATATTCCATCGTCTCAGTTACATCACAACCGTCAACTAGGATGCACTCGTAATGCTTCTAGCTGATTATTTATTACAGATGTATTCGAACGAAATAAAGCTTATAAACAGGAAGCGAATGATTAGAATTACTGCGATCGAAATTTGTACTAGATGGTTTTAAATAAGGGTATTTATATTTTGCCCTATCATAGACACCCATAGCTTGCCCTTGTGTTAGTCTCGATTGCTCTGGGGTCTTCAGAATAACAGAGTAGAGAAATAAACCCTATAAGCGCTGGTGATACACATTGGCTAGATATTTAATATTGGTCAAGATGACCGTTATCAATGAACGTATAAATATACTCAATACTGTAATCAAGTTAATGGAATAATTTGTATGTAAAACATTCGGTCTGGTATCCATTCCTGGAACTGACCTACTCTGGTATATTGGTCTCCGGTCGAGATCACCACTGATCTGGAGATAATATTAATCCGAAAAGCCACATATATAAATGACGCATCATTCATTCCGCTAAGTAGTAGTTTATCTGAAATAACAGCCTCTTGCGCTTTAAAGGTTGTAAACGTTCTTCGGAAACGCAATAAAATAAACCTGTCGCCTGATACGTACATCCTTTTTCAAAATGGTGTTTCAGTTCTTTTTTAAACAACATCTCCGTCGTTTCTTCAAGGCAGTGATATGAGCCTTTTATTGAATTAATTTATAAAGACGGGGCTATGAATAATGTAATCGACTTCCGAGTGTAATAACGCCAGAGGTATACATGAAATTCGTGTTTGAAATATTTCTGAAGATGCAGTTCTAGGAGTGACTACTCAGCAGTTTTAAATATCAAATTAAATTAAACTGTCTGCTACTGAACTAATTGTATTAGTTTTGGATATCACAAGTTATGTTCGGATTATAACGAGACTTACTGGATATCGATAAACAATTGACCACTATAGATATTGAGTTAGTTCTGATTTCCATTGCGTGAGATTCTATTGAAGTTTACACGAGTTATCGAACTTTTGTTCCTGATTGTCTATGAGAAGTCTATATTAAGACTAATAACACGAGTTACTATATATAGAAGAAACAATGGTTTTAGTCGTACTCCGGGAACTTTGATATTTCAAATTGATCCTTGAAAAGCTATATAATGAATCTTGTGTAAAGCACTTAATTGAATGTAACATATTGTATATATGATGGATTTGTCAGCATGCTATAAGTGTATTTATCACCTTCGTATGGAAGGTAGAGCATGATTAAAAATGACCTGAAATGGAGTTTGACGTCTTACTGTTCTGCATGCAATGATAAACGTTATTACCGGATAGTGGCATTAGCCTACTCTTTTTCTATTTTCTACTGTCGAGGGTTGCATACCTGAAGCACATAGGGCTTATTGTCTTATTGTCTTTTGCAACCCCCAATGACATACAGTGACATAATATAACCTTCTATATGCATACCTTGAAAGGCCCATTATAAAACACTCAATGTCAAACGTTATTACTAGGTCAGCCTGACAGCAGTTTTCAAGTATATTTGAGCCCCTCTAGGAAACAATACAGCAATAAACGAAGGTAAATATAGATACAGACGGTGAAAGGAAAAGTGGAAGATCCGGTTAGTTCTTTAAATGTCTGAAGTGGTTCCTCAGTGTTAAATTGTAAATGAATATCGTTTAAAAGCAGGAAGAGAATCGAAATGTCGTCTCAAGAATTATCGATTGTTAGTATTAAAATGAAAGTAATAGACAGAAGCAAAGTGCAACCTTCAACTCGACTGTACAGTAAATTTACAGACAGCCTTCCATTTCAAAAGACTTAACAATAATTTGCAGACAATATTGATAATGTACTCAAAGTTTATTACAGACAAATACACCTTAAGTAGACAACTCTTACATAAAACATACAATGAGAGTCCTTAACTCAAGAGATGTGTACATTGTGCAAACGTCATTGTAGCGAAACCTTCTTATCTAAGAGCTTTATTAGTTTGACAGAAACATCATTGAAGGTTTTTAATAACCATTCAATGAACATTCTAGCGCTATTCTCGATAGTTTTGATAAAACCCCGACTAAATGTCATTGGCTATGCTTTTAATACATATACCAATGCAGTTGACAACCAGAGACGCAGTGAAACGGGTATATATTTAGTGTTGCTATCAACAAACCTCACTCGTTAAGCCTTTGTACACGTGGATTTAGGAGCTTAAAATTAATAGATTGACCTCGATAGTAATCCCATCAATGTTAATGACATTACACGTGTTGTATATCTTCCTGTATACTTCATTAAAGACAAGAATTAGATACATTAGATCTATTAAATGAAGAAGTCACAAGACTAAAAATATTACAGATTCTATACAGCCGAGTCAAAGTCAACACAATGATGTGATGATGTCCAATTTATCCATCAGTAGAAAGAGGACAATGGTTGTTGATGTGATTCCACCATCTCTTCCGTACACAATACAATCCAATAATCTTAGCATCAACCCTCTTATCATGGTACATTAGTACGGTTCAATGGGTATAATTAAGTACAGTGGTACCGATGTTGAGTGGGAAATACAATATGAACCATAAAAGAAGGCAATAAGCAATCTCTTCAACGAGGTTAAGAAAACTACACTTCTGAGGTTACTTTAGGCCAGGAAATTCTTTTGTAATTGTATACAAACAAAAGAGGTATTAATCCAGTATTGCGTCTGTTTGAAGTAATGTTCAGCTTCGATTACACTTTTTTATACGTTTTTGCCCGAAATATGTGATAGAATGCACCAAATTCTTTTCAATTTTCCACTATTTTCGTTGGAAACAGACCCTTTTATATTCCAGCCCAAACCACACCCCCTCCCATTAAGTTAGTGGACCTCCTACTTGTAGTCCTAGGAAGCTTGCACTGCGACTGTAAGGTGATCGGGTGAATCATGATTCTGCACGATATCTAAGATACCCAAAATGATTTACAAGACATGATTGTATCCCTATTACTTGGCCTTGACAAAAATGTTCATCCATAATCAACATTAAGATTTTAACAATGATGGAAGTGGTCTCTTATCGTACTCTAACAATCTCTAATCGGTCAGTCAATGGTTATCGAGTCACACTGAAACAACAACTAATAGGACATTACAATAGTCTTTAGATTCCGATAGATATGTTTGTAGTCTTTTGTTCAAACCAAATCATGCGTTTTTTGGCATAACTTTAACATATATATTTAATTTCTCCAGGTGTTATATTGAAGCAAAACTAGTAATGATAGGTTTGAATAGGTTAACACTTAAATTAAATTCAATCTAGAAACGATAAGCTAATAAATGTACGTTCTGCGTAAAATCTTTTACTTTAATATCAATGTAAGAACTCCTAGTATTAATATATAATGGAAGGGTTAATTCATTTGCTTCGTATTTCGATAGTACTGACCGGCCGCTATAAATGTGTTCTACAGATTATTTCAAAACTATTGGGGTATATTTATCTTCTATTACTCACACAGTGAAAGTGTGATCCATCGATAATCTTTCTAAACCGAGGGAAGTGAACAATACTGGTATTTAGCGTGGTCCCGACTCATTGTCCAGATATTGAACATTGACTGGTCAAACAGAATGTAGATTCAGTAAAAAGATATCGGACCTCAAGAACACTTCAATACTTTCTGGTTCTTATGGTTTTTATTTACTTTCTTGCTCTTTAGATGGATAATCGTTCATCTCAATTTCCGTACGAACTGTCTTGTATACAAGTGTTCTTCAGATTGTTTGGTTACAGAAATCTTTGGCTTTGTTGATCGAACAGCACACTAAGAAGAATGCTTGAAGTATCTTTACTTCAATTCTTCATTAATGATACGATATCTTAGCTATTGTCATTTGTTTCCAGTGACATTGACACTGGTAATTGGCTCCTGGTGTCGTTTTCTTCACGATAACTTAAGATACAAGTGTAAATATTACTTTAAGGTAACAACGCGTTAAAAGGTTTTCTCTTATCAAAGATTTGATCTCATTATCTTGTATGAAGTTTCTTGATACCCCACACGGTTTCAGATACAGTTAACTTTAATGAACTATAATGATTCTATATAGCCCTTATCGGTATTAATGAGCCGACCAGATCTCAAAAACAATCAACTACCAAACCAACACAGGGTCACCATCCACATTGAACAAAATCCAACCGCCAACTTCGACAACTATCAACTACTACCTAGCCAACAGCACAGAAGGATCCCAATCGGACCAATCCCACCAACTACTACTATCAACAACTAGTTTGCGATAATATTCATTATCAGCTGAAAGCGAAATATTATCCCACCATCTACCATCCAACATATTAATCTCCGTCTTTCAATCGTGATCCCAATGGTTATTGGTCATAAGAATTAGCAGACAAAGAACAACATTGGTTTTCGTAGAATGATTTTATTTATTATTCCCGATGGCTCAACATAGTACCAATTGTTTCCAGATTTGTCATTGAGAATTTCGACTTTTCGTCTTCGCCTATGTAAATTTATCGTAAGTGGAGATATCACCAACAGTTAATCAATTACAACTATCAATGTACGTTAATCTGATTTATTCATAGTCGTGAACCAGTGAAAACTCTTTGATAGAAACATCAAAAATAGTGCTTATTGGAATTGAATGACAAGAACTAGCTCAAGAGATTTGGTATTGAGGTCAGCGTGTTTCTCATAAAAGAGCTATACATAGAAGCTAGAATACGGATCATGACTTTACATTATTTCATGCACCATCTTTAAATCTAACACCAACAAGTTAAAATATAGAATCTACAAACATCCGAGCGTCCGGTTTTCCAATAGATTGTCCGGTTGCATAAACCACGGTGAAACTTTTTTCGGTTGTACTGGTATCGCATAGCAATTGACCTAATTATGACAAGTGTACGTATTAGGTCACTGCGAATCTATTTCAAAGTGCTTTCATGTCTACGAGGGGCAACCAACCATCGTTCTGAGATCAAATGGAAGAAACAGTCTATTGATATTGGAATTGTTGAAGATATTAGAACTAATGTAGCAGAATGTAGGTCATCGTAATACTATACACCAGAACACCAGACATTACTAATGAACTAATTTCCATAGGCAGTCTGAAATCGCCACAATCCGTCTGGAAGTGGCAATCCCGGACAAAGAGCATACACCATCCCTCCAGATGGCAGTGCTTGGAGCACTGGACATTTATTTTCTATACTGGAGTGGTATAATGTTCAGGGATAATTTAACCAGAAATAGTTGTGGTGTTTACAAGGTTGCTGTTATTTCTTTTTGAGCTAGCACCTTGCACCGAAAATAGACTGTGAATCGTTGCTTAGATCAAATAAAAGCTTGACGTTTTGTATCGTACGAAAGTACTTACTTTAAATATAGTTTTTTATTGGAATAGTAGAAAAAACAATTGGGTCAATATTGTTCTGGAATAACGGTCATTATAACACTTTTAAACAATATATTACCAGGAAGCATCTACTTGAGATGGCACTGTGTCGCTCGATATCGGCTGGTGATTGTTATGACCTGTACAGTGAATGGCAGTCGAGGCTAAGTTAAGATATGAGTAAACAACAATCAAAGTTGGTTCTGAGGATATTTCACATTACAACAGAAACAAAATAGATTATAAAACCCTTTAAAATATTTACAGATTTTGAATCCACAACAACAGATAGCTACTGTGTAATAGCGCTGAGTTCGCACGTCTGCTAAACCACTATGCTTATTAATAGTTCCTTTGGAATCTGTCAACAACTATTGAATTCGAATACCAACGATGCTCTTTTGCATTGATAGGCTGGTTCTAAATGTATACTAGATATAAAAGGCGGATTCTGTTCATGTTGGGTTTCGTATTGTGCTTCGTTTCGTTGGTACTTGGTTTGTTTTGTGTATGCTTCCTTAACTTGGACTTACAAGTATATTATATCGACTGGGTAAAACTATCAGATAGTGAAGTATACAAGAACTTTACGTGTGGATTTTAAAATAATCAAACTTGACGAAACTTTCAACTTACCACAAAATGTATATAACGTATTAATTTATCCATTCTATTAATTGGTCATCTAACGAGACTTAACCAAAGCTGAGACAGCTTATCTATCTGACAGGCTTCGATTTAACTCTGTTTAAATTCGAGTTAAACTAATGACTATTATTGTTAATTGGGCTGGTAGAAATGACACTTAGTTTTCGTCTTTAACGACTTCGGCCTCATTAAGAAACTATGTCAATCCGACCAAACATGAAAAATTAATTCAGTCTCAGACAAAGCTGGGGTATAAGTTCATCAACGATGATGGTTTATTAACTAATGACGCTCGTATTATGATGACTGTGACAAATGCGGAGATGATAGGTATCACAAATATTCTTCTAATCCGAAATTGGCCGTCACAAAATACTTAGGCATGGCAAAATATATTAGCAATTACAATAAAATGCTTAAACCAAGAATATATAGGGTATGCCAGAATGTTGATCTCGTATCTGAACCCTTATAAGCAATCAGTGCAGTAAAGATTAGTACTCAATGTTCAAATTAACCCAACTTTTCTCAGTTATGAATATGAAAACTCTTCAAAATTTGAGCTATTTTCTCAAACATGCCTTAAAACTGAGAGAATCTGTGTTAAGTTTATAACATTGATCGTCTCCTTATAATCTACAAATTATAAACTATTCTTTTCACCTGTCTTGTCACACCGTTGTCATTGTCATTTATTATGTAATATTGTGTATCTATGTGCCGAACGGCATTTGGTCTTCAATAAACTATTACTACTACTGTACAATAAAGATGTAATTGACTTAGTTATTCTAGCTTACGTTGAGGTGCGTATAATATCACCTCTCGATCAAGCTTTTATCTTTCAAACGATTCTATGACTAAAGACGCTACAAAAGTATGTCAATCCAAAATTTGTATTTAAAAACGATTTGTCACTCTTAATTCTTTGTTACATCGATATCTGATGAACACAGATTCAGGTTTAACATCCCGTCACCACAATGAATACATTGTATTAGAAACTTGACTTACTTCGAGGCCATGATCTGCTAAATCCTTCTTGAAATAAGTAATTTATTTTCTTTGTCAAATTAACTATTTTTTTCTCATTCGAAAAACTCCTAATAGTCCATAATACTTATGACCCTAGTCAATATATCAGCTAAAGTCTCTGTATTGACAACTCCGAGTTGTTTATCTGTCGGTTGAGCTTTTAAAAATAAACAAATAACTTACCTTTCTAGAGTTTTTTCACCTGGCTCAATAACAAACAAACATGATGACGTGTCATCGCCTTGAGGCACTTTCTCCTGCATTATCCGATTAGTAAGATTCAAATATTGTCTTAACCAATCAAATCCTTTCTTGGAATTCATTAACCAATTAAATCCTTTGTTATCACCTTAACGTGATATGACGTGGTGACGTAATCGGTATATCATGACGTAATAATCTATAATGCCCGGGCAATAACCAATTATAACGTCAATATTATAAATAATATAATGATAAGTATAATCTAGAGTGGCGACAGATTTACAGCTTAGCGTTAATTATTGCTCCTTTCAGTCAAAGTAATCCTCGTGGCTATAATTCCCACCTTTTGGTAACCTTTTAAGGCATATTTCACACTTGAAATCACATTTAATAGAAATCATTAATGATCAAACAGTTTTAAGCTATACTGCATAAGCACTTTATGCAACTTCTAATATGGTCCTTAGTTTCGACCTTTCTTCTTCTCCAAACCCACGATCATTAAAAACAAAACACATTATGTATAATGTATAATGTTATGTATGTTTAACTTGCCACTATTAAAATATGAATATATCAGTCGACATCAAACAAGCAACTCATTCAATAATATATATTATCTTCATTTCCATCTTTGGCCAGAAAATATCGAGTAAAAAGCACGAAATATAAACATTTAAATTTCTTATAACAAAAATTATCCATATATATTATTAAGATAACAGATGAATTTCTAGAAGATATTGGTCAAACAACTTGTTGATTTTTTAGTAAGAATACACCCGATAGTTAATGTTACCAACTCAGTCACTTTACAACACAGAAAATAACCTTGATATCCAAGTGTTTCTATCGGTATGTAATAAGTTACTGTGTACACATTGACATGGAATAGATCGCTTCCTTTATAATGAAGTATTTAAATCTAAACTAAAACCGGATCCACGAAAATTGATTTCAATGAAGTGACTCCATCACTCATGGAGCGACTTTCAACAAATTAAGAAAACAGTCAGCGAATTTCACGAACCAAAGGTCTGCATTTTCATTAAAACTTCAGTAAATTCACTGAATGGAGAGAAAATCACGTCCTTGGCTTTCCCAGATCAATTTTTAAATGAGTTATTTTTAAATCGTTTTAAACTTTATTTCACTCCACAGGTCATCTGCACGTTAAAAGAAAATAATACATCACAAAAATCACAAATTTAGGATAATTTGAAAACGTGACGGATAAAGATTCGTCCATCTTTAGAGATGCGAATAGAAAATTACAGGAAATAATCTGAGGATTTCACGAAGAGGTTTTATTCCGATGATGTTTGTCAAATTTTTAAAAAATAAAGTGATGATACCAATGAGATATTTGATATCATGTGGCTCGACAATATCTTAGTCCAAAACTTACATATGATAGAAACTGTTACCAGACTAACAAACTGTAAGCTAGTTCTTACAAATTTTCTTCATCTCAAGAATATAGATACCAAGATACAGGACTTCCTTAAGTAGCATTTAGCAATTGGTTGATACAAATCCTTGATAAAGACTAGAGTAGAAACGTCGCAAGTTATTAAATAAAGTAATTGTTATCCATAAAATTTGCGTGCAATTAACATAGGACTTCGATTTCCTGCCTAGAAAGCGACATTTGACGAAGACATATTCTCACCTGTTCAAATGTTACCATTTACAACACAAGACAATCAAATCCTATATCGAGTACAACTTATTCGAAATGGTGGCCAGACGATACCATAGACTAGAATAGTTGACTTAATTAAACCTATTCTGAAATTGCAAAATCCTTAGAGTTTTTCATCTAATTCAAGTAAGCATTTATAACAATGTCAAAATGCCATCGGCAACTCCTGTCTGAAATTCCTCAAAACACATCCACAGGAATGAAAGAATACAAACTAATATTTGTATCCAAAAAGAATCACAAACAGTCTATTGAAAACCCACTAAATTGTGAAAATTTGGACCATATTGAACTACTACCAAAAATATTCTTATACTAACTTGTACTTACTACCAAAGATAACAATAATATGCCCGAAAATATAATGAACAGTCTTGAATAGTCTAACACTATATGGTAAAACTCTAGTATTACGTCAATAACAGGCTTCTACACTGCCATACAGTTCCTGGAAGTCCAATATTCTCTCTCGAATAAAACCAGTTAAAATAATCATCTCTAAGACCCTGATTATCCCAAAAATATGGGAATATTATTGGCTGACCACATCTTAAATTGGTTCAATATAGAAATCTAGAAATCAACAATCAGTGGATATTGGCTGGAATAAATGACCACTCTGACGTATTGTCCAGTTATAGACTCAAGTCGAGTTATCAATGAACATGATGTTTTGGTAGTAGCGTAGAATAAACAGACAGATTTCAATGTGTAGAAGAAACTCATTGATACTTCAAAAAAATCAACATTTTTCGGTAAAAACAAATCCTCCCAAAAACAACAAATGTTTAGTTTTTACTTCAACTCGAACTGTGTGATTTTGTCTCAAAGGTACCAGTCATTACCAGATAGAAAATGTTTTCGAGTCTCCTTTAACTGTATTCTCCGTTGCAATATAGAAGCCTTCACACAAATATAATAATGGGCAAAGTACTCTCTGTACAACTGAAGCAAAGTATACAAGAACAGTCTCTAGCTAAAAATTCCCGAACTTACATACTTACAAACCGATATTTGATGTTCCGAAGGATGCACAGTATTTACTCAGAGAACATTGTCCGTAGTCCTCAATCGTCAGATGATAGTACCGAAACAGCTAGGAGAATACGTTATCCTGTATACCACAAACCAAGAAAGTCTGGTCAATACTTCTACAAAATGTAACAATAGACCAACATAACTTTATCATAAATACCATAAACCATATCTCTTGTATTTAAAGAAATCAATTTTTGTCGGACACTTAAAAAATCACATGTTTATCCCGGATCTTGTTCGTAGACAAAAACTTATCAAAACGTTTGAACTCGTCTAAAAATGTAATCTTTTAAATCATTTTTTATGAATTGAATTTTAAAAACTATCAAAGATCAGAAGTAACGAACCCTGAGTACCATCTGAGGAGATCAAAGGCTCAGAAACTCGACGGTCTGTAATGTTTTAATCTGATAACTTAAAATCATTAAATTGACGTTTTGGAATCAAAATAGCTCAAGATTGAAAGCGGATAGTTCTAACGTCTACCAGCAGGAACAAACAGACAGATATAACTCGGTAACATGAGCAACTATAACATGTACTTTCATGTCCGAGTCAAATGATTATTTTCCTTTAATTGTTTCCTAAAAGACCTTCTGGCATGGTTTTAAATATAAAAAAAGGAGTATTTATTTCTTCTTCTGGGTGATTCTCTGCATCGAAAAGACTACAATATTTATCTAAAATATATTATTATATGTAATATGGTCTTATTAGCTTTAAAACTATTTTACTATCCTAATTGCCGTGTGTGAAACGTGTTAATATTACACAGTTCGTAGTAAAGGAACTCAAAGACTGTCCAAATCAAGAAGTCGCTCTCCCTACATTTTCTCGAGTAAATGCCCACATAAAATTTAAAGGCCATGCACGTCTTTTACTTAGTGATAAGCTCTAACCTGACGCCAAAATATTAACAGTTTTTTCCTATGTTACATCTACTTTCGAGCATTATATTATATAAGAGTTAATATTTTGGGGAGTGGTTTGTCTCACTATGTGTATGAGGAACGTGTTAATATATTGGTAAGAGACACGAGAAATAATCGAAAAGGACTAAACTAAACAGCTCGTTTATAAATGCAGACTTCTCGAAAGTAGAACAATATATTTTCCACCACCGATTGATTTTCGAAACTAGAATTATATTACATAGTCGAGTACTAATCCATACAAACTTGAGACCGTAGTACAACTTGTTCTAGTTTCTACAACAACCTATTGCCATTCAGTGTAAAAAGATATGTTTTCAACAATGTGGAATCCCCAAAAGAAATAATGAATGGGCATATAAAGCTCACAACAACCGTCACAGTACATTCGGTGCAGACTTAAAGCCTAGTTTCTAATAGATACTTCGACACTAGAATATAAAACAAAAAAGAAATTAAGCAAATTCTTATCAATGTAAAGAATTGGTTATTTTGGACTTTTCCGAATATCATAGAAACACATGGTCCTGGCAACATTCACCAACTAACATATTGAACTAACAACAGCCGTCACAGCACATCCGGTGCAGACTTAAAATATATTTTTCAATAGATACATCATAGAAACACATGGTCTTGGAAACATTCCGTTGCATTTAAACCAACTTTTACCAACTGCCTTAAATTACAACATAGTGACTTGTTCCGTAGAAGAGGCCATTTAAATGTCTGTGACGTTATGCGAATTAGATTGAGGTTTTAGCATGTATAACACACTGCCTATTTTAACCATAGTCTCACTTCCGACGTCAGTTTGTTGAATCTCAGACAGATTTCCTAGCAGGTAGATATAGCGGATTATGTTTACAGTATAGGCAATCAATCGGTTAATAATGTATTTTAAAAAGAGATTTTTTCAGTCTGAAGGCAACGCATAAAGATTAGTGAATAATCCACATTGCAGACGAAAATCTAATAATGGAAAATTATTTTTGGACCTGATAAAGTCTCCGAATCCTATAAAATATTATCTTATACAAATATGGAAATCGACGGTAATTGAGAATCAAGATTTAATTTTCTGTGAAATGATTTAATACATTAACCAGCCTAAGAAAATAACAAGTTTGTCTCATAATGGGCTTCCTAAGTCTCCTTGCAAATAAACGACCAGAATCATATTGGAAGGTTGATATGCTACTTGCTAACATTATCGACTATAACAGTCCAACTAACATTAATCGAATCAAAACTAAACAAGGGAATATAAGAATTATATAGTACATACATATGTCAATATATAATCAGGCCATTACACCACTGCATACAAACATAGAACACATTACCAAACAATTACAATAACTATATTTTAACTAAATCCCAGCATAAACCGACAACAAAACCTAACAATGTATTTAGCATGCGATCTATGGGCTCGGGATCCGTTTCTGTAGAGGTGTTTTACGGCGTCAATCATGATCTCACGTATGTCTATAAGTATATTTAAAAACAGCTCATAAGGTAAACCTCTGCATTGAATCCAAAGGGAATTGCATTCTGAATAACAAGAAACGTGAAGACCCACTTCTATTTACATACCCAGCAGAAATCCAGTTCGTAAAATCACACCAGAAGGTATCACAATATTATCAGTTCAGCTAAATCCATATCACTAAATCAAATCGGAATCTATGACTAGCAGAAATAAAAAAGTACAACATATGTAGCTGAATGTGGCTGTGTACAAACAACATTTTATAATTACATCAACACGACAACACTGTCACCACCTACAAATCCTGCTCAATTCAGCCACATCAAAGTACCAACAAAACACTTGACTGCAAATTATCCTTAAACCATTATTTAAATACAGCACGAGTGGAAATCATTAAGGAAAGAACATTCAAAAGCTTTTAACGCATTTTAAAGTGAAAGTAGTTTTCATATTTCAAAAGGCTTTTTGTTGGTTCGAGGCTAGGAAATGATTTTTAATTTAAAAGGAAATATCTTTTATATATTTTGAAAATGTTTTCAGGTCTTAATCATTTGAAACTGCGAAAAAAAAACTCGATAAAGGTATATTTTCTAAAATGCATAAATATTAAATGCCTTTGGCATGTTTACTGCTAAAAATTGATTGTGTCCTATTTGTGCTAAATACGTAAAATACTATTAGTAAATAGAATAACGTTATTCAATAACATTGTAATTTTAGATCGATATTCACAAGTGATCAGTACAAATCACCGTAAACATGGACTTAATGATCAGATTTAGTGAATTGATAAAAAAAACCTAATTGTAGCAAAATCAATTTAGCTTTATTCTTGTTGCTTGATGGTTACACACATTATAATAATTATTGATTTAAATTTTAAAAGGCTGCAATGATTAAAAGTAAGTCAAATTCATTGAAAAAATATCACTCTTAGTTTTCTGAGAAAAATTAATTATACCGACAATTATTTGCTAATTCATAACCATATTATTATATGTCTGATCAATGATCGATATTTACAACTCAAACTCTTAGGAATAAAATCTGCTATAGTCCGGAGATTTCGTGAACTCTTCAATAATTCAGAAATATACCAGAAAATGTTTTAAAAATGATGCACAAACGACAGTATATATGTTTAAACCAATTCACACACATTCTGTTAATGCCTTCTGTACTAAGATGACCCTTAAACAACACCAAACCTCGTATCATTTGAATCATTGACTACTTCTGAGTCCCAAGACAATCATTGAAATACCTTAACTCCAGAATCACGTCTGTTTTCCAACAGATACACTGTTAGATTCCATATACAAGATATTACCAGAGTTTAGTTAATTCTCCCAATCAGATATATTTTGACAATCGCTTAACTTTAAAAGGTTATACGTGTTTAAATAATACGGCTCCTTCAAGGTTTTATAATTCAACAAACTTCTCCCTAGGTTCAAACACTCTTCTCAATAGATAATAATCATTTCATCCCAAAATGTGACTCGATCAACAGGACTAAAAAAAACTTCCAGGAATCAGTTTTATTGTGTCGTAATCCTAGTTCTAGTCTCTTAGTCACGAGAACTGAAGTAGAAAATGCGTTTTCAGGAATAATGAAAAAAAATCTTAACGCTGTTTCCATCACGAGGGTCTGGTACGTCAACTGACTAATTTACCATCATTTTCACTCCATGACCTTCAAGTGACCTTCAGACCATCAGAGACTTGACATCAATATTAAAACATTATTTTATCAGGAAATGCCAATCAAAGTTGTTAATCCGACACGTCTGACAGATCTTTATATTATTTCTGTATTTTGTATTAAAATAGTTAGAATGAAATCGGCGAAGTAAATGTGATAACAGTACTCGACATCTATTATCTTTAGAACAACAGATTAAACCTTTGAAAGAGCACATACATTTTTTAATAAATCCATAATTTAAAAAAAAGCCAATAATTAGGTCAGTAATATCGGTCATTTTCGATCTCGAGATCTCAATCTTAAAAGGATTAAATAATGTTTTCCAAATCTAAAATACATGGTTTACTTTTAGTTTCAAATTAAACCATTCAAAACTTGCGGTTCCTGTGGTCATAATATGAAAAATGACAACATTACCGCAAAAACCATTAAAGCTTGACTTTTGTTCAGCAAAAGAGAATGTTAAATCAGAATAACCGGACTAACTCTACCCTGTTAATCGAGTCGATGCTTGGTTTATTAAATAAAGACTAAATGTCAACTAACGATTCATTTCTGCATGTGAGTGACCTATTATTAATGTTCCTGGCAATTTTCTACAGACTTTTTTTCTGATAATCAATCATTCCGTCTAGTCTTATGTTTACTTCCAGGATTCCTTTATTCCTTTACTGCTTCATTACAGGAGAATTGAACCAAGAGACCAGATATAATGGTCAATCGCTATGTCAACCAAGTGCAGCCAACAGCACTCTTCTTTGCTACATTCCATTTTCTAAGAACAGCTAATCTATTTTCACCCAAAGAAAACATTTCCATCAACCTTTTATTGAAGTGATGCAGTGATATGTCAAACAATGAACAAAAGAAAACCTTCAAAGTAATCCATTTTGCAACCAAGTATCAAAATTAATGCAACTAATCTTACTATCATAATTAGAGTATTGAAAAGACAAAGGGGAAAAGTCGAAATCTCTGGATATGTTGAAAGAATAAACTTTAGAAGTCGTTTTTGACCACATCGTTGCATGGCTACCACTACGAAATGCTAAACTTTAAAGGAATCCATATTTAAACTTTAATACATATTATTCATACTATGATTTATAACACGAATAACCAAAATTATATATTGTAGAAAATACATGTATAACTTATTTCTTATCACAATAGTGTCCGTTTTTTCTTCTTAATATCCTAAATGTTTTTCTCCAAAATGAATTTTATACAAATTAGTGTAAGAAATGAAAAGAAGTTATTCACAAGTTGACAATTTGTAAACAGAAAGTGTGAATTTATCACCCAAGCGAGAAATATCGTCTTTATAAATGTAAAGATTATGTCGTTATTCAGCTCTAACTAGAGAGTAAAAACCCAGTAATTTGAATCCGAACGGCCAATAAAATCTCCATAAAAACATTGATTTCAGATGAAATTCGGAGAAACACAAATTAATTTAACCGTTAAGTCATTTATTGGTGTAAAATATTCGATTTCAACTGGCCTAGACAATAAATTTATCTTAAAGTAGTCCTGTCAGGCTGTTCGGTGTTTTATGATATTGAAGTGTAATGGTCTATTTTACAAGTTAAAAGGTAAAGATATATGTAACGATAAGCCTGCTATCTTAATGTTTGAAATCCTGAAAACAGAGCATTTCCATGGAACGAAATACTATAACATTCAACAAAAAGCAATACATATACTCATGTAAATCGAACACTTGTTTGGTGCAAATAAGGAGAAAAACGTAAGTGTCTTTACAGTTTAATGTTAGTAATCAAAATGAAGACTTGTTTTTGATTGACCAGGAATATCTACATTACGTGAAATTATCATTTTTCTGTAAGCCTTTAAGATTTCTCAACTATTGGATGAAAGTTTTCGAAACAAGGGTCTTTAAGAATACTTCCGAATACGAGTGTTCTTGAACCTTTCGGAACCTCGTTCACCTCACACACTTCCATAAATATCTTAATAATAAATTGATAGCGTGGAATCAACAATTAGAAGGCAATTTCACAATGTTTCCATATTATTTAACAAACATCATTCTTAACCAGTTTTCAGAAGAAAAAAAATTACAGAAGAAATTAGAAGAGTCAACATGATTCTAGAAAATGTACATGGGAATCACTGTTTAACTGAGATTAGCTGAAGTAATTGAGCGATTACCATAAACATGACAATAAATATTCACAGACTAAATTGAACAATTCTATATTTAAACGGTTCCTGTAAATGTCAAAGACATAGCAATATGGTCTATAGACTTCTATAGCGTAGAATGGTGAAATAAAACTCTGCATGTCGAGTTAGAGAATGGACGAACGGTGAATCGTTTGTTAAATCAGAAGCACCAAAATTCAGGAAAGCAAAATGTACTGGCCATCATTTTAAAGAACTAAAGAACATAGTTTTCATTTATTACGGGGGATTTAAAATGACCAAATTTCATGTGAAATTGTTACAAAGCTAAATACTTCAGAGGACACAGTGGATATACATTGTATCAGTTAATAACCAATTCAACAGTTAACATATCAAACATTACACATATACCAGACTTAATATACTACTAGTATATAAATTTTACCAAAAAATGGCAAAACTAGATTTTTACAAAAAATGTGATGTTTAAACTGACACAGGCAGATAAACAACAAACAGAAAATAACACGAAAATAGAATACAGCAAAAAGGAATGTGGACTTAAACTGACTCCAAGAAAAGTAAAACCGAACGTTGAACAACTCTGCCAAAAATATTTGGTGCACTAACTGCTACGATCATTGACAAAGAAAATTACTGGGTAAGTCTATCCAAACAGTCCTTGTAACTACCAAATTCTGACAGAAAATTGAAAAGTTCGATATTTACCTTCTGAAAATATTACAAATGAATTGAAATTAAGATAGAATTAACTTTTATCGAACATTACATCCATATCAATGTCCAAATTCAAATATTAAACTGCAAGGCACACAGTGGGACTGCTTTCAGACGAGTACAAGACAAGGCAAAAATTTAATCAACTTACAAAGATTGAGACTACACAGTGAAATTTTTCCATATAACATTGAACTCTAAACAAGCATCCGAAAAGCAGCACTAGCAAAAACGATATAATCGCGACGGCGAACAAGGACGATCCCAATGTGACTGAATAAGTCACAATATTTAGTAAACTGACTTTTCGATGAGAAAGAATGATTGAGTGAAGAAATCGGTTTATATTAAACCTATAATAGCACTGGGTTAAAATGTCACGAGTCAATGATGCGATACACTCCAGATGAAATATGGAAGATTACGATTACGACTGGTATGTTAAAACCATTGGGAATTTGCACATAAAGTTTTCTCAATCATTCCGTTGTCTAAGAAGAATCTTACCACACCCTCCCTTACCACATCCTAGCTTACCACAGCATAGCTTGAAACATCCTATCTTGACACATAAAATAATTTTTTATTCTATTATTTAGTAACCTAGAAGTGGTGTCTCAAGTTCAACAACAGAAAATAAAAAAACAAAATAGAATCCACGTTTTATTTATGACCGAACAATATTCTTGAAAGAATACCCTATCATCTCGGTTCATTCTACAGAAACACCTTTACATATTGAACATCTTTCAGTGATCTTCTTACATAAAATAAACTAAAATATTAAACTGTTCGCTTATTCAGACTGCACACGTTCTATCTGAATCATCATCATTTTGTTGAAAGAGAAATCCATTCAAGAATGACTAGAAAATTGTACAATAATTAATACAGTACAAACGATGGCAAGATTACAATTTACGTATTGACAATTTGTTGTAAATAATACTAGATACACACCATGTATTGTGTTATTTAATCCTTCGTTTGACAGAGTACTCACAATTTATTACACTTCTGCACGATAAGAGAGCAGAGAACAACAAAAAACATACATAATGCGATGTTCGAATGTATTGAAAACCACATCAACACAACATTGAAAGTTTTGTTGCCTTCGAGATAGCAAACCGTATTAAACGGGCATTATCGAAAACAGTAAACTAGTAATTGAGAGGCATATGTTGAAACTCTCTTTCACTGAATATATATGGTGTCGATCTGCTTACGTGTCTAATTTAAGGGACTACATGGTAATTCCCTCAAATTCAATCAAAAATAGTGATCAAATTTGTTGTTTAGTCTTAGAATGTACCCAGAAACATGTTGTCGTTGTCATAGCGATGTATCACAATTTTCCAATATGGCAAAAATATTTTTAGCAAAAAATAGGTCTTCCTGTATATCATTTGAAAGCTGATAATCCAAGGAACGTGATTATCTAGCTTTCAATTTCATATTTTTGAAATGATAAATAGTAGAAGGATAATACAAAATGGTGAAAAATTGGAAATATTGGGCTAGAACAAAGTCTCATATAGTTCTCAACCATAATTTCAATAAATAATAATGTAGAATAAATATCAGAGTCCATTGTGATTAAATTTCAAGCCATTATCTGCTTTAGTTTGGTCAAATTATGATTTCACTTTACCATTCTTAACTATATTTTGTCACCTCACATTCTATGCTAGAGATAATTTACCTTTATTTGTTAACGAGAGTATAATTTCTTTCAAAATTTACTCCCTTAGAGCTGACAATCAAATGAAGAATAAGCTGTAAAAATTTAATAAAAGTGATGTAAAGTTAAGAAAGAAGGAATAAAGTTTTTGTGTAGGTGTGATAAATTGAGCTATTGTTTGAAAAGGTTTTAACCAATGTAAAGAATTGACTTTAGAATGAAATAAAATCAGATTATACAATAACAGTGGTATTATTGACAGTATAGTGTTTTTCAACCACACTGGCTCTGACTAACTACCGTTCTTTATTATGGAAAGGAATTTATATACCTGAGACTCTGTTGTCTCCGCTAGGAAGTTGGAATTTGAGGGCACATCTTGTTTTGCAATAAGCTTCAACAAACAAACCCACACACCGTCAACGCTATCTGATCATTGTTAAAGAAATACCCAATAATAATTCAAATATATGGTAATTGGCTTAAATAACATGTAAATTGTGAATTTCTCACCAATGTGGTTATAGTGGATACAATATTTCAATATATTCCATGGTTCTAAACCGTATTGGCAGATCTGCATCACTGAGTGTGTCTAGTCGTTCGGATGGGGCAGAAAAGACCTGAGGCCCCATATGCTACAGGCTGTGCACGTTAAAAGTCTCTCGCCAGTTGTAAATCTCATAAAAGTGTAGGCACACCGCATGGCGTTGCCTGTCTTCAATAAGACCTTAAGATGCAGAAGACTAAACCTCATTTATTTCATTTCATTTTCTAAACCGTATTGACTTGACAATATTAAATAAAATATAAAATAAAATCAGCATTAGACAGCTTGGACATTCCACTGAACGTAAATACTTCCGGTTAAATAACGTTATCAATAAAATATAAAAATTACAGAGAGAAGTTTTATTTACATGTGGATTATTGGGCAGGATTTAGAAAAAATCCAAAGGATTAAGCATCTAGAAGAGAGATTAAAGATAATACGAGATAAAACCGATCTCTTAGCTTCTACTTGAAATCGTCTTTTAATGTGACACTCGAGAATACGTTAATATTTTATCACTTGGAAGTAAGGCAAAAATAAGACTGAGGAGGCTATATAAATTACAATCAAAGACTAGAATTGCTTACAATTATGAACGTATTTCGAGAGCCTTAAAATATTTTGTAGGGTAAATTTGCAATGACCTACTTCTAGACAATATATTGAATATCATTTGACCTAGTTTTCAAAGTCATAAAATAATTAGGTCACACCTTCCATAACGGTTAATAATGGCGAAAATATGAAAATTATCAATTTTTGCTGTATTTAAGTACACTTATCTCTATGAATTTTTTAAGTAAGCCAAATTAAAAAATATCTACTCGTAGACAATATATTGAATATTATTTGACCTAATTTTCAAGGTCATAGATTAAGTGGGTCACACCTTCCGTACCCATTAAAATGACCTAATTTTGAAAAAATCGAAATTTAAATAATTCGAAAGAAAATACGAAATTTGAAAATCGGTCTCCAAGAAAAGCTAGATAATGATCCATTGTATCTATGTGCTAAATTTCATCAAAATCGGTCTATCAGTAGTGTCTGAATTTCGGATTTAAGAATTGTAACGAAAATTCAAAATGGCGGCCGATATGGCAGCTTGACCTAATTATTTAGGTCAAATCAATTACTATTGACAAGTTATTTATAAAACAGTTTTCACTTTTCACCTAGCAGTTATAGACCGGAAGTTACGTAATTACGTCATTTGAGGCTAAACCGGAAGTGGAATTTTTTTTTCACATTTTTTCAAAAATTATAAACATATCGCCTATCAACTGGTAAAGTTTCAAAATTTTACCAATTATATTAAAGGAGAAATCACGGTCTGAAATTTTTGCCGATGACCCTTGAATATTGAATTGCAAATCGTGGGTAAAATATTTAACCTAATTGCATAAAACCTATAATTGTTAGTTGACAAATACATTGAAGTTTTCAAATCTGAAAATCCGGTCAAAATCGAACTGAAAATAAACTTGCTAAAGCAAAAAAACCTGAACTTCCGGTTCTCACTTCCTGTCAGAGATAGAACTTCCGGTTTTGTTTTATTTGATAATTGAAATCATTCTAAGATCAACTGTAGATTTAGAATTTCTGCACCTTTTACCAGTTTGTCTGCAAACTCATCCAAGAATTACAAAAAAAAAAAAAAAAAAAAAAATAAAACTAGAATTGCTTACAATTATGAACGTATTTCGAGAGCCTTAAAATATTATATAGGCTAAAGTTGCAATTACCTACATCTAGACAATATATTGAATATCATTTGACCTAGTTTTCAAAGTCATAAAATAATTAGGTCACACCTTCCGTAAAGGTTAATGATGGCGAAAATATGAAAATTATCAATTTTTGCTGTATTTAAGTACACTTATCTCTATGAATTTTTTAAGTAAGCCAAATTAAAAATATCTACTCGTAGACAATATATTGAATATTATTTGACCTAATTTTCAAGGTCATAGATTAAGTGGGTCACACCTTCCGTACCCGTTAAAGTGACCTAATTTTGAAAAAATCGAAATTTAAATAATTCGAAAGAAAATACGAAATTTGAAAATCGGTCTCCAAGAAAAGGTAGATAATGTTCCATTGTATCTATGTGCTAAATTTCATCAAAATCGGTCTATCAGTAGTGTCTGAATTTCGGATTTAAGAATTGTAACGAAAATTCAAAATGGCGGCCGATATGGCAGCTTGACCTAATTATTTAGGTCAAATCAATTACTATTGACAAGTTATTTATAAAACAGTTTTCACTTTTCACCTAGCAGTTATAGACCGGAAGTTACGTAATTACGTCATTTGAGGCTAAACCGGAAGTGGAATTTTTATTTTCACATTTTTTCAAAAATTATAAACATATCGCCTATCAACTGGTAAAGTTTCAAAATTTTACCATTTATATTAAAGGAGAAATCACCGTCTGAAATTTTTGCCGATGACCCTTGAATATTGAATTGCAAATCGTGGGTAAAATATTTAACCTAATTGCATAAAACCTATAATTGTTAGTTGACAAATACATTGAAGTTTTCAAATCTGAAAATCCGGTCAAAATCGAACTGAAAATAAACTTGCTAAAGCAAAAAAACCTGAACTTCCGGTTCTCACTTCCTGTCAGAGATAGAACTTCCGGTTTTGTTTTATTTGATAATAGAAATCATTCTAAGATCAACTGTAGATTTAGAATTTCTGCACCTTTTACCAGTTTGTCTGCAAACTCATCCAAGAATTACAAAAAAAAAAAAAAAAAAAAAAAAAAAAAATAATCCGAACGATTACAATACGTTTTCGACAAAGTCGAAACACGTAATAATCCGAACGATTACAATACGTTTTCGCCAAAGTCGAAATACGTAAATAATCAAGGTCAGATGATACACCGTCAGAAAGGGGACATTGGTCAATATACAACACAGTGGACTTTTACATCAAGCATTCAAGACGACTCGTCTGAAGTGCCAAAATCATTGTCAGAACGATATTAAATAATAGCCAGATGATGTGTTCATAGATGTTTCAGGCAAAAAAAAATGTGATTTCTGTTTAATCAAAAACCCTTATCATAAAAATTTGTTATTTACAAGTTCTATCATATGGAAGTGTATGGACAAATGCCCTTGCTGGAGTGCACATATCTTCTGCTTAAAGTTCAAGAAAGAGGCGATTACTGAATAACCCCTCTTTGACATTATTCTACATCTACCTTCTTCAAGAACAGGAGGAAAGGAAGTTAGACTAAAATTCTTTTCGGTCCTATTATTGTAGGATATATTCACATGGAACGAAATGAATCTAATGGGATTGTCCAATTTCCATGGTTCCATACAATAATTAGTCGAGACAAGAATAATTGAGAGAAATAAAAAGAAAACAAAACTTCCTTTTTATACGTTTCGGTTATTGACAGGATTCTAGAGTAAACTAATGGAATCTACATTTGCTAATGTTTCATTGGACATTTGACGTGCCTTCCGTGTTACAATCCAAAAGCCTTTTCTGTACACCGGAAACCATTGTATTCAGTCCAAGAAACACTCGTGTTTGTCACGTGCTAGTCAATCAACTGTGCGCATTCCGGAATTTGTATACCTGGAATCGCCGATACCATTTATGTCAATTGTCATTTCGACCCATTAGACGACCGTCAAACGAGTATGTTTTGTAATAATGTCCTTCTTTATTTATCTTATTATCGTCTTAAAACGACATCAATACCAAGACAAGATATCTGATATCCTTCTGTGGCTACATCAAGGGGGGGGGGCAATGCCCAACCCTAAAAATGGAATGCCCCCTGAAAATATTTTGTCAATCGACCAACCATACCCATTACCCCTCTTGGTATAGTACTTATCTCTCTCAAGTTAATTCTGATTACGAGATTAGAAACCTAGGGAAGGTCATTGGGCAAAGTACATGTAATAGTGAATAACAGTTGAAACAATGCGTGTAAAACTAATTAAATAGACCTTGGTAGACGTTGCAAACATGAACACGTTCCCGTAGATATTGTCTTGGTGCTTTATTCTTGAAAACTTATATAATGGTTTTAGTGTTCTAGTCATCTGATTGGTTAATCACTAAAATTAATTTTGAATTAAGTTTAGTTATCCAATCAGAATAATGTATTTCTAAAAATCTGGATTATATTCAAATTAAGGTTTTGAGAATAAGGCCCCAGTGTAGATTGCAAATTGCTTGTATTTTCTAAAAATGTTATTATTTGTTTTATAACTTTTGAATTTTTCAAATCATAGCTAAACTTTGTTCACATTTAATTCCTGTTATTTAAGCAAATTCCATAAAACAGAACAATAGTCGTCTTTACAATACAGTTCTACATAATTACTTTTATGTCTTTTAGAAAGATAGTTTTTATTTCAAAAGCAAATCATTGCGCAATATATAAATTGAAATAAAAAAAATATGTAGAAATTTAAAAGGAAAGTAAATATTATCTTAAGATTCTCGACAAGAAACTCTTGAGACCGAACAGAAAGGATATTGAATCTAGCAGGAACAGTTCTTACTTCATTTCTTCTATTCAAATAGTCATTTCCGTTTCTACGCACTTACACAGGAAGTAGGTAGCGAGGTAATAGTCTCGCAGTTGGAGGAAAATGAGATTTGATTGGTTATTTCTAAGATTTCCTGCTAAGAAGAATAGATGTTTAAAAAGCTTGGTAATGGACAGGAAATCATTCTCCATGTCATACCGAGTTTCTTTTATTATATCTTATTAAATTTCATCACAGGAGGAATCCGTGCAGAGAGCGACACGCTAAAGGCTGATTCTTACATTGACCAACGCTACAAGAAATTGACACAACTAGGTTCTGGGAAGGGTGGTTAATTCAGACGCGTTCTGAAACACTGGATATGAGTATTCTTAAAAAGGATTGTGATTGTTAATACCATGGATAAGGAAAATCCACGACAACATGCTTTCTGGGATATTCATTAATAATAAATTAAAAAGGGTCTCGGGCATTCACTAAGTTTCAACAATAGAACACGACGGAACCATACGAAACACTATAAGACATAACTTTTGTAAACAATCCTGTCAAGAACATGGTATTACCATCCTCTGAGACATGCACCTTGAAAGCCGTATTCTGTATCTTTACAGCCTCCAGCTCCTTTTAAATGGGTGCCAAATGTTCAAACGTCAAATCTCAATGATAAGAAATATTCAAAGTGACGGCTAAGGAAATAGTAACACCCTTATTATACTAATTGTAAGCCATTATCTTAATAGCTGGCATGATAATGTATGCAGATTACTATGTATGTACGACTAAAGGCGCCCGATTACACTATCTCAGGATATAATGAGGGTTCGTACAACATTTATACCATTATCACATCACGAAACGATGTATATTGTAAACTAGAGCTGTCAATATTTCATGTAGGATAATAATTTTCAACATCTCAATTAGACAGAGTTATGGTTAAAAATTTCAGTTTTGTAAGAACAGTTTCCGACCACTCCCTGAAAATACACCGATCTTTTCCCACATAATCCCTGCATTTTCTGCTCGAGGTAAATCGAGCCCTAAATGTCAACATGTTCATTTACCTACTCCTCAGCACTTACAAACACTCAAAGTTCCTTAATTTCCGTTTCTATCTCTAGCCAAACACAAGTCTCCTGGCTTTTAAGTAGCACGTGTTTCCTGTGATATGCTATTCAATGCATGGCATTTGAAATCTCGTGTGCAGTTTCCCACACTTGAACACAACTTGTTTGTTATTTTAAGATATGGTAAAGTTTAGAAAACTTAAATCATCGATTCACAAGATGATGAGTAAAAAATGATTGAGAGGAATAGTGTTAGAGGGAATGGCGAAACTAGTTCTGTGTAAGAAACTAGGATGGAAATTTAACTCCTAAAACAATCACGCAAGTAATATTGAAAAATACACTGGTAGAAAATTCAGATTTGTTGGTATGCACTCGATGTCTGCTAAGCCAGTTGTTTCAATGTTTCATGTTTCAATTCATAATACCGATCTATTATGGGGACATTTTCGAAGACTGGAGTAAAAACTCAAGCCAAAGCCTAACCTTAACAGTTGAATATTATCCTAATAATATAAAACACAATAATACGGAATATCCCATGCATGGATCTGTCTGTATCAGAAATATTTATTTTGGTTTTTCAGGTGTATAATATATGTATTAAAGGTTCATACTATAATCCCTACGGTTCAATACACAGATCACAATTCTTAACATTCCAATAAACAAACAATATAACAGTCAATATATTTAGGCAAATCCGTGGTATTTTAACACGATTTTAATAAAACTGTCGAATGTCTTTATAGTGGTCAATAAATACCACAAATACTTGTTAAAGAGTCATTTAAAATATATAATAGAAATATCAAAACAGAATTTTAAATATGTTGTTACTGGAAGTTACTGGAGATCGCATAGCGTTAAAACCCTGAGTAACAACTTATTTTTTTGTTCTGTTTTAATATGTCTATATCGGTCTACAACTAATGTATTGAGCAATACTTCAACAGTGGTATTTCTATATAGCTCTACGATTGATGTATTGAAAACTTTTTGAACAGTGCTGTTGTATTTCTATATCGCCTACGATTGTGGATTGAGCACTAATTTAACAGTGGTATTTCTGTATTGCTCTATAATGGATGCATTGAGCGCTATTTTAACAGTAATATTTCTATATAGCTCAACTATTGATAAATCGGTCCATATTGTGCTTTGCTTTTCAAAGAAAGATGGTTTTGGTTTAACATATTACAATGATGCATTGTTAAATATATGTCCAACACTAGTAGCGTAGGGTTAACCTTAAAACGCATCTGTTTCGTTCAGACAAATTTCGCTCAAAGAGTTCCATTGCCCTAAGTAAAACTCAAAGTGTATAAGGTGAGATTTGATGTAAGAGATTTAATTAAAAGTTACTCATAGTATACTGAGTATGCAGAAAACTTCTTTGAAACAGCTGTCAAAGAAGATATCTTTTTCCAAAGCCTGAAGGCCAACATGTCAAGAGAAGAAAAGCCTTTTATCTTTTGGCTTTCGTATTGAAATGTACCTCAAGGTTTGTAAACACCATCTCAAGTTCCTAGATCCAGCAGCTGATTCAACCAGTCAATATCAGGGTTTTTAATATTTCCTTATATATTGATGTCTGAAGGATTATGATTGCTATATAGAGTTGATGCTGATTTCAAACTAAAGGGAGGTAGCGTCCGGCGGACTAAAGTAGGGAATTGTCTTTTCAATAGAATGTAGAAGCAGTCAATCAGCTAAGAATCAATCCGGACCTAAAAAACTTTTATTCTTCCAATTTCTCCGAACAACATATTTCATATATTTGCACCATAACACTTTGTAAAAATTGGTTAACAAGCATCGCAATAATTCGATTTGACAATGATTAAAAATAATAGTTATCATCCCTCCATATACACTTGCAAAAACTCTTATTGAAGCCTTGAGGAGTCATCGCACCTATAAGTAATCAACCATTTTCATAAAACCTGAACGGTATTGATAACATATTAAATATTAAATAGATTTTAGGGTTACATTAACTTCATGTAAAAACAAAACGGTACTGCATAGCAATGATAGACTTCGGGAACCTGCACTTATAGTACGCTATGCCGCCTCGAGAGCCTATCAGGTTACAGTGACACTGAGACAGTAAGAAAAGAAGATGATATATCTATAACTACCTGAGATTATACCTGTCAGTTATGATTATCAACGTGAAGAAATTGTTTATTTTACTAGTTCATCACAGGTTCAATAAACACAATATTTACACACGCTTTATCACATATTGGTAATCATATACCATTACAACCAGTTTCATATTGTAAGAAATATAATCAGGCATGTTTCAACGCCTTTACCGTGTTATATGATACAAATCAATCAAGTTAAAATTATATCAGCTACGTGCTAAGCTGTATAAAAGAGACAATTTTCAAATCTAAAATAACTTTCCGTTTGACGCAAACATTTCTATAAAATATAGACATTGAATAATAAAAAGCAAAGCAGAGATAATCAATATAAGACTCTTTATATTTCTTTAACACAAGAATTCGAATACAAAATGTCAAAATGTTGAAACCAAAGCAGAGTTAATCCAGAGACCCTCTGTACATTAGAATGACACCGTGTAGTTACATGGCACTGTGCAAACGATTGTATTAAGGTTATATTGCGACATATTAAATTCTTTGAACTTCAATGAATTCACGTTTGTAAACTATACATGGTATAAAGACATCATTTTACCACCCGGACTCGGAGCCTTAAATACTTAAAACTAGCAATCCCAGCGATCAAGAAGAGATGTTAGCAACTAGTATATTATCATTACAGAATCACTTTTAACCGAATCAAACTGAGCAAAGAATCAATGTACACTATTCAGACAGGAAGAGAGATAAACCATGACAAACAAATCATTTACTGGACAACCATTAACATGTATCTTGTTCGAGGACATTCTATCCAATTAAACAATCAAATAATAGACATACACATTGTAGTTTTTGTTTTGTATAATTGTTATTAGGAACCTGAAAACATCAATATAATAGTGAAAGATAGAAACAATACATGTACTAGGATAATGTCTTTTCCAGTTTGTATCGGTGAGAAGGCCACATGTGGTTAGTCCACAATTACAGGAAACACAGAAATGTATGGATAACTGACGTTGAGCCCAATCAAATGAAAAAAGCACCCCTTTCAGTAAGCACTGAATGTGAGTCCAATCCAATCTTCTCGTAATCTTTTGGGACAATTTTGGTATGCAACTATATTTACCAATGACATTTGTTTTCTCTGTTCTGCTCAACGTACAGTTTTCGGAAAATATTCGGACAAACCGCCCAGTACTAGTGGAATAAGCAGTTTAAGTGAAGTATCTTGTCAGACGTTAGAATGAAGTAGATCTCAGATATTGAGAGCAAGTTAATTCTTGCTGTTTTCTTTGATATTCATTTGTAGCATGTCCTTAATATGATTATTTAGAGGTGTTATAAAAACCACTCGTATTCATATCAGGAAGCAATAACAAGGAGGATTCGTCTTAAGCAGCTTTATATTTCTTTAGTGTTAAAGGGGCAGTATGTAAAATGTTCATTATAAAAAAAAATCGTAAATTATACCTGGAAAAAATATTTACATCTTTGTATCCTCTTGATCAAACGAAATTTGTTTACATAATATTTGCATAATCTTTTAAAATAGTTTTGGCGTTTGAAATTTATGGGTTGTTTATTCTAGACAAAACCTTTAGATACGTTCATAGAACACATTTCGTTAGATTTTACCGTTAAGATTTCATAAATTTTAAATTTCGACCTTCAAAATAACAAAATGCACCTATAAACAAATTACTTTTGTTAGAATAAGGATGTAATCACAGGAGTTTTGCTACTAGAAACATAACGCAAGAGACAACCTTGATAACTTGATATCTGATATGACTGTTTGATATTCTATAACATGGTACACTGTTGTAATACTGTCAGCTTTAAGGGACAATAGAAATTCGAATATTGTATAAAATATTTATCAATGTGTTAAAACATGTCTGTGTTCGTACATAGATAGATATAAACCTCGTTGATAACATGACTTCAATGAGAGTTTTAGATTACTATCAAACGATCTTCTTACATACATAGAAAGCCACTTGCTCGGTAAGCATCGCGAATCGAGGCACATAAATCACAAGTGAGAAACCATAACACAACACTAAATGATTTATTTTACAATTTTGATATTAATCTACAAACCTCAAACCTCTAGAATATGTTTCCCCTTGCTCAAGTGGGTCGTCAATAAAAGCGGTTGTCCTGAAGTATAGTGACCGTTTGCTTTACTGTGTTGGTGGTGCATTTTTTATTTTCAAAATAACCGAAATGTGAGATATTCGAGTCGTTGTACTCCCTTTACAGTGCAGTTCGCTTACTTTTCTCATACCGAATTTCAATTATTGGAACCATCTGCCAAGCAGTACGTATCATACTAATTCATTGAAGCAAAGTGATACTATAGTATGGTTGTACCAAGACAGGATTTCATAGAAACAAACACAGTTATCTACCCTTATACTGAATTAATTTAGTATAGTGCGGTCCCGAGAGACAATTATTTCCGAGTATTTAATGGCAGAAAGCAGACTTTATCAAAGATCTAGACCAGAATAAAAAATATTGAAACAGTCGTAATGCACCCCTTTTTTCTATGCAAAAAATATAAATTTTTAGCTGTAACTGTCATGGCGAAATTATAGTACAAGGTTTCAGAATGCATAATCTAGTTATTGAAAATGAATATAAAATTTTAAACTTGGCCAATAAGGGCATATATTCACCAGTAGATAAACCTGCTGCCATTAAAAATAGACATAACAGAATCCTTATATAATCAAAAAAAATTAGTAATTATCCATAAAAATGCATTTGATTATTTTCAATAATTACTTAGTTTTGTGAGTTTTACAGGATTTTATCACTTTATTGCAAGTTCACTGAAGAATATACTCATATTGACCATTTCGAGAACTAAAATTTTTTCATTTTCCATCGCAGTATCACTTTAAGATAATAAGGATGCTTAACACTAAGAAAACAGTGTTCAAAGAAGTCGGGTTATATCGTGCAGTTGCTGAAGACTTGATTGCCCTCAGGACATTTCAATCGAACTCACTTGAGAATTGAAATGAAGTAATAAAAGTCAACTTACAATGCTTCGTTATCTGAGGCCATGTTATATTATTACACACCGTCGACTTTTCTTGTTTATTCCATTAAAGAGTAATAACAATTCCTTTATTCTCTGTTAATTCATGGATAAATACATACGACCATTCATATTTGACCGAGTTTTTCACACCTTGCCAGTTAAACGAGAGAAACCCTCAGATTTGTTAAATAATTAATAATTCTTGCTTCTTGTCAGCTCATAATAAACTTGATATTGTCACTTCTAATTGGCTTATTGACTTTTTAATAGCCTCCTATAGTCTTATACAAAGCGAATATCCGCTAAACTTTTAGAATTGATGATCGATATAAGCTTTTTCTCACTTTTTACACATTTGTGTGGTTAGTATATTTCTTATGTTCTTGTCAATTGTATTAAGTTAAGAAGAATTGCAATATAATTGGAGTTAATATGCTACAGAATGAACCTCCGATGAACGTTAAAGGCCAAACACTTTGTATAGTCCCATGCAATAATAATAAATATCGTTAATAATAACACTGAGCTCGATATTGATAAATTCATACTACTCATATTATTTCTTTTCCACTTCATTTAATACTACATGTCAGCATATTAAACTTCTAAAAGGAACATCCGCTATAACGTTTATGGTATTAGACTTATGAGCTCCGCATTGTTCTTATGCGAATTACTATAAATATTCTATCCAATAATATGGAAAACAATAATATGTTGGTTTTTAATTAAGATGTTAATGTTGTACCTTTCGAAGCATATCACCAAAGTATCAAAGATCGAAGAATAACTTTGCGTTCAGCATCCAATAATCATTTATAACACAAGGCAATTGAAAATAGCAAGGTAAACGGAGCTTTTTATAATGACAGTTCACATAAGTTCGTTTACAACCGGACTATGTTTGTTATGATACTCAACTCTCGTATGTGTTTCATGACGTTTAGGATACCCCATTTATTATGCTCATTATTCCACATTCCAATCATTCAAACTTGGACTTTTAAAAGTGGAATCGACTGTAAAAGGAATTTCAAAAACATATTGCATTCATGAGTTACAGATACTGATATCCAGCGAAATCCTTTCAGAAAGAAATCCTGTTGGCATTCTCGGATATCTGATAAGAGTATGCCAGTATCATTACACAGTGTACATCGCTGCATTCATTCTAGTCGACGTAGCCCATCTCAAAACCACACTTAACATTGTCCTTAATGCTCCGAAATGGCACGAACAATGGCAACTATTTCAATATTTCCTCAAGTTTTAATATGCACAGAAACACTTCAAGAATCCAGCCCACAGGAAGGCAACTCCCTGTACGCGAGTTGTAGGCCTACTATACTCCCACTACTATACTAGAATTTGTTTAACTTGGATACATACAGACCACGTGTTTTCCGATACTTCCAGGTCCTATAGAACAGTTCGTACTGTTGTCTTAATACTCAGGTAGAATTCCACTTTGATTGAAACTCATTCAATAGTTGGATATATCCCGCACGATGTAATGTTAGACTGTGATATCATATTAATGCAAATATAAAATTGTTACGTTTGCATCATGCTGAAAAACACTTATCGTTCAATAAGCTTTGTCCTCACTATGTAAAATCTCATAGACTCGTTTGGATTTCAACAAATGATTAAAGAGTAGTCTTTTCTATATCGTTTTTTTTTTAATAAATCCCTTGAAATCCTATCACTTGTAGCATTTTTTTTTTCTCTTCATTAGTTTCTCTTAATGTCACATCGATTTAAAGGTGCCTCATATAGCAAACCTTTGCACCTGTAATGACCTTGTAGAGGACCCCTGTAGAGGAGGAGTTCTACGATATTCTCTAAATCTTTCCATTTGTTCATCTGCGATCTATATCATTTACATTTCACGTTCAAGTTCAGTAAGGTATTCTTGCTAACCTTCTCTGTTATTTTCACATTATCAACGTAGCTAAGGTATTTAGGTATTACATCAAACATTAATTTACACGTTTCAAACAAATACAAGTAGTCGTGATTCCTGATTTCATGTATTTCCTGCAATCAATGATATTTATAGTTCATATTTCACAGTGCTGACAGTTAGTCAGTCAGTCAAACATGTACATTCATTCAATACTAACATTCTCTCTATATCCGTACTTTCATTAGTATATGTGTATATATGGTAGTTCCAACCTATTCAATACATGTACCTGAATAGCTGACTATATTGAGGCATGGTATATGATGTAAAGGCTACTGATAGTTTTCACTCGATAATCACAAGCCAATATTTTAAATCTAGTTCAAATCATACTATGAACATAATATTGTGATCGAAAGTCATGAGCGATAGCTTTTAATTGGGTTCAGGTTAACTTAGCGACTGGTAGCAAAAGTTGGTTGGTAGATGACAAGTTAACGGTCGCTTCCAGCAAATGATGATATCGCAACTTAGGTAGTTGTTGGTATTCGTAGATGTTGGTAGTTGAAATCTGATAGCAATTGGGCTGTTTGAATTTATAGCAATCGACCCTAGAGCACTAATTTGAGGCTGCTGTTTTTTCCAACCAGTTGCCATCAGTTAGTAGGCTACTTCTATCAAGGAATCGACCTGTCGTCGACCTGTATTGTCGATATGATTGTTCGCTTATGCTCACATCGACAATTCCGATGAGTTACTGTGGCTGTTTGATGAAAACATTATTGCCATTGACACAAAGAAAGTGGGTACTTGAATCTCTTGAGCGTTATGAGACCCTATGATTACACCAACAGAGCCACAGGCAAAATTTCACTTTGTTAATGATAACAAAATTGATAGAGAGAGAGAGGGAGGAGACCGTGACCCCAAAATGAAACGCCACTGTAAACCATGGTTTCTGCAATTATAACTTAAGCTCACTAAGAGAGATTTCATATTAAATGCTGATGGTCATTCCTATTATGATTGTAAATTGATATTTAGCGAACGTGAAATTGTGATCTACCATGATACACGTGTACTATCCCATGTTTTATAACACAATCTGGGATGTTAACAAGTTTTAAAATGTAATCTGATTGAGTCTAAGTTGGTCTCAACTGTCCGCCTCTTGTTTTAAAATAATACCTTTACTGTCTAGACTGGAAGCGGATTTTAAGTTAATCGCAAAATGTCATGTACAAAACAGGTATCAAATATCTTTTAGAAAACGATTGATGTCAGGTTATCTCCGTAGTTTATTGGAGATGTGTAGGTTTCAGCTTCCAGTTAAATAGAATACTACAGTTTCCTTCCATACACATAAAGAGCTGGGTATATATGACTTTAGGGAATAGGCAACAACCGCCTACAGGATCCAAAGAATTACAGTTCAGTTCCGTAACTCTTCTGAAGGTTAATCATGAAAAAGCAGAACAAAATTCAGAAGAAAATAAATTGAAGAAATACTCCAACAAAAGACGAATGTTTTTTACTCACCAGTAACCGGATGCGAACATCCCAGCAAAACTTAGTCTATTCAATAAAGGGGGACACTGGTTGGAATGGCATGACGGCCACGCCTTTCAGAATATGCAAAATGTTTACTTATTTGTGCAAGGTCTAAACGGCCGATTTTAAGAATTGTTTTCAAATTGTGTTCATCGATGTCAAGAAGAATGAATTAACGAACATAATTTAAAGTGGAATGTACAAGATGTTGCGAAATATAAAATATCAACTAAATAAACCTACGCTTATAGAAAATCAAAATAATAGTTTTATTCGATAGTATAAGTATATCTCACATAAAACTTTTTTAAATATTTTATATCAACCGATTGACGAGACAATTCCTTTGTATTCCAAATCAAAGAGACTATTTTCAGTAATCAAATTAGAACAATATAATAACAAGTCTGATAAAATGACAATAAATTATGAAATAACGGTATATTATAGTAAATAAATGTCATTTCAAATCTAATAAAGGGACTCATAATTCGTTAAGAGTGATATTCACTTCAATATGAAAGCAAATTGAATATACAGCCAATGAAATAAAGTCAAAAGAAAATGCACAGTATATGAAATACAGAGAAATAAACCCTTCGAGCAAATCAGATAGAACACTCCACGGTTCTTTCTCATATTGAAACTCAGTTTAAAATATACTTTTAGTCACCTGTGAAGTCAAAAGAAAACTCGAGAGTAAATAAGAATCTATCAGCAATGCTATCTTGGGTCTATAGATGTTGCTGGACTAATAGGCTTCTTTCTAAATTTAAAATAACTTTGTAAGGTTCTAAGAAAGTTTTTAACAGTCTATGTATAGATGGAAACAGGCAGGTGTGTCTTTTGTAGGCAGATACATTTCACAATATGTTTTATGCTGAGGTCCAGTTTGAAGCTTAGAATGAATATAACCATTGAGTCTTTTATCGTGATTACTCGCACGAAACTGGTTATGGTCCTTAAATTGTGTTACATTTTTTCCATGTAAGAACGATAAGAAGAAACGTATGGTTAGTTACTGTGACTTTGGTCCTTGACAAGATAACCATACCTCACATACACCAAATAAACAAATTTAATCACTCATTATAGTCAAATAATAAATATCTTTTGTTCATTCAGGTTCTGTCAATATATAGAAATAACCAGTCCATCTTAAGATATGAACAACATTTAAAAGCGGAGAGCAGATATTACAAAATCTCAAAGGCAATATTATGGTATAATAACTCACTTCTTTAATAACAAAGCACATAATAACGTTTCAACACCATAGCTGTGTATTGAATAAATCTAGTTGGGTACGTTTTTTACCTAATTTCATATTTTTATTTTCAATTGAGATTAAACAATTCGTAACGAATTTTATATCCTTGAATATATTAAATATCTGCTTGACTATACCATATATACCTATGTATTGTATATCAATATTACGGTAATATTGCCTGTCGGTTTATATTGATATACTGTAATTAGAAATAATTTCTTCAGGCGACCAGAAAATTTCAGTTAATCTCTCACCTCTCCATTACACTTCATTTCCGTAACTGTAGAATTCTCATTGACTATTGATGTACGCCTGGACTCCAGTTCGACCACGAACAAAATGTCAAATGTTTGACCTATTAAGCTCGCATATAGTTGTTCCAATAGGACGATAACCTGCGGCCTCGTCTTCTACAGGCTGTGAACGTTAAACATCCCTTGACAGTTGGAAATCGCAAAAGAGTAGGCTAATTCTACAGTCCTGACAAAATTTCCTTCATTGACGTTGTCCGTCTTCATTAGCCCATAAGGTGCAGAAGAGTAAAAACGTAAAACCCCATTCATTTCATTTTTTTTCTTCTGATTTCTCAACTTCGCTTTTCGATTAATTCAACAGGACTTTTCAAAATCAAATGTATAGCTATACGGAAAATAATATGTTACTGAAGGCAAGACAAAAACATTTTCTGGGATCAAAAAAGGAATATTTAAGAAAACGTTTTGTAACTTAACTGCAAATGAGGTGATAACTTGTCTGAAAACTTTGATGAAGCGGACAGATATCCATCTGATCTAACACCTTACACTCGGCTTGCACAGTCGTGTTCTTTACGTTTTAAATTTTTGAAGAATATTATTGTGAATTATTTTTAAAATTATAATAGTAATACATTCTGCATTTGGCTGACAATTAGACATAAAGGATCTTTTACAATTGAGCCAGAAAATAACGACTGAAAACTAATCATGGCGGATCAAACTCAACAATAGCCGTGAATAAGCAAACTGCAAGGTAAACATAATTAAGCTGTAGGACCAGAATTAGTTACATTTTAAAAGGAAACTACATAACCGACCTGACAATTAAAACACAATTGAAACACATCCAATACATTGATTCTGAATAAATTTTTAAAGTTCCTGATTCTGAATTAATGTTTAAAGCTTAATTTAGCTTTGTATAAAAGTCAAACCGGAAATTACATACTACTCGTGATGAGTATAGTAGATCTGGTAAATGATAAAATATATTTATAGTCCAAACAATATTAACTTACATCATTATAACGTACCTTATCAGATATCCAAACAGGTGTTCCAGAAATAGTAAGCATTATGTGTCAAGTTTATATGTATATATTTCAATATTAAGATAATACGGATTACAGTATTAACAGAAAGTCAAAATGCCAATTTATCAAATGTTAAGACTTTAATTAATGGTGTTTCATTATTCATGCGGTCCGACTGTTTAGCCGGGAAGGTAATGCAAAGTTTACCACGAACCAGCTGATATTTAATGTCCCCAACAACCAATTATTAACCTGGTAAAATTAGCGTATCTTTCATGTTTCTAACAGGTAACCATGCTAAATCTTCATAACACTACGAATAACTGGGATGGCTGTTCAGCCAATAAGCATTTACAAGATCTACTAATACACTCTCGGTAATCGATTTATAACCACAAACATATAGCTTGTTCAAACCAAAGTCGTTTTTCATCAGATATTTGAAGAAAAAATAAAATCAATTGATAAAGAAGAAGTGAGAGTGTTAAAAGAAGAGACAGACAAATGGTTAAAAATCAACTCGTTTCAGAGATTCCATAAAACTCCTGGTTTAAATCATTACTTTAACAATTGTAGTCTTTAACACCCGATTATATTAACACTTCAATGCTGAGTTTCAGTTATAAAGGAAAATAACAGATATTATGATTATTATCCCTTTAAGCGTATAAAATAAACGTGAAACCTTATACAAGTCTAATATACCGAGAAACTGAGTAAGATCAACCTTGAACGCAAAGGCGGAAGTGATGTTTTCAGTATCCGAAAGTTATGACTTAAAGATAAAGATACGTGGTCATAAGCATTTTCCTTATCGCAATACATGTTGAAAATATATGAAATGCTTCCTCTTTTCAAACAATAAAATTGTAAAACGAATGATGAATTATTCTCTTTATTTTAGCTGGTTAAAAACAATCATCGAAAGCAATGAAAGCGAAGATCAGTGCGCTACTTATAGATATACTTATTGATCAGTGCAAGTTTCTACTTTTTCACAAACTTTGAACAATGTGACGGTAGATGCTGTTGATTTATCGAGCTGCCAAAAAAGCAGTCTGTAAGAGACAGTGAGAGACAAAGCAAACAGTGCATATTATTGTCTTTGAATGGTGTTATTTGAAAAGAGATTGAGATACGATCAATATATCTGACGCTAAGTAAATAAAATATAAATAATTCAAACTAATAATAATCACTAACAATAAATGATCAATTAAGTCATACTCTGGGGAACCAAAATATATTCTCAGATCCCAGCGGTACGCTTTTAATCAAACATATAATCATTATATAGTCGGTCGTCCGTCATTCATTCCACTCCTAACCTTATCTCCCAAGTAAAAATCAATTCTTTTCCATATTTCAATAAAATTCAAGAAGAATCAGAAATAATTCTTTTAACAAGAATATTGACTAAGTTTAAATTGGATCCTTTCTAAGAATTGGTTTATGATAATACCCCTTTAAACAAATTTTTCCTGATTATCCTACACATATTACAGCTGGGTCAAGAATGATTGAAGGTCGGCAGATTAAGATCCATTGTCCAAGACTACCAAATGAACGATGTCATATTCTAATGCTCGAAACCCACGTAAGTTGTTGATTTTGCACAATACCTTGTTAAATGATAGGGACGTCAAGCGGTATAATCAAAGTCAAAAGAGGAGGCTAATGCATTCCATGAAATTTTCAGGCTAAACCCAAATTTGCGCAAACATATTCACAAACATTTAGTAATACACCATCATTCCACAACAAGTCTATTTAAAACAACGTTTGCAGCAAATAATGGTACAATATGCAAATTCTTATTGAGCTACCTTCACAGTTCTAGCAGAGTTAATATTATTAATATTCCACGGTTCATGTTAGCCGTCAATCATATTTTAGCCTTTATTAACTATATTATTGTCTTATTGTTTGATTTCTCGCTCAAGTCTTTCCCAATTCAAGTGTAGTTACTCTTGCATGTAGTTTTTAGGCTAAAGGAAATGTTGCGCTTGTTGATCTGCATAGTCTATGACAGTAGCTTTGATCGTAAGCAGTAAAGTGATTTATAAGAATGATCAAATTTGTTTCCGAATTCAATTTTACAGTTGGTAATATTCACATTTTATTTATGGGGCGGAAGTGCAGTAAAATGAATCTCATCAATCTCAGATTGAAATTTCCAGTTGCCAGAAGGTAAATATTACCTGATATCTTCATAACAACATATTCAAATATTATAGAAAGCACATTAGACAATACAAACAATAATTATATATACAAAGTATTTATATAGAAGACAATGATGAAAAGAGAAAAGACGAAATAAGCATTACACGCCGATGGCGCTTAATGATATCAGAGAACACCTCTTCACCAGCTATATACCAGGCTGGTATCTGCGTGTTCAATAAAACTTGATTTCTACATCTACTCGATAGTCAATGTCCAGTTTTCTTCCCCGTCTGGGTCATTCAGTGATCTAAGATTATCTACTATTATAATATCTTTTGATCGTTTATTATATTCAGACAGATTGACAGAATTCTTACCTTGATCGTGGTCGTCAAAGACCCACGGTTTTGTTTGACTAGACGTTGATGCCTTAAGAAGGACAGACAGCACCAAAACTTTGAAGAACAAGAGTAAGGTTCCCTTTCCATCAAATGTATACAACGAAGATTTGTATCATTTAAGTTTCAATCAGTTTTGGACAACTTTAAACTGTAAATTACGTAATGCTAGTATATAATGTCACAACATACGGTCAAACATTTGGACGCCTGTGACCTTTCTGGTATCTAGTCTCAACAATTACATATAGAGAAGCTCAAGTAGTATATCTAAGTCAAAGTGCACGAATCAACAATTTTAATCGGGGTGATATGACTTGAGTTCTAAAAGTGGAAAGGGATAACAAAGCCTGAAGATAGTTATATAAAGTGTGATATATTGACAGTAAACCTATTGTTTTATACCTGTAAGATCTTGTTGAGACAGATTACAGGTATTACTATACAGATTGAACATGAAATATCAACATGAAGTATCACCAGTAAGAATGGTTTCAGTTTTGTAGCGAACCAAGTAGGTAAATCTCTGACTGAGTGCAATTGGTGTCTCATCTGCCCTTCTCACCCGATTAAGTCCTTTGCGACTGGTTTTCGTTCCCTTACGTCAAATCCAAACGGCGCGGAACTGACTTTCCGGTCCTGAAGAAACCAGCATTGAATACGAAAGAATATTCCTTCGGAGATTTGTCGTGAAGTCTTCACCAAGATATTCCACACAATGCATCTCTGTGTGGAGAGTGGTGGAAGTTACTTTGAGAAAGCTTGGGTATTATTCTTCAAATAAAGTATTGTTTTCATACTTGTCTCAAAACGTTTGGAGTGCTCATTGTGTAGAGCAGGCTATTAAAGAGAAAGGGAAATTGACAATCATTAAGACAATCATTAAGAAAACATGAAAGTAAAATTTGATTACAATTGTCACCAAACTTTGCTTCTATCGGGCGCCACCAACTCCCTGGATACTCTAGTGTATATCACTGGTATTTATTGTTTATAATTCATATAGAAATGTTCAAAAGCAAAGAAGCACAAGACATATCGATATACTGCTTCTAACATTATGTCTGAAATCATAACTATTTAAGAAAACGGTGTAGAAATACCAGAGCACGAGTCAAAGAGATTTTGACTGAAGAAATTTTCAGATTTATAAACCTCTCAGGGTCTTTAAATACTCTACCCACTCAAACTTATTTATGTCACAGAAAACAGAGAGGAACTTTACTGGAAAATTTAACTATATTGTAAATCTGAATCTTGAAAAATTTCAATTTAATTTAATTGCCAAACAAGAAACAAAAATTCTATTTTCAAATTTGTCTTTGGAAATAAGAAATTTCTCGCAACACAACAGAATAATGTAATAAACGTGGAGAAAAAGTGAACGTAGAATGAAACTTAATTAAAGTGGGATATTTCAGAGAGAGAAAAAACAGCGAGTGAATTAATCTGCTGGATAGAGATTTATAGTTCAATGTTATTGTTTCATCATTTCTCGAGATCAATTCAGTTTGCCTCATAAACTACAATCAGAGACAATATCTCTCTCGGGAACCTCGCACTTGTCAACTGACGGCAGATATAGCCTCACATCTTAGCACACATGGATGTCCGTTGAAGAGAATAGAAATATTCCTTGAAAGGTTTCTTTCACACCTTCAAAAGATAAAACACGCAGATTCTGTTATCCGTCATAATGGCGTAATTTCATGGACATCCGCAATAATAGAATTATAAAATAGATTAAACCTTATCCGTTCAAGCAACAGAGGATGATTTTCCGTTCAAGAGCAATGATAAACTGCACTGCACAAGAAGCTACATCGTTTCTTTATTCAGATTTTTTAAAATAATTTCGATTTTACAGCTTAGTTTGCTGATAAAGGTTCAACGTAATCTGGATTTATTGGATATGACTATATTCTTGATTAAAGGATCACAAGTGTTGCTAAATTGTCGAAATAGCTGAAGAATATCAATTCGTAAAACAGACGAAATCGAGATTACTGATCGAAAACGGCGGTCGTGGACATTTATGATATAAGAAGCCTCGAATGCCAGTAATGTTTCAACAACGGTGATATAAAACAAATTTAACAAAATCAAGACAGAGTAGAAGTAATCAAGGCAAGGATTTAAACTGCTGCAACTTGAATGATCCTTCCGTCTTAGTTTTATAGTATTGGATAATGACACTTTAGGTTCCTCTTAGGAACCTACAATAAAGCAGAGAATTGACTAGAATGTCATTGTATCTAAAAGCACAGATATATGGATGGGAGACTTGAAAATATACGTTGGAATATACAAAGCCTATTATATGGAAACAATCTAAGTTTACACGTTCTCCTATGCCATTTGAACCTTGAAGAAGGCTGCTGATTTTGATATGCAAAAGTTTACCATAGTTTACCATATAAGCAGATGATGACACTGTAAACTGTGGAAGACTGATACACAGGACTCACGTACCATAGACAATGAATAATATACTTGTGGGAACGTGGTCCACAGTAAAACCCGGGGATAGTGCCCCATAAACTGTGTTCCTTTTAAATGTTAATTGTAACATGTTATTGATATAAAGACAGATTCAGTACAACACTTCTGTATCAAAGAGAGAAGAAAAGGTTTAAACGAGAAATATCCGGTACTTCAGTCTAGGGTTTGATTTAAATTGTATGGAAATAGAATGGTTGTCTTGCTGAGTGGTGAGTTTCTGGTGATAAAACGCTATGTTAAGTGGTTTAGTTTGAATTATAACACACAAATCAACAATAATCGGTTTAGTTTGCGTCTCATTCTCATTCCTACGGCAGGTAAACTTGATTTATACTGTAACAGTAAGTGTTTTGTCAATTTCAGATCGAAGTTAACAGCTAAGAAGCTTTGGTTGAACGTTATTCTGCGTGGCGGTCTGTACTAGTCCAACAATTATGTTACAGTGCTATGGGATACTATATCGAAAATCTAACAAAGAAAAGATATCATCACACCATAGCAATCACCATCTGCATACGGATTACAGATAAAGAATGGTTGGCATGAGGTTCAAACGCAACACCTGAGTTGTGAGATACGTTCGGAACTAATGAATACTTCCATTATTCGCAACTTTACGCATGATGATCAATATGATGCGAGGGCACCTTTAATAAGAACATTATCAAACTAAAAAGCTTCATGTTCACTGAAACAAAGCAAGTTAATTGTCTGTACCCGACAATCAAATAGGTATACAAGTACCTGCAACAATGTACAGCTAATCAGTCTGTGGTTATGTTCTCCCTCCGACAGGCCTCAAAAGTCGCTAAAATTTGTCGACGTACGGTCACTTACAACTATCTTGTTGCCCAATCAACAGTTGTCCGTGTTTTAGCTTTTAGTAACATCTCCTTCCTTAATAACGTCACCATTTCAGCGATCAAGAAAATTAAATAATATGTGAAGAAAGCTCTCATTAATTATCTATAAGGATCTATAAACCTTGAATTGCTTCTCTGGATATTTTTTTTTATCAAGATTTGATTTTTCATGTCAATTTGACGCTTGATCATTATTAATAAAAATAACCATGGCAACGAAACAAACAACAGATTATTGTACAAAAACATCAAATTTCAACAATATTGGATTTTACTATCAGCGTTTTATTGTGTAATATTAAGCTCTGTCTCTAATTCTATATATGGCAAACGTATAAGCTCTGCCCAAGGATACGTATTAACTATACCCTCTATTTAATAGGAAATATGTAGACCCTCAACTATATAAGACGCTGGTTAAACACGGTACGCGGCCCATAACACCCAGAAAATATAAAATAACAAAAGGATCTTGTGTCTGAATTTTAGATTTTCAAAAAATATCACCGTAGTGGTCGGAAAGTAGAATTGGTTTATGATGTGTTTGATGGAATATAAATAATTTCCATACATTTCCAGTATTTCTAAAATCTATTTACATATATTCAAGACCAAAATCAACCCCCCGAAAATGGCGAATCTGTCCACTTAATAGAAAGATCCAATGATGAAGTAGATATTCATTCTTGATCCCAGCCCATTTAAAGATCTATGGTCTGGACAGATATATTCTTATCATTTTCAGTTTGAGCTAGCGAACTCCCAACCCAACCCAATTTGTTTTTTACAAATTAAAAATAAAAATATAATTGCCAAGATTTCATGACCGACTATGATATTGGAGATGATATTCCATGTTTGTAACACAGTAGTGTATTATTCAGATAGAACATCATGAAGTGATGATCAATCATAGATTTGAAATCGGAGGACAATATTAAAAGCTTAAGTTAGTAATGAGATGAATATGACCCTTATGAGGTCGTAATAAAATGTTGGCAGATTATCAAGCTCTGATCAAAACAGACTTTTGAAAAACTTTCGTAATACATATTATTTGATAAAGTTACAACAGATCGAGGATCTCACAATTCTTAACGCTTAACTTGTTGTTAACGGGGTTATGGCAATTATGTTGGAGATATAAGGGGGTCATTTCTTTTACTCTAACATCAATCGTATTCTCGAACGGAAAAATCAAAAAGGTGCATTGAAATATGGTAGCTAGTTGACTAATGATAGTAGAACTAATGAAAGACAGAAAGCTAAATAATGTTGATTAACATGCAATAAAAACGTACAAATTCCAATCAAAGAAATGGATTCCTTTCTTCCATGTTGCAGATTTTATAATTAAAGTTGTTGTGAGAATATTGATTGTATGTTGTCATAGTAACAGTATTGTTATTTGTAAATTTTTATAACTTTATAACTTTTATTACACAGTATATGTATATTTTTTAAAAATAAATACGCTGAATAATTACAATAAAACTTGATTGTTAGGTTTTTATATAAGCTTCTTTCTTCTAACTTTAAATACGAGAGCAGAACAATGGAAAGAAAGCTCCCTTCCATTTTCAAAAACAATAATGCATTTGACATTACAATTGTGCCGGTTTAAAAACACAATTGAAATCTTTTATGATGCATGTATTTGAAATTCCAACTTGAAACACGTAGGTGTATTTGAACTTATGCCAATTATTTGATTGAAAATGTTAACGTCGTACTAAGATTCATGTCTAAAGCAACTGTCTTGATAGTGTCCCAAAATAAAAGTTTACATCTAAAACACCAAGAAATTTGTCAAAGGTAGGTAAATGACCTGACCTCACATATATTTCTTAGAGAGGAGAGGGGCTGATAGACGACAACAAAACGGCGCTATTGTATTGCAATGAGGACAATACACATGGTTCTACCCTGTATGGACTACCTGTAGAAACTCTAAACAACCAGTGCTGTCGCGGTGGATCAGTGGGTTAGATGCTTTATCTCTATCTGGAGGTTAATGTCGCCCTCATTCACACTACATACAATTGCCCGTATTCAATTGCCCATTAGGTGCAGAAGATTTGGGAGGTTAAACTCCTTGCATTTAATTTACAGAAACTATAGTGAAGCAAAGTTATTTACAGCAATTTCTACCGGCACAAATTCATGTAGTACCGAAATAATTTTATTATTTCATTTTAATCTGTTCATGTCTTTTCTAAAACGTATAGACGACGTCCTACCATAAATTCACATTGAAACCACATTGCAGTAGCTTGAGAGTAGTTGATATGAAAAGATATCATTAAGCTTATCTTACCACCAGTAGACTACAAAAAAGTATAGTAAATATCATTTCAGAGAAATTGTAACAAAACCTAAGGTTTATTCGTTCCATGTCCAATCGCTGATTCCAATATTTGAAACTGAACAGTTTGGTCGTTGCATTGTGTAACAAGATTACAGAATTTTTAATTTGAAAACGCTCTGTCCGCTTTCAAAGTTGTAATGTCAATGAATGACATCGTTAGCTGCAATTCATCCTCAATTTATATGTATGCCTTCTGCTTAATATTCATTAATGTAATAAGATAAACAATGCTGACTCTTTGTATTTTTACGCTTGACACGCTGACATTAAGTTTTTTTTTCAAATCAAAATGCAGCTCGTATAACACACGATCCGTAATGAGTACCGGCCATTACATTAATTGCATTCTGTAATATAATTGATATTTGAATCGAATTTAAAAATAATTACATGAAAATCATTTTAATTGTGAAAACAAGACATTGTCATTAACGACAGAATACGTAGTTATTGGTTATTCCATGGGTTGTATTGGTTATTTTTATTATAACGTGTTTGGTTAAGCTTTATGCCTATCGATTCCACTTCGTAAGACATAATGTACTGAAACATTTTAATTGAAAAGGTTCCCTGGGCTCTTGGAGGAATCTCCTGAACCTGTTTCCTGACTTTTTTTACGCCAGCAGACCACCCATACTTTAAGTGTGGTCCCTCGTTTCTTTATATTGTACTGCATGGTTTTGTGGTCCTGTGTGGATCGTGCAATTGAAAAGAAAAATGAATCTAATTCGATGATGGTATTCCGTCTAACGATAAAACTACCTCGCGTAAAAGTATAAATCCTGTCGTTGAAGTATGGGCACACATGAGTCTTTCTAAAGATTCGAGTCGGCGTGGCGTCTGAGACTGTCTGTGTGTCCACCATAAGAAGCCGACATTATATACATGCAATCAAAACTGATATAAAAAACGATTCCTCCTCAGTACTCTCCAAACTACACACGTTAATTTACTCCTATTAACCAGATGCTTGCTCTCTGACCAGGGGGTTAATATGGCCCTCATTCACACTAAATACCATTGTCCGTCTTCAAATGCCCATAATAGGCAAAAGAAATCTGCATTCATTTAATTTATAAAAAAAAACTAGAAAAAAACTAATACTTCTCTACCTACACTCGATAATTTACTCCTACCAATCATTGCCGGATTTTCAAAATAATGCTTTGAGATTTTATCAAGTTTAAAAAACACAAACAGACTCGGTGATGACATGGTGAAATTAATCAAGCAAATAATTAAAGATTTGTTTTTCCTATTGATACAAAGTTATATCAGTCAATCTATCGGTAGAAAGTTCTGATCAATCACAGTTTTCAATTTGTTTCTGATTAGCTGTACAAGATTGGTTGTGATTCTTTCCACCTGCGACAACATATATCTTACCGCAATTAATTAAAATGAAGGTTTATATTGATTGCAAATTTCAAGGTCCTATATATATTATGCCTTTCACCCTGGGGAACAAGTGTGAGAAATAGCGAATAGCACAGGTTCCCTTTACAGCACAACCCACAATAAGTTGTTGGACTCTCGGGTAAGCGAGCAGCAGGCATCTTACTCATTGCTCTACCGCAGCTCCCTGGGTGATAGCTGTAGACGGTTAGTGTAAGAGGTGTCAAGAGAGAAGATAACCATACCTGTGAGTGCTCATAAGGATATAAACCTTAAGACAAGTTTCATTATGCCATACGATTTGAGAAATCTTAAACTTTATACTATTATAAATGCCGTTAAAGACATGCCTCGCCCTGAACTATGCAGATAGACACTCTTAATTGATGCAACCTTAAGAAGAGCCAACACCAAACTTATTAATCCGCCTTCTTTAAAGCCATTTATGAATATAGATATGCCTATTCAGTATACACCATTCCTATCTTAGAAATGCTGATTATAATTACATATATTGCAATTTGTTTTAATTTGTGTAATGAATACTGTCAAATATAACTACAATTTAATAGATACAGATTGCTTGTTACGTCATCATCTCAAGCTGGGAGCTGTCTGATAGCACAACCTTTTGGGAAAAAACTAACACGAAAGACGTGTTAATTATAACAGATATTGATATTTTGTTTCTTTGCAAACGCAGATTCAATTCTGTTTTCTTCCATTTAACTCCCATTAGTCACTGTCTATATATTTTTACGGTGTCTTACAGGTGTTAGAGAATTAAAGAGAAGACTTTGTGATGACAGTAATTCAAATAAAATAGATGTGTAATACATGTAATTATTATGGACACCTATACATCAACGTTAGGACTTTTCGAGAGATTTGAACATAATATCAGGTGCACTGGAGATAAGGTCAATAGGTTACGTTTGTGACTTCGATTGTCACTCATAGTAAGAGCGACCAATACTCCTGTGGGATAACCCACTCGAAAACAAAACTTAATATGCTTCCATCTCATCCCGAATTTCTTTGTTGGAGAGTCTTGCAAACCAAAATCCGAAATCAATTTGTTTGTCTGTGTTTTTGTGTACAGAACCAATTTCCCTGACCTATCTAGGTCGCCTTCAGATGCTATGTTCACCAATCAGGAGCCAAGAGAAGGGTGTTAACCCTCCATCCATTGAATCTAAAGCTATATTTGTATGTCATGTCATACCAAATAGAAATCCCTGGGATTGTGTCCGGGTAATCAATTCAACTCAATCCTATCCTAATCTAATGATAATGGCTGAAACTGATGTCAATAGGCCGAGATAAGATTCAGTTAATCACATAGACAAGTTAACAATAAACTCTCATTTAATTCAATTGACTTCCAATCAAGTTCAGCCCTTAATCAATAGCCGTGATTACAAGCAGAGAGAAAACTTGAGATTCAAGGGGAGTAACTCTATTATTTAACGTGATTATTTTCTACTGTGATAATCGAGTCTGTATTGATTGAATCTGAGTTTAAATTGAAATGATCGGGGGTAATATAATCATTTAGATTTGATGGCCTCACTGTCGGTTTAAATATATCGAGTTCATGGTCAGAGGAAACTAATCTTCGACAATACACGCCGATTGAGCTGGTCGATGATCCTTTACAGATATAGTTTGTTATAAAAGTTTTACATGGTGTATAATGACCTTATGGTCCAGACCAGCCAGTGTAAGCGAATCAGACGTGGATATGAACCGCTATCTAAACCTGTTAAAATTTTACTAGCATGTTAAATTGATCTCACGAACTACTGAGTGGTGTCGAATGACCTCTTCATCACTGTAAAACTCAATATGACAAGTTACGGTTGAGACTGGAAAATCCAAAATCATGTCCCAAGTCTGGATCAACAAAAGCAATCTATACTCACAAGTTTTCAATCAACAAAAGCATTTAGTTATTTTTTGATTATACATAGAAGATAATTTCTGTAATAAAGTACCGTATATTCTAATTGATATTTGAATAACTATAATACAGTAGTTATTCGGTGGAAAATCAACACATTCTAAGTCATAAGGGAGTTTTAATTGTTTGAATAAATTGTGGATATATTCAACACGAGATCTATTCCAGAGATCTCGACTATTCAACTGGATTCAATTGCTCCTTGAGGAATTTCTCTGTTTCTACGATTCTATTGTACAACTCCAGCATAATGTTTAATTATTTATTCGTCTATAAACTTTTTACTGTTTTCTATAGAATATCTAATATGATTTATCATAATATTGGATATTAGGAATAATTCATTTTTTGGCAATACGACCTCATGAGAGGTAGAGTTTTACACCATTTTGAGAGCAATGAAATGTGTATTATGGAGAATTGTAACAAATAACCCATTTTATAATGGCCGAAGGAATATGATAAGCTATAGAAACGCTCTAATGTGTTAGTACTTACTGTAGGACTAGACCGATTATAATGTCAGGCCCAGTTTAGATGTCGCGCTTTTAGTCGTGTCGCGCTTTCGGTAAGCGCGACGCGGCTGTTTTGATTTATACAGTCGTGCTTTCCGGAAGTCGAAGAACATGGCGGCTTTCGTTCGTCGCTTATTGTTGATGCGGATTGTGCTGCAGAGGCAGAGAAAACGACGTGTTTATCCGATTGGACTGTTGGGTATTTTACGGTGAAATTATTTGATAAGAATTAATGCCTGTATTTCTCTGCTGCTGCTTATTGTTTCTAAGTTTCAAGCTAAATTTCATTCTTGCCGCAGACTATAGAGAAACGTGTTCAATGTTTACAATAAGAGACAGTTTAAACAAACCTTGACCTTAGTTTTATGCTACTGCTTTTTCTCCAGGCGAATTTTCTTTTAGCAAGACACAAAACGTGTCGAGATAAATCTTTCGATGTATATGTCGTGCTTATCTTGCGCTTTTGGGACTGGATCTATTGACTAGCAAAATGTTTACTACCGATGTCTTATACAAATCATACTGGTAAACATTTTTAGCAAGCATAAACATTGTCACTTTCCAAAATGAAATTCCATCGAACGTCATCAACGTCAACAATAACGGATCGTATATCAACCTAGAGATCAAAGTAACAATATATGATGATACAGTAACTATGTCTAATATTTTTGATAATTATACAATAAAAGTATTTATTTAATTCTGTTTATTAATATCATGCTCTATGTTGATTAACTTTATCCTCGTGTTCAATTGTATTTCGTTATTACTAATACTATAATAAATCAATATCAGTTTATTCAGATAAACATCATAAAAATTACTGCAATATTCAAATACTCCTGGTCGATAAAACGAATTTAATTAGAGTTTGAGACTGAGGACCCACCAGAAAATGGAACCATCCAACGATAGCATCCATCGTCTTTAGAATTCTATGGTCCATAATCATTTTTGGGATTATAAGGTTAAAATTAGGCATAGCACGCCAAATCTACTTTTATTTTTTGACAATTAAAAATTTTCACGAACGAATTTTTGACCTTTTGCTTATGTTTTAATGTTTAAATTGCGACATATTCACTTCGAAGACTAATTTAATTGTTCTTTAAGTCTAATTTCATAATCTTAATGACATGTTACTAATTACTCCCAGACTGCTTCCAAAATAACTTCTTTACAACCACAATTAGAGAACGTTTTAGCCTTCCAACACTTGAACATAAATCATGGATAATTTAAAGTCATTACTAACCTTCCATATGTTATTCTAAAATCTCATTTGGCAAAGTCATGTTTAATTTTAGAGTTAGATCTACTTGAATCTTCAAACAAGACATTTAAAATACATTAAATCATGTTATAGGTTCAGGCAGAATGGATTACACTCTGATGTAATGAGTTTTTGTGAAATCTGAGTTCACAGTTGGACATACTACATGTATGATAGATTTAGAAGACTAAAAACTGATACAGTTGTGAAAGATATAACAGTGACAAAAATCAACAAAAAAGGTCAGGATACATCATAATTATTATTAATACAGTATCATTATCCAAATGCTTAAAAATGCAAACTCTACAGGAATATCTTTGGAGCATCTAAGACAATGCACAAAATCAGTGGGCATATACAACAATTCCAGCTTAGTACCAACAATTCCAGTTTTGTGATCGACCACTCAACCCTGTATATTTATATTGAGCAATGTACCTTGCAATTGACATGTTGTCTACGCATCTTCATCACATATTCTGTAGAGTTGGCATCACAATATATGATACAAATATTATAATGCCCTGAAACGAGTCATAATGCTAGGTTGTAATGCCCGGAAAGATAGTATGAAGAAATTCTCTTATCATTTTTCTGTATTACCACCTGAAAAACACTGCAATTGAGTGCAGTAATATGATTTAATTTCATCCTTTTCGCCGAATAACACATTTCTGTCAGTCAATAGTAGGATGGATTTGAAATTGAGCAATGTACCTTGCAATATTGACATGTAGTCTACGCATCTTTATCATTTTTTATTTAGTACAGTTGATATCTTAATAATAAAATATAAAAAACGAGTTATAATACCCAGTTATAATGCCCGGAAATAAAGTATGAAGAAATGCCCTTATCAATTTCCTGCATTGCCACCCAAAGACACTGCAATTTCGTGCATTTGATAACTAATACTTGCAATAATATGATTAATTTTCACCCTTTCTGCCGAATAACACATTTCTGGCAGGTATAAAGATCATAATTTCAAATGCAATTGAGAAATTACAGATGCCAGTTTGAAATTACAGCAGTCTGTCTATATTAATGATGACTGGAAAATGTTTTTTTGAATTCTATTCCACTTTCCCGTTATCTCACATCATTCTGCTAAAAACATTCGAGTACCTGTAATTTCTATCATTACCTTCGTTATTCCTGCAATAAATTACCAGAATTCCTTCCTCATTCCATTTTAAATCAACATTTCCTGTTTTCTAACAGATTTTTCGAGTTGTAATTGTGTATAATGGAAATAAACAAATTTAACTGTCTCCCTGTCTGTATAATTATTCTATATTATTTTTTCTATTTTAGAGAGGATAACATCTCAATAGGATGATCTTGTGGGGTACACTTTCAACAAAATCAACATGAATCATATACAATTTCACGAACACGATAGTTTTACTTTTTGATCATGCTGGTGAAGTCTAGGTCGATATCTTGCAGTATGAAAACATACGAATCTTATATTGAAATTGTTATGAAATCAGACCTTGAACACACTGATTGAAATTATGAACCATTATGGAATATATTTATATTACACAAGGGCGATTACTCGTGCTCATACATATATGATATTAGGAATCTGTCTAAAACTTATATCGATACGGACAGAAAGGAATATAGAAAATATGTTAGAGACATAGTGATAGTAAAGACAATACCTAGTACAGAAACTATCACAAAAAGCTACTTAGATATACACTAAGGTAAGTAGGGAACTGCGAAATAAAATAGTCGCATAATTATGAACCTCAGAGATACAAATTGCAAGAACATTGACAAAAGATTCTCTCATCATTATGAGAATTCTATACATGTATAATAATAACCTCATATATCCGATTCTCATTGAAATGGTATGTTAGAACTCTATTATTTGTTGAGATCTTAAAACAAAATAAGACAATATTGTCAAAGTATAAAATTAAAAGAAGAATATATTTACCAAAATATCGAATCAAAACAAAGCAATATTTATCAGATTTGAGTTCATATTTGATTTTCCACACCTTCGTGATAATGATCTTGTTTGTTTTATCAAAATTTCTTTAATTCTTTGTTTTCAGTTCGTGATGAGACACAATTTAACTGGTTTTAATCATGAGTATGAAAATATAGATAAAAGGATTATTCAAATCATACAGAGAATTGATAAATGGGTCTAAGCAGTATTATAAATTGCATAAAAAAATACAAGAATTTTGCACTGATCGTATAAAGTTACATCTTAAAACATTGGTTGGTGTACTGACGATTTTAATGACACATCAGAAATGTTGCCAATGTTGAGGAGTAACTGTGATACGAGTTTTTTAGAAGCAATTAATATCAGCTACATATTTAACTTGGTCTCTCCCGGACGTCAAGAGTACTTCACACTCTGATCTGTGACAACGTCTCACTTCAATAAGTCTCGTGGATTTAATATAACCCATAGTCACGATAAGACACCAATGGAATTGACATATTAATCCTTCAGAGACTTTTTGGGGTAGAGATCAAAGAACAAAATTTAATGGTATACTACAACTGAAAGACAAAAGTCCAAACCTTCAACAATTTACGCTGTAATCAACATGTTTCACCTGATAATGACAGCTGTAATATTTGAAACGTTGTGTATAATCACAATCGGGAGTATTCTATCAGTTCAGTGATCTATCTCTAGAATAGAAGAATGAAAAGCAACGAGATACGTCTTTATTGCAGCTACTAGTATTTGCCAATATTCGCTTTTTTCTACAAAAACAAAAAAACGCTTTCATATGCATTTGATTATTGTTCATACTAATCCATGCTGAAGCATTTCAGCCGTGATGCACAATGAACATCTTATTGAATTGGTTTTAAGAAACTGACTAGGCTATCAAATTCTACGAAGTATCTAGACGAATAATCCTATCTTTCCATAACATCAACACTACCCTTTATTCGTCACTATACTATTTAGTACATGGTCTGCAAGACAATACGTGTCCGAGCTTATATCACCATTAATGGTTCGGTAAAAAGGTCTAGACCAGAACAAAAGTCAAAGAAACCAATTAATCGAATTGGATACGAACAATGGATCTCTCAAACCGACCCATGTAGAGCACGCATAGAAATGTTTCTAAAATAGTGAGTACTAGACCTTTACATATTGAAATGATATTTTTGAAGTATTTGAATTTGTAAAATTGTAAAAGAGCTCTTTCGGGTCTATCATTCTATAAGAGCTATTGGAAATGATATAAAAATAAATGATACATAGATGTGAATTATCTAATCAAACGTGGAGACAACTATCGTCTGAAGCTGTGTGTTGGTGAATTGTTGATAATCAGACAGAATATATGAAGTCTATCTAGACTCTAGTCTGTAAGTGACGAGAGAGTCTCAGTTTCAATACTGGAGTAGATTTCAAGTATGCTAACCAGACATTAGACTAGCAACTCTACCCCGTTATTTTACTCGCTGTCATCTCTTAGTTCAATATCCCACACTTGAGATAAATGCCCAGTCGCGATTTCAAGTACGCTAAAGAAATTACAGACGCGTAGGTTGATACACAATATCATTTGACTTTAGTCATTGGTTTCAGATTTAATCCAGACGCAATTTATTTGAAAATTGAACTTCAAATAAAGTGTTAAATGAAATGAAAAGAAAGGAGTTTTACTTCAACACCTTATGGGCTAATGAAGACGGGAAGTAAAGCGTTTAAACAATAAAGTAGATGTTGGTGGTATATGAGAGGAGTCTATGTAAGTTTCGGGAATACGAATGCATACATGGCGATGTACTGGTCCTAAAGATGTAAAATTTTCAATCACATGAACTCAGTACAATCTATAATGCAACTATAAAGTTGCTTTTTAATTTATATTTTACTAACTGCTTCGTGTGTGATAATCAACAATACATTTCATTAATACGTCTAATAGTATCTGATGTAATAATTATCTATATAGATAGACCTTTTGTTCCAGTAATAAATATAAAGCCAAAGTGACTTTAAACGCCCTGCAGATAATAAAAGCTTTTTTTTATAGGTATTGCACTCAAACTTAATTTTATTTCCATCTATTTCGTCTATTTAAATGTTAGAAAGTGTTAAACTATAGTTCAGGCTGTTTGAAGATAAAGTTTATGTGATATAAAACAAGTCTAACTGTACATTTATGTAAGTTTTACGAACTATTAAATTATGTTGATATTTCTATTAGAACTAGAACTATTTAAAACAATCATAAATACTGATGTTATCTGGAAAATATTTTGAAATGCTCAGTGAAAGTTATAATGGCGCCCTAAAATACACACCAATAAAGTTCGTTCAATTTTATTGCACCGTAGGATACGCTTTTACCATTGCCAACAACGTAGTAAAATTAATGTTTGTTAATTTAATTGAAAATTTATCATATCAAGTCAAAAGAATAACTTTCAAAGGTAGAAGAAAAAGTTTTTCAATGAAATATCGGCAATGTTTCCCTCTTTATAAAGAAAGTGGCAAATTTGTCTAAAGTGTAGAATCTGTTTGACAATCGTACCTTCGTCTCAAAAAATGGGATTTCTTTTTAGCTTATATTGAAATATTATTCATGCAAAGTTTACTGCACACATTCAAATGCGTATGTGTCTGAATTAAGCTGTGCTTGAAAGTTAATAAGACAACTCGGTGATATTAGAAAAGACATAGAGATATTTTTTAGGTACATGTAAAGGTAAACGAATAATGCTGTTGGTAGATTTCTATAACAAAATATGCTTTCAAGACCCAAATTAACACACGAAATTGGAGAATCTGTCACTTAAAGTTTCAAAATGGCACAGACATAGTAACTGTTATAACAGCCTGTCAGCTCAATAATACCGTGCAAACTCGTTCTTGAATTAATATCAGCATTATCGTAACGTATATCGGAAAAAGAAAACATTTTAAAAAAATGCGCTTCCACTTGGAATTGTGAAGTAAAGCTATCTTTAAAGCCAGCTTTATTGCCGAACAAGCTGCGTTTCCACTGAATTGATCTGGTTCCCGAACCACTTTAGTCTCGATCAAAAAAGTGGCACATTATTGACAGGTCGCCATGTAGAAGACTACCGATGTTGCGTACATCTAGTACATCTCTATTGCCGAACGAGAAAAAGCCGGATTTGGCCCCCGATAAATTGCCGAACGCAGAAAGGGAGGTTTCGGTTCCCGAACCGTAATAGTTTGGCAATTTAACAAGTGGAAATACAGAAAAGCTAGCTTAAAGCCGGCTTTTTGGCCAAGTGGAAACTTGTAAGGGAATCTATGAAAGTTCTAACATCTTAAGTGTGCACTTTCGCTTTTACATAACAGAAATATACCTGCCACTTAGAAATGACACGATGCTGTCATTTTTTTACCGGAATAATTTCTGGCACCTATTCTGTTCTGTTTTCTGACACCTATTTAATCTGGAATGTTTTTCTGACAGCTTATTTTGACAATGTCAATAACAGTAATCATAGTACAATTAGCTAGAGTGTTGAGAGGGGGTACGTTACTGTAGGTTAAATAGTTAAAACAGATAGCGAGCAGTCTCAGATCACACAAGTTGTTTCAAATCAACCGTGTAATGTAAGAAAACATCAAGTTTATTTGAAAACGCATAACCATCAATATACACCGGTATATGTATTTCGCCAAAAAATATATCGTAAAAATACTTTCATTGGTTGATCTTTCTACCGGTCGCAGGTGAATTTCTTGAAATAATCACGCAATTTAAAATTATAATTAAAAACAAACTTACTGGTTCTGTAAAGCTTCGAATAAGGTCAAGGCTAGACGATGTTCTCGTACGCAATACCTCCCCGCCATAAAACTCCTTTGAAATGCAACTACATAATCCTTTGCTACAATTACCTGTAATTCTTTAGTCTAGTCTAGTCACACTTCAAATTATCAGCTTTTTTTTATTTTTTATTTTTATTTTTTTTGAGTAAAAATGAGTCCAGGTTCCGAGTTTCTTCAGCCCAGCTAAATCTTTGTCCAAGACACGATCTTCTTATCTCCGATTAAGTGATTCATTTACTGCATATTTTCAATTTAATTTTATTAACTCCATACATCCAGAATTAATGACATGTTTGATAAAAACGACAATTTTTGTGCAATTTTTCCACATCACATTCGCTGTATTATAATCTAATACAAAAACAAGATAAAGTTAGCTTTAACAAGAAAATGATTCATGGAAATATTAAAATACATTTATAATATATTCATTGATCTGTCATATATGGCAGTCTAGCATCGCTTTGTTAGTAGTGTTTTAACTGTCACGTTTTTGTCGTCGTCTCAGAAACAAATAAGCAAGTATTCTTGTATGTTCAATCTATCGTCTTTACTAAAAAATCAAAAATGTAGGAGTGCATTCATTTCTACACTATGTCCTGATCAGAAACCCTGTCCAAAACACGTATTGACAGTAAAATCGTGTAATTATTCTCTCCTAGCTATCATAAAAACTTTCAATAGGTTGCAAATATCGAATGAAATATATGCAATCCTATGCACAAAATCGCAACTTATTCTGCTAGACTGTTAACGCTTCCTATATATAGGTATACACTGATAGCATAATAAATGATATTCCATTAATCAGGGCGATATGAGTAGATAATTGTCATTAAATTGATTGCATATTGTGAACATCAGTTTACTATAACATAATACGAAGTTGCTCAATGACAATCGAAATGCAAACTGTTATCCGACCACCAACGCAGAATGTTTACGCTGGAGAAACATCATCAAAGTTTCGGCCCAAATGTTCCTAGATTTCTTACTGTCTAAACTGTGTTCTAACAAGAACGCAATACATGTATTTCGGCCATAAAGGTTGCGCCGTAAAATTAAAGATATAGAAACATAATTTGCTACCACATAGCTAAATTCTTCTCCTGCGAAAAAGAAATCTGTCGTATTTTAAGCACCAAAACACCATTCGCAACCGTATCTGACTAATGAATATTGTTCTTATCTCTAGTATACTTTTAATTTATTAACTGGTTATCAAAACATATACAGACAGCGCTAAGTCGGGATTCGCCGATAGCTATACATGTGTATTATCAAGAGATTGTTTTATCACCTAGTTTGATATGGACTATGTCACCATGTTCTATAGCACAGTGTAGTTTACCTGTTATAAATGTAATATTGGAATATCCAGAGACGCTTGAACATACTTCTTTAAACATAAGAATTCAGTTTTCAAGATATACGAGGCATTTCAGGACGTATTCTTGTATGATGTACATATTAAAATACTAAATGCCGCCCTACAAGTCTTTTAGCGATACCATTGAAAATGTTTTTATATTCGTACTATACACTCACAGGCTAACAGATGATGCGTATCTCGAAAAACCATTTTTATACGCCAACATGGATTGTGGACGTATATTGTCGTCACCCCAGTCCGTCGATCTGTCGGTCCGTCAACATTTGTTGTAGACACAATAGAGGCTACAATTTTCAATGGATTTTAATTTAACTTGTGAGCATTGGAATTGATAAGACGGCGGTCAAGTTCGAATTTGACAATTTTTCGATGAAAAGTTTTTGAGTTATTGCCCCTGCCTCACTGTTTGTTGTAGACACAATGGAAGTTACAATTTTCAATGGATTTTAATGAAACTTGGTATGAGCATTGGAATTGATAAGACGGGGGTTAAGATTTTGATGAACAGTTTTTTAGTTATTGCCCTTCACCTAGTAAAATCTTGTCAAAATTGTATTGTTGATGCAATAAAACCTATAATTTTCAAAGGATTTTGATGAAACTTGGTGTGAGCATTGGAATTATTTAGACCTCAGTCATGTTTGAATTTGACTATTTTTTAAATGAACGGTTTTGAATGATTGCCCTTTCCTTGGTGAAATTGCGTCAAAATTCTATTGTGGTTGCAATAAGAAACTAAAATTTTCAAAGGATTATTAAAATTATTATTGTTAGAATTGATAAGACAGTCGTTTGAATTTGACGACTTTTTTTAATGATGGTTTTTTAAGTATTGCCCTTGACTTAGTGAAATTGCGTCAAAACTTTTTGTGCATGCAAAAGAAGCTACCATTTTTTAAAAGATTAAATGAAACTTGGTATGAGTATTGAAAAAGATAAGATGGTGGTCAAGTTTGAATTTGACGATTTTTCGATTTGACAGTTTTTGAGTTTTTGCCATTGGGTTCAACATTCAGTGAATGTTTTTGAGTTATTGCTCAATATATTATTCAAATTCAGGGCTGCCAGTGGGCGTATGTTACCTTGCCTGGCAAGCTACCATTTTGATGTATAAAAAAGCATGTAAAAAATGTAAAATAATACAAATGAATTAGGTTTTCAGCCCTCAGGCAAAATTGAAAAAAAAGATATACTGGCATTGTTCTTAAAAACAATGTGTTGAATAATAAATAATATATCATTTTCGTGATATAAGAACACTACTATCTCCAGTTGTCCCTTGTGAAATAAAATGTTAGTGTCCTCCCTTGACGATACGTATGTCGTTCTGCCTAATTGGATCTCAATATATAGGATCTCACAACTTGGTTATTGGATTATTAGAAATTCTTTTCATATTGTGAAGCTTCACTTGAATGATACAGGGTGTGAATTTTGTGGAAAAAAAAAAACATTTTCAGATCTACAATTGTAGAACCACTTGTTACATCATTTTTACTTTTGCAACAACATTACAGTTCAAGATGTGGAGATGGTTTCAAACCAACAGCTGAAAAGGTTATGTAGGTTTGTATGAAATATTCCAATGTTGGTGAATCACAGTGTTTCGTCTACGGGTAAATAAACAAATTGCTTAATAAATTCTTACTTACTGTGACTGGGAATGTAAAGCATGGAACAGTGTCAAGGCCAACTGATTTTTCTGAAAACCATATCCGTTTTTGGAATCCATTTTTGGGTACACAGTATCCATATAATAGAAAAGCTGAGATACGAATACTACTGTTTGTAATTAACTAAAGTAATCACTGACTATTGACAAAATATAGTGCAAAATATGTTCTGTGTATTAACTCATGTAAAACTTATTGTCAGACATTCCTCTACAAATTTCCTATGAGGACCTTCAAAGTATATTTATTTAATAGCTACTTTATAAGATCTAGTAAAACCACGAAACTGTCAAGTTAAAAATCAACTCACAGAAAGGGTTAATAGATACCGGAAGTTGTCACAAAGCTGGAAACATTATCTCCCATTAATAATCTGGAGGAAAATATTTTAAAACACATCAGAACAGTCGTGTCAATCTTTTGTAAGAACACAAATTAGGACCTGACAGACCGGATACAACTTTCTTCTGAAGATAGTTACATCATTAATTTGTCACAGAACTCAGCGCAAAGATACACATTGTGACATATTGATATTTAGTTGTAAATGATTCAAGATACACTTATGTAATAAAGCAATAAAGAATGTATTATTCTCTTTTTACATAAGTATCAGCAAATTATGGACAGTTTTTTCCACATGAGGTGAAAGTGCATTTAATTATTTAGAGCATCCAGATTAACTTCCAAAGCAACTCCTGGTTTGGTGATATTTCAATACAGATTAACACAAACACCATATATTTCATCAGTAGTTCAAAACCAATCTTGACAATGTTCAAGAGTTCATCAGTAAAACGCTGATTCTGTTTCACAAGCTATCTAGATGACCTGTGCTAATTCCACTATTTCACTAGCTAATCTGGTGAATGCAATTAAAGTTGTCACCCTAAAACCTTTGGCAGCACACCTGACGAAGATGTATAGCTCTTAAACTGTAATAATAAAACTATCGTTATCAGCTATCGTTAAATTGTCATCCACCACCAGATTCAATATTCAACAGAATGACAGTCAAAAGTCAGCATAACCCCCAGCAGAATATCAGATTTATATCGTTCAATATAAACAATATGAACCAAACCATGCATCTAAATGAATAAAAGAGGCCATAATTGTTGATTAGAATATAATTATAGATTAACTGGAAGTGGAAACTGCATCAAATTGAAAATCGAAGTTCTAATGAACGTTAATAGAATTGTCTATTCCGACATTTATATTGTCAGAATGGACTCCCCACTGAGACTACAGTTTTGTCAATATAAGTTCATGTTTTGTTATATCGAATATGTCAAAAATATATTGTTGAATACTGTTATTGGTTACATCAAAATGAAATACCTTCCTGGCCTGATGCCGTGATGCAAAGAGCGAACCTCTAAAGCACGTATCAATTATGAAACAAAGGCAGGTTTCGTTCAGTTACTGTAGAATTGCCTTTAGATGTAAATAAATTAACAAAGACCTTGAGGTGGTTACTTGCTCCTCCAGATTATACTGACATGAATAAAACTTGAGGTGACCTCACATCATAATGATCACTAGTTCAGTACTTTTTTGTAAACATTGAAAGTGGTCATGAGTTCGGAACGCATCTAACATAAGGTGCAAAAGAGTAGGACGTAAAACTTCATTCAAGTCATTTAATTTGAGAGCTGCGTTTCAAACTCGTGACTGCTCTTCGCGTTCGCCACAGGTAATTGGTATGGCGTGAGAATCACTTTAGTAGATAGAAACGTCCCTTTGCTTTAAAATTCCAATGATCCAAAGAACAACTTCTGCCCCTCCAAAGACACAGTCTCAGTTCAAAATCAAAACTATGTATCAACATCGCTTTATCAAAGTTATAGAAATCCAAAGCAACTAAAAGCCTACGTCCAAGACTTCAAAGAGTATAATAGATTCTGGGAATCGTTAAAGTTATCAGACTTTCCAATAGCAGGAATTGGATTTTCATTTTAACCCTATATTGTCCAGATTGACCTTTATTATCACCAACACAACTTTGTAATCTCCTAACAAGACAGTCGAATGATACATCAATTTTTATACACAAAATGTCAAATAATCATAATATGCTTTAACAGTTACAATTTCAAGCATTTGATCAGTTCAAATCAATGATCATGTCCTTTTTATAAGCACAGCTAATATATTGAAAACGTATTCTAGAAAACTCTGTGCCTACACCACCACAATATTCAAATAAACCCTACACAATGCAATTAAACTAGTACTCTAATTTCCACAAAGAACGATAACTGTACTTTAAGATGGTCCTAAGAAACGAATCGAGTAAATATGTTTTATAAACAAAATTGATGACCTTGAGATCAGCGTCACAATATATCATTAACCTTCCACAATGGCATCTAATCCATCTGATAGTTCCGTTTAATGAATCAGGCCCAAACAGTCAGTCAATGGTAGAAATAAAGCACAAATTTCAAACAAAATTCCGACTGCTTTTAAAATGAGTGAGACTTGTTTACCCTTTGAAGATCGTTCAACATTCTCCAACTATTGTCATGCTGAATAATGGTTTTACAATTATTACAGAACAGCAAATACAACTCTGATCGTAATATGACCATCAGTTGGATCTGCTAATCGCCGATTGGTCTGAAGATAACCTCGCGATAATCTGATTCTAGAAATTGGACAATTTAAACAATTACAGTCTAATTTTATTGTCTAGAAATATTCACTCTCAACCACTTCATCAATACTGGATAATGTCGTCAACTCTAAATAGATTGTAAGCCATTTTGTTTCTGGTAACCGATACCCTTAACTGAACGACAATGGACATTGTCTAGGTTCTTCATGTCCACTTGAATTAAATAATCACCAATTATTGTATTAAATACTAGTAGCCAGTTGGTCATTCTACCATTGTAGATAATTCAAGTGAGTGAGCTTGGCAGCAATTGGTGGACCAACGTCATCAGTGGAACTGAGGTATATTCTGTTCCGAAGTGTCTACTCTTTGCATTATTTCCGATTTTAAGAACTTTACATATTGTCCGTTATGACTAATGTCCGATGTCATATATTTCTGTTCAAGTGTTGTTGTTTTTTGTCATTTATTCCATCAAGGAACTTGGTTTTCTGGTTTAAAAAGGTGCACTTCTTTGACTTACCCAAAGTACTAATGCAATTTTGAAAACAGTCGAGATTATTCATATGTAATGAGAAAATACTACTGATGTGGGGTTAAAATCATATAGCTGTAATCGGTTACCATCTGTTGTTTGTTTTATAATCTGTACTAAACCTCTAAGGGTAGCAAACTACGGTATCTTTCACCAGACTTACTTCCCTTTCAGATATCAATAAATACCCTGCATCAACCTTGATGATTGACAAATATACATTTCAAGACGAATATTCGAATACAAACTTAATTTCCTCCTTGGCTAGGTTCCTAACGTTTTTAACTGTTATGTATGGGTGTAGCTACTCCGCACCTACTATTATATTAGTAATAAATATATTAGAACCATCTGCCTGTTTACCGAGTTTCTACCAGGTATACAGTGGTAACTACATCATCACCGTCTGTTCTAGTCTAAATATTGTAAAATATCAGATTCTGTATTGACTGTTAGTTTTATCAACAACTCATTTTACACCTTGATGTTAACCCAAAATCAGGTTTCTTGTACTAAATATCAGTTTTACAGTTTTATTCACCGAAATTTTCAAGGAAAGCTACATCGACAGAATCAGGTTACCAAGTACCCACATTTATTTACGTTATGTTTATTACGTGCGTTTCCTTAGGGCGCATTTACGTTAATTGTCCTCACAAAAAACTCTCTACAAGGACAAGGAGTTTTGTCGGTATTTAGAGCAGATTTTAACGGAACATTTCGTTGCTGAATTCTCTTTAGAATATGACTCTCCGAATACAGAAATATACATATGTAAACGGGCTTGAACCAAGATTAGACTTGTACCACCTTTTTAAGGACGTAGTCATTGAGTTCATGTCTCATGAAGAAATCATATGACCAAATAGTTTACGATGTTGTTTTGATATTTTTATCATTAGACGTATTACATTATAACTGAAAGCCTAAACAAAGAAAAGAACTGAATTACAGAAATAAATCTAGAGATATAAAGATATAGAAAGAATTAGTGTCGGTATGTAAGACATGATTGACGCCTGTTATCAATGAATTCCTTTACAAATACCTCACCTGTCGTACATACCCACGGATACTGAATTCCAGATTAAAAAGGTGTCTTTCTTCCAATGTTTTAGTAAAGGTCCGAAGAACAACTTTGGCTAAGTTGAGTTCAGACATTTACAAACGGGTGTACAAGAATCGTCGAGACGAAATATTCATAGACCTTCTACAAGGATTCCCATTTTTCTTGCATTCCAGATAGACGAATCGTTTTCAACAATTTAAGAGTATATTTTAGAGTTTATAGCTTGATTTTAGAAAGTATAGAATCGTCGGCGGTCATCAGAAAAGGCCATCCCGGCGCAGGCCCCAAAACCCCCAACCCCACTTACATTCATTTTTTTTTCTTTTTACACAGTAAATTAACTTATTGTGACCCCCCTCCTTCACATCCATGAAAAGTGGTGGTGTCCCTGCTCGACACATCCCCTAATGTTTTCTATGACTCTAGTCAAGCCAAGGTATTTGCGATACGAATATCCAGATAGTCCTCTGTTCGATTTTTTGAAACTTACAGTCTTTTGAAATGCAACTCTATATTATAAAAAGTAATAAAAAATGATCAACATACAAGTTATTAAAACAAACCTTACAGCAAAACTAATATTCATTAAAATTCCTTCGTAATCTTCAAAAACATGTGATATTCATCCATTCATATACATGTATAAAGTATTGTCTATCTATGAGCTATAACTTTTATGTTTTCATGTCGCTTGGTTTTTAATCTGACTTTAGTGTTCAATGCTCAATACATGAAATGTGTTTTGTTTCTTTTCGCCTTTGATATAATTTGCCATGCCAAAGTCCATTAATTGGCTACAAAAAGTAAACACGATGTTTACAGAATAAACATATCCAAGAACTAAAAGACTGTAAATTCTCAGGTAAAAACAATTCCACCTGTCACAGATTAATAAATCTTTCTTACCTGTTCTTAAAACCTTCATTTATCTACCTTAATTAATCTCTTTGATATATTTAATTACCCATCGTATTTCTCTTTGATCTGAAAACTACACAGGCGGCAATCGTTTGAAATGTTAGTGAAATTAATACAATTTTTAATTAAAGTTTTCATTGTGTAACCTTTTTCTTCTTTAATTAATGCGCTTCAAATTTACACAGTGCACTTATGTGAATGTACCTTCGTAGATTGTGTTATTCACTTGTGCGCTGAGAATTTAAAAACGATATATAGATAATTTCTTACAAGTCTTTCTTGAAAATATAAATATCACAACCATTCGATGAAAGTGCAAAACTTTAAGGCTCAGTCGATGTTCTTTTTTTCAATTTTATCGACGAGTGATGATATTTCTATATCAAGAAAGACGAGTTTGAGGTTTTCTATCACCCACTATTGCTGTTAGTTAATGAAGAAATAAATAATAATGGAATATGTTTATCGTTATCTCCTAGGATACATGTGTAAATGCTGAAATATAAATTTGTACAACGGACATGCCAATGTCAAGTAGCATTTATATGGTTTGTATAGTGTCAAGAGAAAAACTTCTACAAAAGTGTTGTTCAAAATTACGTCATATTTGATAACCCAAAGCATATCTATCCATTTTCCCAGAAGGAGATTTATGGAAATAAAAAAAAGTGTGAAAATACACAAGCAAAAATCAAAAAGGTTAAATTTGTAAGAACCTTGAAGAAATATAGAAAAGAAATGTGTGTTTTATTACAGCACTTCAACAGCTGGTAATCAGTCAAACATAAAAAAAGTTTTACAGGTATACAAAAACATCGGTATATTTCATAAAGTTAGGCTGCAGTTTAACTTGCATAATAAAATCATCTTCATTAAGTTTTCAAGAAAAAGTCCCAGGTAAAACAATAAAAAGCTTCAAGAAAGTTAGAAAAGAAATGTGTATTTTAGCACAGCATATCCACAGCTGGTAATCAGTTAAAACATAAATACAGTTTTACAGATAAAAAGACATTAGTATATTTCATACATTGGAGCTGCAAACAATGTTCAATTTTACTTTCATGAACTGTAATAAAACATTTATAAACACAGACAAGTAGCAAACAATCATTTAAAATGCAAAATCTGAGAAAAACTTTATTTCCACTATAAGACAAACTAGGCGATGGTCATTGATATATGGATAACGAATGTCGAGCTCTATCTTACAAATTATTACAAGATTCGTATGACAAAAGTACAACTGCGGAAAAAGCAAAAAAGTACTTCTGAACTTCTGAAAACTACAAGCGCCTTATATTGAGATGTGAAATTTGACAAGGTAATCAATACTACACCTGAGAATTGATAAAAAATCGAGAAAACACCTGAAATTTCAACCAGGTAAATATACATAAAACATCTGCTTCTAACTTCCATTTCATACATGACTTATTTTAGTTGATCTAATTTGATACAGCTAGGTTATAGGTTAATTGTAGTTCTAGAATTCTTTTACTAAATTGATCAGAAACATATTGGCCAAGTCGATACATGTTCCTATGCTGCTGATATCAAATAGATTAAAGCCTTGATCTCCTTGAATCATAAAATTTGGTTGAACAATATGTACCTTATCTGACTGTATTGTACTTTTATATGAGTTCTAATAACTTGCAACGAGGTGATCCAAACAGTTCTGTAAATCTTGGTAAAATTAAACATGCTTCCTACAAATTATATCAGTTCATCAGAATGTGCTATTAGGGTTAATTTGGGCTGCTCTGAACCACAAAGTTTGTTGAATCCTCTGATCTTTGCTCGTGACCTTCAACAATGATTTCGGTGAATGGATCGGTATTTTATGTTTTGATTTTTTAAATTTATATATTTTATATTATGTATTTATTTAATGATACATTGGGCTTTAACACATGATATGTAAATTATTTTAAAAAATATTCATTTAACTGGATTGTAGTGTGATTGTTTCACTCTAAGTCGGTGGGTGAAAGCAATTTGTGCCAAGAGACATCATCGCACTCTATCAACAAACTCATGGGGATAAGTATTTGACATTCTCATAGCCTAACTATAACTAGAATTGTTCCCAAAAATAGTTTAGCTGTAATTACATTTATGAAGATAAATCACAAACACAATTAGTTACCTGGTGAATATTATTATAGTTTAAGTGGGTTAAAGTACAGTCAGTAACGGTTAAGGAAAGGGAAAGAGGGAGAAGGGGGTTGGCTATCATTAAACTGACCTGAAGATGGTGCCACGTGGTCGATCAGCTGTCCACCACACCTAAATCACGAAAATAAAAATAAATGTATTATGTATGAACAAAATAATATCATGTTGGAATTATAACTCTAATTTTGTGTAGCATGAAACAGATTTTCATGTTAACAGAAAGTCGCTGCAATAAGATACAATTATGCACCATAACGTAAGCATGTCTGCTCCAATCGCTATAGACGTTTTCTCTTGTAATTAAGAACGATGGTTTCATATTTTGAAAAGCGACACGGGTAGCTGCCACAGGGCGCCGTCAGCTGATACAAAACGACTGTATATTTAAATGGCTAAAACACCTAATTTCGATTTACAGTTCGTTACAGATAACCATCGTGTTTCCTTGGCTTCAATCAAATCAATTACTAGTAAATTAGAAAATGTGTTTGTTATTTCATGATTCTGAATTAATCTTTGAACTGTTGAACTTTCTGTTAATTCAATTCAGTTAATTTTGTTCAGACGCTTCCTTATAACAAAACACCTTCTTCGGCGAATCACGACTTCTTTACGTGCTCTTCAATACAATATACCCGAGCTATATCAGTAAATAAGTGAAAGCAAAATTGATATCCATGTATAATATAATAAAATATTAATGTAACATTAAACGATGATTAAGTCTATAATTATATTCGCTTTTTAAAGCAGGCTCGAATCTTCGTCGGATAACATGCATCAGATTGACAAAGTTGCTACATCTTGAGAGATCAAAGCTTCCAGTTTATTAGTTAGTATTATAACTTTAGCTCATTCACAACTACTAATGACTAACTGGACGATTGACTAAAGGCGGTTAATCGTTTCATCAAACTGTGGGTTTGGTAGCCATGTTTTAATACCGCGTAAAATAGTTTGAAGTCGCCATGTTTAAGTACCGCCTTAAATGGTCTGGAAATATTTAATGGGTTGATAATGATCCGGAGTTAATTTTTAAATATAAGTATTATGACACTGGTATGGAAGGGAAGAAGTAATATGTTCGACTTTGGTTTCAGATGATGAACAATTTTAATTTTCTAAGTTTCTGCTGACTATTGATGAATATATAATATATTTGTAAAATGGGTATTTTAGATAATGCAGTAGTTTTTTTACATCCCTCATCATTTTTACGTCAATTGGGCTGTTATTCTGATATCAAACTTTTTTGACCTGAAGTTATTTATTTGGTGCAAATGTAGACCAATATTTAATGATAATATCATAGAATAAAAATTTAATGAAATGCGTGAAGGAGAATCAAACTAAAAGGGCTAAGCAGCAACTTAGTAGACTTGTAAGATTGATTAAAATTATACTTACAACTAATCGAGTGATGTACTGTTTTATACCCATAATACTCCATTAGAATATCCACTAAACACTAATAGTAAAACCTAGAACAGAATCGTTGTAGAGAGTTCCCACTTAAAGAGGAACTGAACAAGTCGGATATCTACAGGACAAAACACCACAAAAAATATTTATAAGAAATGTAGAAATAGTAAAGATCTATTTCAGATGCATAAAGTGATCTTCTGAATCAAATCGAGTAATTAACCATTGGAGTCTTGTTTTTATAGAAAAACATTTTCAATCCAAAAAAGTGATTTATAATCTTAAAGAGAACAAAAAATTACAAAGATAATAATCCTCACAATAAAAACGGTAAAAAACTAAAAAATAAATGAAAATCACTCTTAATACAGGTACAACATCGGAACCCTTCCAGAACACTCTATATAAAATATCCACACGATAGAAATGTCAAAGTTCCCTGTACCCTTCATTTAGCTTGTTCACAATACACAATGATAAAATATAAAGTATTTGTGGAAAAATATTCACAAAACAAGACAGCAATAAATAACACCAAATATTATATACGGCACAAAATCGGCAACGTAAAATGAAAGAGTATGATCGACCGACAAATTTTTTTCTAAATTGTCACTTCCGTATTGGTAGGTGGTTAAATCATTAAACCCTAATAGCTTTATCGCACAAATTTTCTGGTAAAGTGGAAGTAAAAGAGTATAAGTGCATGACTTGTTACTTCCGTGTTCGTTATTTAGAACTTTTGACGCAATGGTTCTAAGATGAAAATCCTTCGAAACATCAGACTTTATAATTCAGGAATATTCCACGAACACCTGAACCAAATTCTTAGCAATTATGATCCTCAAACCGGAAATGTCAAATCAAATTTTTCACACTTGACTTGTATCTGGTATGAGACGTTATGTATTATCTTTTAAACACCACCTCTGTATTTTACAGCACCAAGTCATCGTAAATCACGACAGAGAAAAACTTAAGAATAGTATCCCATATATCATTGTACAGCGAATGCCTTTGATCTGATCAGTCGTCTTAATAACAGACAGCTTGAACGATTAAAGAGAAGTATATACATGCAATAAGAAACATACTCCAGTTAGACCCGTCGTTTACACAAACTAATACTTCAAAACAAGAATCTCTAACCTGTAGTTTGATTTGTGTAATCTTTACTGATTCACAATTCTCTCTGTTAGATTTCACGGCTTCTTTCGCTGGATTTACTTTTACTCTTAACACCTCATTCTGCTTTCATATGTTCTTGCGCATATCATAATTATGTATTTACAATAACAAGAAATTCTACCTGAAACTGATGCCAAACATATATCTCAATCAGGTAATTGTAGCAACAAAGAGTTACGCCGTCCACAAAAAAGAAAAAAAAAATAGTATACAGGACTGAACTTCCAAACAATCTCAAATTTACGTAAAATGTTGGCTGAAAACACCTTAAAACAAATATTTTACAATCATATGCAGTCGTTTAAACCCCAAATATATGAAAATAGCATCTAACTCTCAAAGCACAACAAAATATCCTGGTCCATTTGATAGTAGAGAAAGAACCTACACAAATCAAACACAACGATTTAACTTGTGTTTAACTAAAAGGCTTTCGATCATTAACACCCCTTGTCTGGAGGTGTTGACATGAGAATACGTTTTATCTCAATCGGACGCAGACTGAAAATATGCCAGTTGTCTGAAGACCGAAAAGAGTGAAATTCTGTTTATAAATTTTTTCAAGGCCCTGTTTCAATATTTCTAATAATGTATAATAAATGAAGCTACAATTTACTGGTGAGTGAAAACACCCGATTCTGTCCTGCATTGGATTCTAGACTGATTTATTATAATTCTGAATGTTAAGACTTTTCCCCATTCGGCTTTCATGTTCTTAAACATAATGAATAAAACAGATAGTGGAAGTTGCTATTTACCTATGATCAGAAAGAACAAACATGTTTAGAATTAAAGAGACTCTAAAAAATTTGTATATGCATATATTCGTATTCATTGTTCTCTGATTTGAATCACTGCCCTGTAAACTGGGTTGTCATTCATCACCGTTGTTAAACACCCAAACACTTCACACTATAAGAAACCAAAATCTTAAAATCTAGTTTCACAAGGGAAGTTCATGGCAGAAGGTTGCTGCCTACTGTCTTTTCTATATAACGGAAAATGCATCACTGAAATTCAGTACCTCGACTACCAATGGTTCTACAATTACTCTGTGTTCTAGACTTGAGCAGATTTAAATACCTTTGAGTAAAAACTGTTATTTTGAACAAGGCTAAGATTCCATTCTTGATCTGAATGCGATTTTGAAAACATACACCAGTTTATTGCCTTCATTAAATTATTGCACAGTCTTTACTGCTTTTACACCACATGAAACCTTGATGATAGAATGTTCACAAAATGTAAGGCAACGGCGATAATTACTCAACCAACAATTAATTTCATGTCAAAATTAACTTTTAATGAGAAAATAAATTTTGTAGAAATTATTTTGTAAAACTGCCAGATAGGTGGCGCTGTCACTCATTTCATATTCAATATACAAATAATCATAATACCAGACTTTATGTTCTAATAGTTTTTTAAATTTCAAACAAGTAGATATTTCAAACTTTTTGAGTTTTTAAAAATATACCATATTTAATATGGTATCATCCAGTCTGTTATGTCCACCATATTCAATATACACCGAATCATATGCAATTTACAGAAAATCAGACCTTTTGTGTTTATTGTTTGTTGAAAAAGACGGAAATGTTCGATGTAATATACTTTCATGTCAGTTGATACCTGTCACTAAACCCCATTGTATTCAGAATGCACGAAGACGTAATCAAAATAACAACATTTGTTGTTGAAATGTTTAATTATTTTTAAGGATTTATCCATAAAAACAGGGAGCGATTTCAGAATAACACTTTTCCCAGATAGATAGAATATCTTCAAACGAAGAATGACTGTATAGTGAACCCTTGCCAGTTCGTGTAACATAACAATTATTTCTAGGAATTTGTGATGGGGCCACTGAATTTGTTAGGGAAATGCATTATGTTTAATGGTAATAAATTGTAAGGCCGGGCCTACCTCTATTCTATAATAACTCCACTGAAAAGATATCACAATCATCACTAATTCAAGATGTAGATATATATTTGTTTATGATATATAATACAACATTATCAGAATAAGACTGATTCTCATATTTTCAGAAAATGAAAATAACATGCAATATGTAGCTCATTTTCGTAACCTGTAACTTGCACTCATCTTCTACTTCGTAGCTTTAACCACATGCTTTAATGAGACTACGTTATCATCACCATCGAACACAATTGTTGTGCTGTTTGGGAAATGTTGAGGAGCTATCACGTAGAAACCTTGTAGACCATTACAAATAGACTATCTATTGAACTATCAACAAGTAAAATATACATGAAATTATCTTAGTCTACCATCAATACAAGAAGTTAAACATTGTTTAACAGTGAAAATCTATTTTTTTCAGTGCTCTCTCTGATCTAAGTGGTGATTTTGCATTTCTGAAGAGAATTCAGAGGAAAGAAAAATTATCAGACATACACCTGGAATGCAAAAGCATGAGCGTATTTAATTATACTGTAGTGTTATTTTTACTTCCGGTTAAAGTTCTGTATGCTACGATGGCTGTATCCTGAAGATGTCGTGACAAGTTACTCGCTGTAAATTTTAAGCTATAAAACTCTATTTGATTTCAACAGTAAGGTGTCCTCACAGCATAGCGATTACCATTGCGTGTGTTTGAGGATAAGAATAGCGATCGTAAATTACAAACGCAATTCTCATACAAGTAAGTTGTGAGTTGCAATCATTTTTTATTATAAGCAACCAATCGCAACGCAACTTGTAATCACCAACGTGTGACCGACAGACTTAATCCCGATTAAATTTAATTATTCACTATCTAAGTCGGAATATAATTTCCATATTTTATACAATTATTCCATCTTGCTGTCAATTCTGATTGTTTATCTTATATTTCGTACTGGCGTTTTGACATTATTTTCAACTCATATAATGTTTGCCAGGTTAATTGGCGCTTAATCGATGCTTTGCGATTACAGTATGAGGCCTCTCGGTATTATAAGCGGTATAATAATATGATATTACTTTCCTTATTAAACAGACCCTGACAGTCTACAATCTTAACAAATAGGCTGAAGCGGTTGTCCTGGCAATTTAAATACAATATGTTTTTATAGCAAACTGCTTGGCGTTTTGTAATTTGTCCAATGATGAGTAATGTTATAGTCGGTATAATACTAATAGAATAATAACTATGCCTTTCCTTATTTTACAAACCTCGACAGTTACATATCTAAACGATAAGGCTGAAACCGTTGTTTAACTTACTTAACTAATGACATGAGTCAATTTCTCCAATAATGATCAAAAAGCGGGACGTAAAATATTACAAACGTATAGGCCTTGTTAATTTTATCAGTATATCAACCAATTAATAAACCCTGATCTGTTGGCCCCATAGTATGTTCACCGAAATATCAACATACAATCTCAATCTCTTAATTTCTTATAACATACTTCTCATCTGCTATAGACAACGTTTTCTACATTTCTTATTTTACTCATCTCGTTTTACTTTGTCCAGAAGTAGAAATATGTGACCTGGCGGGAAAATAGATCAAACAGATCTTCAAATCTAACACGTTCTTAACATCAAAATGATCATAGATCGCTTTTATCCTGATCAGTATTGCCATCGACATTATTTCATTTCCTCTTTCCTATTTACACAATCTAAACTTGTTATAGTTCCGCACTAAATCAACAGATCCGCAGTAAATATTCATTTCCGGTTTCTAGTCTGGGCGGGAAATGAAAGCAGAAGTGAATATTTTAATTATGGGGTATTTATCTTTAATTTTCCCGCCACTTGAGATAATTAGATTTTTTTCTATCATCAAATATCCCAACAAATTTGAAACTAAGTCGCATTCTTTTACTGTCGATGGGCAGGATTAATTTTATAATTAAGGATTCATGTTCATAGTATATTGTAATTGATACCGGATCAAGAAAAGGGGGCAAGACGGACAGACACATTAACTCGTGGTACAGTATTGCTGGAAATAGCAATCGATTCACTCTTAAACTTGGTATCTGTATTCTAGTTGATCAGTAAGTGACCCCTCGGATGTTTAGGCTCAGCAGGATGCTTAGTACAAACACTTGGTTGACACTTTAACCTATCCGCAAGAAATATCGTGAAATAAAGCAAACAATCCTGAATTATTTGAGTTAAATTATAACGAATTAATAGTCGATTAAGATGTCGAGAAAGATTGTGTTCTGATCGTCATTTGATAGAAAGTTTGTTAAATTATTACAATTAAACTGTGGACAGTCTGGTAGTTTTACATTCTTGACTACCAAGCTGTAAACCTAGTTTTAGAAATTAACTCTATTTATGTCCATACACGGACTGTTTCACTAGTTTTACACTATAAACTATATAGCTGTAATTTTACTCTGGAAATTAACTCTATTTATGTTTATACCACGGATCTGTTCCACTACTTTTATACTATAAACTATATAGCTGTAATTTTACTCTGGAAATTAACTCTATTTATGTTTATACCACGGATCTGTTCCACTAGTTTTACACTATAAACTATATAGCTGTAACTTTACTCTAGAAATTAACTCTATTTATGTTTATACCACGGATCTATTTCACTAACTTTACACTATAAACTATAGAGCTGTAACTGTACTCTAGAAATTAAGTCTATTTATGTTTATACCACGGATCTATTTCAATAGTTTTACACTATAAACTATATAGCTGTAACTTTACTCTAGAAATTAACTCTATTTATGTTTATACCGCGGATCTATTTCACTAGTTTTATACTATAAACTATATAGCTGTAACTTTACTCTAGAAATTAACTCTATTTATGTTTATACCACGGATCTATTTCACTAGTTTTACACTATAAACTATATAGCTGTAACTTTAATCTAGAAATTAACTCTATTTATGTTTGAACCACGGATCTATTTCACTAGTTTTATACTATAAACTATATAGCTGTAACTTTACTCTTGAAATTAACTCTATTCATGTTTATACCACGGATCTATTTCACTAGTTTTATACTATAAACTATATAGCTGTAACTTTACTCCAGAAATAATCTCTATTTATGTTTATACCACGGATCTATGTCACTAGTTTTACACTATAAACTATATAGCAGTAACTTTACTTTAGTAACTCACTCTATTTATTTGTACACCACGGATCCATTTCAGTAGTTTTACACTATAAACTATTTAGCTGTAACTTTACTCTAGAAATTAACTCTATTTATGTTTACACCACGGATCAATTTCACTAGTTTTATACTATAAACTATATAGCTGTAACTTTACTCTAGAAATTAACTCTATTTATGTTTACACCACGGATCAATTTCACTAGTTTTACACTATAAACTATTTAGCTGTAACTTTACTCTAGAAATTAACTCTATTTATGTTTACACCACGGATCAATTTCACTAGTTTTACACTATAAACTATTTAGCTGTAACTTTTCTCTAGAATTTAACTCTATTTATGTTTACACCACGGATCTATTTCACTAGTTTTATACTATAAACTATATAGCTGTAACTTTACTCTTGAAATTAACTCTATTCATGTTTATACCACGGATGTATTTCACTAGTTTTATACTATAAACTATATAGCTGTAACTTTACTCTAGAAATTAACTCTATTTATGTTTATACCACGGATCTGTTTCACTAGTTTTACACTATAAACTATATAGCTGTAACTTTACTCTAGAAATTAACTCTATTTATGTTTATACCACGGATCTATTTCACTAGTTTTATACTATAAACTATATAGCTGTAATTTTACTATAGAAATTAACTCTATTTATGTTTATACCACGGATCTATTTCACTAGTTTTATACTATAAACTATATAGCTGTAACTTTACTATAGAAATTAACTCTATTTATGTTTATACCACGGATCTATTTCACTAGTTTTATACTATAAACTATGTACATTTGTAGCTATAAACGGTCTCTGTGCCTCTTTTTATGTTTATTACACCGATCTGTTTTTTACAAAATAAAATATCAAGCTCAAGAAATTAATAATTTCTACACAAATTGTTAACATAGGTTTTAGTAGAGTGATGTTTCTTACCCTGTACTTGTTACTCTATAATTACATCCTCTATTAGCCCGACAAATCTGGACCTATCCGTTCCTAGGATACAATTTTCAATAGGATACTGCATGAATGCTGTTGGCTGCAATGGCGTTTCTAGAATACGATACGCTTAGAGGGAGCAGCCGGAGCTATACAAACTTACAGGGGAAGGGGAGGGAAATTCTATCACTACGTAAAATGATCAAATTGAAAGTTGGGACCAAAGCCACATCGTTCCCCGCTTACCCTCACTAGAAGCGCCACTGTTTGGTAATGTTGTTCCGAATCAGACCCAGTCATGATAAATGAGTATGAAACACATTGCTTTATCGTACTACAGCATGAATGAAAGTCTGTATAGATCCAATATATATTCTAGACAGAATTATCAACGGGAAACCCCCTCCGGTAACATCTGTCAACCAAAACAGCATTTAGTTGTTGATCAACAGATTATAACACGATATTCTCGTATAGAGCGATATCTAACGAAACTACTGCCTGAAGCAGGATGGCGGCTTGTTAATTAATAAATGTCTATTTCTGCTCGTGCACTGGTGATATGGCACCGTAGGGGATTTCTCGATTAAATGGAATTATTTCATGCCGTTTAGAAATATTTTATGCCACATATTGTGAATGAAGAAGATCAAGGTTTACAACACTGTCTTAGAACAAGGTTCTCAACTGACAACAACAATGTCAACAAAAGTACACATTTTTGTAAATAGAAGCATAATTCTGTATTATGTAACAGCATTTGATGTCAAGTGGATCGTATGTTGCTATCCTTACCATCCATGTTTATTAAATATTAATAATATTATTATATCGCTGCCAGAAAATCGACCAATCAGCGTGCTTAGTTTTGTATATTCGTGGTTATCATAGAACTCTGACGCTGTTGATAACAAGTCCTGTATTTGCATTGATTACAGATCTTGAATGGAAACAGTGTTAACATGTCTTACCTGATGGTTACGACTAAAGATTCGTCCATTTCAGCACTCTTCAAACAAACCATCTTAGTGTTTATAGATCTTCACTAGTGTTTATGGCATATATTCAACTCAAATTCACAAAACACTTTTCTGTGGATTAAGGAAAATTGCAGGCAATACAGAGTTGTTTACAATAGTAAAACCAGAGGCAAGCAGTAGCACAATGGAATAGCAATGTCTTCTTCCTAGTGGTTAACCAATATAGAAACGATTGTTAACTTATAATCCAGAAATTTAGTGATTAAAAATTAATTATTAGAAGTCCATATCAGTCATCATCCACTAATAATACTATGTAAGATATTATGTTTTTGTAGTTTTATAAACATAAATCTCTCAGAGTTTCCTAAATGGCTAATATTAAATGAGTTTCTTTCTTTTTGTCCATGAAAAATTCATAGAAAATGACAAATAAGCTTAATATGTAGACAGTTCTCTGGGAATATTGAAAAGAGTCAAATGAATAATACATATTACATTTCAAACATTCTGACAAACAGAAATTCTGATATGCGGCAATGTATTACATGATAATCCAAACAAGTCTAAAGGTCCAAGATTACATTATTTAAACCCAAATCATCAATTAATGACGAATAAAATGACTATTTCACCAGTTATGCTAAAGCAGCGAAATTTATCCATACAGCATCAGCTTAAACATGCTTATAACAAACAGTATAAAATCTCAAGACGACAATCCATCCAAGTCTAATATATACACTATCTGTACAGTTCAATAATCAAAATCCAACAATACATATAGCAATAAAGAATAAATCCACTTAATATAAACACTCTCAGGCTTCAGTAAAACAGTTCGAGACTTTTGTTTAAAATTTTAATTTTTCCAGACATTTAAAATTGAGATGTAAATTTAGCCTCCTGTCTGAAGGACACCCTTTAGATGTATCTCAAGAGATAACGTTCACATTCGTATATTACTTTTCAAATATGACGTCCAGAAATAACTGGAATGTGAAGTCTCGAACTTATAGCTGTGGCAATAGACTATTATATTTGTCCAGTCTACAGTGTAGCTAATAACACTGTTTGAGCTCAAGGGCTACACGAACCCTGGAACCCAATACTACATAATTACACTTCAATCTCCTCATTGAAAAAATATACTCCAATATGGAATAGAATTCACGAAAAGGCGAAACTTGAGAGTCTTGAATGACACTAGAATGCCACTTGACGCCTCTATACTTTTCCTTTTATTGACATAGTTCAAAACACTGAAGAGATCTTCAGCCTGAATGCTTCCAAGAAAATTTTGATTAAAAACTCAGTCTTCTGCTGATAAATAGTTCGGTACCAATTCCTCAATTCCTGAAAGTCTTTGAATCTTGGTATTGTTTGTAGTAAAACTAAAATAGAATGGTATTGTGAGTGAATTGAGAAAAGACTAAAGGCCAAATATCTACAGTGATGTTACTTTAAGAAATTGTGTCTGATTGAAATAATCTGGTCATAGATCACGATATCATAACGTATACAGACTGCAGGATAACTCATAAGGCCAAAGCCTAGATATATTGGATACTAGTGGACTTGCAGCACACACAGTAGTGACCCAAAAAGTCCTCAGTCTTGTGAACCGAAATATTTTTTATCGAACTTTTATCTGTGGGCCGAAGAATACCAATGTTCCCCATAAGTCAAACATTAGGTCTAATATTTTAAAGTTTTTAATTTCGTTATAGTTGGCAATTAATCACGGAAGTAACAAGTTATTATAACAAACTACCCCACAAACAAACAGATACATGTATATTCAGTCTGCCGTCACTGTAGAATTCTGATCAATGTAACGTCGCCCTAACAAGTTAACTTATAAAGGGATGGGGGTGACCATATCTTATATTTTCAAGAAATTAAAAATAGAATAATTTGTCTTTCTTATGACGTTATAATTAAAATACATACTACAATCGTATGACGTCATAAGAGACATATTTTCATTGCTGAAAAGACGCAATTTCAATTTTCTCTGCGATTTTTGAGGATTTTTCTGAATTTCCAGGTGAGATATGTTTACAAACTGAATGATTTTACCTGAAAATACTGTTGTTAGTCGTCGGTCTATATTGTACAAGATAACTCGTAACTAATAGAGTTTACGAGGTTAATTTCAAGTCATTTGAAATTGGTAATTTGCAAATTTAATTTTGGAAAGATTCCTTACAATTTGTTCTATATTTTGTTATATAAATTTTAGAGTTTGTGAGTTGACACCTTTCCAGTCTTTGTCTTGATCGTAAAACGATCATAAAAAGCGCTTCAAATCTCTAAACGTAGCAACATAAATACCTAATATTTATTCATATCTATAGAAGTATTTCGTCAAAGATTTTATTATACCATCCATAGAAAAGGTTTCTAATCCGGGCAGTAATCACATCATGGCAAATAAGACCTAATAATATATCATTACGAAAAAAGTATTTATTTAATGATAATCGTTTGATGTCTCGAGTATTATACCCCTTTAAGAAGTTAGCAAATTTACAATAAAATATAAAGATTTTTATTATCTATTCCAGAATGTCCAAGAAATTAAGGCCCCACCCGCCATTTGTTGGTTTTGGTGAGATTCCTAAGTATGTCAATCCGTGCATGACAGAGGAGGAATACAAGTATTACGAAAGAGAGTTCTTTGGATTCCTGCAAGATAAACCAGTAGAAGAAACACCTAGTCTCTTTCAGAGATTCAAGCGGTTTACTGGAATTTCCAGAATCACCAAAAATGAAGGTAAGGCACGCTTGTAGCTTGTTGCTTATTTCACTTGACAATCATGGTAAGGCCAAAAATACACATCGGGGCAAAATATGTATGTGTTTCCATATGAAACTTTGTTGTATAGTGAAAATCTTGTAGTACCAGTTTAACATCTATCACTTGTTCCTACTGTGAATAGTCTATCTATTCTATTGTAGATAAAGTACCGACCATCAAGTATAGTACATTTGATGGAGCAACTAATAATAACGTGGATCGTTTGAAAAATTATGGTAAAACAACTCCAAGATCTATAACTAAACTAGTTGTCAAGACAGAAGATACTGCTACACAGACTGAAGGTGTCGCTACTTGTGATCAGGAAGGTAAGATATCAGGATGTTTGAAAACTTATTTCTAAAGATTTCTGGAACAAACTTAATAACTGGAAGTGACTGTGACAATACACCTGAATGGAAGTTAGAGGGTATCTGTATAATACTCCATTGTAATATTAAATCCATAGAGAATTTAAAACTTTAAATTTCATTTATTTATTATTTCAGTTCAAACGGTTAAACCGCAAAGACAATTTCTAAAGTCTTTCAGGCGATTCTTCCGATCCTGCAAGTGCATCAGAACAGAAGAGTAACTCATGTAACTCATCTGGGAGGATCTTGAATACCATGTAGAATGAACGTTCAACTAAACCACTCGTCAATTGCAATGGAATGAATGGATAATATGGATGTGTGTTGGGATGGAAACAGAAAGACATTAAAATAGTGTGACTGTGTATGTAATATCGGTGACAGTTGAAATGAATAGAACGAAAGGGTGTGTCTTTGAGAATGTGTGTTTCGTGTGGTGTATGTGTTTGGGGGGGGGGGCATGGGTTAATAGGGTAGATTGTGTGTGTGTGGTGCCGGGGGTAATAGTAGATAGGTTGGTTGTGTGTATGTGAGGGTGGGTGTGCTTAGAGGGGACGGGGAGTTTATTGGGGTAACAGGGTCGGGATTATTTTGGAATATGTTTTCTGTTTGTACAAATTTAAATGAGTTTTGGTGCTTTTGTTTGAACATAAATAGTAAAACCTAACCACATATTGTTATTAATTTACAATTGTTATACGTATCTTATTATATTTGATATTTTCATATTAAAGAGTTTTATATTTGGAATCTTTTTTGTTTTTTATCAAATGATGGTGAGAGAAGAGAAGACTTAAATGCCAAAATCCTAAACGTTGAGTTATCGAGATTATGTGATCAGTTAGAATTAATTCATCCAAGGTCGATCTTGCCAAAATCATTTTATTGTGTCGCCAGGAATCGTGCGTTGACTTTTTCGAGATAATTACGGTAATTGCTGCGATTTGGTACCAATAAACTGTTGAAATTGTAAGAAAAAAACACATAAAATATGTTGAAATGAGATAATCAGTGCTTGATAAGAAATCTAGCAATAATGAACTTGAAATTAGATCTTCTTCATAACTGTAGTTTTATTGTTAAAAGAAAATATAAGATGAATAGGTCAATTTGAAAATTACTCCTACACGATGTAGATCGATAGAATACAAAGGTTACAAAGTTACATACATCAACATAGTTGCACAGTGAGTAACGTTATCTAGTTGCTCATTAAGTAAAACGAAGTAGTTGCCGAGTGAGTCATTCTGACTAGTTACCCAGTGAGTCAATCTGACTAGTTACCTAATGAGTCAATCTGACTTGTTACCAAATGAATCCATCTGACTAGTTTCCCAGCGAGTCAATCTGACAAGTTACCCAGTGAGTCAATCTAACTAGTTACCCAGTGAGTCAATCTGACAAGTTACCCAGGGAGTCAATGTAAATAGTTACCCAATGAGTCAATCTTGCAAGTTACCCAGTGAGTCAATACAAAGGTTAAAAAGTTACATACAGCAACACAAAATTTTTTACTCGTAACTAGTTGCTAAGTAAGTAAAGCTAACTAGTTGCTAAGTGAGTAAAGCTAACTGGTTGCTCAGTGAGTAAAGCTAACTAGTTGCTAAATGAGTAAAGCTAACTAGTTGCTCAGTGAGTAAAGCTTACTATTTGCTAAGTAAGTAAAGCTAACTAGTTGCTAAGTGAGTAAAGCTAACTAGTTGCTCAGTGAGTAAAGCTAACTAGTTGCTCAGTGAGTAAAGCTAACTAGTTGCTAAGTAAGTAAAGCTAACTAGTTGCTAAGTAAGTAAAGCTAACTAGTTGCTAAGTGAGTAAAGCTAACTAGTTGCTAAGTAAGTAAAGCTAACTTGTTGCTTAGTGAATAAAGCTAAGTAGTTTGCTCAGTGAGTAAAGCTAACTAGTTGCTCAGTGAGTAAAGCTAACTAGTTGCTAAGTGAGTAAAGCTAACTAGTTGCTAAGTGAGTAAAGCTAACTAGTTGCTAAATGAGTAAAGCTAACTAGTTGCTCAGTGAGTAAAGCTTACTAGTTGCTAAGTAAGTAAAGCTAACTAGTTGCTAAGTGAGTAAAGCTAACTAGTTGCTAAGTGAGTAAACCTAACTAGTTGCTCAATGAGTAAAGCTAACTAGTTGCTCAGTGAGTAAAGCTAACTAGTTGCTCAGTGAGTAAAGCTAACTAGTTGCTAAGTAAGTAAAGCTAACTAGTTGCTAAGTGAGTAAAGCTAACTAGTTGCTAAGTAAGTAAAGCTAACTTGTTGCTTAGTGAATAAAGCTAAGTAGTTTGCTCAGTGAGTAAAGCTAACTAGTTGCTAAATGAGTAAAGCTAACTTGTTGCTTAGTGAATAAAGCTAAGTAGTTTGCTCAGTGAATAAAACTAAAAACTATCTAGTTGCTCAGTTAGTAAAGCTAACTAATTGTTCAGTGAGTAAAGCTAAGTAGTTTGCTCTGTGAGTAAAGCTAACTTGCTGCTTAGTGAGTAAAGTTAACTAATTGCTCATTGAGTAAAGCTTATTAGTTGTTACGTAAGTAAAGCTAATTTGTTTCTCAGTGAGTAAAGCTAACAAATTGCTCAGTGAGTGAAGCTAACTAGCTGCTCATTGAGTTAAGCTAACTATTTTCTCAGTGAGTAAAGCTAACAAGTTGCTCAGTGAGTAAAGCTAACTAGCTGCTCATTGAGTTAAGCTAACTATTTTCTCAGTGAGTAAAGCTTACAAGTTACTTAGTGAGTAAAGCTAACTAATTTCTCAGTGAATAAAGCTAACAAGTTGTCCTTTGAGTTAAGCTAACTAGTTGCTCAGTAAATAAATATAACTAGTTGCTTAGTAAATAAAGCTAACTAGTAACTTAGTGAGCAAAGCTAACTAGTTGCTTAGTGAGTAAAACTTACAAGTTTCTCAGCGTGTAAAGCTAACTAGCTGCTCAATGAGTAAAGCTTAATGAGTAAAGCTTACAAGTTGCTCATTGAGAAAAGCCTACAAGTTGCTCAGTGAGTAAAGCTAACTAGTTGCTCAGTGAGTAAAGCAAACTAGTTGCTCATTGAGTAAAGCTAACTAGTTGCTCATTGAGTAAAACTTATAAGTTGCCCAGTGAGTAAATCTAACTAGTTGCTCATTGAGTGAAGCTAACTAGTTGCTCATTGAGTGAAGCTAACTAGTTGCTCATTGAGTAAAGCTTACTAGTTACTTAGGCCCATATTCTCGAAGGCTGATTAAAATAGTCATTGATTAGCTCTAATCAATGACTTGCTCATCAGAGATTAGAGGCTCATTTCAATCAGTATTCTCGAAGCTCTGATCAGCAAGTCTCTGACTAAAAGAAAGCTAAATCAATGATTATTTCCAAAATGACATAAGTTCCACAAATGGATGATTAGTTATGATCAAAGATTAGCTGATCAGTGATTTGAGTTTAATCTCCTATTTGATTATACATGTTCAGGGGCCATTGACAGGAAATAGTAGAAAAAACACATGTTTGGAAACTTCTGCAGACTTACACTTGCTTAAAACATGGAGAAAAAAGATGGTAAGGTAAAACGCTCTTCTAACTGGAGTTATGATGAAAAAGAAACCCTTTTGGAGCTAGTAGAAGAAAATATTAAGCTAGTAGAAGATAAAAAAACAGATGGTAATTCCAGCAAAAGGAAAGAGGCAATTTGGAGACAAATTCATGAAAAATTCATTACTGCTCATGGTTTTAGAGAGATAAAACGACTCAAAGAGATGTGGAAACGAGTAAAAGATGC